>BLBF01000036.1:21736157-21754982 GCA_015471245.1 Laticauda colubrina | reverse complement strand
ATGTATATATGTATATATGTATATATGTATATATGTATATATGTATACATGTATGCTGTTTAGCTTCCTTCAGGTATTATCCCACATCATTGTAGTGCTGTTAAAGTTGTAGCAACGTTTCAGCAGAATCTCATCTGCCATCATGAGGCTTCTGTATGTATGTGGGTCTCACAGCTTCTGGTTTCAAATTCAAGGCTGGTCTATTCTGATTGGCTAGGAGCCTGGGTCTGGGTTCACTGGACTTGGAGTTTGATTGATTGGTGTTTCTGGTTTCTTCTCTCTGTTTTGTGGCTTTGATTGGCTGGCAACACTCTGCTCCTGCACTGGAGGCTTTGAGTGAATAGTGAAACCACGTCGAAACTTACAAGTGCTTTCACTATTCACTCAAGTCCCGATAAAAGAAACTCTTGAAATCATCAAAAATAAATACCAACCAGCTAAAGACCTCATGGAACTAACAGAACACTGCGTAACCAACACATATTTCATATACAAAGGACAAAGATACAAGCAAATTGAAGGAGCCCCTATGGGATCACCACTGTCACCACTGTCAAACCTGTTCATGGAAGAATTCGAATCGAGAGCCCTGGCTAATGCCACCCACAAACTCAAACTATGGCTAAGATACATCGATGACACATTTGTGATTTGGCCCCATGGAAAAGAAAACCTAAACAATTTCCTAACACACCTAAACAGCACACACCCCAAAATCAAGTTCACCATGGAAACGGAAATAAACAAACAACTACCGTTCCTGGATGTACTAATCTACAAAAGAACAGATGGCACACTGGGACACACCATATACCAGAAGAAAACACACACCAACCGCTACCTCAACACCCAATCCCACCACCATCCAGCACAGATAAATTCCATGGCGAAAACACTAATTACCAGAACCAAACGCCTGGCAGATAAGACACATATAAAGACTGAACTATACACCCTGACTGAAGTATTGACAGCCAATGGCTTCCAAAAAAAAAAAAATCACCAACTTGATCCACAAAAACACACCAAGACATAACAGAGACCTAGAAGATCAACAGACCTATTGAAGAGCTGTCTTGCCCTACATAAGAGGTACTACAGATAAAATCAGTAAGATACTACACAGGCATCACATCAAGACTGCCTTCAAAACAGACAAAAAAATAGCAGCCATCCTTAGAAACCCCAAAGACAAAATTGACCTGGAAAACCAAGGCATATACAAAGTTCCCTGTATTTCATGCCTGGCCACATACATTGGACAAACCAATAGAAGAATAAGTACCCGCCTAGATGAACACAAAAATGCAGTAAAAAAGCTGGAGCACACCTCCTCACTAGTCCAACACATGAAAACCACAGGTCACAACATCAACCTCAATGGCACTAAAACCCTAGCCACTATAGAAAACCCCAACTACAGAATCATCAGAGAAGCCATAGAGATTGAAAAAAGACCTGAAAACATGAATAGAAGAGATGATTCCACCAGACTGTCAATCATTTGGAAGCCTGCACTCTCAAATAGAAAGATCTCCACACCACAAAACAAACACCTGAGCACAAACAGACTCCCTCTGATAGCTCCAACTCAAACACCCCCCCACCAGGCACCCAGGTGAAACCTAGCTTTCTAATGGATAGCAGCCATCCCTTCACACGAAGCCAAGCTGCACTGAAAGCCTCTAACACAGAAACAGAGTGTTGCCAGCCAATCAAAGCCACAAAACAGACAGAAGAAACCAGAAACACCAATCAAACAAACTCCAAGTCCAATAAACACAGACCAAGACTCCCAACCAATCAGGATGTAGAAAAAAACACCATGGCACAACAATAGGCTAGCCTCAAATTTAAAACCAACGACTGTGAGACTCTGACCCACATACAAGCTCAATACAGAAACCTGATGATGGCAGATGAGATTCTGCTGAAACGTTGATACAACTTTAAAAGCACTACAATGACTTGGGATAATACCCGAAGGAAGATGTACTGCATTCATGTAAGTACCCGTGAAAACTTAAAAAAATAAAAAACAAATATAGATAGATAGATAGATAGATAGATAGATAGATAGATAGATAGATAGATAGATATAGATATACTGATTGTGCCATAGAATGAGAGAATTAGAATTTTGGTGAAATTACCAAAACCAAAGATGTATTCCATGATGCCTGCTGAAATAATTGAATTAAGGAAATACATCGACATCAATTTGGAATGAGGTTTCATTGAGCCTGCCAAATCAAGATTAGCTGCCCTTGTGTTGTTCAAGGAGAAGAAAGATGGCGGATTGAGATTGTTGTTGACTTTAGAGGCGTGAACACAGTATGCATCAAAAAATGCATCCTCTCCCTCTTATGAAGGACTTATTGAACCACCTGTCGAAGGACAAATTATTCACCAAGCTAGATCTCAGGGAAGCTTACTACCAGGTCCACATCAAAGAGCGAGATGAGTGGAAAACTACTTTTAACTGCCCTCTGGATAGCTTCAATTCAAAGTCTTGCCTTTTGGACTTCAGGGGACTCCTGCAGTGTTTTTGCTGCTCATCAGTGAGGTGCTACACCTACACCTTTAATGGGGGCTCCTCATGTACCAGGATGACAACCTTATCTTCAGTGAAACCATGGAAGAACATGTTCAATTGGTCCAACAGGTTCTAGAAAAACTTCTAGCAGCCAAATTATCTGTGAAACTCTCAAAATACGAAGTCCATAAAGAGTTGTTAGACTACCTAGGCTACTGAATATCCAACCTTTGGATTGAAATGGACCCCAGAAATGTGAACATTGGTGTTGGGCTGGCTACCCCCAAGAACCCGAAAACAACTTCAAAATTTCTTGGGGTTTGCCAACTTCTATAGACAATTTATTCTGTTCTTTGTTGAAATTGCCCTCCCATTGACTGAACTATTAAAAACAGGCCAGTCACCCACCAAACCAAAGCCAAGTCAATCCCTGGCTTGGACTATGGCTATCAGAAAGCTTTCAAGACATTAAAACACCTCTTTGCAATGGAGCATCCAGACGCGACCAAGCTTTTTATTGTCCAAACAGATGCAAGTGATGTCACGGTGACAGCCATTTTCCAGCAAAAAGACTCTCAAGGCCGATTGATGCCTTGCACTTTTGTGTCTAAAAAGCTGACAGATGCAGAGCAAAGATGGGTGGTCTGGGAGAAAGAAGCCTTTGCCATACAGTGGGCTTTATTGACTTGGAGGCATTTTTTAAAAGGGGTGCCAGAGGTCTTTGAGGTATGGACTGATCATAAGAACCTCGAGGTTCTAAAGACCCCTAGGAGATTATTGCCCAAACAAGTCCTCTGGGCCCAATATTTCAAGCAATTCAATTTTAACATTAAATATATCCCTGGAGGGAAAAACATACTGGCAGATGCTCTGTCCAGAAAGCCTCAGTTTGACAGCCACCGAGAGGAAATAGTACAAGCCTTAATTTCAGATGCTCAATTGGCAGGCCAAGTAACCACTCGAACCCAAGCTAACCGCCACCCCAAATGCCTGGAAGATAAGCTGACTGCAGAATTGAAAACGGCCCTATTGACTGATCCTTGGTTCTTGGACCATCAAACCAACTTGACAATGAATGATGAACTAGCTTGGAAAGGGAGTAAGCTTTGTGTACCCACAACCCTAAGACCATGAGTACTAAAGCGTAGCCATGACTCCCGGCTGTGAGGCCACTTCGGATTCCTAAAAGCCTTACATTTACTAAGAAGACAGTTCTGGTGGCCAAAAATGAAACCTGATGTCAAGGACTATGTAAAAAGTTGTTCAATTTGTGCCACGATGAAACACAGAACTGAAAAAATCCCTGGCCTCCTGCAACAAGTTGCTGAACCAACCCAACCTTGGAAAGAAATTGCAATGGACTTTATTGTTGAATTACCTAAGAGTGAAGGGAATACAGTTATTTGGACTATAAATGACTTATTCTCTAAACAGGCCCATTTTATAGCCTGCAAAGGGCTTCCATCTGCGAAAAAACTTGTGAAGCTGTTCGTGAAACATATCTATAGACTACATGGTGTACCTCGCAGAGTAATATCAGACAAAGGGGTACAATTTACCATAAAAATTTGGAGGGAATTTCTGAAATCCATTGGCTCCTCTCAAGGGAGTTCCTCTTCAACTTTCTATCCTGCTTGTAACAGAGAAGCAAAGAGGGCTAACGCCATGATTGAACAATACATTAGAAGCTATGTAAATTATCAACAAGAAAATTGGGCTGAGTTATTACCTTTTGCAGAGGTTGCTTACAATAATGCAGTACAAAGCAGCACGAGATTGACTCCATTCCAAATCAACACTGGAATGGATTTTGTCCCGATGCCAGAGTTACCTAGACAACCTCCCTCATCCATGTCCCTGACAGAATGGATGAACTCATTAAAGAAAGGGTGGGAAGATACAAAAAACAACAACTTTGAATGAAGCTGCAAAAATTTATAAAAAACAGGTGGATAAACATAGATCCCTTCAACCGCCTTTTAAAGTAGGGAACAAAGTTTATTTGTCGACCAAGTTTCTTAGGTTGAAACTGCCCAGTAAGAAGCTAGGTCTAAAATTCTTGTGTCCGTTCCCAATTTCAAAGATAATCAATCCGGTCAATGTCCAATTATGTCTTCCTCAACTATTGGAAAAAAATCATCCAGTGTTCCATTGTAGTTTACTAAAACCAGCTACTACACTGATGATAAGACCACTACCAGTCGCTCCACCTAAACCATTGACGATACATGGGGAAACATATTATAAGATTCAAAACATTCTCAATTTTAGATTACACCATGGCCGATTGCAATATTTGGTCTTTTGGAAAGGATAACACCTCTCAGATGCTAATTGGGTAAAGAGTTGGGATGATCATGCTGATCAATTGGTTAACCAATTCCATGAGGGTTTTCCTCACAAACTGAAGGGTCCTCGTGGGGGGGAGGGAGAGGGAGTTAAGGACAATGTATTAACCCCTATATGTGTGTTTTTTACTTTTCTTTTAGGAGGAGGAGTTTTCAAGGGGGGACCCATCAGCTTTGAAATTCAGCTGTTACATTTTTTTTAGAGAGTTAGAGGAGTTGAAAAGTTCAAGGTTATTCTGTGTGTTGTATTAAGAATTTTCAGTTGCAATTAATTGGTTCTCATCATTTATGAAGTGAAGAAGTGGGAGGAGAGAAGGTAGGAGAGAAGGTGGGTTCTGTGTAACGCACGAAAAAACTTTCACTTGGGAAATTGCTTTTGACATGCCAGATCTGCACCTAATAAATCAATTGGAGAGATAACATCTCAGAGTGATTGATATCATGGATACTTTCTGGATGCTTGACAGTGTGTGTGTGTGTGTGTGAGAGAGAGAGAGAGAGAGAGAGAGATGGGGGGGGGAGAGAGAGGTTAGATCAGGTCTCTCTCTCTCACAACACACACACACACACACACACACTCTCCCCCACCAACAGCAAGCCATCATCAGTCAAAATTCATATTAATGGTCCCCGGGATTTAAAATTATGAGTTTGGTGGTCCCTGAGGTCCAAAAAGTTGGCAACCTCTGGTCTAGAGTCACTAGTAGAAGATGACCAGACTGAGCTCAAGGGAGGTGTCAAATGCATCATAAGGCATTACTCCCTGGGTACTCAGAAGAGATCTAAGTCCAGTGTTCCTTGAATGCCCACTAAATTCCTGCTCATTTCCCTTGATCATTAATAGATCAGATTTTTGTGGAGAGTTTACATTTTGCAATAAATCTTTATACTCATCTGAACTGCCTGAAACTTCTGATTTCCTCAGTGCTTGGACAGCAGCAATATGGATGGCATATATGTGAAAATAAGATGGCATATCCATGTCCATAAAGTTTTAATATGATTTCTTATATTCAAATTCTAACAGATCTTAAAGAAAACTCATAGTGCAAATTTTATGTATAATGTAGATGACATTCCCTTGATTCCATTCCATTATTCAGTTTTTGTTTATGGTCATAACAGACCAGTCTAGTTTAATTATCCCTTCACATATGTACTATATACTACCAGTTATGACCATAGAAAAAATTTGAAGAATGAAATACATCTTTATTTAAAATCAAGGGAATGTCTTCAATATTATATAAAACTCTCATGTTAAGCATGAAATCTTTAAGATTTGTTAGAATTTGAACTTGAGAAATCATATCAGAATTTTGCAGCATCAAATACCTTTTAATTCTATTTTAGAAATTTATCAAGATTGACACTGAAAGTAATACTAAAGTTCGAAAAGCATTAAACTAGTATTCCACCAAAATCACTATACATATAAATTGCAACAATTCCATAATTGTGTTGGCAAAGCTATAAACAAAAATGGTACATATTTATCACCTTTAATGACAGTTTTAATTGTGGAAATATTCAGTTTGGAGATTCACTTCAAAGGTGATTTTATCTGATCTGATTTCTAAATTGAGATTATTTGAACCAGGCACATTTCCAATCCACATATGTGCTTCAATTTCTGAATTTGTTCAAACCAATTTGAATTGGCAGAGTTCTATTGATGTATTCAATCAGTGTATTCAATTTATAAGTTATGCAAATCAGAGAAAATACATTTTTGAATAAAATTAATTATTCAAATGAAATTTGACCTGATTGGCAGAACCCTGTTGTCTATACATAATTACAGATAGTCCTTGATTTATAACCATTTGTTTAATGATGGTTCAAAGTTACAGGAGCTTTGGAAATATTGACTTAAACTTTGTCCTCATACTTATGACTAACATACCATCCCTGCAGTCACATGATTGCAATTTGGACACTTGGCAACACATTTTTTGCTACCTGTTTTTCCTATTTATAGCAAAAAATGCTCATTGGAAAAGCTGGATCTGCATAATAACCACAGGATTCACTTAATAATTACAGTATTTACTTAATGGCTGATGTAAAAGTTGTCCTAAAATAAGAACTGACTCCATTTACAGTCACAATGACTGATGATTTGCAGTCACAATTTTGGTCATAAATTGAAGGTAACCTGTAGTTATTCTGTTGGTAAAATTTTGAAGAATTTTACAATGAATTTTTCTCTTGATTTATCTTTTTCATAAGGATGTGAAAATTGATGCAAAATAAAAAAATACCTCATGATCATTTCCTTCATAATTTGGTAAAAAATGAGAGTTGATACTTTTTTTCCTTCACAATTTTATTAAATATGATGTGCAATCGTCTTCAGTTCTTCTGCTATGCTTTATTTTAAGTCCTGATTGGATTGTTTGCAAGTGTATTTTATCTATTATTGTTGGGTAACTGTCAGATAGGGTGGAAGGAGGAGTTAAGTGAGGACCTAACTGAGAGTCTTTGTGCAGCCACAAGAGGCATAAGTGTGATCTCTCTCCAAGATCCATGAAGCCTTATCTGGTCATTCCAAGGGAAAGACAAATAATTTGGGGGAAGTTTTGTAATTTAAGTAAAAATCAATAAAGTTGCTTACTCTAGCTATCTATGAGTAGCTTTGGTTGCTTGTGTGACATTATGTTTCTAAATAGGGTTTGAAATTTTCTGGCTTTGAAACCCGCAGTTACTTTTGAAGCTGTTTTAGTGCAAAGTAGTTACAGATTACAGATTAACAGAGTTGGAAGGGACCTTGTAGGTCATCTAGTCCAATCCCCCGCCCAAGCAGGAGACCCTATGCCATTTTTGACAGATGGCAGTCCAATCTTTTCTTGAAAGTCTCAAGTGATGAAGCTCCCACAACTTCCAAAGGCAACTTCTGTTCCATGGGTTGATTGTTCTCAATGTCAGAAAATTTATTTTCAGGTTGAATCTCTCCTTGATCAGTTTCCATCCATTATTTGGCCTTCCAATACATTGTTTGGCCTTCGGGTGCCTTGGAAAATTGCTTGATCCCTTCCTCTCTTTGGCAGCCCTTCAAATATTGGAACACTGCTATCATGTCTCCCCTGGTCCTTCTCTTCACTAGACTATCCATGCCCAGTTCCTGTAACTGTTCATTGTATGTTTTTGCCTCCAGTCCCCTAATCATCCTGGTTGCTCTTCTCTGCACTTTTTCTAGAGTCTCAACATGTTTTTGTAGTGTGGTGACCAAAACTGAATGTTTTATTCTAGGTGTGGTCTTATTAAGGCTTTATAGTATGGTATTAGTAACTCATTTGATCTTAATTGTATCCCTCTGTTAATGCAGCCTAGGATTTGATTGGCTTTTTTGATTGCCACTGCATACTATTGGCTCATATTTAAGTGATTGTCCATTAAGACTCCAAGGTCCATTTTTGTTCCCACCTCTTAGAAGAAACATTAAGAAGAGAGACAAGATCATACCTTTGGCAGTTGTCCAAGAGCCCAGGCAGGAATCAATATCGATGATAGTTGCAATGACCCAGTGCATGATATCCAACAACACACAATGCAAAGATGTTCTCTGAAGCTGAAGAGAAGCTCTAAATGATGAGATAAGACCGAATGACCTGAAATAATATGACCTAATTGCTTTACCCTTGGCCAGGTTTCAATTCATTTCCTTCATGATTAAAAAAGAATGCAGGAGAAAGCTGTTAACTGAAGTTCAAAATGCTGAAAGAATAAACATGCAATTTCCCCAGCTGCAAAAAGTTAATTTTGTACATCCTTTCCTTTGCACAATGTGTTTAACCCCAGTGCAGAAGCTGTGCAAAGTCAATAAACGATTAGCACACCTCAAGTAAACAATTACATCAGTGGCGAGGTGGGAACACCAGCAAACAATGTAATTATTGCATTAATTACATAAGATCTTCTCTACGAAAGTGGCGGGGGGGCTGAAAAGTTGTGGAAAAGATCTCTGCAGACAAAGGGGCATTTCTGAAATGGCTGCTGTTAGGACATTGTAGATATAATGTAACAGTATCCTCGACTTTGGGCTGTTGCAAAAATCTCATATTCTGACAGATGAATTACAATGTTCAGAGTGTAATGGCTCACCAGTTATGTGATGTGCACATACAACTGTGTAAAGTCCTTACTCTGCCATGCAAGATTTATTACCTAATTACAAAGGCTCCAGCTACAGAATCAAATTGTGCTCTATCAGTATGGTGCGATGGTATAATGGTTACATTCTGCATCTCCCCAAGACTTTTAGCAAAAATCTTCAAAATAATTGAGTTTTCCAGCAGGGATACGGTTATGTACGAGCCTACTTTAGGCCCTGCGTATTATAATTCTGTTCTATGTATCCTTCTAATCCCTGTCTCCAAGGATGTTTTAATGTTGTTTATTATTGGTTTATTGGAGCTTTCTTTTCTTTAATAAATGTGCTTGTTGTATGAGTTAATTCAGCAATTAAGATGAATTATCAAACACAATTTCTGTGTCGTGTGTGTGTGTGTGTGTGTGTGTGTGTGTGTGAAAAGTCAAGATGGCAGCCATACAGCTAAAGCATTTCCCCTTTTGGCACACATTTCACACATTATTTATATGGGTAGTCCTTGATTTACATCCACAATTGGGACCAGAATTTTCATTGCTAACTGAGATGGTTGCTAAGTGATAGTTTGGGGAAATGAGGTAGGTCTTTGTGTCTGAATACCTGATCTTAGTTCTATTATAAGGCTAAATAGCAATAGACTTATATACCACTTCACAGTGCTTTACAGCCCTCTCAAAACAGTTTACAGAGTCAGCATTATTGCCCCCCAAAGTCTGGGTCCTCATTTTACCTACCTCGAAAGGTTGGTAGGCTGAGTCAACCTTGAGATTTGAATTGCCAGATTGTAGGCAACTGGCAGTCAGCAGAAGTAGCCCCTGAGGAAGCCAGCATTGTCCAAAGTCGCTTCTGTAGTCACACAATTCTATGGTCAGGGGCCTGGAACCTTACCTATTGGTAAATGATACCTATTTATCTACTCACATTTGCATGCTTTCAAACTGCTAGATGGGTTTGAATAACAGATTAACAGGCACTCACCCCACTGTGTGGCCCTTGGGTCTTGAACCTGGGCCATCAACTGGTTTAACCACCAAGGTGTATTTATTTGTACATAGAGACTGAGATGGAAATATAAATTTAGCATGTTGTAGGAAGCCAGATAGCCAGTTTCTGCTAGCATTCAATTTCCATTTTGGAAATGTTATTTTGAATAGAATTGCAAAGGGTTTATCTCTGAGAAGAGGCTGAAATTGAGGCTAACTAAGTTTCAATCAGGTTGTCTTTAGGGTTTTGGGAGTTAACAATTTGAAATTGCTTGGTTATTGACATGGTTAGAGCAAATGTAAGTTCTTCCTTGGGACTTCAGCCTGCACCCACATTTATAAACACACACAGTTTTGGGAATTTGTTTTGGCACGTCAGACATATGAAAAGCATGAGAATGTAAGAACAGAGGAAACATTTTTTTCATAAATATTTATTTACAGACCTGAATTAAATTATTATGAATTATTATGTAAATCATAAATGAAAAAGGATATAAAAGGAGATGTCTTTTCACCTGACACAGAAAATGCAGTTGTCTCTGATTAGTGTGTGCTTCACATAGACTAGCTAAGCAATTTAATTTACAGGCCTTGATGTAAAAATGAATTCGTCATTTAATTTAGTGAATGTTGAGCCATGCTAAATTAACTCAGGAATCTTTTGATACTGTTTTTTTTTTTTTTGGCTTGTTTTAATTTGTGCTGGATTGCTGCTTTAGTAAAAAAAGAGAGAAAGGCACATTTTACCTCAGAGAATCCTTCGAAGATAAATACTGCGTGTGTCAAAGACCCCAAAAGGCCCTATGTCGGAGGGAAGTTTCACCATGCACTTTAAAGGATGGGCCTGCTGAGCTGAAGGCTGAACTATAACAAAAGCAAAAAGGGGATTTTCTTCTTTTTTCTTTTTCTTTTGTGTAATATAAGGCCACATGAAATCGGAAATGTCAACTTTGGTTTCATAGTGAAGGCATAGGTGTCCAGGAGGACAAATAACATGACACCTGTCATGACATCATCACTCAAACAATGGGGAGAATGTAATTTGCATCTGTTGCACACAAGACTTTATTGTGGCTTGTTCTTGTGCTGACTTGCACAGTTTTTGCAGTTTTGTCCACAAAATTTGATTCCAGGCTGAAGTGAAGGTCTAAGAAACAGGCTTTTGTGGTGTGGAATTTAGTCTGTATTACCAAGAGGGAGGAGCTGCTTCCCAGAGGGCCAAGCAGCAGTGGAGCTTGCAAAGTTTGGTTGGAAGGAAGAGGATCAAAATGACTCCTCCTTAATTTTCTCAGGATATATCTGTGGTTATGCAAACAGTTACTTTAATCTGGCAAGATTCTGTCTATAGATGAAGAATAATAAAGGAAACTACTCTCAAGTAACTCCATGTTTTTTTCTTGATTCTTGGGGCATCATAGCTCCTTTGATCACAACTAAAGCAGAGGGCTATCTATATGACCTGGGGCTGAGCTCAAGAAGAAGGCATGCATGCCCTTAACCTACATAAAAAAAAGGAAAATTGCTTTTCAAATCAATTTAAACGTTCCCCCCATTTCATTCATCTCACAATCTGCCCATCTGATCTATTGCAGTTTCATTTGATGTGGGAATCAATTATTTGGCCAGCTCAGTGGCACATACTGTATTCCTAAGGAGAATTTGAAGAGGTGCTAACATTTATTTATTTGAATGTAGAACATTGTTCCCCTGGGAGGACTTACCTTTTTAAAAGCAAGAACAATAAAAGCTAGAAAATAAATCATATATGTTTGGGATAAAAGCATACATAGCAGACTAAAAAAAACAACCGACTGGGGTTCAACAGCCAATGTGCCTCCAAGCAGGGGTGGAATTCAACAGGTTCGGGCCAGTTCATGTGAACCGGTACCTCCAAAGATCATCTTGGAGTAAACCAGATTGCTCTGACGATCAGCTGTTGGGCGCACCCTCCCACCGTAGCTCCAGCTACTTCATTTCTGGGTTTTCCAACTCAGCTGATTTGCACAGCACAGTGGATTGCCATGTGTCAGCTGTTTTTACACACAGGGGTTGCAGCAGAAGGTGAGTTGCAAACACCGCGCACGGGCACTCACCAAACCGGTTGTTACACCAGTGGAATTCCATCCCTGCGTCCTAGCCTCAGGAAGACAGCCAGTTTTTGAAGGACTTTCAGAATATAATTAGGGTTGGATCCAGGTGGATCTGTGTGGAGAAAGGCTCTCAGATGGCTTTCAAAGGTCCCTCCTGCTATATAGAAAAAAAAAATCAGTCTGGAAAATAACGTTGTGCAAATGATTGATTGATTGATTGATTTGAATACATTTGTAAGCTGTTCTGGTCAAATGTGTTTCCAGACAGCAGCATACAAATCTTAAAATAAAAAAGTGTAAAAACATAGATAGAGACATACCTATGCATATTTTCATAAAAAGCAAAATAACCCTCCCTAAAATTTATAATAAAACATACAAGTCCTGGAATGTCCTGGAAGTGATTACACATTCTCACATCTCCCTTAAAGACCATTCATTTAGCAATTCTTCAAAGTTACAATGGCACTGAAAACAGTGACTTACCGCTGGTACAATAATTACAAGAGTTATAGCACCCTTGACGTTAGGTGAACAAAATTTGTGCATTTAGAAACTGGCATGCATATATGATGGTTGCAGTATTTCGGGATCACGTGATTGCCCAGCTGGCTTCCATCAAGCAAAGTCAATGTGAGAAGCTGGATTCACTTCATAACCATGGGACTCATTTAATGACTGCAGCATTTTGCTTAGACTTCACAGAGTTCTGGTTGTGGGGGCAAAAGAAGAGGATGAAGCATTAGAAATGTTTCCCACTTTAAACTATTAGAAAATTAATATAGGCTTCAATCTGAGCTTGAAATATTCTTTATTGGTACAAAATTAAATAACATGGGATACGAATAGAATAAAATAATAAAAACAAAGATGATAACAATGAACAATTAATAATGCACATAACCAGAGTCTAAGATCAAGGAAAAAACATTCTCAATTTAATTATAAAACCAGTATTAAAGTAAATCAACTAAATAGATAGTAGAACGTATTTAACAAAGACTCTAGAAAGAGTGCAGAGAAGAGCAACAAAGATGATTAGAGGACTGAAGACTAAAACATTTTGCGGGAATTGGGTATGTCTAGTCTGATAAAAAGAAGGACTAGGGCTGACATGATAACAGTCTTCTCAGGGGCTGCCACAAAGAAGAGGGAGTCAAGCTTTTCTCCAAAGGACCTGAAGGTAGGACAAGAAGCAATGGATGGAAAGTAATCAATGAGAGAAGCAAGTTAGAACTAAGGAGAAATTTCCTGGAAGTTAGGACAACTAATCAATGGAATGACTTGCTTTCAGAAGTTGTGGGAGCTTCATCACTGGAAGTTTTTAAAAGAGTTTTCAGCTCTTTAAAATCTCAAAAGAGATTTGACAACCATTTGTCTAAAATGGTACAGAGTTTCTTGCTTGAGCATTGACAAGAAGGCCTCCAAGGTTCCTTTCAACTCTGTTATTCTAACAGCCTGTCCTAAATGCCTAAGGAAGCATCTTCAAAGTTGCTTTTCTGAAGTACAACTATAATGACTAGAAAGATATAGAAATTTAGAAAAAGATACATAATTGAATTAGAAAGGAATGAGATAATCATAAAATAAGGTTGAGGAAAGTAAGGGAAGGAAAAAATTATTGAGAAATTGATAAAATAGTGACAAGATATGAAATTGAATACATAAGATGAATATGTAACTGAGATTGTTACATATTGTTGTTACATGCAGATTGTAAAGCCCATGTCACACTGAACCAACGGATGCAAAGAGGATGTAAAACGGACAGAAAAGCTTGCCATCCGTTGGTTAACGCAATGTATCCATTCTGTACTCACTGCCTCCGTTTTGCTTCCTCTCTATCCGTCCAGCATCTGTTTATGGACATTTCATCTGCTCCAAAACTTTTGGGCTGCCTAAAACTTTTGCGTGGAAAATGTATCCAGTTCGTCCGTTCTGCATCTGCTACGCATCCGCTAGGCATCCGTTACACATCCGCTATATCCGCTAGGCATCTGTTCCGCATCCGCGCAACGCGCATCTGCCTGGACGCAGGGAGGAAGCGGAACGGATGCAGAACGGATGCAGAACGGATGCCTAGAGGATGCAGCACGGAAACAAAGCGTTTAAAACGGAAAAAACGTTCGCAGAGAGGACCTGTCTCGGATATTAAGGATGTCTACAGGTTGCCTAGAGGATGCCTAGCGGAGAACCTATACTGCCTATAAAAAGGGGGAGCAACTCGCCTGCATCGCACTTTCAGAACAGCAGCCCAGCGGTGCAGACCTCTGCAGCCTTCATCTGCCTCTTCCTCTTCCACAGCATCCAGTCATGTCCACCGTGGATTGTAACAAAGTCCTTTCGGCAGCCACCATCGTTCTGCAACAGTGTGAAGCCATCTGTCAGGCTCTGTGAACACCACTGCGAGAAGAAAAGGAGCCACCCAAAAAGAGTCTGGGTCCGAAGATGGTTCGCCAGTAGAGCGGAGGACGGACTGTACAACAAGCTGATGGTGGAGCTCAGGAGCAAAGACACTCGCGCGTTCCAGAACTTCATGAGGATGCCGCCAGCCATGTTTGACAAAGTTGTCCAGCAGCTGACACCCAGGTTGACCAAGGCAAACACCAGCTTCCGGCCCAGCCTGGAACCTGGGCTCAAGGTGGCACTCACTCTGCACAACCTGGGCTCAAGGTGGCACTCTCTCTGCACCACCTGGCCTCAGGGACCTCCTACAGGAGCATGCAGAACGGCTGGAGGGTGCCATCCAACACCATCAGCATTGTGGTCAGAGAAGTGGTGCAGGCCATCATCGAAGAATACAAGGAGGAGCTCCTCCAGTACCCCTCCACTGAAGAAGGATGGAAGAAAGTTGCAGAGCAGTGTTATCAGAAGTGGAACTTACCACACACTGTTGGAGCCATAGATGGCAAGCACGTGGTCTGCAAATCTCCAGCCAAGTCGGGGTCCACTTCTTTCAACTCCAAGGGCTTCTTCAGCATCATCCTCTTTGCCATGGTCGATGCTGACTACAAGTTCATGTGCATCGATGCTTCAGGCAACGGCTCATCTTCGGATGCCCAGGTATACAATGACAGTCACCTCAAGGAGGGGCTGGAATGCAACCTCATCGTGGGCTTCCCAGATCCAGACCCCCTGCCCAACGACACACAAGATGTGCCCTACTTCATCGTGGGGGATGACGACTTCTCCCTCACAACCTACCTCATGAAGCCTTACACCTCCAGACTCCACACCCGTGAAGAGAGGATCTTCAACTATAGGCTGTCCAGGGCAAGGCGGGTGGTGGAGAACGCCTTTGGCATCCTGGCCAACAGGTTCCAGGGTCTTCTCACCACCATGCAGCATTGCCCAGAGACTGTGAGGAGGATCATGGAAGCTTGCTGCATCCTGCACAATCTCATGAGCACCCGCTACCCAGTCTGGCAGAACAGGCTCGTGGACCTCCAATAAGCCAATGGGGTCATGGAGCCTGGGGAATGGAGGCAAGGGCAAAACCTGATCGACACTGAGGATGTGCCAGGCCCCAACAGAGCCTCAAATGAAGCGAAGAAGCAGCACAACCTCCTGAGACACTGGTGCAACTCCCCAGCTGGAGCAGTGGAGTGGCAAGACAGGATGATAGATGATTAATGGATGCTTCCTTCAGCCTGTCTCATCACACAGATGAGATTGGGTCATGTATGTTGGGTGGGCCTACAATGAACAGGGCGTTTAATAAAGAGTTGTGTTTATGTTGACATGTGTGGATAATTATTACATTATTATTGATAATAAAGGGCCGTAGGTGTGGCACCTGGGAGGGTGGACCATACAGTCCCACTATGCTTGCACTGGAGGTTTATCTATCCCACAGGTATCCTAACCCATCCCAAAGCTATCCTAACCCATCCCACAAGCATGCAAAGGCTTAAACCATTTCTAACAGTTTCCAGCAAGACTTTATTAAAAAAAAGAAATGAAGCAAGTGTGTGAATCATAAATAGACTTTACTAACAACAAGCTATAAGACAAAAATGAGTCTCTGGCACTCCTCTTGGTATCACTGTCCCAGGGGTGAAGGGTGCAGGTGCTGTTGAGGTGGCTGGTGCTGGAGTGCTTGTCATCAGCTCCTCCAGAAGCAGAAGCAGCAGAAGCACCAGCCCCAGAAGAGCGAGCCCGTGCTGCAGAAGCCCCAGCAGAACCAGAGTGAGGGCCAGGGGGTGGGATGGTAGCCCTGTCCCTCTTGTCAGGGCTGGCAGCAGATGGCTGAGGCTTGCTGTGCTTCCGCATGGTTGTGGGGTTGCTGGCTGGCAGGGAGGCTGGCAGGAACCAAGGCTGGCAGAAAGGCTGGCAGGGAGGCTGGCAGGAAGGCTGGCAGGAAGGCAGGCACCAAGGCTGGCAGGCAGACATGAACCAAGGCTGGCAGGAAGGCAGGCAGCAAGGCTGGCAGGCAGACCGGCTGGCAGCAAGGCTGGCAGGCAGACATGCAGGCAGGGCAGGCAAGGCAGTCGATGTGTCCAGCAGCAGGTCTTTCCTCTGAATGGCATCCTGCTTCCGAGCTGCTTCCGATATATCCGCGGGGCTGACACAATGCATCCTCCCCGCATGCGCAGTGAACGCCAGGCATCTGTTAGGCTTCCGCTGTGCATCCGCTAGGCTTCCGCTGTGCATCCGCTTCATCCGTTCGGCGTCCGCTCTGCATCCGCTCTTTCCGTTCCGCGTCCGCTTCGCTGAGCCCCCCCGGAAGCCCTGCGGGTGTTCCACCCACTCCCATCCGCTCCCATCCACTGGGCTTCCGTTCCGCATCCACTTTGAATCTGCCCTGCGTCCTCCCCGCGTCCATGTTATCCGCTCTGGTTATGCAAATTTTCGCCCCTTTTGAGAGCGGATAACAACGGATGGAACATTTTGCTCGTCCGCTGTGTCCTTTTTGTATCCATTGGCCAGTGTGACATGGGCTTTAAGCAATCTAAAACTTTCTCTATCTATTGGACCGGACGGAATATGTGCCGACTTCTTAAAAAAGCTATCCCCTGCCATAGCAGAACCTCTAAGCATAATCTTTGAAAAATCTTTCAGGACCAACTCCTTGCCTAACCTATGGTCACAAGCCACAGTCATCCCATCTTCAAAAAGGGAGAGTCCAGCCTCGTTGAAATTTACAGACCAATCTCCTTATGCTGCGTCACCTGTAAAGTCATGGAATCAATTATTAACCAATCCATTATCCTCCACTTAGAGACAAACAACCTCCTCTCCAATTAACAATTTGGTTTCAGAAGAAAACTATCCTGTCACGTGCAACTCTTACACAGCAAAAACATATGAACTATACAACTCGATCAGGGCAAAATAATAGACACAATCTACATAGACTTCTGTAAAGCCTTTGATTCAATGGTACGTGACAAACTACTCCTAAAACTAAAATCTTACGGTATCTCTGGACAACTGCATAACTGGATAGAAGCATTCCTGTCAAACAGACAACAAATGGTCAACATTGGGAGCGTCCTACCAAATTCTGTACCTGACAATAGTGGTGTCCCCCAAGGCAGGACCAGTAGTAGTGGAGTATTTTTTTTCTTAAACCCAGGCTTTGGTTATATGGATTATTAGTTGTTTGGTGCTATCATTGCTTGGTTTTATGATTTTATTTTAGGATTGAACCCCCATATTTCAATAGCTTAAAGTGGGAAACATATCTAATACTTCTTCCTCCTCTATTTTCCAAACAACAAAACCCAGTGAAGTCCAAGCAAAACACTGCAGTCATTAAATGAGTCCCATGTTTGTTAAATTAATCCAGCTTCTTGCACTGACTTTGCTTGCTGGAAGCCAGCTGGGAAGGTTGCAAATGGTGATCATGTGATCCTGAGATACTGCAACCATTATATATATATATATATACATCATACATGCCAGTTTCTAAGCACACACATTTTGACCATATAACTATAGGGATGCTGTAATTGTGAGGACTAGCGGTAAATCACTTTTTTCAGTTCCACTGTAACTTTGAACAATTGTGAAACAAATAGTCATATATTGATAACTACCTATAGCCAATTTAAAAGAGATGCGGGAATCATATTCCAGGACTTGCATATTATTACAATTTTTTTGGGTGGGAGGTTGTTTTGCTTTTAATCAATTGATCAGAACTGAGCTGGTAGGAACCTTGCAGGTCTTCTATTCCAACCTCTGCTCAAGTCAGAAACCCTGTACCATTTCAGACAAGTGACTGTCCAGTCCCTTCTTAAAGAACTCCATTGATGAAGCACCTACAACCTCTGAAGCAAGCCGTTCCACTGATTAATTGTTCTCACTGTTAAGAAGTTTCTCCTTAATTCCAGGTTGCTTCTCTCCTTGATTAGTTTCCATCAATTTATTGTCCTGGTCTCTGATGCTTTGGAAAAAAAGTTGACCCCCTCCTCTTTGTGGCAGCCCCTCAAATCTGTAACACTGCTATCATGTCTCCCCAAGTCCTTCTTGTCTCTAGGCTGGCCAAACCCAAATCCTGCAACCGTTCTTCATATGTTTTAGTCTCCAGGCCTTTAATCATCACAGGTGTTCTTCTCTTCACTTTTCCAAAAGCTACAACATCAATGAGGAAAATATGTATATGTATATGCATGTCTATGTTTTTACACTTTTTTATTTTAACATGTTATGCTCCTACCTGGAAACAAATTTGACCAGAACAGCTTACAAATGCATTTTAAATCCATCCATCCATCCATCCATCCATCCATCCATCCATCCATCCATC
>BLBF01000036.1:21718969-21736147 GCA_015471245.1 Laticauda colubrina | reverse complement strand
ATCCATCCATCCATCCATCCATCCATCCATCCATCCATCCATCCATCCATCCAAGGAAACCAAGAATAGAACCAATAGTAAATTTGAAGACTATCAGTATTGACAAAATCACCACCAGTCAATTGCAAAGGCAACTTTACTTGGAACAGCGAACATCCTGCATTGATAGGTTTATCTCAGGTCCTGTCAGATCTGCCATCTTCAGCTTGGTGCCTTGCTGGCATCTTGCCATCAACTGTTAAGGAAGGGGGGAGAGGAAATAGGCAATGTAGTAGGTAGAGATGCCCTGGATGGGGCAGAGGGGTTGGGTGACAAATTTAAAGAAACCAGAGATATGAGAATCTTGTTCCCATCTTCAAGGCCACAGAGCCTGAGAAAGAAATGTGAATTACTCCAAACATCCAAGCAGTTCCCAAAACAAACTGATAGAAGATGAACTGGTCAAGGGGAGGGAGTTGGGAAGAAGGGGAAAAGTTTGTAACTTTTTTGCAGGAACTTTAGTTCCAGTCTGCTTTTGCTGCAACCTCTAATCTCTAGTAAAAGAACTCATCCCTTCCAGGGAGTTGAGAGTCTTTCTTTGTGGGGACATAGCAGTGGGAAGCCTGACAAATCCTTGGGCAGAACCTGATAGGTGAAGTAAAACTCAGCATCCAGTCTCAACATCTGATTGTCAGAATAACCAACAATAAAAATTTTATTAAAACAAAGGGAAAAAAATACAACAGCATATTACAGAGCATTTTATTCATCTGGGTAAAAAAAAAGGTTATTCTTGGCACCACCTGCAATTGAAATGGATGCAATGGATGTTGAACACTGACAGCTTCTTCTCAAAGGCCAACCCCAGAGTGAAAGGGGTATCTGACAAGTTTCTTAACCATGGACATTTGTTCCTAAGGTTTTGCATTCCAAGCTGATTTACCACAGCAGTTAGAAAGGTCACTATTGTCACAAGACTAAAGCCCATGTCACACTGGCCAACGGATGCAAAAAGGACACAGCGGATGAGCAAAATGTTCCATCCGTTGTTATCCGCTCTTAAAAGGGGCAAAAATTTGCATAACCGGAGTGGATAACACGGAAAGGAACGGACGCGGGGAGGATGCACAGCGGATGCGGAACGGAAGCCCAGCGGATGGAAGCGGATGGGAGCGGATGGCGCAACCGCAGGGCTTCCGGAGGGCCTCAACGAGGCGGACGCGGAACGGATACAGCAGATGCAGAATGGATGCCGAACGGATGAAGCGGATGCACAGCGGATGCACAGCGGATAAAGCGGATAAAGCGGATGCACAGCGGATAAAGCGGATGCACAGCAGAAGCGGAACGGATGCCGAGCATTAATTGCACATGCGGGGGGGAAGCATTACGTAAGCCCCCCGGATATAAAGGGAAGCAGCTTGCACATGGCCAGCATTCCGAGGAAAGACCTGCTGCTGGACACTTTGAGTTCCTTGCCTGCCCTGCCTGCATGCCTGCCTGCCGCCTTCCTGCCAGGCTTTCTGCCAGCCTTCCTGCCGGCCTTGGTGCCTGCCAGTCTCCCTGCCAGCCAGCAACCCCACAACCATGGGGAGGAAGCGAAAGCCTCAGCAACCTGCCGCCATCCCTGGCAAGAGGGACAGGGCCAACCTCCCGCCCCTTGTCGCTGACTCTGTTTCTGCTGGGGCTTCTGCTGAAGCTGCTCCTGGCGGTGGTGCATCTGCTGGTGCTGGGGCTTCTGCTGGTACTTACTCTGTTGAAGCTGCTCCTGGTCCTGATGCTCCTGCTGGACCTGCTCGTGCTCCTGGACTTGCTCGTCCTGCTCGTTCTCCTGGTCTTGCTCGTCCTGCTCATCCTGCTCGTGCTCCTGGTCTTGCTCGTACTCCTGGATTTGCTGGCCCTGCTGGTGCTTACTCTACTGCTGTTGATCCTGGTCCTGCTGGTCCTGCTGCTGCTGCTGATCCTGCTGGTGCTGCTGCTGGTGCTGCTGCTGATGATCCTGCTGCTGCCGCTGCTGCCGCTGCTGCTGCTGCTGATGATGCTGATGATGTTGATTATGATCCTGCTGGTGAGGATGATGATGATGATGATGATGATGATGATGATTCTGCTGCTGCTGCTGCTGCTGGTGGTGTGGAGGAGCAGCCCCTACTACCTGGGAGCCCCTCTGATGAGGGCACATCTGGTCCAGCCAAAGGGAGGAAGAGGCGTATGCGACAACGGGAGAGGAGGCAATACTATATTGAGGAGGCGCACGAGGATGAGGTGCTGGAGTGGCTGAGAGAGAACGACTATCTGTGGCAGAAGGGACACCGGCTGTACAGGACACCAAGCAGAAGCAGGCTGCTTGGAGAGAGAGGGCAGAGAGTATGGGTTACACTTCGGAGGTGCTCCTCGGCTGGTGGAAACATATGCACACCTGGTACGGGAAGCTGCACCTCAAGAAATCTGGCCAGGCCACTGTGAAGCTGATAGACAGAGAGACCTACATCATGGCCAGGTGCAGCTTCCTGGAGGGTGAGGTCCGCCACCGAGGAGCACCAGCAGCCCCTCTCACGCCCCTCTCTCTCCAGCAGCCTGCTGAGAGCCAGTCCTCTTCCGGCCGAGAGTCAGTCCCTGTCTCCAGGCAGGTTTCTGTGAGCGTGCCATGTCGGAGAACCAGCGGACAGGTGTGGTAAGCATGGTGGAGTGCGTAGAGGACTCCTTGGTGCGGTGGGAGAAAGGAGACATTGAGTCCACCACAGTCCTAGCCGCAACCACCCACCCCAGCTCCGCCTTCTCAGAAAGGCAGAGAGCCGGATAGCAGGAGGGGCGGAGCCACATTGTCCTGCTGGAGATCAGGGACACCATCCGCATCAGCATAGATCTCCTCTCTCAGCTGGTCCACACCGACTCCTCATCCTCCAACCGCAAGCCCTTCCTCACCTATGTCAACCAGACCCTCAAGGAAATGGCGGATCCACATTACCAGCTGGTGAAGGACCGGATCACCGAGCTGCTTCACAATCCTCCAGACCCAGAGGAACCTGCTCCCACCCAGTCCAGGTCTGCTCCTCCACCCCAGGTGATGTCCCTCCCATTCCAAGGCTTCCCACAGACCCTCACCTACCAGGGCTACGGCTACCAGGAGGTTCAGCAGCACAGACAGCAGCCCTTCCCAGTCCAGGCACAGAGTCATCGGGCAACACCGTTGCCACCTGTTCCACTGATGCCACCGATGCCACCCATGACAATGATGCCACCTACGACAGCGATGCCACCCATGCCAATGATGCCACCAATGACAGCGATGCCACCCACGCCAATGATGCCACCCATGCCAGTCCTCACCCAGCTGCAGAGCAGACAGCCCCACTACACTACTCCTTCCTCCACCCCACAGCCAAGCCCGGCCTCAGTACATCTGTCATCAGTATTGGGGCTGACATCCCATGGCATGGAGGAAGGACCTCTCAGCATCATGGGGCTGAGCCAGCTGTCCAAGAGCTTTCTCAACACACTGTCCCCTGTTGTCCTCTCGGGGCCAGGCACTCCAGCACCACCCACTACCACAGCACCTGGACCCTTCACCCCTGAGACTGGGCACACCTCCGAGTGACCAAGATGAGTGCCAGAGACCGGGTAGCTGGCGACCTGTGGACTTTATTTGGACACTTGACTTGGGTCACTTTTTTTTTTTACAGCTTGTTGTTCAATAAAGTTTATCTTTGATTCACACACTTGCTTCATTTGTTTTTTTTAAAAAAGTCTTGGTGGAAACTTTTAGAATTGGCTTAAGCCTTTGCATGCTTCTGGGATGGGTTAAGATAGCAGTGGGGTGGGCAGGGATACCTGTGGAATGAGCAGGGATACCTTTGGGATGGCTAATAGCTGTGGGATAGATAAACCTCCAGTGCAAGCATAGTGGGACTGTATGGTCTACCCTCCCAGGTGCCACACCTATGGCCCTTTTTTATCAATAACAATGTAAGCATTGATCCACACATTTGAACAGAAACACAACTCTTTATTAAACGCCCGGTTCATTGTAGGCCCACCCAACATACATGGCCCAATCTCATCCGTGTGATGAGACAGGCTGAAGGAAGCATCCATCAAGCATCTATCATCCTGTCTTGCCACTCCACTGCTCCAGCTGGGGAGTTGCACCAGTGTTTCAGGAGGTTGCGCTTCTTTTTCCCTTCCCGTGAGGCTCTGTTGTGGCCTTGCACATCCTCAGTGTCGATCAGGTTTTGCCCTTGCCTCCATTCCCCAGGCTCCATGTCCCCATTGCCTTGTTGACGGTTCACAAGCCTGTTCTGCAAGACTGGGTAGCGGGTGTGCATGAGATTGTGCAGGATGCAGCAAGCTTCCATGATCCTCCTCTCGGTCTCTGGGTGATGCTGCATGGTGGTGAGAAGTACCTGGAACCTGTTGGCCAGGATGCCAAAGGATTTTTCCACCACCCACCTTGCCCTGGACAGCCTGTAGTTTAAGATTCTCTCTTCATGGGTGAGGAGTCTGGAAGTGTATGGGTTCATGAGGTAGGTTGTGAGGGAGAAGTCGTCATCACCCATGATGAAGTAGGGCACATCTTGCGTGTCGTTGGGCAGGGGGTCTGGATCTGGGAAGCCCACGATGAGGTTGCCTTCCAGCCCCTCCTTGAGGTGACTGGCGTTGTATACCTGGGTATCTGAAGATGAGCCATAGCCTGAAGCATCGATGTACATGAACTTGTAGTCAGCATCGACCATGGTGAAGAGGACGATGCTGAAGAAGCCCTTGTAGTTGAAATAAGTGGACCCTGACTTGGCTGGAGCTTTGCAGGCCACGTGCTTGCCATCTATGGCTCCAACGGTGTGTGGGAAGTTCCACCTCTGATTCCACTGCTCTGCAACTTTCTTCCATCCTTCTTCAGTGAAGGGGCACTGGAGGAGCTCCTGCAGGTATTCTTCAATGATGGCCTGCACCACATCTCTGACCACAATGCTGATGGTGTTGGGTGGCACCCCCCAGCCATACTGCATGCTTTTGTAGGTGGTCCCTGAGGCCAGGTGGCGCAGAGTGAGTGCCACCTTGAGCCCAGGGTCCAGGCTGGGCCGGAATTTGGTGTTTGCCTTGGTCAACCTGGGTGTCAGTCGCTGCACAACTTCATCAAACATGGATGGAGGCATTCTCATGAAGTTCTGGAACGCCCGAGTGTCTTCGTTCCTGAGCTCCACCATCAGCTTGTTGTACAGTCCGTACTCTGCTCTTCTCCCGATCCATTTTCGGACCCAGATGCTTCTTGGCCGCCTCTTTTTCTTCCCATAGTAGAGTTCACAGAGCCTGTAGATGGCTTCGTACTGTTGCAGAAGGATGGTGGCTGCCAAAAGGACTGTGGTATGATCCACGGTGGACATGACTGGATGCTGTGGAAGAGGAAGAGTCAGATGAAGGCTGCAGAGGTCTGCACAGGTGGGCTGCTGGTCTGAAAGTGAGATGCAGATGAGTTGCTCCCCCTTTTTATAGGCAGTATAGGTGTCCCTTTGCATCCTCTAGGCATCCTTAATATCCGAGATAGGTCCCCTCTGCAAACATTTTTTCCACTTTAAACGCTTTATTTCCATGCTGCATCCGTTCTGCATCTGTTCTGCATCTGTTCCGCATCCGTTCCGCTTCCTCCCTGCGTCCGGGCGGATGCGTGTTGAGCGGATGCGCAGCAGATGCCAAGCGGATATAGCAGATGCGTAACGGATGCGTAGCGGATGCAGAATGGACAAACTGGATACATTTTCCGCGCAAAAGTTTTGGGCAGCCCAAAACGTTCGGAGCGGATGAAACGTCAATAAACGGATGCTGGACGGATAGAGAGGAAGCAAAACGGAGGCAGTGAGTACATCGCATTTTCGAATGGATGGCAAGGTTTTTTGTCCGTTTTACATCCTCTTTGCATCCGTTGTTTCAGTGTGACATGGGCTTAAAAAAAAACATTGACGAAATTCCCCATGTAATTTTTCTTCAGAGATGACAGTCAACTCCAGCACCTTATCTGACCTATTCAATTTGCCATTTTCTTCCAAGTGTCATCTTTTTCATTTCAAGCAAATGTTTTGCTTGTTTTGTTCATTTCTTCCATGATTAAAAAGTGAAAGTAGGTTTGAGCAAGGAAGAGGAGAAATGGGAAAAGGGTTCTTCATGCTCTTAAATGCACTGAGAGAAGTAGAGTGCAAAGTTAGAGGAAACCCTTGCTGGTTTCAGGCTTTTTCAGAGCTCAAACTGAAAGGGTTGTGTTTTTTTTTCTACTCAGGATTCTCACAAAATTCTTTTTAGCAAGATTTATTGTGAAGAAAGGCATGAAATATTCCAGCTATTGAATTATTGACTATTTAAAATCAATGTATCCCTATACATTACATTAAATACAAGAGCTGTGGTGCTGTAGTGGTTAGAATGAAGTATTACAGGCTATTTCTGCCAACTACCAGCAGTTCGATTCTGACTGACTCAAGGTTGACTAAGCCCTCCATCCTTACGAGGTCAGTAAAGAACCCAAATTGTTGGGGGAAGCATGCTGACTCTGTAAACCACTTAGGGCTGTAAAAAACTGAAGTGGTATATGATACTATTGTCTGGCTTCCACCCTTATACTATTAGGAAAATGTTCTCCCAGAATGGGGGAACTGGAACCCCATTCTGATGGATTTCAGTCCCGCAAAGGACTATCCCCAAAGGAGCCATGGTAGCACAATGCTCACCTTCAGGAGTTTGATTCTGACCGGCTCAAGGTTGACTCCTTCTCCCATCCTTCTGAGGTCAGTAAAATGAGGAGCCAGATTCTTGGGGGCAATGTGCTGACTGTTTAAACTGCTCAGAGTGTGCTGTAAACCATTATGAAGTGGCATATAAGTCTAAGTGCTGTTGCTTTTGTCCTTTTGCTTGTTGCAATTTTATTTTAAATGCTTTGCATTTCTGGTCAATTCTTTCTTTTATCCTTTTATATACTGTATATTTTAGATCTTAGTTGGAAGCTGACCAGAGTTGTTTGGGATATGGGAAGTGAAGTCAAGTCAAGTCAAATCAAGTCAAGATTAAAGTGAAGCCTAACACTGGGAACGATTGAGGGCAATAGAAGAAGGGGACGACAGAGAATGAGGTGGCTGGATGGAGTCACTGAAGCAGTCGGTGTGAGCTTAAATGGACTCCAGAAGATGGTAGAGGATGGGAAAGCCTGGAGGAACATTGTCCATGGGGTCACGATAGGTTGGACACAATTTCACAACTAATAACAACAACAAAGTAAAGTAGAAAGTAAAGTAAATAAATGACAGTGATTTTCCCTGAATCCATTAAACCAGATTCTTAATGGGGATAATGCATCAGCTTTCCAATGCAAGAAACTTGTAGGAGTATTCAAATGAAATCCAAAGACACAATATTTGAAATTATCAATGGAAATACCTTACAAAAACCATCCACCACATTTCTATGCCAACAAAATGAATAAATGGTAGACCAATATTGGAACAACTAATTGACTCACTTAAATTAAGTCTCTAGCATTACATTTGTATTTATTTTAGAAACAATTACCATAACAAAAGCCTTCATCAACCTATCTCGACCAGCATTAATGCATTCATGTACAAAGGCTTATATGCCACTCTCACCAGAAAATAATTCTGAGCTGCTTACACAACTCCTCACAACTACAATTAAAATGTGCATGAATCAAAAATTAAAATGACAAATGACAGCAATAAAATCATGATCATAGACTATTGTGCAGTCCTGTTCATCACAATACTCAATAATTAACTGCCGTACTCGCTGAGGAACAATTCAGTAGTCTCTTATTCCCAAAGGTGCTTCTGAAAAAAACGGGCTTGATTACTTTCTAGAACACAAGCAAGAATAGGATCATCCTTTTCTCTAGGGAATATAGATAGTCGTTGACTTATGACCACAATTGAGCCCAAAATTTCAGTTGCTAAATAAGACATTTTGTCAGGGAAGTGATTTAAGAGCTGACCAGCTGCTGCAATGATGCAATGATGCACTGATGTAATGATAGGAATGAATCAACAAGATTTTTGGCTGTTAACCCTTTAAGAGTCTGTATAATAAGAAGAGGCCCTGTTAGATCCTCCCTCTGTCTCTGTCTCTGTCTCTGTCTCTCTCTCTCTGTCTGTCTGTCTCTCTCTCTCAGTGTGTTCTTCCCTGCTGTAATTTACTGATTGTTTGGCCTCTTCTTATAGTAAGTGTATGTATAGTATATATTCTTTTGTGGATAAAACCACTATTTATTACGAACCTCTGTTTGCTATTATTGCTCTTGGGTTGTCTCACATACTAAGGCTGTGTGCATTCTGACACACTTGTTAAATGAGCTTTGCTTCATTTTATGACCTTTCTTGCCACAGTTGTTAAGTGAATTGCTGCAGCTGTTAAGTTAGTCACACAGTTGTTAAATGAATCTGGCTTCCCCATTGACTTTGCTTGTCAGAAGGTCGCAAAAGGGGATCACATGACCCCAGGACACTGCAACCGTCATAAATAAGAGTCAGTTGACAGGCATCCAAAGTTTGATCACATGACCACAAGGATGCCGCAACAGTTGTAATTGTGAAAAACGGTCATAAGTGACTTTTTTCAGTGCCATTGTAATTTTGAGCGGTCACCAAACAAATGGTTGTAAATTGAGGTCTACCTGCATTGCTTTAAAGGAGGGTTTTCTTGGGAAAAGGCTCACCTCAGAGTATGTTATGGCAACAGTTCACAGAGGTTGGGTGTTAAGGTTCCAATCCATCCCATTCAATAAGAACTCTGAGGCAAGCAATTTCCTCAAATAACATTTTATTGGGACATATTGAATTGGTACATTTTTGGTGGAAAACCGGCTCTATGTTCCTGCTGGTTTTACACCCAATTAAAAGTAAAAATCTCCCCCACAAGACTCCAGTCACATGGTCCAATCAGCATGTAGTCCAGTTGCTAGGTGATCTCAGTCTCCACCCTTCGAACACCTACACCAATGTCCTTGATTCCCAGGGAAAATAATTTTATTTAGGCTACATCACCCTAGCTAACTTTACACTCCCCTCCCTGGCCCTTCAACCCCAAGCTGTGCCAGCCCTGAAGCAGTGAGAAGAGAAACCTCCCTAGAGAAAAGCCACAAGGAGAAAATGGCTACAATTAGGGTTGACATTGGGACCTGCAGCAAGCTTTCTTTACTGAGTTCAGTGTTCAGCACTGATGAAGTTACCTAGTATGGGTAATGAAAGGTCTTCAAGAAAACAAGCAAGCTCGAAGAGCTCCAAAGTTTAGTTTAGTTTGGTTTCCTTTATTGTCATTGCACCTAGTACAACAAAATTAAATACCATCTGCAATGTACATTATGACAATGAAAATAAACACAAACACACATCCTTCACATTCTATACAATTGAATTGAAAACCCTTGAAATTGCATTAATATTGCACTATACAGTAGAATTTAATAAAGTTACTGCCCTGGGATAGAAGCTGCTTTTCAGCCTATTTGTCCTTGTTTTTATTATCCTGTACCATCTTCCAGATGGTAATAGTTCAATCTAGATAGATCTTTGAGAATATTTTGAACTTTCTTAAGGCAGCAAGAGCTATAAAACTCTTCCAAAGAAGGGAGAGAGCAACCAATGATCTTCTGGGCAATGACATTAACCCTCTGGAGTGCTTTCCTATCTGCCCCTGTGCAATTGGCAAACCATACAGAGGTGCAGTGTGTTAAAATACTCTCTATGGTGCAGCAGTAGAAGCTCACCATCAGTTTTTCATTCAGTTGTGTTTTTTTTTAGAAGTCTCAGGTAGCATAATCTCTGCTGGGCCCTTTTGACCAGGGCTGCAATGTGGGCACCCCAGGTCAGGTCCTCTTTTAGTGTAACACCCAAAAACTTAAAACTGGCCACTTGCTCCACTCGGTCTCCATTGATAAGGAAAGGCTGAATGTCTGATCTGTTCCTTCTATAGTCCACTATAAGCTCCTTGGCCTTATTGGTGTTGAGGACCAAGTTATTATCTC
Source organism: Laticauda colubrina (assembly GCA_015471245.1). NCBI lineage: Eukaryota > Metazoa > Chordata > Lepidosauria > Squamata > Elapidae > Laticauda > Laticauda colubrina. The sequence continues at coordinate 21,726,150 of BLBF01000036.1, read as the reverse complement.
CATACCATAAAAGCAACTGGTCCAACTCATCTCGGTAGGCAGATATAATTGCCATCATCAAAAGGTAAAGCAGTAACCATTTCATCAGAAGCCATGGGAATCTGTCCTCTTTAAAAAATTAACCGTGCACTTATCCCCCAAAACCACAGGAAATCAATTGTCAGGGCATTCCACCCTCTGACTGGTCCTCCAACTGTTGCCACTTTAATTCCCCCTTTTAATTTATGAAACACTCTTGATGTTTTCCTGATATGTCCCCCCATGGGGTGAGCACCACATCACAGATTGCAATGACATTTATCTCAAGTTGTCTTTTTCAATAAACACCGTGGAAACAATCTTTTTCTCTTATGCAAAAAAACAAAAACAAAAAACACCAATCCCAAACCCTATTGCTGCTCTAATATATGTCTGTAGAGATTCTCAGTCATCCAGGTCTACTATATGTTTTAGGAGGGGATATCTCTTTGTCTTCAATGCTGTCAATCATGTAATAAAAATACAGCCGTGAGCCATAAAAAAACAGTATTTTTTTTAATATTAAGAAAAATGAATGTTCCCCTCCCCCAAACTCACAAGAACGACAATGATTTGTTCTGCCTCAACATTTACTGAAGTTTTTATGAATCCCTCTTGCCTGATGTAAGTGAAGAAATAACATCCAACAAAACCCTAAAGAGGCACAGATTGATTGGAATTATTTTTTTAGGGCTCTGGTGCCAATGTTTTGCATTCTCTGGAGAATTCTGGTAGTTGAAGTCCACAAGTCTTAAAGTTGCCAAGGTTGGGTGCCTCTATTCTAAAGGATTGCCAACTGATTTATTTTCGCAAATACCAGCAGCTTGTCATATACTGTTTGGATTGTGGAACACATTCAAACGTTACTTTCTGCCTTTCTAAAGAGGTATTGGGATGATTTGCTTTATTGTCGCTCCTAATTTTCAAGCTTCATTTATTCTGAGGGTGGATATAACTGACTGAGTCCATAGAAGTTCAGGAAGAATATAAGACAGGCTTGTACGCATGTCTTATCCCTTACTCCTTTCAGCTTCTCATGCACTCAGGTAAATATCCACTTGAATCAGGGATGGGATTCAAATTTTTTAACAACCGGTTCTGTGGGTGTGGCTTAGTTGATTGACATGGCTTGGTGGCCATGTGACTGGGTGAACATGGCTTGGTGTTCATGTTATTGGCTGGGTGTGGCCAACTCAATATCATTCACATTGAGGCATGCATCTCCTCACCTCTCATGACTGGGGATGCTGCAACAGTCATAAGTGTGAAAAATGGTCATAAGTCATTTTTTTCAGTGCCATTGTAACTTTGAATGGTCACTCCGCACAAGCAAAGCACCAGCAAAGGAAGGGAAAAATACTCCAGAGAAGTTCCTGAGACAGGAAGTCTAGTCCTGCCAAGAATGTAACAAGGGTTAATGGAGAGGCAGTTTCTGTAAGCAACACCATAATGTTTCCTTCCTGCCTTCCTTACAGGATGAGGCCAGTAATTTATTCTAACAACCTGTTCTCTGAATTGCTTAGAATGTAAACAACCGGTTCTAGCGAATAGGTGCGAACCGGTAGAATCCCACTCCTGACTTGAATGGAATATCTAAATGGCTGCCACAAAGAAGAGAGAATCAACCTATTCTCTCTGAAGACAGAACAAGAAGCAAAGGATGGAAACTAATCAAGGAGGGAACCAAACCTCAAACTAAGGAGAAATTTTCCAACAGAACAATTAATCACTGGAATGACTTTCCTCAAGATGTTGTGAATTCTCCAACCCTGGAAGTTTTAAAGGAGAGATTGGACAACTATTTGACTGAAATGGTATAGGTCTGTGATGGTGAACCTATGGCACATGTGCCAGAGGTGGCATGCAGAGCCCTCTCTCTGGGCATGCAAGTCATCACCCCAACTCCGCTTTGCCATGCATGTATGCACACATCTCTTGCCAGCCAGCTGGTCTTTGGTTCTCTGCTACACATCACAGAGGACAGAGCACACACAGGGTCTGCACAGCACAGAGGGCAGAGCACACACAGCATCTCACAGGCATGTACAGGGTAAGGCCCACACATGGGGGAGAGTCATGCACACATGCATGGGGGTTCACCAGTACCTGTGCATGGGGCATGTGCACAGGTCTCACATGCACTTTGGGCATTTGTGCTGAAAAGGTTTACCATCACTGGTATAGGGTATCCTGCCTGAGCAGGAGATAGAAGCCTTCTAAGGTCCCTTCCAACCCTGTTATTCTGACTATGTTAAAGCAGAAGTCAGTCCCAAGATCAAGTGATGATCTTTTCTTAAGCCCATGTCACACTGAACCAATGGATGCAAAGAGGATGTAAAACGGACAAAAAAGCTTGCCATCCATTGGAAAACGTGATGTACTCACTGCCTCCATTTTGCTTCCTCCCTATCCGTCCAGCATCCGTTTATTGACATTTCATCCGCTCTGAAAGTTTTGAGCTGCCCAAAGCTTTTGTGTGGAAAATGTATCCAGTTTGTCTGTTCTGCATCCGCTACGCATCCGTTACGCATCCGTTATGCATCCGTTATATCCGCTAGGCATCCACTGTGCATCCGCGCAACTCCATCCACTCCAGAGGTAAACGGACGCAGGGAGGAAGCGGAACGGATGCAGAACAGATGCAGAATGGATGCCGAGTGGATGCAGCACGGAAACAAAGCGTTTAAAACGGAAAAAACGTTCGCAGAGGGGACCTATCTCGGATATTAAGGATGTCTAGAGGATGCCTAGAGGATGCCTAAAGGTTGCCTAGCGGAAAACCTATATTTCCCATAAAAAGGGGGAGCAACTCATCTGCATCTCACTTTCAGAACAGCAGCCCAGTGGTGCAGACCTCTGCAGCCTTCATCTGGCTCTTCCTCTACCAAAGCATCCAGTCATGTCCACCGTGGATTGTAACAAAGTCCTTTCAGCAGCCACAATCATTCTGCAACAGTTCGAAGCCATCTGCAGGCGCTGTGAACACTACTGCAAGAAGAAAAAGAGGCAGCCAAAAACAGTCTGGGTCCGAAGATGGTTCACCAGAAGAGCAGAGGACGGACTGTACAACAAGCTGATGGTGGAGCTCAGGAACAAAGACACTCGGACGTTCCAGAACTTCATGAGGATGCTTCCAGCCATGTTTGATGAAGTTGTGCAGTGCCTGACACCCAGGTTGACCAAGGTAAACACCAGCTTCCGGCCCAGCCTGGAACCTGGGCTCAAGGTGGCACTCACTCTACAGGAGCATGCAGTATGGCTGGAGGGTGCCACACAACACCATCAGCATTGTGGTCAGAGAAGTGGTGCAGGCCATCATCGAAGAATACAAGGAGGAGCTCCTCCAGTACCCCTCCACTGAAGAAGGATGGAAGAAAGTTGCAGAGCAATGGTATCAGAGGTGGAACTTCCCACACACTGTTGGAGCCATAGATGGCAAGCACGTGGCCTGCAAAGCTCCAGCCAAGTCAGGGTCCACTTATTTCAACTCCAAGGGCTTCTTCAGCATCATTCTCTTCGCCATGGTCGATGCTGACTACAAGTTCATGTACATCGATGCTTCAGGCAACGGCTCATCTTCAGATGCCCAGGTATACAACGCCAGTCACCTCAAGGAGGAGCTGGAAGGCAACCTAATCGTGGGCTTCCCAGATCCAGAACCCCTGCCCAACGACACACAAGATGTGTCCTACTTCATCGTGGGGGATGACGCCTTCTCCCTCACAACCTACCTCATGAAGCCCTACACCTCCAGACTCCTAACCCATGAAGAGAGGATCTTCAACTACAGGCTGTCCAGGGCAAGGCGGGTGGTGGAGAACGCCCTTGGCATCCTGGCCAACAGGTTCCAGGTACTTCTCACCACCATGCAGCATTGCCCAGAGACTGTGAGGAGGATCATGGAAGCTTGCTGCATCCTGCACAATCTCATGTGCACCCGCTACCCAGTCTTGCAGAACAGGCTTGTGGACCTCCAACAAGGTAATGGGGACATGGAGCCTGGGGAATGGAGGCAAGGGCGAAACCTGATTGACACTGAGGATGTGCAAGGCCCCAACAGAGCCTCACGTGAGGCGAAGAAGCAGCGCAACCTCCTGAGACACTGGTGCAACTCCCCAGCTGGAACAGTGGAGTGGCAAGAAAGGATGGTAGATACTTAATGGATGCTTCCTTCAGCCTGTCTCATCACACGGATGACATTGGGCCATGTATGTTTGGTTGGCCTACAATGAACAGGGCGTTTAATAAAGAGTTGTGTTTATGTTGACATGTGTGGATAATTATTACATTATTATTGATAATAAATGGCCATAGGTGTGGCACCTGGGAGGGTGGACCATACAGTCCCACTATGCTTGCACTGGAGGTTTATCTATCCCGCTGCTATCCTAACCCATCCAACAGCTATTACCCATTCCACAGGTATCCTAACCCATCCCAAAGCTATCCTTATCCATCCCACAAGCATGCAAAGGCTTAAGCCATTTCTAAAAGTTTCCAGCAAGACTTTATTAAAAAAAAGAAATGAAGCAAGTGTGTGAATCATAAATAGACTTTATTAACAACAAGCTCTAAGACAAAAATGAGTCTCTGGCACTCCTCTTGGTTGCTCAGTCCCAGGTATGAAGGGTGCAGGTGCTGTGGAGGTGGCTGGTGCTGGAGTGCTTGTCATCAGCTTCTCCAGAAGCAGAAGCAGCAGAAGCCCCAGCCCCAGAAGAGCGAGCCCGTGCTGCAGAAGCCCCAGCAGAACCAGAGTGAGGGCCAGGGGGCGGGATGGTAGCCCTGTCCCTCTTGTCAGGGCTGGCAGCAGATGGCTGAGGCTTGCTGTGCTTCCACATAGTTGTGGGGTTGCTGGCTGGCAGGGAGGCTGGCAGGAACCAAGGATGGCAGCAAGGCTGGCAGGAAGGCTGGCAGGCAGGCAGGCACCAAGGCTGGCAGGAAGGCTGGCACCAAGGCAGGCACCAAGGCTGGCAGGGAGGCAGGCACCAAGGCTGGCAGGAAGGCTTGCAGGGAGACAGGCACCAAGGCTGGCAGGAAGGCTGGCAGGGAGGCAGGCACCAAGGCTGGCAGGCAGGCATAAATCAAGGCTGGCAGGCAGGCAGGCACCAAGGCTGGCACCAACGCTGGCACCAAGGCTTGCAGGCAGACATGCAGGCAGGGCAGGCAAGGCAGCCAATCCGTCTGGCAGCAGGTCTTTCCTCTGAATGGCGACCTGCTTCCGAGCTGCTTCCATTATATCCGCGGGGCTGACGCAATGCATCGTCTCCCCATGCGCAATTAACGCCAGGCATCCATTCGGCTTCCCCTGTGCATCCGCTGTGCATCCGCTGTATCCGTTCCGCGTCTGCTTTGCTGAGGTCCCCCGGAAGCCCTGCAGATGTGCCATCCGCTCCCATCTGCTTCCATCCGCTGGGCTTCTGTTCCGCATCCGCTTTGCATCCGCCCTACGTCCTCCCCGCGTCCGTGTTATCCGCTCCGGTTATGCCAATTTTTGCTCCTTTTGAGAGCGGATAACAATGGAAGGAACATTTTGCTCGTTTGTTGTGTCCTTTTTGCATCCGTTGGGCAGTGTGACATGGGCTTTAAGTAGATTCTTTGAAGCTCCTTGTGTTTTGGCCCCAAGTAATGCTTCCACCAGCAGAGGGAAAACAACGAAATAAATTCTTCTCCTTCCATTTTGGGAAATTCAGTGAAAAGTAAGCCTGCATGGTGAATAGGAGCTCTTTTATTACCAGTGCTAATAAGCTAACTATGCTAGTATGTAGATCATTAAAACTATATCACACAGGGCCAAGAATAGTATACCACAATTGAACTAATTAAGAATCACCTTTCGCAGGAATGTGTTGGGGTGGGCTGCCAAAAAACCAAAAGCTGCCAAAAAAGCCAATGTAATCCTAGTCTGCTCTCGTAGAGCAATAGAATTAAGATGAACACAAAGTCTTAATGCAACTTTATAAGGCCTTGGTAAGACTGGTTTTGAATAATGCATCCAGTTGGGATTGCCGTAATGTGCCATAAATTAAATTTTTTAATTGCCATAAAAAAAATGTTGAGACTCTAGAAAGAGTGCAGAGAAGAGCAACAAAGATGATTAGGGGACTGGAGGTGAAAGCATATGAAGAATGGTTGCAGGAATTAGGTACTGTATATATAGTTTAATGAAAAGAAGAACTAGGGGTGTCCTGATAGTGGTGTTCCTGTTATCTATTGAATGTATAACTGTGCTAAAATTAAATTAACCTTTAGATCAGTGGTGGGATTCAAAACAATTTACTATCAGTTCTGTGGGCGTGGCTTAGTGGGCATGGCATGGCTTGGTAATAGTGGCTTGGTGGGCATGGCAGGGGAAGGTTACTGCAAAATCTCCATTCCTTCCCCACCCAACTAACCTGCTTTCCAGCTCCGTTCTCCTGTGCAGGGCAACAAAAGAAAACCCAGCCAATCAGCTGGGACTTGGGAGGCAGAGAATAGATGGGGGTGGGTACAGTCAGAGGTGATATTTGCTGGTTTTCTGAACCATTCAAAATTTCCACTACGGGTTCTCTAGAACCCGTCAGAACCTGCTGAATACCACCTCTGCTTTAGATGACCCTAACTATTAGTTACACCAACTATTACACCTCTGCTTTAGATGACCCTAACTGTTTTAGAGGGAAACTAGAACATTTATATTTGGGAGGGCTTTTTCCCCTCGTTCTATGATTGGTTAAGGCCCTATGGGTCTAAAGTATAAATCACAGGCATTTGCCTGCAGTTCCTCAGTTCCAGTTTTGAGTCAATAAATGCTGTTACAGCTATGCTTCTTGCCTACTCAAGCCCACTGAAGACCACTACAAAACTGTTCCAATATTTGAGAAGCTACCACAAAGAAAAGGGAGTCAACCTATTCTAAAGGCAGGAATGGATTGAATTTGCTTCTAGAAGTTGTGGGTGCTCCAACACTGGAAGTTTTAAAGAAGAGACCGGACAATCATTTGTCTGAAATGATATAGAGTTTCCTGCTTGTGATGGGGGTTGGACTAGAAGACCTCTAAGGTCCCTTCCAAGTCTACTATTCTGGCATTCTAACAATCAAAGGTCCTTCCCTCCTTCCTTCCTTCCTTCCTTCCTTCCTTCCTTCCTTCCTTCCTTCCTTCCTTCCTTCCTTCCTTCCTTCCTTC
>BLBF01000036.1:21680921-21705614 GCA_015471245.1 Laticauda colubrina | reverse complement strand
GGGTTAGGGTTAGGGTTAGGGTTAGGGTTAGGGTTAGGGTTAGGGTTTGGCTGAGCACAAACCTGCAAAAAAGCAGCACAGCCTTCGCCGGGCAGGACGAGGTAATGGTGCTATTGCAGCAAGAGGGGGCTGGTGGCACAGGCGGGCTGAAGCGGCAATGGAGATGGCCGGAAGGTGCAGTGCCATGCTACTTGCATTTAGTGCCACAGTACTTGCATTTGCACGGCACTCCTTCATCTTCCAGTTCACCTCTCCTGGCCTGTGCTCTTCCTCGATGGCCATGGGCTGTAGGGATGGCCCAGGGCAAGAAAAGTACTGGCTGGTGGTGGTGGGAGAGGGTGGAATGGGCAAGCCTGCGCTCACCATCCAGTTCAGAGGTCCAGAATGGGGTGTTGGCATAAGTTTTCTTGTCCCTCTCGGTATTCTGCTCTGCTGCCCCCCCCCTCCCCCCACAGCCCAAGCCATCACTGCCCAGGGAAAGCATAGGAAAAGCGAGCATAAATATAGCTCTTGCTGGGGCGAAAGAGCTGAGATCGAGGAAGTTGCCACCTTTTAAAAGTGCTGCTTTCTGTTGCCTATGCCTTCCTATCTCTGCTCTATCACCCCAGCGGGAGCTGTTTCTGCTTGCTTTCTTTTCCTGTGGGTGGATGGGCAGCAGAGACGTCAGAGCTGCTCTTCCCCTTCAGCAAGCCAGGCCTGGAGGAACGTGAAGAATTGCGAGTGAGCGCCGGAGAAAGGTGTCTTGGAAAAGCCAACACATGTTTCCAGCACACTCTCCTCTGTCCCGAAGTAAGATTGAGTGGAGGGAAGGGTAAGATGGAAGGGGAAGGCCAGCTGGCTTTCCTTTGGCATGAGGTTTGGGGGGAGAGACTAAATGCCCAGACCAAAAGAGTGCTGAGGAAGACGGGATCCTAATAACCAACCTGTTTGTGCAGGAGAGAGCTCCAGCTTTTTTGGACTCAACACCACCCCCCTTCAGCTTCCACACAGGGAGGGATCCTTCTCTGCTTGGAAGCAACAGGAGAAACCTGGAGCTTAGTCTTGGGGAGTCTTCTTCTTATGTGGAGGCTGAAGTGGGGGTGTTGCCTGGTTATTAGGAGCCTGTCGGTGATTCCAACCCAGCCCTCCTTCCCTCCCCCAACTCCAGGTAGACACACCTGGCAAAAGAGGGAGAGGTTTCCTTTGACTTGGGGGAGATATGAGATGGCTCCGCTTTTCTTCCGTTTGAGGGAGAGCCAGTTTCTCCCCATCCAGATCTTCCCAGCCTCTAGGCACCATGTGGCTTCTTAAATCCTCCCTCTTTCCCCCCTCAAAGGATGAGAGAGGTCCCTCCTCTCCTTCTCTCTGCCCCACAGTTATGATTAAGCATTTACAATTTTGTTATAATTACATAAACATTTATATGTGTGTGTCTCTGTAATAAAATTATTTTTAATATTAAAGTTATATTTATTATATAAAAATATATTAAATATATTATCTTTAAAAAAATTGTATCGGTGGTCCTCGGGATTTAAAATTATGAGTTTGGTAGTCCCCAAGGTCGAAAAGGTTGGCCATCCCTGTTATAAATCTTTAGTAAGACCACACCTGGAACACTTTGCATCCAGGAGTTGTGGGTGCTTCAACACTGGAGGTTTTTAAGAAGAGACTGGACAGCAATTTGTCTGAAGTGGTATAGGGTCTCCTGCCTGAGCAAGGGGTTGGACTAGAAGACCTCCAAGGTTTTTTCTAGCTCTGATATTCTGTTAAAAAAAATATCTTTCAAAGTGTGACAATTTTTTAAAAAAAAAACATTGATCTGATAGGTTGTAGAAGCTGGACAGGCAAGTCAACTCCCTGATGAGCATAGATTGAAAAGCTGAGGGTGATTGAAAGCTGGCAAAGGAGAGACTGATGGGGAGAGAGAGAGAAGAGGAATGAAATCTGCTGTGATATGAAGATGAGCTGGCCTGAGATTCCAGGAAGAAACAGCAAGAGGTCCAGGGTCTAACTGGCTTATTTCATCCTTCCCTGTTTCCCCTTCTAATAATAATAATAAAACAAAACAAAACTATGATTAAAAAGTTTGCAAGACAGAAGAGGAGGCTGGAACATAGAAACCTTTGGAGAGGTTGCTGTGGGAAATGACTGTTTCAAATGATTGATTCTTCAAAGCAATGTTTCTCAAACTTGGCAGTTTTAGATCTGCTGACTTCAACTCCCAGAATTCCCTAGCCAGCATGTTGGTTAGGCAGTTCTGGGAACTGAAGTCTGCACGTCTTGAAGTTGCCAAGTTTGAGGAACACTGCCTTAAGGCATGCTTGGCAAGGAAAGAAAATCCTGGAGATAAGAGTGGCAGGTTCCAAAGTTAAACCTTGTAGGTTGAGCTCTATGCATGACCAAATCATTGATTATATGTTCAGACACAGGTTTTAATTAAGATGAGCAAGCAAGCATCATAATAATGATGAATGAGGCATAAGAAAAGAAAGAAGCTTTTATTTTTGTCCTGAGCTGGATATTAGTTTTGGCAAGGGAATACAGCTTAGCTTGGGAGGGATTTGATGGGTTGGGATCTTTCCCTGCAGGTTTGCTAATGCTCAGCTTTGATGTGCATATAATGATACCTTAAGGACAGCTTATCAAAAAGATGGCATATAATCCTTCTTGCCTTTTATACTTTATTTTTTTGGGGTAATAGCAATGCAAAGCAAATGATTAGGGGAATTATCTGCAATCTCACCTTTTTCCAACCCTGTCTTTCAGTGGGACATGCCACTTTTTTAAAATCAGTAGGTCAACCATCCCAATGACATATGCAGCAAAAGAAACTCCTGGACATTATTTTACTATCTAACTTTACTGATAATTCCACATAGGCAGAGAAGAAGCAAAGCCAGTTCTGATGTTCTCATGTAGGAAGCAGCGTAAGTAAAATCCCCTTTTCTGTTCATTGTCCACCAATCAACTACAGTCAATTTGTTTTGGAAAATGTTCTAATTGCCTTGGAACTTCCCCATCATTTGACTTCGGGGACCAGGATGTTGCCAGGCAACCATCGACTCTCTCTTGTATTCCACAATTCTCTCCCAACTCCTCCCTTAGATTCCCAACCTGCCCACCTCTTTCCCTGTTTTTTATCATCTGGTTGGGAACAGAGTACCTAGTAAGTTAGCCTTGACAAAATCATGAAGATCAGACATAAAGACTCCATAAAGTAAAAAAAACCAAAAGGTTCAGGAACTGTAATTGCATAATATATTTAATGTGGTTAACCAGTGGGTTAAAGACTCCATAAAGTAAAAAAAAAAAAGGTCCAGGAACTGTAATTGCATAATATATTTAATGTGGTTAACCAGTGGGACTCACAAGGGAGATCAGTGATGATGCAATTGGGTGACTGAAGCTCTGGTCCTTTCAATTTTTGCTACATGGCTCAGTTGCATGTTTCATCACTGGAAGCATGGAAGAAAAGATTGGACAGCCACTTGTTCAGGATGGTATCTGAATTCCTCCATTGGGAAGGGAGTTCAACAAGATGACCTCCATGGTGCTTTCTAGCTTTATGACTCTATGATCAGATTCTATGATATGATTCCATAATTCAGAGGTGGTATTCAGCAGGTTCTAACCAGTTCTGGAGAACCGGTAGTGGAAATTGCAGTCTGCAGACCCAGCAAATACCACCTCTGACTGGCCCTGCCCCCATCTATTCTCTGCCTCCTGAGTTCCACAGGAGAACAGAGCTGCAAAGCAGGTTAGTGGGGTGGGGAGGGAATGGGATTTTGCAGTAAGCTTCCCCCAGGAATGGGGAGGGAATGGAGATTTTACAATATCCTTCCCCTGCCACACCCACCAAGCCACGCCCAGAGAACCAGTAGCAAAATAAATTGAATCCCACCACAGTCATAATGTAGCCTGAATGAAGACTTGCAGTGAAGGAGAAGACAACATATCATGAGGTAGAATGTCCCAGGCTTGTTAAAAGCTCCTCCCAATATTTACCAAATTCCTTACTTATGTTCCCAGCCAGTCAATGAAGGAAGCTGGATTCATTTAATGACCACATGATTCACTTAACTTTAGTGATTCACTTAACAAACATGACAAAAATGTTTATAAAATCAAGCATGACCCTCTTGACCATTTTGTTTAGCAATGGAAATTCTGGCTTTGGTGGTGGTTTTAAATCAAGGATTACCTGTAGATTCAAACCCAAACCTCGGCCAAAGCTTCCAATGAATAATTTTGCCAACTCTGTAAACTTGATGCTGCTTGTCATCGCTTTGTGATTTTTTTCTGTAGCCACTGATCAAATGATAAATTGTTTTATCCCCTTACAATCCATAGTTACACTTACATGGTTGTGTACATGGTTGAAGGATTTAGTTTGGCCAGTCTGGAGTCAAGAAGGATTGGGGGGAACATGAAAGCAGTATTCCAGTACTTGAGGGGATGCCACAAAGAAGTGGGGGGCAACCTATTCTCCAAAGCACCAGAAGGCAGGACAAGAAACAATGGATGGAAACTCACTGAGGAGAGAAGCAACCTGGAATTAAGGAAACTTCCTAACAGTGAAGACAATTAACCAGTAGAACAGCTAGCTTGCCTTCAAAAGTAGTAGGAGCTTCATCACTGGAGGTTTTTTACAGAAAGACTGCATAATCACTTGTCTGAAATGGTACAGGGTCTTTTGCTTAAACAAGGGGCTGGACTAGAAGACCTCCAAGGTCCTGTCTAGCTCTATTCTGACTGTTAGCAATAGACATAGCACTTGAATACCACTTTGGAGTGCTTTACAACCCTCTCAAAGTGGTTTATAGAGTCAGCACATTTCTCCCAACAATCTGGGTCCTCATTTTACCCACCTCAGAAGGATGGAAGTCTGAGTCAACCCTGAGCCTGGTGAGATTCGAACTGCTGAACTGTTGGTATCTGGCAGTCAGCAGAAGTAGCCTGCAGTACTGGATTCTAATTACTGGCATCGTGGCTCTTATCTTACTGATTTTACCACTAAGGCAACATTTGCTGTTGTTTGTTAACAGTTTTTATTTGTTTGTTATCTATTATTATTTAAATGTATTGGCTGCCCAATTCTAGTGGATTCTTTTATGGTACTGGTATCACCTTCTGAGGCCATACACAGGAAACTCCAGGTTGCTTTTCTCCTTGATTAGTTTCCATCCATTGATTTTTGTCCTTTCTTCTGCTGATTTGGAAAATAAATTGACCCCATCTTCTTTGTGGCAACTCCTCAAATCCTGGAGTACTGCTATCATATCACCCCTAATTTTTCTTTTCTTTAGATTAGCCAAACCCAAATCCTCCAACTGTTCTTCATATGTTTTGGTTTCAAAGCAGGGGTGCGATTCAACTGGTGTAACAACCGGTTTGGTCAAGAACACTGCTTTTTTAGCTCTAAAACTTACCTTCTGCTGCAACCCCAGTGAGTAAATCAGCTGAGGTGTGGCAATTCATTGTGCCGCGCCAAAGAGCTGAACTGAAAACCCTGGAAACAAAGGACAGAATAGGGCAGGGGTGAGTGAACAGAGCCAAATCATCACTGTAAGTACCAGTTTGGCCGAACTGGCCCGAACTGGTAGAATCCCACCCCCATCTCCAAGCCTTAGTTGTTTTTCTCTGAACTAGAAGTCCATGATCCTTTTATAATCACAAGTGCTTTGAATCTAGCCAAGCAGTGTTCCATTTAAACATACATATTAGGGAAAATTCTGTAAAAACTGTTTACATGGATTATATAAGTTAAAGAAAAGAAAATATTCTGTCCTATCCAGAGATATGTGAATTGGAAGATATATGGACCATGACATTGCCAGATAATGTTCCATTCTGGAATAGTGTGTGAGAACCATTAAGATGATATACTGCAAGAGTGAATTAACCGGCGATCCATCCATTTAATGAAGTCTTTAAAAAACCCTCTAAAAATTCTGGTTTAATTTTATGTGTATTCTTTCACTGTTTTTATATATACATTCTTGTCTCTGGAAGTGTTGGTTTTCATTATAGTGTACATTTTATGCTAACTTGGTTTAATAGAATATTAGTTGTAGCATTCTTTTAAGAAACAAATTTCCACATAATGTGCTTTGCTGCATATCCTGTGGTTAAAAATAGACTTGAGCTTGGGTCAAACCCCAGCATCTCGACCATTAGATTAAACTAGCTCTCATTTATGGCTTTTGGAAAGCCATGGGTTTCTCTATTTAAGCAGAGGTTGAAGTTCTTGAAATTTGAGGTTGAAGTTCTTAATTTCCTGCACTGAAAGAGATTGTTGTGGAAGCAAAAACCAAATACTGGCTCAACTTTTCATATGCCCTCAAGTATTGTGTACATTTTTACTAAACAAAATTCAAGAAGGAGAGAAGCTATCTAGAACTAAGGAGAAATTTCCTAACAGGGAGAGCAATCAACTAGTGAAACAGCTTGCCTTCAGAAGTTGTGGGTGCTCCATCTCTGAAGGCTTTCAAGAAGAGACTGGACAGACATTTGTCTGAAATATGATATAGGGTCTCTCCTGCTCAAGCTGGGAGTTGGACTAGAAGACCTCCAAGGTCCCTTTCAACTCTGTTATTCTATTCTAAAGAGAATTCCAATGATCTTTTCTCCTTCTTGGCAGGAAAAAAAATGAAAGCAATTTCTTTGCTCCCCAAAAATGCAGATTTGTTTTGTCCTGGCTCATGACACATGTGTTATATAAGTGGTCTTCAAACTTGAATTCCTCCTCCAGTCATGTTAGCTCAGGAATTCTGGGAGTTGAAGTCCACAAGTCTTCAACTTGCCAAGTTTGAAGACCCTTGGTTATACCATGGCTTCTTCCCCAGCCCATTCATTTTCTATCCTTCAAAAACCATTTGCTCCTCATCTTCTCCTCTTCCTTCTTAAATAATTGGTGAAGCTCTGATAAAACAGAGGTCTCCAACCTTGGCAACTTTAAGCCTGGATGATTTCAACTTCCAAAACTGGCTGGGGAATTCTGGGAGTTGAAGTCTGCAAGGTTTCAAGTGGCCAAGGTTGGAGACTCGTGTGCTAAAAGATCAATCTCAAGTGAACAGATGGAAGATCATTAAAGCGAGAAGCAATCTAGAACTAAGGAGAAATTTTCTGACAGTGAGAACAATGAATCAGGAAGGCATTTTTCCTAGTAACCCAGAACTCAAGATAGAACAAATTTAAGGCAACAACGAGCAACAGAGTTAGAAATAACTTAAGAGCATGATAAAAATAAAGTGAAAGGCTCTGTCTTTTCCTGAAAGAATAGAGTGAACTTATTTGGTCCAAAAACTCCATCATCCTGCAGTGCAGGCAATCTCTTTCTTATGCAGCTTTGACAGTGCATAGATTTGGCAGTTTCAAGAGGTGACTGCATTATTCTGAAGGCTAATCAAGATCTATGCAGTGAAAGGCCTCACAAGCAGGGATTCTACAAATCCGGCCAGCCTTTCTGCTCCCAGAGGGGGAAAAAATCTGCAAGTATAATCCCATGCTTATGAGTAACACAAGTAGCTTCCAGCTTTTAGCAACTTATTAATGCTTTACTGGAAATCTATTCATAGTTTTCAGATTCTGTGAACAGCAGGCACCATATACAAGAGGTTTGTTATGGACTTCTTCTGTTATTGATTTTTGAACCCTTGCATAACATTCAACATTGAGATTTCTTGATGGTCCTCATCCAAGTGTAAAGCAAGACCAAGCTAATTCCCATTCAACAATAGCCAAAATAAGCTAGTTGGATAAAGCTAAATACAAATAGTCTACAATGTTGTATGACTGCAGTGGGGACACTAGACAATATTGGGGACAATGGTTTGCAAGTTGTTGGGGTCATAGGTGGAGATAACCATCTGGCAAGACCCCATTTTACAACATTTTTTGCACCGGTTGTAAAGCAAATCACTGCAAATCTGGGGTCATTAAGTGAATTCTATGGTTGTAAGTGTGAACCCATACTTCTGAATGGGTATATTTGCTGGAGGCTGGCAAAAAGACATTGCAAATTGTGTTCATGTATCCATGGAACACTCCAACTAGAAAATAAAGGCGAGCCATTTGCCAAGCATCTGAAATGCAGTCACGTGACCAGGAGGATGACATGATATTTTAGAAGGGCCAGAAGTACTTTACAGGCCATAAAGCATTCATTTTGGACCTGTTGTAATTTTAAATAGTTGTTTAGTAACCAGCTATAAGTTGGGGCTGCCTGTGTAAATCTGAGATGAATGCAATGGCTGATGACTTTATTCTTGATAGCAATAAGAAAGTGGTTGGTTTGCAGTTATTTTTTACCCTCTTCAAATGCAGCTTGTAGCCTTGGTATGTTCCGGTAGTCACAATAACAGAATAACACAAATAGTTGTCCAATCTCTTCTTTAAAACCTCCAATGTTGGACATTCAGAACTTCTGGAGGCAAGTTGGTCCACTGATTAATTGTTCTGTCAGGAAATTTCTTCTTAGTTCCAGGTTGCTCCTCTCCTTGATTAATTTCCATCCATTGCTTCTTGCCTTGCCTTCTGGTGCTTTGGAGAATAGCTTGACTCTCTCTTCTTTGTGGCAGCCCCTGAGATATTGGAAGACTGCTATCATGTCACCCCTAGTCCTCCTTTTCATTAAACTAGACATACCCCATTCCAGCAACCATTTTTCATATGTATAGCCTCTAGTCCCCTAATCATCTTTGATGTTCTTTTCTAGCCTTCTCTAGTCTTCATTCCAGGTTAATTAGATTCAGTCCTGCTTAGTTTTGAATCTTTATTCAGCCTTGTAGCTCAGAGGGAGACCAAGACTGGGTTTACTGGTTCACTTACTGAACTGTCTGCCAGTGTTCCAACAAACAAATTCCAACCCAATAAACTCTGACACAAGCATTTCCTCAAAATTCCATTTTATTAGAGTTGTCATATTAGCACAACTGGGAAAACCCAAATCGGAGACTTCCAGGTTTTTCCTTCCCCTCAAAAAAATCAAAGATCCATCCCCTGCACCCACAGGTCCATAATATGGCCCAATCAAACATCATCCCAACTGGAGACGTCCTTCCAGACACTCCCCTCCAGGTGCAGGGCAACATGTCCTTGATTCTCTGAGAAAGAATGTTGTTGAGTCTAATCTTCTACCTCACTATGAAATCTCCCCTCCCAAATTCCCAGGCATTAAATGTGGCAACCTCAAAGCTTCCAAGTAAAATATGGCTTCGAAGGCTGACACTTTCTAGATCACTACTCATTTAAAAGAATTCCAAGTTGGTTCAGAAACCCAATAAAACATATCAGCTTTTATTTTGTGTTAAGTTATTATACGATTTGTTTGGCAGTAAAGCCCATGTCACACTGCCCAACGGATGCAAAAAGGACACAGCGGACGAGCAAAATGTTCCATCCGTTGTTATCCGCTCTCAAAAGGGGCTAAAATTTTCATAACCAGAGCGGATAACACGGACGCGGAGAGGACGCAGGGCGGATGCAAAGCGGATGCGGAACAGAAGCACAGTGGATGGAAGCGGATGGGAGTGGATGGCACATCCGCAGGGCTTCCAGGGGGCCTCAGCGAATCAGATGTGGAACGGATACAGTGGATGCAGAGAGGATGCACAGCGGAAGCCTAACGGATGCCTGGCGTTAATTGCGCATGCGGGGGGGGTGCATTGCGTCAGCCCCGTGGATATAATGGAAGAAGCTCGGAAGCAGGTCACTATTCAGAGGAAAGACCTGCTGCCAGACGGATTGGCTGCCTTGCCTGTCCTGCCTGCATGTCTGCCTGCCAGCCTTGCTGCCAGCCTTGCTACCACCTTGCTGCCAGCCTTGCTGCCAGCCTCCCTGCCAGCCTTGCTGCCAGCCTCCCTACCAGCTTTGCTGGCTACCTACCTGCCAGCCTTGCTGCCAGCCAGTCTGCCTGCAAGCCTTGGTGCCTGCCTTGCTGCCAGCCAGTCTGCCTGCAAGCCTTGGTGCCTGCCTTGGTGCCAGCCTTCCTGCCAGCCTTGGTGCCTACCTGCCTGCCAGCCTTCCTGCCAGCCTTGGTGCCTGCCTCTGCAAGCATAGTGGGACTGTATGGTCCACCCTCCCAGGTGCCACACCTATGGCCCTTTATTATCAATAATAATGTAATAATTATCCACACATGTCAACATAAACACAACTCTTTATTAAACGCCCTGTTCATTGTAGGCCAACCAAACATACATGGCCCAATCTCATCCGTGTGATGAGACAGGCTGAAGGAAGCATCCATTAAGCATCTACCATCCTGTCTTGCCACTCCACTGCTCCAGCTGGGGAGTTGCACCAGTGTCTCAGGAGGTTGCGCTGCTTCTTCGCTTCATGTGAGGCTCTGTTGGGGCCTTGCACATCCTCAGTGTCTATCAGGTTTCTCCCTTGCCTCCATTCCCCAGGCTCCATATCCCCATTGTCTTGCTGGAGGTCCATGAGCCTGTTCTGCAAGACTGGGTAGCGGGTGCGCATGAGATTGTGCAGGATGCAGCAAGCTTCCATGATCCTCCTCATGGTCTCTGGGCAATGCTGCATGGTGGTGAGAAGTACCTGGAACCTGTTGGCCAGGATGCCAAAGTCGTTCTCCACCACCTGCCTTGCCCTGGACAGCCTGCAGTTGAAGATCCTCTCTTCACGGGTGAGGAGTCTGGAAGTGTAGAGGTTCATGAGGTAGGTTGTGAGGGAGAAGGCGTCATCCCCCACGATGAAGTAGGGCACATCTTGTGTGTCGTTGGGCAGGGGTTCTGGATCTGGGAAGCTCACCATGAGGTTGCCTTCCAGCTCCTCCGTGAGGTGACTGGCGTTGTATACCTGGGCATCTGAAGATGAGCCATTGCCTGAAGCATCGATGTACATGAACTTGTAGTCAGCATCGACCATGGCGAAGAAGATGATGCTGAAGAAGCCCTTGTAGTTGTGATAAGTGGACCCCGACTTGGCTGGAGATTTGCAGGCCACATGCTTGCCATCTATGGCTCCAACGGTGTGTGGTAAGTTCCACTTCTGATACCACTGCTCTGCAACTTTCTTCCATCCTTCTTCAGTGGAGGGGTACTGGAGGAGCTCCTCCTTGTATTCTTCGATGATGGCCTGCACCACTTCTCTGACCACAATGCTGATGGTGTTGGATGGCACCCTCCAGCCGTACTGCATGCTCCTGTAGGAGGTCCCTGAGGCCAGGTGGTGCAGAGTGAGTGGTATCAGAACTGGTTCCAGGCTCGGCCGGAAGCTGGTGTTTGCCTTGGTCAACCTGGGTGTCAGGCGCTGCACAACTTCATCAAACATGGCTGGAGGCATCCTCATGAAGTTTTGGAATGCACGAATGTCTTCGTTCCTGAGCGCCACCATCAGCTTGTTGTACAGTCCGTCCTCTGCTCTTCTGGCGAACCATCTTCGGACCCAGACTCTTTTTGGGTGGCTCCTTTTCTTCTCGCAGTAGAGTTCACAGAGCCTGCAGATGACTTCACACTGTTGCAGAACGATGGTGGCTGCCAAAAGGACTTTGTTACAATCCACGGTGGACATGACTGGATGCTGTGGAAGAGGAAGAGCCAGATGAAGGCTGCAGAGGTCTGCACTGCTGGGCTGCTGTTCTGAAAGTGAGATCCAGGTGAGTTGCTCCCCCTTTTTATAGGAAATATAGGTTTTCCACTAGGCATCCTTTAGGCATCCTCTAGGCATCCTCTAGACATCCTTAATATCCGAGATAGGTCCCCTCTGCGAACGTTTTTTCCATTTTAAATGCTTTGTTTCCATTCTGCATCCGCTAGGCATCCGTTCTGCATCCGTTCTGCATCCGTTCCGCTTCCTCCCTGCGTCCGGGCGGATGGAGTTCCGCAGATGCGTAGCGGACACCTAGCGGATATAGTGGATGCATAACGGATGCGTAACGGATGCCTAGCGGATGCGTAGCGGATGCAGAACGGACGAACTGGATACATTTTCCACGCAAAAGTTTTGGGCAGTGCAAAACTTTTGGAGTGGATGGAACGTCCATAAACGGATTCTGGACGGATAGAGAGGAAGCCAAATGGAGGCAGTGAGTACATCGCATTTTCGAACGGATGGCAAGGTTTTTTGTCCGTTTTACATCCTCTTTGCATCCATTGGTTCAGTGTGACATGGGCTTAACTTGGTGTACAATAGCAAACCAACCATCATGCAATCTATGGTTTATGTTTAACATTATATTTGAACCAAGCAACTATGGCTTATTTGAGAAACAAGGATTATAACAAGCCATGGCTTAAAATGTGCAAAACCAGGCCCTGGTTTTGGCCCGTTCTATGTCAGAAGACTGTTGTGAAACTGAAGTAAAGAGGAGGAGATTTTACAGGAAGATAATAAATATAATCTCTGCTTTTGGATTTGTTTTCTTTTAATGTTGATAAGAGTGTTAACATTTTTTTCCTGGCTTCCTGTTGTTCTTTTGCTTGTATCTTTAAATCGTTTTAATACTGTATGCTGCCTAGACTCTCCAGGGAATTGGGGAGCCTTAAAATTTTAATAAATAATCAAACAAACAACACTTTTGCAAATTAACATCAGGCAAATCGCAAAGTTAATGAGTTTACCAACAGGTGATATAATACACCATATCCTAAATTCTTTCGAATGCATGCTATTCAGTTTACAGTCAGAGCCTTTTTCATTCTCTCCCTTTTCTTCTTGTATGTGCAATGTAATAATGGCAGGAAAATAGACTCAAATATTTGCAAGTAAATGCATGCAAATTAGTAAATGCATTCAAATGCCTTCATTCCCTCCCACCTTTGAGGATATTTCAGATGTAATTATAAAACATTAACTTGCCCAGAGGTATTTAGAAGTTTGGAACACATCACTTTATTTTTTTTTAAGTGTTCTTCTACTCAAAACTTGTTATGAGCACTAAGGAGAAGGAAGAAGTTTAAAAAGAATCATTGGATGTGAAATGGGCAGCAAATTACTTTCATTATGAGGAGAGATTCATTATGAATCACAGTGGTTAGAATTCAGCACTGCACATTACTTCTGCTGACTGCTGGCTGCCTGCAATTTGGCAGTTTGAATCTCACCAGGCTCAAGGTTGACTCAGCCTGCCATCCTTCCAAGGTGGGTAAAACGAGGACCCAAATTATTGGGGGCAATAGGCTGACTCTGTAAACACCTTAGAGAGTGCTGTAAAGCACTATAAAGCAGCATATAAGTCTAAGTGCTCTTGGTATTATAAATGAAAATGAAATAAGAGAGGCAGCATTTAAATAAAAGTAGCCCACCTCTTATTTTTCTATTTCAATAACTGGGGACATGCTGTTTATTTTTAAGAGCTTTAATTTTTTTAAAAAGCTTTCTTCAAAAGAATGTCATCCTGTTTGTTTAGAGGTAATCCTTTACATACCGAAGATAACTAATATCAGTGATTTATTTCATGAAGATATCAGAAATCATGAATTCTTTCAAAATAATTATTTGCAAGATTGTGGAAGTTCCAGATTTCCTTCACTGGTTTCCAAAGTTGGTCAAATTTAGCCTTCAGTTGAAATTGGTCTTTTATGGTTTTCTAGAGGCCATTTCCTAACAAAGCTTCCAATTTTGGGAGTCTTCTATTTCGAGGACTTCAGTGTTTTAGTGGACCATTGCTGATAGAGCTTATTCAGTCATGGGATGTAGTTATACATGTTTCCTTGATTCCATTGCATCTCTCTCCACTCCACTAGAGTAACCTACATAAAATTACTAGAAGTTTGACTAGACTTCAAATCCCACCTAGTTAAATCATCATGATGTTCCACAAGGGGATGTTTTAAGGCGTGGACTTCACCTCTTAGAATAAACATATATCCTCAAGATGATTGTTCCATACTGCAGCATAAATATTTGGGCATCTGATTCTTCACCTTCTAAGGAATTGAATTCCTTGGTTTAAAGAAATACCAGGAATATAGCTCAGTTATAGACCAGATGTTTTCAATGTGTTGGGTTCTGGTTGCAAACAAAGAAGGACAAAGAGCTACAGCATAGGAAGCAGAGAATCATTTGAGAGAAGGGAAGAGGCCTGGACAGCTGAGTTCACATAACCTGTGGAGAAAGTCTCCAGGGTAGCCTGTTTTGAAGGATGGAATATATCATATTTTTTGGAGTATAAGATGCTTCGAAATATAAGACACATCTAGCTTTTAAGAAGGAAAACAAGAATGAGTCCCTCCTGGTTGGCTTTCCATCTGTTGTCCTGAATGGGTCTCTCCAGAAGCCACCTATTTAGCTATTTTGCTCACATTCAGTTCAGAAAAGTCTGCTAATGGTATATAGCAGAGCTGTTCTCCGATAATTTTCTCATTGAGAAAACAGCAGTTCTAATAAATGGAGATCAGGAAATGTCAGAGTAATGCTTAGGAGTCCTAGAGTGTAAAATAGGGATGAGCAACCTATGAACCAGAATGGGGCCCAATAAGCTCTTGTTCACACAGCCCCTGATGGCCCTTCCCTGAATTATTTTGTTTAGTTTAAATAAAATAAACAGTTGCTTCAGTTTTTCAAGAGTGCCAACAAATGGAGCAGTATAGCAATGATGGGAAAATGAGAAATCATTTTAAGATCAGTAAAATCACAGGGAAAAATGTAATTAAGTTAAGAACATACAAGACTGATAATGGAAGTGATCTGATAGAGACAAAGGAAGATGAAATTTATCCTGAACCTCTTTACAAATAGCATAGTATGAAAAAAAAAATTGTAACCATATACTATACAACTAGACCAGCTAGGAAAGAGGAAAGTACCAGGTACAGGCATAATACCTATTCAGCTTCTCTGGTGAAGTGCTAATAGCTCTATGACAGCAAATATAGAGTTATTTACCATTTCATAGTGCTTTACAGAACTCTCTAAGCAGTTTATAGAATCAATATCTTGCCCCTAACAATCTGGGTCTTCATTTACTGACTCTGAAGGATGGAAAGCTGAGTCAAGCTTGAGCAGGTTGTGATCAAATTCCTGGCAGTGAGCAGAGTCAGCCTGCAATGCTGCATTCTAACCACTGTACCACCAGGGCTCCATATAGAATAAGCAATTGGAAGAAATCAGTACATATATAACAGATGAAATACTGAGAGAAATAGATTGATGGGATTTGAATCCAAGAAAAAAAAATGCAAGAGATTAGAGGAGAGTAAAAGCAATGAATAAACACTCTGGGATGGGTTATCAGTTATCAGAAATAAGGACTGCCATGGAGCAGATCACATCAAAATTAAACAAGACCTAGAATGATCTACTAAAGATAAGAACTGTTGGACAGCAAGCCATGTCAAGATCAACAAAAGACAACAAAAGAGTTGGGAGAAAGGAATGTTGGGTGGATGCTGATAGCAAAGGGCTCCATTTGAGAAACTACACTATCTATGCATGATACCCCCAGCCTCAGTTACCGCTATCTACCCCAGGTTGTTTGGCTAGATTTCAAGGGAGGGTGTCCTCCATGTATATCTCAATAAGGAAGTTTGAAAGAGAAGAATGAAAGAAATATTAGTGGAGCTGACACTGAGTCTGGAAAGTTACTGGCTTTAATAGATATGTGTATTTTTTTGTTTTATTATTGATGCTATTCTAATTGGGAAGCACTCGGAGTTTAATATAAGATGGGCTGCTATATAAATGGTTGAAATTAATATATTAACATTATCAAAGTCTATACAAGTAGTCCTTGACTTACTGTTTAGTTGAAAGCTACAATGGTACCAAAAAGAGTGACTCATGACCAGTTTTCCCATGATTGTTGCAGCATCCCCATGGTCACATGATCAAAAATCAGACAGCTGGCAACAGGCATGTGTTTATGATGGTCACATTGTCCCAGGGTCATGTGATCACTATTTGTAAATTTCCCAGTCAACTTATGACAAGCAAAGTCAATGGGGAAAGCTTGATTCACTTAATGAGCACACAATTTACTTAACAACTGCAGTGATTCACTTAACAACTGGGAAAAAAGGTTGTAAAATGAAGACCAAATTCACTTAGCAATTGTCTTGTTTAGCAATGGAAATTTTGCTCTCATAAGTAAGCTTATGTCACTGTCCAGGGATGTTGGTTCTGAAAACTGAAGTAATGTTGCATGTAAAAGCCAGATCTACAGCAGAGGACCTGTTAACCAATTAATATCTTTCTACTGATGAAGGAGATATAAAAGTATACTCAAATCACCAACCATTTCACTGATTCTTCAAGAAAGGAAAATTTTGCTTAAGTTCCTAGAATGAAACACAAAATAAACAACCAGGTTTCATGAAAGGCAGAAGGATGTCAGCTTGAGAAGAAAGATATAATGAAAAATGGGAAGAGCAAGAGGGAAAATACAAGCAGTGGTTTTAGTTTATGTTTCAGTAACAGCAAGGTCTGGTAGATTACTCCACAAAATGAAAAAAGCAAACAAAAACAACTTATTATTCTTCTGAGGAGTCTTCGCAATAAGAGAGGAGGAACCATAAGAATGGATTTTGGAGAAGCAATGTTTTTAACAATAGAAAAGAGGGTAAAACAAGCATGTTTATATTATTGAAAGATGTTTAATGTGTTTTCACTGAATATTATACTTAAAATAGTTGTGTTATGTTGTTATGTTACAACAGGGCTGAAAGAGATGGCACTGAAATCAAAATTGAAACATTAATGATTTGAAACATGCAGATGAGATCATTTTATTAACTCAAATGAAAACAAGTTTATAATTGGAAACTGAAAGTTAAAAAAATGAAAATTAAAAATCCGGGCTAATACTACATTGGAAAAAGGGAAAGATAATGTCAATCATCATTCTCATTAAATTGGTAGAAAAGTGAACATGGCAGATAGATTGATTTTTCTTGGGCTCAGCATCAGATAAAGATGGAACCTGTGCTGGAGACGAGATGATTAACTCCTAAGGAGGAAGATGAAAAACAAATTTAGAAAAGATCAAGTAAGCTGAGGATATTTTAATGACAGCAAAATTCAATATAGTTAAACCATGTTAAAGCAATGTATTCCCAGTGGCAATGTACTGAGAACAACAGAAAGAAAAGGTAGGTGAATTATGAATTTGGAAATGGGCCCTTTCATAGATCATAAGAGGAGCTACTCAATCAATTCTGGATCAAATAAAGATTGGCTGCTCCCTTGAGATGTTCTTCAAGAAGCAGAAATTCACACACTATTGTTACAAGCAAATAATGGGCTTAAATTAATGATAACAAATATATTCGATGGATAAGATCATGGAGATTTCCTAATTAAAATTATATGACACCCACTACCTAAAGTGATTTTGGGAGGCTTACAATAAAATCATAAATATAAAAACATTAAAATTAGCAGGACTTAAGGGGAAAAAACTAGAAAACCAAAGCTATAGTTGTGAGATCTGTGATATGATTATCAACCAGCATAGAGCACCCACATCAGGGCCACAAGACAATCAGCAGAGTCATGATTTAATGCCCTTCTTGGAAGACCAAAAGAGAAGTGGTAAACACACTTCCAGTGGCAAGATGTTCCCAAGACTGGTGGCTATGGCAGAAAAGGTTCTTCTCCTTGACCCCACCAGCTAAAACTCCTTGACAAATGGGATTTGCAGCATGCTCCTTCTGCAGAACTAAATGGTGTGGGCCATTGGGGTGAAACCAGAGGTGGTAATTCAGCAGGTTCTGACCAGTTCTGGAGAACCAGTAGTGGAAATTTGAGTAGTTCAGAGAACGGGCAAATACCACCTCTGATTGGCCCTGCCCCCATCTATTTTCTGCCTCCCTAGTCTCAACTGATTGACTGGGTCTTCTTTGGTTGCTCTGCACAGGACAACGGAGCAGGAAAGCAGGTTAGTGGGCTGGAGAAGGAATGGGGATTTTTTAGTAACCTTCCCCTGACACGCCCACCAAGCCATGCCCACAGAACTGATAGTAAAAAAAATTGAATCCCACCACTGGGTGACACAGTTCCTTGGATAACCTGATCCATGCCATAAAGATTATTGGCAGCACTACAAGTCAAAAATAATGAGGATTTGTCCATACAGAGTCCAGAAATCCACCCAGTTCTGAACTTCTTATATAGACTTGCTTTTTCTTAAGAAAAATTGAGGATAACATCATCATCATGAAAGGGACCCTAATTTATAATCTAGGCATGATTTCTGTAAAATCCCTCCAAGTGTTTTGCATGACAGATCCCAGAGACCTTTACCAATTGGTCACAATAGTTTGGGCAGATGAAAATTGATATTGGTATCATTTGAGGGCAATGTCTTGTACTGAAACCTCACCAAATTGACAGGATTTGAGGACTGCACCAAATGTTATCAGGTGGAATTGATCCTCACTTATTGAGTGACTCAAGAGTTCCAGTTTTGCAAAGCAGGATTTATAATTTAGCACATTGGATGGACCTAGCCAATTGTGTCTTATAAACAAACCATGGTTAAATAAATCAGGATTGGTATGAAATATGAACAGAGCAACTCCATACAATTTATGTTTTTTTTTTTATCTACTTTCCACATCAGCTAAAAAGTCCAGCTTTGAGATTTCCTGGTTGGAAGAAAAGCAGGGGCATAGGCTGGAGGCTATGCATTTTTTAGTCTGTGAATTTTCTTTTCCTTTGTCTGCAGAAGAAGTCAGGCATAACAGTTGGTCTAATAATACCAAGGAGGAGGAGAATTATTTTCTGTCTCTTATAAACAGTGGAGGAATATAAGCATAATGATGAATCTTCAAGTGCATGGCTGTACCAGGAATATAGGTGGAAACTGTGCATCTTATGAATAACTCATAAGACATCAATAACTGTGCTATAAAATCTGTATGCAAAATGACCCTGGTTCTTTTGTTTCCAACAGCTAATGTTTCTCCTCCCTGATAATTCCAGTGCTAGATGAGAAATGATCTATTGATGCCTGGGTGTACCTCATTCCCATCACTCCAAACAAATAGATAGATTGACACAAATAAACCACTCACAATGAAGAGTGATCCTTTTCTCCACCAATTTGAAATCCTTTTCTGCACCAATTCAAGACCTACAGAATGAGTTCCTACCTCTACAGTGTGATCTCAGCAGAATAACAGAATTGGAAGGGACCTTGATGGTCTTCTAGTCCAACCTCCTCCTCAGACAGTTCAAAGTGACAACAGTCTGTAGAGATTCTCTGTCATCCAGATCATGGTTGTCCCAAGGGTGCTTTTTCAGGAGGCAACTGGACTTCCTTGTTTTTTCTTTTGAAGACGTTTTGCTTCTGATCCAAGAAGTTTCTTCAGCTCTGACAGGATGGTGGGAAATGGAAGGATTTATATTCCTTGCAGACAGCTGGTCACTTGCAACCTTTGACCCTGAGGATACAGATAAACCTCCAAGTGCTTGAGTGACCAACTTAAAGGACTGGCTCAAAGACATAACAACCACAGCAGAATAATAAAAATGCTCCTTCAAGTCATTCATCCCCGTCAGTAACTTCATGGATCAATTTCTGCTGTTTTTCTTGGCAAAAGTACGGTGGTTTGTAACAGTTTTATCAGGGATGTTTCTGACTTCCCAATTTAGCCTACAGCAAAGAGGATCATCCAAGCATTCAACAGGCCTGATTCTGCTCCTTTTCCAAGCATAGACAAGTCAATTCGATCACAAGGGAGCAGTTGATTGCATCAAAACTAAATGTTCAACTCTGCCAGCAATAGCCTTCCCATATCATTCATGAATTTTTGATGTGGCCATCTGGGGAGAATAAATTGCCTTTGCTTAGCTCAGAAAACTTTGATTTCTATTTTAGTTTCATTGCCAAAAAGTTCTTCAGTGGGTGTTTTGAGCTTGTATTTCCATGTTATTTTATTCATTCACACATTCTGCGTATCTTCACATATGCATACATACACATTCACACAGGCAGATGTAAATGTGCACACACACATCTGTGCAGGATGGGATATCTTGGCACGGATGCATGAAATTCTGTTTATAAATATTTCAGGACTACTCAGGAGCATTCTGTTTTTTAAATAAAAATCAGTCATGGAGAATGAGGGGGGTAGGGTCCATTCCATTATGTGCATCTTTATTGCTTCAGTATTTTGGAACTGGGTTGAATGGTGTCATGAACAGCCCAGAAGGAGGAGGAGAGGAGGGGAGGGGAGGAGGAGGGGGAAAGGAGGAGGTTTAACAGATTTAACAGATAGAGTTGGAAGGGATCTTGTAGATCATCTAGTCCAACCCACTCCACCCAAGCAGGAGACCCTATACCATTTCTGACAAATGGCAATCCAATCTCTTCTTGAAAGTCTCAAGTGATGATGCTCCCAGAACTTCTGAAGGCAACTTCTGTTCCATTGGTTGATTGTTCTCACTTTCAGAAAGCTGAGAGGGGGGAGGAGGAGGAGGAGGAGAGGAGTTGATAGTTGATTTGCAATATTATTATAGGAAGGTAAAAAGGATTAAACGGTGTTGGTGATTTTATTATGCTTTTTATCTACAGGTAGCTAACCCTGTCTAAGCATAAATAACACAGCAGGTTGATACTGAAGTCCTCTAGGAAACTGGAACTATTCACGAGATTGGGAACTTAAAGAGGAACATACCAGAATAAAATTTTCTAAATTCCGTATTGTTACCATGAAAATAACATGCTTGTGAGCAGAGCTCGACATGTGGGCAACATTAATCTACTCAATAACTCAAGTGGGCTCCATATTTATTTAAAAACATTAAGTTTTGCCAGAGAAATCCCTTCTGCTACTTTTCTGCCAGTTCTCATTCAATGTGATGAAAGTTAATTTGTTTTGCAGTTATTTCAAAGAAGAACATTTCAAAAGAGTTGTTGCACTTATTTAGAAATGAGATTAACAAGGATTTGGGCGGAAAGGCCAAGGTACCATAAATTCCCATAGTTGCAATAAAATATCAAGAGACAACATGAAAGAAAATTACTCTTGCGATCTCCATGATATTACTTTCATTATGAATGAGATTCCTTTGAAAAATTGTTGAAGAATATCTTCTTCTAAAAAAAAAATTGGCAGAATCCACTGTATACTATTGAAGATGTTTTGCTTCTCATCCAAGAAGCTTCTTCAGTTCATCCCTTGCATGGTTCTATACCCAGATATTTGGTGGAAGATACTTAGAAAATCCCAAATCTATTTTAGCAAAAATTAAAAAGGCATTAAAACAATACATCCAAGGCTTGTATTAATATATAGCACAGGAAATACATAAAAAGCTTAAATTTGTTTATTTAGTGTATGGCAATAGTGCATTTGCCAGGAAACTATAGTGTTAATACAGAGTACTTGTTTAGCTTCCTAAGCCTGCTAGTTCATTTGGTTCATGCTTGCACACTATCCAGAAGTGCACCAGTGGGGACAAACTAATTCTGCATGCAGAATGGCTAATGGTGTTCTGCAGCAGGATCTGGGCCTTTTTCCTTCCACTGATGTTGCCTCATATTCAGGCATTACATTGGGCAGGTCCAGTGGTGGGATTCAGCTTGTTCGCACCAGTTCAAGGCAACTGGTTGTTAAATTATCTACACCCACTATCAAAGTGGACCCTGGGTGCTGTGCTGTGCTGCAGTGGAGAAACGGGCAATGGAGCAGCTGGCACAAGGGAAGGAGAAAGCCGCTTTCCCTCTTTTTTCTCCCTGCTTCTTCTCCTTCCTTTGTGATGGCCACTCCATTTCTCACTACTCCATTGCAACACAGCACAGTGCCCAGGATCCACTTTGATAGCCAGGTATGTGTGTAGTAATTTAACAATTGGTTCACCCAGAGTCAAGCTGGCCACTGTGAATCAGTTGTTAAATTATTTGAATCCCACCACTGGGCAGGTCCAACACCAGTTGGTTTCATACTTCTGCACCAAGCACTGTTACTTTTCTCACCAAAGTGATACATGTTTATCTGATTGCATATAACATGGTTTTGAACTGGAGAAGCCAAGGCAGGTAATGGAAGCTCACAGACCTTCTCCAGCATCTTTTAGCCACTGAGTCACCATGACTCTAAAGTTTAAGTGAAGGATTATGATTCAGAAGCATCCTGAAGTTGCTTTTTTCAGGAGGCAACTGGACTTTCTTGTTTTTCTTTGAAGATGTTTTACTTCTCATCCAAGAAGTTTCTTCAGCTCTGACTGGATGGGAACAATCATCACTTGGATGACTGAGAATCGCCATAGACAGGTTCATAAACTTGATATAGCCTTACACTGAAAGGTGAAATAAACAATTCCCAATGTGCTAAACAAGTCATGTGATCTGGTTCACACACAGTGCACCATAACATGAACCATTCATTTATAAAATGGCACATGTACATTTGCACATTGTACAACCACAAACTGAACAAGACTGAATAAAAATTAAAATAAGCAAAAAAAATTGATAAGACAGCACCTGCCTGATCTTGATGAATACAAATCACTGGGACCTGACAGATTACATCCCAGAGTTCGAAAGGAGCTGGCAAATGTCATCTCAAAACTACTGTACCACATCTTTCAAAAATCCTGGAGCACCGGGGAACTACCAAAGGATCGGAAAAGAGTTCATGTGGTTCCCATCTTCAAAAAAAAAAAAAGGGGGGGGGGGAAACAGACCCAGGAAACTACAGACCAATCAGCCTAACCTGGGAAGATTTTAGAAAAGATAATAAAAAACAGAGAGGAGGAGTTCAAGCTATTTTCTAAAGCACCTGAAGGCTGGACAAGGAATTATGGATGGAAACTGAACAAGGAGAGATTCAACCTGTAAATAAGGAGAAAATTTCTGACAGTGAGAACAATCAACCAATGGAAAAGAAGTTGCCTTCAGACATTGTGGGAGCTTCATCACTGGGAGCTTTCAAGAAGATACTGGACTGTCATTTGTCAGAAATGGTGTAGGGTCTCCTGCTTGGGTGGGTGGGGGTTGGATTAGGTGACCTATAAGGTCCCTTCCAACTCTGTTAATTTTTTATCTGTGTATAAATGTATGAAATCATGCAGTAAGTACTTTATTGCTTATGGTTAAGTGAGAAATTCAATCTGGACCTTTACAGGATAGTCTGAACACAAACCTTTTCATATCCTGGTTCTCTTGTGTTTAATTATTAACTATGGACTATACTGTTTCACAAGCTCATTATCACTTTCCTTCTAGTTTTTCTTGAAATTTGTATGTGACCACTTTATTTTCTCCTTCTTCCTTCTTTTTGTTTTCACATTAGCTTTATAACATGTAAAGTAACTCCCTAAAAAGGAGACAAAGAAAGCTAGTTCCCTGATCAAAGATTCTGCAGTCAATTTCCAATGCCTGACATGGAAACTGTGACTTGATCTCTTGCCAATTATCCAGGCTGGATAAGTTTTACACCTCATGACACAAGACCCATCAGGATAATTGAGTTTAATAGTCCATACTCTCCTATTAAAAAAGACTTTCCACTGACAGTAAAATACAAGACTGGCTTGATTTCTCATACACATGATTAAGCAGTCCGTTCTGATTCCTGCTTGATCATTGCTTGTATTCTGACTCACCTTTTTAACAAGAACTTGGGTTTTTTCAGATCAGTGCTTGTTATTACCTTGCACAGCTCATTCCCTTTTTATTATTTTTTCTTTAATCCTATTCAAGACAAAGGCTCAGTATGGGCTGACAGCTTTATCCATATTTTAAAACTGGATACTGCCAAATAAAAGTTGACTCCTAGCGCACCTACCAGGTTAGAAGTTAAGTTTAATTGACAAATCTCTCCTAATAGCATGGTAGGATATATTATTCCAACTCTGTTTCCATCCATCTCTCCCTCTCTCTATCTCATATTTCAGAAATGTACAGATTTGCCAGTCTGTTTTTCTAAAGGGAGCTCTCCACAGTGCTGAACATGTCTCATCAACTCTCAGCCATCCCCAAAGGGATTTAAAGAGACTCATCAGCTCTCTTCAAAAATCAACGGAGTTGCTGTTTATCAATCACAGCTCACCAATAAGCCCATTTAGATGTTTAAGCAAAAAACAAATGCAATGCAAAAGCAACCAAATATATTACCACATGATGTATGAAGCCAGCCTTCCTTGATGGTTCTGGTTTGACCTGTTGAACATGGTAGATTGATTAAGGAAAACCATAGAGTTTATCTTTCATAATCTGTCATAATGCTCATCTGTGTGTACAATGAAAAATCCCCCATATGAAGAGTGATGCTAGAAAGTTATGATTGTTGTCATGTAGGTGGGAGGGAGGAGAGAATGCCAAAATTATCATATCCATTAAATGCCCCATTTCGATCAAATGATCATGATGTCAAAGCTCAAATTATACAAGTCAGATTATTTACATGATAACACATATGATTTACTCACTCTCCTGCAGGTCATATGAATGCCAGAAGCTTGTTCATAACTGATGGAAGAAGTTAAAGTTAAATAATTAAAGACCTGAAGACTAAAATATTTGTGCATCTGGGTTTGGCTAGTCTAGAGAAAGAAGAAGGACTGGAGGAAGGGATATGATAGCAGTATTCTAGTGTTTGAGGGGCTATCACAAAGAGGAGGGGGTCAATTTATCTTCCAAAGCACTAGAAAGCAGGTCAAGAAAAAATGGATGGAAACTAATCGTCTATCGCCTCTGTTATTTTATTTTTATGTTATTCATAGTTTCATTTTTTGTTTGACAAATTATAAATAAATAAATAAATAAATAAATAAATAAATAAATAAATAAATAAATAA
>BLBF01000036.1:21644905-21678550 GCA_015471245.1 Laticauda colubrina | reverse complement strand
CACACACACACACACACACACACACACACACATTACAATCATATGATCACACTTCGGATGTTTGGCAACATGGCTACATTTACAACCATTTGCAATCATGTGACCATATTTTACATGATCTTTGCACTTCTGGTTTGCAACAAAATCACACCATAGTAAAATATGGATTTACTTAATAATGGCAGCCTTTACATGACTGACTCATTTTATGACCATTAGGACTGATGACTATAATGGGAAGGCTTCATTATGGTCATAACTCTGGGAAAGTTGTAGAAGTATAGCCAAGATTTCCTGCTTTTCTGAAGCAGATAATGTCCTACTGTTCTGGGCAATGTTCACCAGAAAGTCCCTTCCCCACAACTCATTTCTCCATCTCTTCAAAATCAAGTTTTGATTTGATGACCCTTGAAAGCTCAGATTCCAAAGGTTGATTAATGCTTGGCAGATACACAAATAGTTCCTTCTACAACTTTTCACATTTTCCAACATGCTTTTAGAGTGTTTCATTTCTACGTGTCTTACCATTCAGAAAACCTCCCACAGATACTGCTTTGATTGAAATCCCCCTTAATTTAATGTTACAGGAACTGCAAGAGCAGGATGGCATTGCAATGTAGGTTCCCATGTGCACATGCCTAGGGTCACTGACTCCCTATCAACTGTAATGTACTCAAGGGTGACATGTAATTCTGGTAACAATAATTTGACAGGAGCATCACTGGATCTTTTGATAGGTGAAACATCCTTAACACAGAATGGAACTACATGTCAACTAAGGTGTTCTGTATCCAGGGCATTTTCATTATGGAAATGGAGTCAACAAATGCTTCTTCTGGTTATAGAAGGGATTATTTAAATGTTGGTAATGTCGGAGAAGAAGTGGCAGAACCTGGGGACGGAATTAAAAGAGGAATCAGCCTAAAATCCTTATGTAGCCACAAGCAGGGTGAGATTCTACTGGTTTGTACCTATTCTCTAGAAACGGTTGTTAGCACTCTAACAACTGGTTGTTATAAGAAATCTCCTTTTGTTTTTTTCCACTTTCCTGGCCTAATCCTGTAAGGAAAGCAGGAAGGAAATTCTGGTGTTGCTTACAGAAACTGCCTCTCCATTAACCCTTATTACATTCTTGGTAGGACTAGACTTCCTGTCTCCAGAGCTTCTCTGGAGTTTTTTTTTCTCCTTTGCTGGTACTTTGCTTGTGTGGCCATTTCATTTGGAATCCTGACAGCTTGACTTTCTTAAAGGGGAAGGGTTGTTTTAAGCTTTTTACACTGCTGTTGGGAGGAAACAGATTTAACAGATGATCAGAATTGGAAGGGATCTTGTAGGTCATCTAGCCCAACCCCCTGCCCAAGCTGGAGACCCTACACCATTTCTGACAAATGGCAGTCCAATCTCTTCTTGAAAGTCTCAAGTGATGGCACTCCCACAACTTCCGAGCACAAGCTGTTCCATTGGTTGATTGTTCTCACTGTCAGAAAGTTTCTCCTTATTTCCAAGTTAAATCTCTCCTTGTTCAGTTTCCATCCATTATGCCTTGTCTGGCCTACAGGCACTTTAGAAAATAGCTTGACCCCTTCCTCTCTGTGGCAGCCCCTCAAATATCAGAAGTTTACTTATCCTTTCTAAGTTTTGGTTTCAAACTAGTTTTTGATTAAGTTTAATTCTGTGCTTGTTGACGTTTAATCCTATCTTTATTGATGGGATAATTTTCCCCATTCAGCTTTGTTTGGAAAGAAAAAGATTAATCTCTGTTCCTGAAAAGAAACTGGGTTGAGAAATCTGGCTAGTTCCTGTGTCTATTTGTTCTGGTAATTGGTTTAAGAAGCAACAACCACTGCTGTGATTTAATTATTTGTGTTGTGTTTGAATTTTTTCCTGCCTCATAATTTCTTTTTGTATCTGGGGAGGGGGGGTCTTCCTTCACTGTGTTGGAAGTTGTGATTCCCCTCTCTTCTGGAAAAACATTAGAAGTGGAAGGAAATTTTCGTAAAAAAAAGAAAGGAAGAGGTAAAAACACAAGCAGGGTCAGCTCCATCAGCCCCCACCCTTTGTCAAGCTATTAAAATAGCTGGAGCCAGCTTACTTTTCACAACAAAGGAAGGAGAAAATTACAGGCATGAGATACAGAGAAAAAAACCTACAAACTAGCTAAGATCCCTTCCCATAGAAATCAAATAGATGGCAAGCTATAAAAACTTGTGAAAAGCAAACCAAAAGGCATAACAGGAAACTCAGGATATTGCAGCCTAATGCAACAAGCAGCTACAAAGTGAACAAACAGCTACTATAAAACAATTACTCTTACCAACATCCCAGGAAGAGATCCCAATCTCAAGAGACAGGAATTCATCACACACACACAAATCAAAGACTTCAAGGGTTCACACTTAAGGCCCTGTCACATTGGCCGACGGATGCAAAACGTTTGTAAAAAGGACACAGCGGACGAGAAAAATGTTCCATCCATTGTTATCCGCTCCCAAAAGGGGCAAAAATTTGCATAACCAGAGCGGACAACACGGAAAGGAACGGATGGGGGGAGGACGCAGGGTGGCTGGAAAGCGGATGCTCCATGGAAGCCTAGCGGATGGAAGCGGATGAGAGCGGATGGCACATCCGCAAGGCTTCCAGGGGGCCACAGCAAAGCAGACACGGAACGGATAAAGTGGATGCAGAGCGGACGCCGAACGGATGAAGCAGATGCACAGCCGATGCCTAGCGGATGCCTAGAGGAAGCCTAGCGGAAGCCTAGCGGAAGCCTAGCGGATGCCTAGCATTCACTGCGCATGCAGGGAGGATGCATTGCATCAGCCCTGCGGATATAAAGGGAAGCAGCTCGGAAGCAGGTCACCATTCAGAGGAAAGACCTGCTTCCAGACACATTGACTGCTTTGCCAGCCTGCCCTGCCTGCATGCCTGCCTGCCAGCCTTGCTGCCTGCCTTGCTGCCTGCCTTCCTGCCAGCCTGCCTGCCTGGCTGCCAGCCTTGCTGCCTGCCTGCCTGCCTGCCAGCCTTGCTGCCAGCCTTGCTGCCTGCCTGCCTGCCAGCCTGCCTGCCAGCCTGCCTGCCAGCCTCCCTGCCAGCCTGCCTGCCAGCCTTGCTACCTGCCTGCCTGCCAGCCTACCTGCCTGCCTGCCTGCCTGCCAGCCAAAAACCCCACAACCATGGGGAAGAAGAGAAAGCCTCAGCCATCTGCTGCCAGTCCTGGCAAGAGGGACAGGGCCACCATCCCAGCCCCTGGTCCTCACTCTGCTTCTGCTGGGGCTTCTGTAGCACGGGCTCACTCTTCTGGGGCTGGGGCTTCTGCTGCTTCTGCTTCTGGAGGAGCTGATGATGATGTTTATGGCGGTGGTGCTTCTGCTCGTGCTTACTCTGCTGATGCTGCTTCTGGTGGTGGTGCTTCTACTGATGCTGCTTCTGGAGGAGCTGCTGATGCTGCTTATGGCGCTTCTGCTGCTTATGGTGCTTCTGCTGGTGCTTACTCTGCTGAAGCTGCTTCTGGCTGTGGTGCTTACTCTGCTGAAGCTGCTCCTCGTCCTGCTGGTCCTGCTGGTCCTGCTGGTCCTGCTGGTCCTGCTGGTCCTGCTGGTCCTGCTCGTGCTCCTGGTCTTGCTCGTCCTGCTGGTCCTGCTCCTGCTCCTGCTGGCGCTGTTGGTGCTTACTCTGCTGCTGCTGATCCTGGTGCTGCTGGTGCTGCTGGTACTTACTCTGCTGCTACTCATCCTGGTCCTGCTGGTGCTGCTGATGCTGCTGGTGCTGCTGGTGCTGCTGCTGGTGCTGCTGCTGGTGCTACTTGTCAGGTGGAACTCCATTCAAAATCCAGGAAAGAAATACTTAGACTCTTTAGTTTAGAGAAAAGATATATTTTACTGAAAGTGAAGTGGTAGCAACCAAAGAATTCTGAATCTGAGAATTTAGACGCGCAATTCACATATCAAAAGTGATGGAAATGTTCCCACCCCCAATAGTTCAGATGACACTTCCAATTAGAAGTTGTGGATATGATCATGTGGCATCTTCAGGTGATGATGAGGCCTCTGTCCGTTGACCTTGGCATATTTTGATAACGGGTTTCAGTTGTGCAGAGAGAAGAAAGCTAAGTGAGAAATAGAAACCTAACTCTATTTTATGCTCCCCCCTCCCATTTATACAACAGACGAATGTAACACCTCCAGCTCACTTCCCAACTTATTCCTACCTCCCTTTCCCCCCCCCCCCCGTTACTTATGGCAGTCGAAAAGATGCAAAGCAATAGCAGAAGATCTTGAAGACTGACATTCGGCCCTCCTAGAAAAAGGAAAATCATCAGTCCTAGAAGTCCTAGAAGAGAGAGAGGAGAAAATATAAAGACAATTATTAATCATTAAACAATTTCAAAACAATACACTCCTAAGGCTTATCGGGATACTTGGAACAAAATGCTTTGATCAACTTAGGGGCTTTAACATTGGTTTCATTAACCCATTCAGCTTGTGAAGAAGGGAAATGTTTCCAGGCTACAAGATACTTGAGTCGACCCCTCCATTTGCGAGAATCCAAAATTTCTTTAACTTCAAAATGTTGTTCGCCTTCAATCAATATTGGTATGGGAGGGTCAGTCTGGATGGGTCTTAGGTCAGAAGTACGTTCAGGTTTTAGCAAACTAACATGGAAAACTGGATGAATTCGTAGAAGAGTTCATAATCCGTTTATTTGTGAATGGACCAACGTACTTAGGACCAAGCTTCTTTGACTTTTGAGTGGTCTGCAGGTATCTGGTGGACAGGAAAACCTTGTTGCCCAGTTTATATTCTTTCTGTGGGGATCTTTTCTTGTCTGCAAATTTCTTATGAGCTTGATGGGCCTCATCTAATGCTTTGCGTGTTACTGGCCAGTTTAGTTGGAGTTGAGTTATCCATTCATCCAATGAATGGATGTTGGGCTTTTCACGAGGAAGTTCAGGTATGGGAACGAAATCTTGTCCCGAAGCCACTTTAAATGGAGTAAATCCAGTACTGCTGTGTACGGAGTTGTTGTATGCCACTTCGGCAAATGGTAGTAATTAGGACCAGTTATCTTGTTGATAATTTATGTAACATCTGAGATATTGTTCTAACACTGCATTAGTCCTCTCACAGGCCCCATTGGTTTGGGGGTGGGGGGGTGGGCGGAGCTTAGCCCCTGGGAGGAGCCTATTAACTTCAGGAACTCTTTCCAAAAATTTGAGGTAAATTGGACCCCTCTGTCAGAGATTATGCGTTCCGAGATGCCATGTAACCTATAGATATGTGATATAAATAGTTTAGCCAGCGTCTTAGCAGAGGGAATCTTGGAACAAGGTATGCAATGTACTTGTTTGGAAAACAAATCAGTCACTACCCAGATGACCGTGTTTCCACCACTTTCAGGTAATTCTACTATAAAGTCCATAGAGATTTCCTTCCAGGGAGCCGTTGGTCTAGCTATATTTTGTAACAATCCTACTGGCTTACCAGGAGGTCTCTTTGCCGAAGCACAAATCGGACAGCTAGCTACATAAGCTTCAATGTCCTTCTTTAAAGTAGGCCACCAGAATTGCCACTTAACCAGATGTAAGGTCTTCACAAATCCGAAATGGCCAGCTGCTTTAGAATCATGAGCCTGTTGTAGTATTTGGCTCCTCAGTACCTGTGGCACATACAACTTGGCCCCCACCCAAGCCAAACCATCTCTAATTGTATAGTCACTTGAATGAGCCAGGAACCATTCGTCCAGTTTTAAAACTTCTTTTAATTGTTCAGTAAGGTCATTCGATAAAACCACTTCTTGGTTCTTCCTTTGGGCTTTGGTGACCACTGGGGCAGCTAGGTGTTTGGCTGAGACAATTGGGCTTATCACCTCCTGACGCATACTATTATATTGAGGTAGTCTAGAGAGAGCATCCACCATGAAGTTCTTCCCGCCTGGAATGTACTTCAATGAGAAATTGAATCGCTTGAAGTACTGGGCCCAGCGAACTTGTTTAGGGGACAGTTTCCGGGGTGTTTTTAAGGCTTCCAGATTCTTATGATCAGTCCACACCTCAAACGGGTGTTTGCTCCTTCCAGGAAATGTCTCCAGGTCAGCAAGGCCCAACGAACTGCAAAAGCTTCCTTCTCCCAGACGGCCCATCTTCTCTCTGTTTCAGACAGTTTACGGGAGGTATACGCACAAGGCTGTAAGGTCCCTTTCTCATTGATTTGAAGTAATACCGCTCCAATAGCTACATCACTTGCATCGGCTTGAATCACGAAAGGAGTGTCCATATCCGGGTGTTTCAGCACTGGTTCTGCAGCAAACAGTCGTTTTAGCTTTTCAAAAACGGCTTGGCACTTCATGGACCACTCCAGCGGCTTTCCTGGCTTTGGCTTCACCTCCCCTTTTGTTTTCAAGAGATTTGTGATGGGCATTGCTATCTTAGCAAACGTCGGGATGAATTGCCGATAAAAATTTGCAAATCCCAAAAAGCTTTGAAGTTGTTTTCTGGTGCGTGGTGGAGCCCACTCTAGAATGGCACGCACCTTCTCTGGATCCATCTCTATGCCTTCAGATGAAATGCGATATCCCAAATAGTCAATTTTGTCTTGGTGGAATTCACACTTTGACAATTTAGCATACAACTTAGCGGCACACAGTTTCTGTAAAACCGACCGCACTAACTTCACATGTTCATCCAGGGTCTCCGTGTAGATAAGGATATCATCAAGATAAACCAAAAAACCCCTGTATAAATGTTCATGTAACACTTGATTGATCATTTGCATGAATACAGCTGGGGCCCCTTGTAAACCAAAAGGAAGAACGTTGAATTGGAAACAACCCATCGGGCAGTTAAAAGCGGTCTTCCACTCATCCCCTTCCTTAATTCGAATCCGGTAGTATGCTTCTATCAAATCCAACTTCGTGAAGATCTTTCCCTTCACTAAATGGGCCAACATGACCTTCATCAAAGGAAGGGGGTACACGTTTTCCACAGAAATAGCGTTCAAATTTCTTTAATCCACCACAAAGCGTTTGGAACCATCTTTCTTTTCACGGAACAACACTGGGGCCGCTACCCGGGGTCTAGCAGGTTGAATGAAACCACGTTCCAAATTTTTATCAATAAACAATCTTAGCTCTTCCAATTCCCATGAGGTCATTGAATACAACTTTGGTTTCGGGAGCTTCACCCCAGGCAAAATCTCAATAGCACAGTCTGTTGGTTGGTGAGGCGGAAGCTCATCCGAGGCCTTCTCACTGAACACTTCTTTTAAATCCCAATACTCTTTGGGAATTTTCTCCTCATCTTTTACGGGCTCAGTACCTGTGGAAGCTATTTCAATTAGGCCCCCAGGCTTCGGCTGAGATCTGGCCCCTCCTCCCGGTCGCTGCTTTGTGCGTATGCTCAACAACCCCTTTCTCCAGTTAACCTGGGGGTTCCATTTCCGGAGCCAGGGCAATCCCAGTATTAATGGTTGCTCCATCCCAGGGACCACAATAAATTGCAGGGTCTCATCATGCTCTCCCATGATCATTTCTATAGGTTCCGTGACAAAATGGGCAGGGCAACCTCCAGCCACTGATCCATCTAGTTGGCAAAAGGAAATGGGCATCTTCAAAGGTTTTAACTTTAGGCCCATTTTCTTCACTACTTCCATGTTTATTATACACCTGGTGCACCCAGAATCTAACAGGGCTAGCATTTCCCCTTCGACCCCTGAATTGGGTACCCTCAACTTCACTGGAATGGTCATAGGGCCCACACTTAGACTTACCAGGAAGTCGTCTTCCGAGTCAGAATCCTCCTCCTCAGGGGTCACTGGAGCTTCTGATTCCTCTTCTGCGGGACGGGCAACCTCTGCTGTCTCTTTCGACTTTAGTGCTGTTTCGCGAGGCTTCGCTGGGCACTTTTCAGGTTTCTTTCCTTCCTTTGGCGCCCCCTTTGGCTCCAACTTGACTCTGCAGTTCACAGCCCGGTGACCTTCTTTCCCGCATCGAAAGCAGGCCGAGGGGTTGGGTCTTGCCGCCACTCCTCCCTTCTGAGGTTTAGGAGCCTCTTGAGGGCGCGAGGGGGAAAACTTGCTCCACCCATAACCTCCCCGCCGTTTACTTCAGATTAAATCAATTTCCACTTCTTCTGCCAGCAGGTACCACATCTGCAAGTCATTGGGGTCTCTTCTAGCAGTGCATCTCTGGTACACATCTTCATTCAAACCATCTTTAAACAGTTCTGTCAGGGCTTCTTGGGGCCAGCCTCGGAAATGGCCTGCTATCTGTCTAAATTCTTGAGTGTAATCAGCCACAGACCTCCACCCCTGTTTTATGGTTTTCATCCTAATTAGGGCCTTGTGCTCCGCCAGTGGGTCCTCAAACCTAGCCTGCAGTGCAGCCATAAATAGGTTATAATTCAGCAACTGAGGAGCATTATCATTATGCAAAGTCACCATGCACTCTGCCGCTATTCCCTCCAGAGCCCTGGTAACACACCTCACTTTGGCTGCTTCTGAGGGAAAATCCTCCCCATACTCCTCCATATGGCTCCAAACTTGAGCTAAGAAAAATCCCAAGGCTTTGGGATCCCCTCCGGATTTTACTTCTAACGGAGGCAGCCTAGGAGCTCTACGCCTTCTAGGAATCACACCTCCCGCTGAAGGCCCCGGGGCTGCTGCTGGATCGGGTTGATTTATGGGAGAGGGAGCTGCTCTGCTTCTTCTGGCTGGGGCTACTTCTCCTCCCCCTTCATACCTTTGTGGAGCTTGAGGTTGTTCAAAGGCTTCATTCAGGAGTTTCCTGGCTTGATCCAGCAAGAGTTCCCTCTTTTCCTTCTCTTGCCAAGGCTCCTCTTTTCCACGGCGGCGGGTAGTTGTGACCCCGGGGGGGGGGGGTCCTTCTCTGGATCTTTCCAACCAACTCCCACCAACTATCTGGGCTTCACAGCTGGATCCTCTTCCAGACTGAGCTCTGCTAGCGATTGGGCTTCCTGCACCAGCAAAGAATCTTGGCCTCCAATGGCTCCCAGATCCTCCTGGTCACTATTTGAAGATGACATGATGTCCAGGCCCCTCAGAAGAAAATTGGGTATTCTCTCTGGGTGGGCAGGTGGAGGAGATTCAGAATAATGTCAGGCGGAGCTCCATTCAAAATCCAGGAAAGAAATACTTAGACTCTTTAGTTTAGAGAAAAGATATATTTTACTGAAAGTGAAGTGGTAGCAACCAAAGAATTCTGAATCTGAGAATTTAGGCGCACAATTCACATATCAAAAGTGATGGAAATGTTCCCACCCCCAATAGTTCAGATGACACTTCCAATTAGAAGCTGTGGATATGATCATGTGGCATCTTCAGGTGATGATGAGGCCTCTGTCTGTTGACCTTGGCATATTTTGATAATGGGTTGCAGTTGCGCAGAGAGAAGAAAGCTAAGCGAGAAATAGAAACCTAACTCTATTTTATGCTCCCCCCTCCCATTTATACAACAGACAAATGTAACACCTCCAGCTCACTTCCCAACTTATTCCTACCCCCCTTCCCCCCCCCCCCCCCGGTTACTTATGGCAGTCGAAAAGATGCA
This sequence comes from Laticauda colubrina, assembly GCA_015471245.1. Taxonomy (NCBI): domain Eukaryota; kingdom Metazoa; phylum Chordata; class Lepidosauria; order Squamata; family Elapidae; genus Laticauda; species Laticauda colubrina. The sequence goes on along the minus strand of BLBF01000036.1, from coordinate 21,668,989 downwards.
AAGCAATAGCAGAAGATCTTGAAGACTGACACTGCTGCTGCTGGTGCTGCTGCTGCTGGTGGTGTGGAGGAGGAGCCCCTACAACCTGGAAGTCCCTCTGATGAGGGCCCATGTGGTCCTGCCAAAAGGAGGAAGAGGCAGACACAAGAATGGGAGAGGAGGCAATACTCCATCGATGAGGAACATGAGGATGAGGTGCTGGAGTGGCTCTGAGAGAATGAGTATCTATGGCGGAAGGGACACAGGCTCTATAGGGACATCAAAAGGAAGCAGGCTGCTTGGAGAGAGAAGGCAGAGAGCCTGGGCTACACTTAAGAGGTGCTCCTCGGCTGGTGGAAGCACATGTACACCTGGTACGGGAAGCTGCACCTGAAGAAATCTGGCCAGGCCGCGGTCAAACTGATGGACAGAGAGACCTATGTGATGGCCAAGTGCAGCTTCCTGGAGGGTGAGATCCGCCACCGAGGAGCAGCCCCTCTCACAACCCTCTCTCTCCGGCAGCCTGCTGAGACCCAGTCCTCTTCTGGCCGAGAGTCAGCTCCTGTCTCCAGGCAGGTGTTTATGGAGCGTCCCACGGCGGAGAAACCGCCGACAGCTGTTCTAACCATGGCGGAGCACGTGCAGGACTCCCTGGCGCAGTGGGAAAAAGGAGACGGCACTTCCACCACAGTCCAACATGCATCCACCCCCAGCTCCACCTCCACAGAAAGACAGAGAGGCAGACCGGAGGGGCAGAGCCACACTGTCCTGCTGGAGATAAGAGACACCATCAGGAGCAGCATAGATCTCCTCTCTCAGCTGGCCCACACCGACTCCTCATCCTCCAACTGCAAGCCCTTCCTCACCTATATCAACCAGACTCTCACGGACATGGTGGAACCCCAGTACCAGGTGGTGAAGGACAGGATCACTGATCTGCTTCACAACCCTCCAGATCCAGATGAACCTCCTCCCACCCAGTCCAGATCTGCTCCTCCACCCCAGGTGATGTCCCTCCCATTCCAAGGCTTTCCACAGGCCCTCACCAACCAGGGCTACGGCTACCAGGAGGTCCAGCAGCACAGGCAGCAGCCCTACCCAGTCCAGGCACAGGTCCATCGGATGCCACCGTTGACACCGGTTCCACTGATGCCACCGATGCCACCCACGCCACTGATGCCACTGACACCACCGATGCCACCCACGTCACCGATGCCACCCACGCCAGTCCTCACCCAGCTGCAGACCAGACAACCCCATTACACTGCTCCGTCCTTCACCCTACAGCCAAGCCGGGCCTCAGTACATCTGTCGTCGGTACTCGGGCTGACACCCCATGGCATGGAGGAAGGAGCTCTCAACATCACGGGGCTGAGCCAGCGGTCCGAGAGCTTCCTCAACACACTGTCACTTGTTGTCCTCTCGGGGCCAGGCACCCCAGTGGCACTTCAGACCAGCACTCCAGCAGCACCCACCTCCACAGCACCTGGACCCTTCACCCCTGAGAGTGGGCACACCTCGGAGTGACAGAGAAAAGTGCCAGAGACTGGGTGGCTACCTGTAGACTTTATTTGGACACTTGACTTGGGTGATTTTTCTTTTACAGCTTGTTATTAATAAAGATTATCTTTGCTTCACACACTTGCTTCATTCATTTTATTAAATAAAGTCTTGGCCGAAACAATTAGAAATGGTTTAAGCCTTTGCATGCTTGTGGGATGGGTTAAGATAGCTGTGGGATGGGCAGGGATACCTGTGGGATGGGTTAGAATATCTGTGGGATGGGTTAGGATATTTGTGGGATAGGTTCAGATAGCTGTGGGATGGGTTGAGATAGCAGTGGGATAGATAAACCTCCAGTGCAAGCATAGTGGGACTGCCTTGTCCACCCTCCCAGGTGCCACACCTATGGCCCTTCATTATCAAGAAAAATGTAATCAATCATTCACACATGTCAACACAAACACAACTCTTTATTAGATGCTCTGTTCATTGTACGCCCACCCAACATACATGGCACAATCTCATCAGTGTGATGAGACAGGCTGAAGGAAGCATCCATTAAGCATCTACCATCCTGTCTTGCCACTCCACTGCTCCAGCTGGGGAGTTGCACCATTGTCTCAGGAGGTTGCGCTGCTTCTTCCCTTCATGTGAGGCTCTGTGGGGGCCTTGCACATCCTCAGTGTCTATCAGGTTTCACCCTTGCCTCCATTCCCCAGGCTCCATGTCCCCATTGGCTTGTTGGAGGTCCATGAGCCTGTTCTGCAAGACTCCTTGAGGTCACTGGCGTTGTATACCTGGGCATCTGAACATGAGCCACTGCCTGAAGCATCGATGTACATGAACTTGTAGTCAGCATCGACCATGGCAAAGAGGACGATGCTGAAGAAGCCCTTGTAGTTGAAATAAATGGAGCCCGACTTGGGTGGTGCTTTGCAGGCCACGTGCTTGCCATCTATGGCTCCAACGTTGTGTGGGAAGTTCCACCTCTGATACCACTCCTCTGCAACTTTCTTCCAGCCTTCTTCAGTGGAGGGGCACTGGAGGAGCTCCTCCAGGTATTCTTCGATGATGGCCTGCACCACTTCTCTGACCACAATGTTGATGGTGTTGTGTGGCACCCTCCAGCCGTACTGCATGCTCCTGTAGGTGGTCTCTGAGGCCAGGTGGCGCAGAGCCAGTGCCACCTTGAGCCCAGGTTCCAGGCTGGGCCAGAAGTTGGTGCTCTGCTTGGTCAATCTGGGTGTCAGCCACTGCACAACTTCGTCAAACATGGCTGGAGGCATCCTCATGAAGCTTTGGAATGCACGAGGGTCTTCGTTCCTCAGCTCCACCATCAGCTTGTTTTACAGTCCGTACTCCGCTCTTCTCCTGATCCATCTTCGGACCCAGATGCTTCTTGGCCACCTCTTTTTCTTCCCGTAGTAGAGTTCACAGAGCCTGTAGATGGCTTCACACTGTTACAGAACGATGGTGGCTACCAAAAGGAGTTTGTTACGATCCAAGGTGGACATGACTGGATGCTGTGGAAGAGGAAGACGCAGATGAAGGCTGCAGAGGTCTGCACAGCAGGGCTGCTGATCTGAAAGTGGGATCAAGGTGAGTTGCTCCCCCTTTTTTAGGCAATATAGGTTTTCCCCTATCTGTCCTTCTGCATCCTCTAGGCATCCTCTAGACATCCTTAATATCCGATATAGGTCCCCTCTGTGAACATTTTTTCCATTTTAAATGCTTTGTTTGCGAGCTACATCCGCTTTCATCCTTTCTCCGTCCATGCTATTAACGCTATGTGTCTGTTCCGCGTCCGTTCCGCTTCCTCCCTGTGTCCATTTACCGCTGGAGCGGATTTGAGTTGCGCGGATGTGCAGCGGATGCCTAGTGGATGTAGCGGATGCGTAACGGATGATGACGGATGCAGAACGGATGTTCCCCGTATGCGTAGCGGATGCAGAACGGACGCATTGGATACATTTTCCGCTCAAAAAGTTTTGAGCAGCTTAAAACTTTTTGAGCGGATGGAACTTCAGTCAACGGATGCTGGACAGATAGAGAGGAAGAAAAACGGACACAGTGAGTACAAAACGGAAGCATCGCGTTAACCAATGGATGGCAAGTGTTTTTCTCCGTTTTACATCCTCTTTCCATCTGTTGGTGCAGTGTGACATGGGGTTTACAAAATCTGAAGGGTATAAGAAAGGGCTTCTCTACTCACAAAATTAGATTAATCCTAGGAATGCTGTGAGATTTCTTTTTTACCTGCCTTCCTATTAATAAACTGATTCTGACTTCCAATCATCTGACTAAATCATTTTGCATTTCTCCCAGCCGGGAAATTTGAATCCACAACAGGAAAGAACTTTGTCTATTCCTTAAAGGGCAAGGTTTCTTTTTTCCTTTCTTCAACTGCTTTTGCGATATCTGGCACTGTCCTTTTGGGGTGTACTTCCAAGAGGAAGGATGCAAGTTTGGCACTGATTTTTTTACTGCCTTTCTGAGGGGCATGTGACCTTTCCTTAAATCTGGATGATTTCCTTAGGATAACTTGTAAGGTGGGTGAGACCAGCTGGTGTCTTTAAGTGGTGCAAATGGATCTGAGGATTGTTTCTCCTGGGTGTGCTCTTTTTGGAGGGCTTAAATGACCTTTCTGCTAAAGGGTTTCACTTTATGAGCAAGAGTTGGCTACTGATAATTATCATTGCATTTTAACTATTTTAATTCCTCAAGGTGCTCTGGCATCCTGCTGATTTGTAACTCCAGCTTGCAGGCCTTTTTAATCTAATGATTGGTATCTAGGGCAGCTTTTTGCAAGCAAAGAAGCTTTTTGTATTTTTGTACAGGTAATCCTTGACTTACAACAGTTCTTTTAGTGACCATTCAAAGTTACAATCACAATGAAAAAGTGACTTATGACCATTTTTCACACTTATGACCATTGCAGTATCCTCACTGTCATGAGAGGCCAGGCGAGGAGAAGTGCCCTTCGATGTGAGTGATGCTGAGTTGTTCATGCCCAGCCAGTCACATGACCCACCAAGCCACAGCCACCAACTAAGCCACAGTCACAGAACTGGTTGTTAAAAAATTTGAATCCCACCCCAGCCACAAGCAAACTAAGTGTAACTTCCTTGAAATTCTATTGAACCTTATCTCTCGCCAAACAAGTGTGGTTAGTTGAGAAGTTTCCTGTGCATAAGCCTGAATAGCAATAAATCAGTTTAATTAGACCTTCATGTGCAGACCTGATTTTTTGTGCCTGATAGGTAATCCTTTTTCTCAATCTTAAATTCACAACGTAGTGTGAAATTCTTCTCATACCTACCTGTGCACCAGCTTGTGACTAAGTACAGTCAAAATGAGCCCCATCAGACTTTGTAATTTTCTCTTTAATTGGCAAATCTCTGTCGTTTAGAAAAATTTAAGGATCTTTGATGGGTTCCTTATGAGCTTCAATAAAGTTCTGTTATTCAGCAAATTAGATACATGGATATATGCATGCATTTATTTTTGGGAATCCGGTTTTTGTAACGTGGTGGGATTTTCACTCTGTTCATCAAAATATCATTTGTCCTGAGGCAAATAATATTTATTTTTTATTATTATTGGTCCTGAGGCAAGTATTGTTAACTGTTTCTATTGAATATTAAACACTGTCGCACTTGTGTACTTTGTCTTCCTGGACTGACATGAAAGAAAGAACAATATGGCTTGCTTTTAATTTTAAAATTAGTTGGTTTCTTTGCCAAAGTATAGCAACTGTATTGTAACAAATTCATTTTGCCTGTGTTTATAGAAAACACCCCCCCCCAACTTTTTAAGCTTTTTTATTTTTTCTTGGAAAAAGCAGAGGTAATTAAGATCAGCCAATAAATATATATCTGCAATACTAGTGGGCTTTGCCAAAATAACAAACAGGTAGACATGAAAATGATAAATTAACCCATAATTAAGTTTAGGTTCTGTTAGGTAATGTGTTGGATTGTAGACAAGATTCTTTATGTCCATGTGACTTACTGTAACATCCTTGATTTACTGTAGTTCAGTTTTGCAGACTTTGGAACAGGAAACACATTTTCACCCATTTGCTCGTTTGTAATGTTGTTGTATTATTTGTTTGGTACTTTCAGGTCAGTCTTGACTCCTGGCATCTAGAACATAGAATAATAGAATAGAGAACTTAGAACATAGAATTGTAGAGAGTAATAATAATAATAACTGCCTGAACAAGTTCTTGCAGTTTTCTTGGCAAGATTTCTTAGGGAGAAAGTGACTGGCCCAAGGTCCTGCAGCTGGCTCTGTGATGAAGATGGGATTAGAAGTTATGGTCTCCTAGTTTCTATGCCTTAACCACCTACACAAGGGGTGTCAAATATGATTTCATTGAGGGCTGCATCAGGGTTGTGTTTAACCTCAGGGGACCAGGGGGCATGGCCAAGGTGGGTGTGGCAGCTCGATGTCACTCATGTTGGAGGCACCGGTGGCAGCCCAAGTGCTCTGCCAGTGAAAACAGCTTCCTGCAACCCTCTGCCAGTGAAAAAAGGCTCCCATCCTCCGTTTTCAGCTGTGACGGCTGCCTGCAATCCTCTGCCAGCAAAAACGGTGCTCAGAAGGGCTGTACAAGGCCCTCCCTCCCAAGCTCTGTTTTTGCTGGCAGAGGCACCACATGCTGGTCCTTCACTGTTTACAGGATGGGCCCATGGGCCAGATCTAAGTACCCAACGGATTCAGCCTGCCAGCCTTGAGTTTGACACCCCTAACATACACCAACCTGGCCATCAGTTTCAACATCAGGTTCACTGTTAGTCAAAATCTTCTCAAAGAGCAAAGGAAATCTGATCCATGAGATCAACTTTAACCTCTTGGTGCTGTTAACAGGTCAAAAACTCAAGGAAACAAGAGCCCCAGGAAATTAAGGGAAAAATGTTTTCCACAAAGTCTCAAGTAAGTATGAACAGAGGATTGCTGTACAGCACCATCTGCTGAGAACTGGGAGTAACATACACCAGTAGCCAGTTTGAAAAGCTTGGGAGGAGAAAACTTGGCATTTCCATGGCTTTCTTTCCCACAATTAATTTTATTTCTTTTATTTAGTAAACTCATATGCCACCATCTAGCCGAGAGGAGACTGAAAATTATTTATTTATATAGACTCCTATCTCATAATTAAGTGACTCTAGGTGGTATAATAAGAAAGTAAAAAAAAACAAGATGTACAACTCAATTGCTAATATGAAAAACTCTGCAAAGATGACATGCATAAAATCAGAATTCAAAGAGATTAAGAAGAGACTGTGCCCCATCATTGCTCTTCATTTCAGGTGGTAAATATTGAGAAAATAAAATGCAGGTGCTTGGAACTCATTGTTCTGGTCCTTAAGTTTAACACATTTCTTGAAGCAGCAAAAAATCCTTTTCACAAGGGCACATAGATGCCACCAAAGAACCAGCTGTTGCTGTGTTTGTGTTTCATTAAGATTTTTGGAAGATGCATGGTCCTAATATCCTGCCTTTCCTCCAGGAATTCAGGATGACATTCCAAGCACTTCTCTTTTCGTTTTCTTCAAAATAACATTCCTTGGAAGTCAATGGGATCAAGATGGGCTTAAACCCGGATTTCCTCTCCAAATCCAACTATCAGCCTTGGAAGCCATATTTTACTAGGAAGCTTCGAGGCTGCCACATTTATTGCGAAGGAATTTGGGAGGGGGGATTTAACAGAGAAGTGGAAGATTAGACTCAACAACATTCTTTCTCAGAAAGTCAAGGACATGTTGTCCTGAACCTGGAGAGATGTGTCTGGAGAAATGTCTCCAGTTGGAATGATGTTTTGATTGGACCATGTGATGGACTGGTGGGTGCAGGGGATGAATATTTCAATTTCTTTTGGGAAGAGAAAACCTAGAACTCTCAGATTCAGATTTTCCCAGATGTGCCAATATGACAACTTTAATAAAAATGAACTTTGAGGAAATGTTTATCTCTGAATTTATTGGTTTGGAGATTGTTAGTTGGAACGCTGACATCAACCTGACTCTTGACACCAACGCCATAGGTTCTCTAGCTTTCCCCCTTGAACAGTAACGGGGGAAGTATGCAAAGTTTCTCCATGTTATACAAAGTTATGAATCAAGGTTGGATATTTTGAATGGTCTTGATTTTTTTTTTCTTTTTAAAAACGTTGGCAACCTTGATGAGCTAAAACTAATACTCTAATAATCACAGTATAAAGCAGGAATATTCTTTCCCCCAACTCTTTGCATCTACACATCATTATCTCATCAAGCAGTCTTCAGGGGAAAGAAATCATTTGATTACTATTTTTTAATTATTTTTAGGAAAGATTAAAAAAAGGGAACATCACAAAAAGGACAGAAGGGATCCCATTAGGCAGCTGCTAAATTGGCTTGAGACTTCTGGAAAGGCAGAGATAAAAGATTGAGGGAGCTTATATTTCATCTCGAAGATCAGAAAGGCTGGACTTCCAATCAGCAGGAAGCATCTTAACAGGTTTTTAATGTCACTTTCATTTTTAGATTTACAGGTTTTATTTCTCCCACTTCTCACTCTAACAGCTGGAAATAGCAAGAATAAACCTGTTTTTTTAAATGGCTACAGAAAGTGAAAGAAACAAAAAGCATTATTTCGTGCCAGAAACTAAAGAGTGACTTACAGTCAGAGATGGGATTCTACCAGTTTGCACCTATTCGCTAGAACCGGTTGTTAACATTCTAAGCAGTTCGGAGGACCGGTTGTTAGAAGAAATTCCTGGCCTAATCCTGTAAGGATGGCAGGAAGGAAACATTCTGGTGTTGCTTACAGAAACTGCCTCTCTGTTAACCCTTATTACATTCTTGGCAGGACTAGACTTCCTGTCTCTGGAACTTCTCTGGAGTTTTTTCCCCTCCTGTGTTGGTACTTTGCTTATGTGAAGTGACCATTCAAAGTTAAAATGGCACTGAAAAAAGTGACTTATGCCCATTTTTCACACTTGCAACTGTTGCAGCATCCCCACAGTCATGAGAGGCCAGGCAAGGAGATGCATGCCTCAGTGTGAGTGATACTGAGTTGGCTACACCCAGCCAATAACATGACCACCAAGCCATGTCCCCCAGTCACATTACACCGAGCCACACCCATCATCTAATCCATGCCCACAGAACTGCTTGTTAAAAATTTCAATCCGACCCCTGCTTACAGTGAAGAATCCTGAAACTTACTTACATATAGTCAAAGATTTGCAGGTGAGTTATTTCCTATCCGGACTTCAGCTCTTAGAAAAATGGTATTAAGTTGTCCCAGATTTGAATTTTAATACACATAACATTTTAAATCTTTGTTTCTGAACCTTGATCATTTCCAGATTTATAGACTTCACATACCAGAATTTCCTAATCAGCAGTGCCCATTGATGAGAATTTTGGGACCAATATCCAAACATCTGAAAATTGCCAAGATGGGGAAATTCTGCTTTAGAAGATTATGATTATTTTATGTGCATGAAGCATCTTCCCCAATGAACACAATGCTAAATATCCCATGTAAATTCATGTGGAATCTGAATTCAAAATGCTCAGCATCCCATATAAATTCACAATAGAAGCTAAAGGCCCTGTCACACTGCCCAACGGATGAAAAACAGACACAACGGATGAGCAAAATGTTCCATCCGTTGTTATCCGCTCTCAAAAGGGGCAAAAATTTGCATAACCGGAGTGGATAACACAGACGCGGGGAGGATGCAGAGTGGATGGAAAGCGGATGTGGAATGGAAGCCCAGCGGATGGAAGCGGATGGGAGCAGATGGCACATCCGCAGGGCTTCTGGGGGGCCTCAGCAAAGCAGACGTGGAATGGATACAGCGGATGCACAGCGGATGCACAGCGGATGCACAGCGGATGAAGCGGATGCAGAGCGGAAGCCAAGTGGATGCACAGTGGAAGCCTAATGGATGCCTGGCATTAATTGCGCATGAGGGGGAATGCATTGCATAAGCCCCCCGGATATAAAGGGAAGCAGATCGCAGGTGGCCAGCATTCGGAGGAAAGACCTGCTGCCGGATACATTGAGTCCTTGCCTGCCCTGCCTGCATGCCTGCCTCCAAGCCTCCTGGCCAGCCTTCCTGACAGCATTGCTCTCTGCCTGCCTGCCAGCCTTGCTGCCAGCCTGCCTTCCAGCCTCCCTGCCAGCCAGTCTGCCTGCCAGCCTTGGTGCCTGCCTGCCTGCCTGCCTGCCTTGGTGCCTGCCTTGGTGCCTGCCAGCCTCCCTGCCAGCCAGCAACCCCACAACCATGGGGAAGAACCGAAAGCCTCAGCAACCTGCTGCCATTCCTGCCAAGAGGGACAGGGCCACCCTCCTGCCCCCTGTCCCTGACTCTGCTTCTGCTGGGGCTTCTCCTGCTCGGGCTCGCTCTTCTGGTGCTGGAGCTTCTGCTGAAGCTGCACCTGGCAGTGGTGCTTCTGCTGCTGCGTACTCTGCTGAAGCTGCTCCTGGTCCTGCTGGTCCTGCTGGTCCTGCTCGTGATCCTGGACTTGCTCGTACTGCTCGTACAGCTTGTGCTCCTGGTCTTGCTCATCCTGCTAGTCCTGCTCGTGCTCCTGGTCCTGCTCGTGCTCCTGGTCTTGCTGGTGCTGCTGGTGCTTACTCTGCTGCTGCTGATCCTGGTCCTGCTGCTGCTGCTGCTGCTGATGATGATGATGATGATGATGATTCTGCTGGTGATGATGATGATGATGATGATGATGATGATGATGATAATCCTGCTGGTGCTGCTGCTGGTGGTGGTGTGGAGGAGCAGCCCCTACCACCTGGGAGCCCCTCTGATGAGGGCCCATCTGGTCCTGTCAAAGGCAGGAAGAGGCGTATGCAGGGACGGGAGAGGAGACAATACTTCATTGAGGAGGAACACGAGGATGAGGTGCTGGAGTGGCTGAGAGAGAATGACTATCTGTGACGGAAGGGACACTGGCTGTACAGGGACACCAAAAGGAAGCAGGCTGCTTGGAGAGAGAGGGCGGAGAGTATGGGTTACACTTCTGAGGTGCTCCTCGGCTGGTGGAAACTTATGCACACCTGGTACGGGAAGCTGCACCTGAAGAAATCTGGCCAGGCCACGGTTAAGCTGACAGACAGAGCGACCTACGTCATGGCCAGGTGCAGCTTCCTGGAGGGTGAGATAGGCCACCGAGGAGCACCAGGAGCCCCTCTCACAACCCTCTCTCTCCGGCAGCCTGCTGAGACCCAGTCCTCTTCTGGCCGAGAGTCAGTCCCTGTCACAGGTTTCTGTGGAGCATACCATGGCGGAGAACCCGCGGACAGGTGTTGTAACCATGGTGGATTGCGTGGAGGACTCCCTGGTACGGTGGGAGAAAGGAGACATCGAGTCCACCACAGTCAGAGCCGCATCCACCCCCCCAGCTCCACCTCCACAGAAAGGTAGAGAGCAAGACAGCAAGAGGGGCAGAGCCACACTGTCCTCCTGGAGATCAGGGACACCATCCACACCAGCATAGATCTCCTCTCTCAGCTGGTCAACACCAACTCCTCATCCTCCAACTGCAAGCCCTTGCTCACCTATGTCAACGAGACCCTCAGGAACATGGAGGAAGCCCAGTACCAGGTGGTGAAGGACCGGTTCACTGAGCTGCTTCACAACCCTCCAGATCCAGAGGAACCTGCTCCCACCCAGTCCAGGTCTGCTCCTCCACCCCAGGTGATGTCCCTCCCATTCCAAGGCTTCCCACAGCCCCTCACTACCAGGGCTACGGCTACCAGGAGGTCCAGCAGCACAGGCAGCAGCCCTTCCCAGTCCAGGCACAGAGTCATCGGGCGACACCGTTGCCACCGGTTCCACTGATGCCACCAATGCCACCCACACCAATGATGCCACCGACGACAGCGATGCCACCCACGCCAGTCCTCACCCAGCTGCAGACCAGACAGCCCCACTACACTACTCCTTCCTCCACCCCACAGCCAAGCCTGGCCTCAGTACATCTCTCATCAGTACTGGGGCTGACACCCCATGGCATGGAGGAAGGACCTCTCAGCATCACGGGTCTGAGCCAGCTATCCGAGAGCTTTCTCAACACACCGTCACCTGTTGTCCTCTCGGGGCCAGGCACCCCAGCGGGGCTTCAGACCAGCACTGCAGCAGCAACCACCTCCAGAACACCTGGACCCTTCACCCCTGAGATTGGGCACACCTCCGAGTGACCGTGAAGACTACCAGAGACTGGGTGTGGACTTTATTTGGACACTTGACTTGGGTCTTTTTCCTTTTACAGCTTGTTGTTCAATAAAGTTTATCTTTGATCCACACACTTGCTACTTTTCTTTTTTTTAATAAAGTCTTGGTGGAAACTTTTAGAATTGTTTAAGCCTTTGCATGCTTGTGGGATGGGTTAAGATAGCAGTGGGATGGGCAGGGATACCTTTGGGATGGGTAATAGCTGTGGGATAGATAAACCTCCAGTGCAAGCATAGTGGGACTGTATGGTCCACCCTCCCAGGTGCCACACCTATGGCCCTTTTTTATCGAAAAAAAATTTAATCAATCATTCACACATGTCAACACAAACACAACTCTTTAAACACCCTGTTCATTGTAGCCCCACCCAACATACATGGCCCAATCTCATCCGTGTGATGAGACAGGCTGAAGGAAGCACCCATTAATCATCTATCATACTGTCTTGCCACTCCACTGCTCCAGCTGGGGAGTTGCACCAGTGTTTCAGGAGGTTGCGCTGCTTCTTCCCTTCACGTGAGGCTCTGTTGGGGCCTTGCACATCCTCAGTGTCTATCAGGTTTTGCCCTTGCCTCCATTCACAAGGCTCCATGTCCCCATTGCCTTGCTGGAGGTCCATGAGCCTGTTCTGCAAGACTGGGTAGCGGGTGCTCATGGGATTGTGCAGGATGCAGCAAGCTTCCATGATCCTCCTCACGGTCTCTGGGTGATGCTGCATGGTGGTAAGAAGTACCTGGAACCTGTTTGCCAGGATGCCAAAGGCATTCTCCACCACCCACCTTGCCCTGGACAGCCTGTAGTTGAAGATCCTCTCTTCACGGATGAGGAGTCTGGAAGTGTAGGGCTTCATGACATAGGGTCTGAGGGAGAAGGCATCATCCCCCACGATGAAGTAGGGCACATCTTGTGTGTCATTGGGCAGGGGGTCTGGTTCTGGGAAGCCCATGATGAGGTTGTGTTCCAGCCCCTCCTTGAGGTCAGTGGTGTTGTATACCTGGGCATCTGAACATGAGCCGTTGCCTGAAGCATCGATGTACATGAACTTGTAGTCAGCATCGACCATGGCAAAGAGGACGATGCTGAAGAAGCCCCTGTAGTTAAAATAAGTGGACCCTGACTTGGGTGGTGCTTTGCAGGCCACATGCTTGCCATCTATGGCTCCAACGGTGTGTAGGAAGTTCCACCTCTGATACCACTGCTCTGCAACTTTCTTCCATCGTTCTTCAGTGGAGGGGCACTGGAGGAGCTCCTCCTTGTATTCTTCGATGATGGCCTGCACCACCTCTCTGACCACAATGCTGATGGTGTTGTGTGGCACACTCCAGCCGTACTGCATGCTCCTGTAGGTGGTCCCTGAGGCCAGGTGGCGCAGAGTGAGTGCCACCTTGAGCCCAGGGTCCAGGCTGGGCCAGAAGTTGGTGTTTGCCTTGGTCAACCTGGGTGTCAGCCGCTGCACAACTTCATCAAACATGGCTGGAGGCATCCTCATGAAGTTCTGGAACGCCTGAGTGTCTTTGTTCCTGAGCTCCACCATCAGCTTGTTGTACAGTCCGTACTCTGCTCTTCTGGTGATCCATCTTCGTACCGAGACACTTCTTAGCCACCTCTTTTTCTTCCCATAGTAGAGTTCACAGAGCCTGTAGATGGCTTCGCACTGTTGCAGAAGGATGGTGGCTGCCAAAAGGACTGTGTGACGACCCATGGTGGACATGACTGGATGCTATGGGAGAGCAAGAGTCAGATGAAGGCTGCAGAGGTCTGCACAGCTGGACTGCTGCGCTGAAAGTGAGATGCAGGAGAGTTCCTCCCCCTTTTTATAGGCAGTATAGGTGTCCCTTTGCATCCTCTAGGCATCCTCTAGACATCCTTAATATCCAAGATAGGTCCCCTCTGCGAACGTTTTTTCCATTTTAAACGCTTTGTTTCCATTCTGCATCTGTTCTGCATCTGTTCTGCATCTGTTCTGCGTCCATTCCACTTCCTCCCTGCTTCCGAGCGGATGCGAGTTGCGCGGATGCGGAACGGATGCCTAGCGGATATAGCTGATGCGTAACGGATATTGAATGGATGCGTAGCGGATGCAGAATGGACGAATTGGATACATTTTCCGTGCAAAAGTTTTGAGCAGCTCAAAACTTTCTGAGCGGATGAAACATCCATAGACGGATGCTGGACGGGTAGAGAGGAAGCAAAACGGAGGCAGTGAGTACATCGCGTTAACCAATGGATGGAAAGCTTTTTTGTCCATTTTACATCCTCTTTGCATCTGTTGGTGCAGTGTGAAAGGGGCTTAAGGTACCAAGATCACCTCCAGATCCAAAGGCCTCCTAATGTGACCATTTAATAAGAAGTATATAATTGATATGGGCACCAATCCAAATAATTTTAATTAGAAGGGTGATTAGAAGTTGTCATCCTCTAAGAATGATGGATAGGGCATGGCAGGGACACATGGGTGACCTTCCAGGACTGAACATCTGGTTGGGGATATTTTATTTATTTATTAAAAAAACTTCTATTGCTGCCCAAGTCATACATGGGTAACTCTTACTTACTAAAGCCCATGTCCCACTGCACCAAGGGATGCAAAGAGGATGTAAAATGGACAAAAAAGCTTGCCATCAGTTGGAAAACACGATGCATCGTTGTGTACTCACTGCATACGTGTTTCATACGCTTTATCTGTCGAGCCTCCATCCGCTGAGATTTCATCCGCGCAAGAAGTTTTGAGCTGCACAAAACTTTTTGAGCAGATGAACTTTCCGCCATGTACGATGTACATCCGTGGCATATACGGGCAACAAATGTTCAATGTCTGTTGTCATCTGTTAAACGTCCGCTGTATCCTCTTGGCATCCTCTGGATATCCTCGCAACTCACATCCGCTGAAGCTGAAAATGGAAAGAGGGAGGAAGCGAAAGGTAAATGGAACGTCCACACAGCGTTAGTAGCATGGAAATAGAAAGGATGTAAGCGTATGCATCTCATATATAAAGCATTAAAACGGACAAAACGTTTGTATCTGGGATGTATCTTGGATATTTAGGATGACTGGAGTATGCCTAGAGTATGCGGAAGAGCAGAAAACCGATATTTTCTATAAAAAGGAGGAGGAAATTACCTGGATCTCACTATCAGTCCAGCAGCCGTGGTGTACAGACCTCTTCACCCTTGGTCTTGCTCTTCCACATCATCCATTGATCTCCACCATGGATCATAACACAGTCCTTATGGTAGCTGCAGTCATTCAAAACCAGAACCAAGCCCTGTTCAGACTGTTTCACCTTTTCTATGCAAGGAGAAGAAGTAGACGTTCAAGAGCTGTGTGGGTCCGACAATGAATCAGGAGAAGAGTGGAGTTTGGACTGTGTGACAAGCTGATGGTGGAGCTGAGGAATGAAGACCCTTGTGCATTCCAGCACTTCATGAGGATGCCACCAGCCATGTTTGAAAAAATTGTTGAGCATCTGAGACCCTGGTTGACCAAGCCAAGCAACAACTTCCATCCCAACCTGGACCCTGGACTGAAGGTGGCACTGACTCTGCGGCACCTGGCCTCTGGAACCACATACAGAAACATGCAGTATATGTGGAGGGTGCCACACAACAGCATCAGCAAAGTGGTCAGAGAAGTGGTGCAGGCCATCATCAAAGAATACGTGGAGGAGCTCCTCCAGTGCCCCTCCACTGAAGAAGGCTGGAAGAAAGTTGCAGAGCAGTGGTATCAGAATGGAATCTCCCCCACACCGTTGGAGCCATAGATGGAAAGCACATGGCCTGCAAAGCTCCAGCCAAGTCAGGGTCCACTTATTTCAACTACAAGGGCTTCTTCAGCTTCGTCCTCTTCACCATGATTGATGCTGACTACAAGTTCATGTACATCGATGCTTCAGGCAACGGGTCAGCTTCAGATATCCAGGTATACAACGCCAGTGACCTCAAGGAGGGGCTGGAACGCAACCTCATCATGGGTTTTCCAGATCCAGACCCCCTATCCAATGACACGCAAGATGTGCCCTACTTCATCATGGGTGATTATGCCTTCTCCCTCAGAACTACCTCATGAAGCCCTACACTTCCAGATACCTCACCCGTGAAGAGAGGATCTTCAACTACAGGCTGTCCAGGGCAAGACGGGTGGTGGAGAACGCCTTTGGCATCCTGGCCAACAGGTTCCAGTTACTTCTCACCACCATGCAGCATCACCCACAGACTGTGAGGAGCATCGTGGTAGCTTGCTGCATCCTGCAGAATCTCATGTGCACCCGCTGCCCAGTGTTCCAGAACAGACTTGTTGACCATCAACAAGGGAATGGGGACATGGAGCCTAGTGAATGGAGGCAAGGACGAAACCTTATAGACACTTTGGATGTACAAGGCCCTAACAGAGCTTCACGTGAAGGGAAGATGCAGCGCATCCTCCTGAGACACTGGTGCAACTCCTCAGCTGGAGCAGTGGAATGGCAAGACAGGATGATAGATGGTTAATGGATGCTTCCTTGAGCCTGTCGCATAACACTGATGAGATTGTGCCATGTATGTTGAGTGGTCCTACAATGAATAGGGCATTAATAAAGAGCGTTGTTTATTTTGAAATATGTTGATCAATGAATAAATTGTTATTCATAAAAAAGGGCCATGTGTGTGGCAGCTGGGAGGGTGGACCATAGATTCCCACTATGCTTGCACTGGAGGTTTATCTATCCCACAACTATTACCCATCCCAAATGTATCCCTGCCCATCCCACAGATATCCCTGCCCATCCCACAACTACCCTTACCCATCCCACAAGCATGCAAAGGCTTAACCATTTTTTCAAAGTTTTCACCAACACTTTATTCAGTAAATAAAATGAATCAAGTGTGTGAAGCAAAGATCACCTTTATGAATAACTGTCTTCAATAAACTGTATGACTTTATTAAAAAAGCAAAATGAACCAAGTAAAGTGTCTTAAGCAAAGATAAAGTGAACAGGTAACAACTCAGTCTCTGGCACTATTCTCCGTCTGAGGCATGTCCATGGTCTCAGCTGTCAAGCGGGCAGGGACTGTGGAGTTGACTGTGGCTGGAGTGCTGGTCTGAGGTGCCATTGGGATGCTTGGCCCCGAGAGTACAACAGGGGATGGTGTGTTCAGGAAGCTCTCTGAGAGCTGACTCAGTCCCATGACGTTGAGAGGCCCTTCCTCAAGGACCTGGGATGTCAGGCCCAAGACTGATGACATACTGTCCGTTGACGGGCTTGGCTGTGGGGTGGAGGAAGGAGGAGTGTAGTGGGGCTGTCTGGTCTGCAGCTGGGCGAGGAGAGGTGTCTGTGGCGTGTGATGACCCTGGGCCTGGACTTGCAAGGGCTGTTTCTGCTGTGGGAAGTCCTGGTACTCGTAGCCTTAGTAGGTGAGGGGCTGTTGAAAGCTGTGGAAGGGCCGTGACATCGCTTAGGTTGGGGGAGCAGTCCTGGACTGGGTCAGAGCAGGTTCACCTGGGCCTGGAGGGTTGTGCAGAGGTGCTGTTATCTTCTGCTTCATCAGCTGGTACTGGGCCTCGGGCAGGTCCATGAGGGTCTGGCTCATGTATGTGATGAAGGGCTTCTGGTTCGAGGATGGTATGTCGTTGTGGACCAGCTGAGAGAGAAGATCTGTGCTGGTTTTGATTGTGTCCCTGATCTCCAACATGACAGTGTGGCTCTGGCCCTCCAGTCTGCCTCTCTGCTTGCTTTCTGTGGAGGTGGAGCTGTGGGTGGGGGTGGGTTGGGGGTGTGTTGGTGGGGGTGCGTGGCTGCTGCTTCTTCCTCCATTTGTGACAGGGGATCCTCCACATCCTCTGGCATGCGGAGTGCAGCTGTTGCGGGAGGGTCTCTGCCATGGGGCCCTCCGAAGACACCTGCCTGGACACGGTAACTGTCTCCTGGCTGGAAGAGGACTGGCTGTCTGTGGGCTGTCTGAGGGAGAGGGTTGTCAGAGGGGCTGCTCCTCAGTGGCGGACCTCACCCTCCAGGAAGCTGCACTTGGCCATGATGTACATCTCCCGGTCAGTGAGCTTGACAGCGGCCTGCCCGGATTTCTTCAGGTGTAGCTTGCCATACCAAGTGCATGCAGTGCACCTTTGGCATGTGTGTGCAAAGCACGCGATCACCAAACCGGTTGTTACACTGACTGCATCCCACCGCTGCATTCATCTTTCTCCAAATGTACTCTGGACATTTCTTCATGTAGGTCAGATTGCTTCCTTCCCTGATAGTTTGTGAAAATCAGATTTTCCAAACAGCCTTTCAATAACACCTCCTCCATCTCTTGTTCCTTTCATTTTTTCCCTTAGTTAACTTTTGTTTTTGTAATTTGGGTTGTTTTCATTCTGTTGATCTTTTTTTTAATTGTGGTGCAACACCTGAACATTACAAGATTGTAGTGAGATAAATTTGAATTAAATAAGTAGATATTTCACTACGACTTCCACTTTTTAAAAGTTTGCATTATTTCTGACTTTAAAAGCGGAAAATGGGAAAATCACAAATCACACTTGTTTCTTTGCAATTATCTCATTCATAATGAAGGGACATGGTGGCTCAGTGGCTAAACACTCAGCTTGTCGATCAGAAAGGTCAGCAGTTCGGTGGTTTGAATCCCTAGCATTGCGTAATGGAGTGAGCTCCCATTACTTGTCCCAGCTTCTGCCAACCTAGCACTTTGAAAGCATGTAAAAATGCAAGTAGAAAATAGGGAGCACTTTGGTGGGAAGGTAACAGCATTCTGTGTGCCTTCGGTGTTTAGTCAAGCCGGCCACCTGACCTTGGAGATGTCTTCGGACAGCACTGGCTCTTCAGCTTTGTAATGGAGATGAGCATCGCCCCCTTATATCCAGAAATGACTAGCACATATGTGCAAGGGGAACCTTTACTTTACATTCATAACAGATTCTTAAAACTCCCAATGTTGTTCTATTGCAGATATTTGTATATCAGCTATGCTATGCTATTTATATATTTTTCAATCCTGGTTTTAATTTAAATGGCTCGGGTCACCAACCTTTTCAGAAGTTTGCATTTATTTGCATGAGCCAAA
Organism: Laticauda colubrina; assembly: GCA_015471245.1. Lineage (NCBI taxonomy): Eukaryota > Metazoa > Chordata > Lepidosauria > Squamata > Elapidae > Laticauda > Laticauda colubrina. The sequence goes on along the minus strand of BLBF01000036.1, from coordinate 21,650,208 downwards.
AGATTATGAGATCACCACATGTTAAGAGCTTTTAGCATTCCAAAATCATATGTAAGAGCATTAGAGACTCACCAGTTTTTAGCATTTCCCCTTAAAAACCAATGACATTTGGCTGTTCTTGTAAGATGTTCCTAATTATGTTAAGATGTTCTTGTAAAATGTTTTCATGCAGGGTTTTGTGCAAAATCATGCTAAAATGCTGTCACTTATTTATTTCTTTAATTGCCAACTCAGTCATCAAATTAACTCTTGGAGGCTTACATACAAAGGTTAAAACTATGAAGGGTATTATTTACAAAAGAAATAATAAATGTTTCTGAGACATAGCCTTTTAAAAAGATACTTTACTTTTTCATTTATTTTGTAATTCTCAAAGTGTATAATAGAATGTCTGGGCTGGAAGAGACTTTGGAGGTCTTCTAGTCCAACTCAGGCAGGAAACACTATAGCATTTCAGACAAATGAAAAGCCTCCAGTACTGGTGCACCTACAAGTCCTGTAGGCAAGTTGTTCCATGGATTAATTGTTCTAAATGTCTGGAAATTTCTCCTTAGTTCTAAGTTGCTTCTCTCCTTGATTCGTTTCTACCCATTGCTTCTTTGTCCTGCATTCAGGTGCTCTGGAGAATAGTATCAGAAAATAAGAACACCCACCAAACAAGATTGGGAAAGGGAAAAAAGAGAAAGAAACACAATTGTGCATTTACACAAAATCTGCAATTGCAAACATATGTATAAATATCAATACAGAAACAATGGCTAGAATTTTCCATAAACAGCATTAAAATGTAAACAAAGATATATCTGTGCAAATCATACAGAAATCCAATTTGAGTCACTGATTAATTCAGGAAAAAATATTGGATTCAATTTCACTATGTGAATTGATCTATTAAATCAATCAGATTCTATTTGGAAAGTAAAGGAACATCAACATAGCCTGAATTGATTTCCAAGTGCTTGATTTGATTCAGTTTGAAAGTTGATTAAATTACCTTCATGCTGAATCTTTACATTCTCAGCCAGCAGGTATTTCATTGTAGATATTCTTCCTAATTGGCAGGTACTGATTATGATATGATGCTGAAGGTGATGCAGGTGTGATTAAATTTGATAATTTGATGAATTTGAGGGTAAACATCAAGTTCTTTATTTAATTATAATCCAGGTGAATAAAAGACTCTGACTTATATAATGAGATCAAGAAATGATAAAAAAAAATCAGAATTAATGAATGAAACAAAAGAGCAATGTTATATGCTTACAAAACTAGAAATAAAAAGGTGGAACGGGATAACTTGCCACAGCCAATTCACTGCAACCAGCTTGCCATGGCCAACTCTCCACAGCCAATTCACCATGGCCAACTCACCACTGGACAATTTGTCTGGTCAAACTCACCATGGGACAACTCACTGCAAGACAATTTAACAGTTCTATTTAATTATTTAAAATAAAAAAATATGTTTTAATTTTTGCCATACATTCTGTTCTTTGTATCCTTTCTTTAATGATTCTATACCATCATTTCTTTGATATTAGTGTAACTCTTGTCCCACAGTAAGTTGTCTTGTGACAAGCTGGCCATGACTAGTTGGCCATAGCAAGTTGGCCATGGCAAGTTGTTATGTAGACAATTAAAAAGGAGAGAGAGGTAATAGATGGGTTTGATCTCTTACAGAGTAATGAAGGTATAGGCTCAATTATGGTAGGAAGGAAAGGGATAAAATTTATGTCAGAAAATGTGAACTGGTGTCACTTAGTTTGTTATGGGCGCATAATGCATGAGTGTTATGGGTACATACGTATATGAAAGAGCCCTGGAGGCACAGTGGTTAGAATGCAGTATTGCAGGCACTCTGCCCACAGCCTGGAGTTCAATCCTGATGGAGCTCAAAGTTGACTCAGTCTTTTATCCTTCTGAAGTTTCTAAAATGAGATTGTTGGGGCAATATGCTGGCACTGTAAAACTGCTCAGAGAGTTCTGAAAAGCACTATGGGGCAGTATATAAGTAAGTGATATTGCTTTTGCTGTATGAATATATGATAGATGATGCCTATGGAGGGGGCAGCTGGTGTGATCAATTACAATGAGGTGGCAGTTTCCCAGGAAGAAGGCAACACATTCCAGAAAGGGTGGTGAGACAGGAGACAGCATTATCTGGAACTGGATAGGGTGAAAAACACAGGAACAGCCACTGCCTAGAATCTCCTGGGCTACTTCCATTAGTGTGAGAGCAGTAAAGGTTTAGTCTGGTGAGATTCAGTCTATTGTGTGTAAGTAAATAAAGAACTCAACTCTGGATGGATTGTTCTATATGATTCTTAGGCTTAGTTTGACAGAGTATAAGTATCAACCTGGCCGTCAACTTTCTCTTTCAAGCTTGCTGCCAGCTGCCATGGAAATGGGGAGGGAGGGAGAAATGGGCATCTGGGAAGGGAAGCATGCAGGTAGGGGAAAAGTAAAATGCTCAGAACCAATGGGGAGGATTGGACTCACGGAAGACAGAAAGGTCACAGGAGCCTACCTTCAACATCAAGGTCAACCATCCTGGGAATGGCATGCAGTGTGGAGCATGTGGACTGGAGACATTCCCTAAACATCCTCCTGGATGATGACTGGATTCTGTCTGCCTGACTCTTGGGGTGAGTGGGCTGTGGAGTAAATTTCAATTTTAATCACAGTACGTGCTTGCTTCAGACCTTGTCTGATTTTCAATACATTCAGATCTTTTCCTTGTGAAAGTATCTTTTCTCTAAGTTCATGGAATCAAGGGTTTTCTTTCTTGGGAAGTGATCAGGGTAGTCTTGACAATGAGTATTCAGGTTGGGGATAGTGGCATGTCCTGAAAATATGTTCAGCATGATGGTCTTGCCCAATGTTTGTCAACCTTGGGCACTGAGTTCAGTGGACTTCAACTCTCAGAATTCGCTATCCAGCATGGCTGGCTGGGGATTTCTGGGAGTTGAAGTCTATCCATCTTAGAGTGCCATGGTTGTAAAACACTCTTCTTGCCATTAGCAGGGGATACTGCATGTGGTACTGACTAAAACAATAAGAATGTAGTCTACACCTTCTGGACCTTATTAAAATCATGTGAAAATTTCAAGTAACAAAAAAATACAATGGATCATGGAGGTCAATAGGTTCATCTCATGATATTTCTCTTTCTTTCTTTTTTAAGATATTACTTTGCATTTTTAATACACTTTGCTTATTATTCTTTCCTCCTTTTCTGCATTTTAGAAAACGTGGCTTCCCTCAAAAGAAAATAACATGATGGGTAGACAGGTCTGTTCTTTCAATGAAAATATGCTGGAAGCCAACTAAGGAAAAAAACCCACAAGTATGCGTACCTACCTCTCAGCATATTAAATTATACTGAAGGCTGAATCCCAATTTCAAGATTAATTTGTCCAGATGAATAGTTGGAGTAATTGTTAAACTTGAGTTTGGTGGTCTGTGCCCAATGAGCTGAGCCATGTGGAAATTAGTTTTTGAGGTATGCTTGTTTATCTGTTAGTTAGCATAAATCGGCATGAATAATTTCAGCAGCAGATAAAAAGACTTAGCACGACACCTGTTCAATTAAGAAGTCTATTATTGCATTAAAAATAACATTAGCTTTGAAAATAGGAAGAGCCAAGTATTTTTGAAGAATACCACAAATAACCATTTCTTAGGCACAACGTTCTCTCCTTTTTTTTCACCATTAATTTCAATAATCAGAAAGGAGCATCTGATTCCTAAGAGGAGAATGTGGTGTATGAGAGGAATCTAAATGAGATGACCACAGACAGAAGGTGGGGTGAGGATGATGATCAAATAATAATTGCTATATGGGGCCACACTTCTATTGATGCAGATATCAAGTGACCAAAATGGAGTAGGTTATGTGATACTACCAGATTCCTCATGATGTTTGACTGGCATGGTTCTCTCTACAGTAATCCTAACATCTCCCTCCCTTTCCCCCTCCTCCCCCTCCCCTCTCCTCTTCCTCTTCCTCCTCCTCTTCCTCCTCCTCCTCCTTCTCTTTCATCTCCCCCCCTCCCCAAAGTTTGGATATCTGGGATGAAGCCCAAATTACTTTTATCTCCATTTTATTTGTGGTTTCTTCTTTTTTTATATACCATGAACCAAACATGCTATTTATCAAATCAATTATTGGAATACTAGCTTTCCTATCTCAAACCATTCAGACTCTTGCGTTGATTTTTAAACAATGCATCTTCTCTTCTCAAAGGAAAGAAATTATTAGTTCAAACATATGAACTAATGATTCCCCACTGCAGTTGCTTTAGTGAGGTAGTATTAAAATCCAGATTATGTCTGAGAGAGCTTTGCTGCAAACTAACAACCAAAAATAGCTGATGATTCATGCCACTTTTTGTCCAGATCAAGTGTCACGTCACTGTTACTGTAGATTTTGCACTAAAAGTCAAAAGTGAAATGTAGCAGTGAGAAATCTTGGGTCCAATCCATTAATGGACTTGTAAAATAAAAAAAATCTGAGCCATGCACTTTACAAAAGAAGAGAGTTGAAAGGGACTTTGGAGGTCTTCTAGTCCAGCCCCCCACCCGCTTGAGCAGGAGATCCTATGTCTTTTCAGATGAATGGTTTCCAACCTCTTCTTAAAAACCTCAATTGAATTTGGCAGTTGTGCTAAAAGGGAAATTGTGGCCAAATGCGTCAGAAGATACTCTTCTAGAATGGTATCTCCCAACTTTGGCAACTTTAAATTATGTGGATTTCAATTCTTAAAATTTCCCAGCCAGCCATGAGATTCTGATCCTGAGAACAAATTATGTGATGTCCCAATGATGATCTATGTTACTTTCTGCTCCCAAACCAGAAGTGGTATTCAACAGGTTCTGACCAGTTCTGGAGAACCAGTACCAGAATTTTTGAGTAGTTCAGAAAACCAGCAAATATCACTTCTGACTGGCCCTACCCCCTTCTATTCTCTGCCTCCTGAGTCCCAGTTGATTGGCTAGATCTCCTTTTGTTGCCCTGCACAGGAGAAGGGAGCTGGAAAGCAGGTTAGTGGGATGGGAGGGAATGGGGATTTTGCAGCATGCTTCCCTTGCCATGCCCACCAAGCCATGCTCACCAAGTGATGTTCTCAGAACCGGTAGTAAAAAAATTTAAATCCCATCACTGTCCCAAACTATAAATGTATTGGTCGGTCATGCTTTCAAAGAGAGAGGGAAGATGGAAGGAAGGAAGGAAGGAAGGAAGGAAGGAAGGAAGGAAGGAAGGAAGGAAGGAAGGAAGGAAGGAAGGAAGGAAGGAAGGAAGG
>BLBF01000036.1:21609449-21644895 GCA_015471245.1 Laticauda colubrina | reverse complement strand
AGGAAGGAAGGAAGGAAGGAAGGAAGGAAGGAAGGAAGGAAGGAAGGGTGAGAATATTAAAAATAAAATAAATTTTAAGACATCCAATGTTGAAGTTGCATTTCTGGAAAATTTTGTCAGTTATGCCCACTCCCATTCATAAAGATTTTTGATATCCTCTAGTTTCATTATAGTCTACTTAAATACTTCTAATCAGATATAGCTATCTGGCTAAGTTGAAACCCATATTTCTTTTTCATGGTTGATTATGGGAGAGAAAAGCTCTCTGCTTCTGAATCTCATTTCATATTCTCATTTTAAACCATGCTGCATTGTTTCTGGAGCAATCTCTCAGGCTTACAGTGAGACAAGGACAAACACAGCTTGAAACTCAATGGCTGTTGTATTGCAGAAATGATAGCTATATAAAAGAGCAAACTGCTAGAGAGATGCAGGAATGCTAGTGCAGAATTCTTGCGACACTGGAGCTGAGGGATAAGGAGGAGAGATTCAAGATAGTTGGGATTCTGTAGCCAAAACAAAATACTTTCTCTTGAGAACCAAGGAAATTCTCACACCTAGTCAGAGGAAAGCAGAGTAATGTCACCAGGCAACCAGACCATGCTGTGATTGGACCATATGACTGATTGTTTTGGAAAAGTGACAAACTTTTACTTTTAATGAGGTGAAAACTGTGGGAACCTTCAGGGTCAGTTTTCACCAGACATGAGCCAATGTGATATATCCAATAAAGCTATTCTTTGAAGAAACTACCTGCATCAGAGTTTTGCTTTTTATGGGTCTGTTACTTGGGTCCCTGACATTATTCTATGTTTTACATTCTGCTGTCATGTCTCCCCTCAGCCTTCTCTTCTTTAAGCCCCTGTCACACAGCACCAACGGATGGAAAGAGGATGTAAAATGGAGAGAAACACTTGCCATCCGTTGGTTAACGCGATGCTTCCATTCTGTACTCATTGCCTCCGTTTTTCATCCTCTCTATCCGTCCAGCATCCATCTATTGACATTTCATCTGCTCAAAAAGTTTTGAGCTACACAAAACTTTTTGAGCTGAAAATGTATCCAATGCATCCATTCTGCATCTGCAAAACATACGAGGAACATCCGTTCTACATCCGTCATCATCCGTTACGCATCCGCTATATCTGCTAGGCATCCGCTGTGCATCTGCGCAACTCAAATCCGCTCCAGCGGAAAATGGACACAGGGAGAAAGCGAAACGGATGCGGAACGGACACAAAGCATTAGTAGCACGGACGGAGAAAGGATGAAAGCGGATTCAGCTCGCATACAAAGCATTAAAATGGAAAAAACGTTCGCAGAGGGGACCTATCTCAGATATTTAGGATGTCTGCAGGATGTCTAGAGGATGCAAAAGGACATCTAGCGAAAAACCTATATTTCCTATAAAAAGGGAGAGGAACTCACCTGGATCTCACTTTCAGTCCAGCAGCCCTGTGGTGCAGACCTCTTCAGCCTTCATCTGGCTCTTCCTCTTCCACAGCATCCAGTCATCTCCACCATGGATCATCACACACTCCTTTTGGTAGCCACCATTGTTCTACAATAGTGCGAAGCCATCTACAGGCTCTTTCAACTGTTCTACGGGAAGAAAAGGAGGCATCCAAGAAGTGTCTGGGTCTGACGATGGATCGGGAGAAGACCAGAGTACGGACTGTACAACCAGCTGATGGTGGAGCTCAGGAACGAAGACCCTCGTGCATTCCAGAACTTCATGAGGATGCCTCCAGCCATGTTTGATGAAGTTGTGGAGCGGCTGAGACCCAGATTGACCAAGCAGAGCACCAACTTCTGGTCCAGCCTGGATCCTGGGCTCAAGGTGGTACTGACTCTGCATCACCTGGCCTCGGGGACCACCTACAGGAGCATGCAGTATGGCTGGAGGGTGCCACACAACACCATCAGCATTGTGGTCAGAGAAGTGGTGCAGGCCATCATCGAAGAATACCTGGAGAAGCTCCTCCAGTGCCCCTCCACTGAAGAAGGCTGGAAGAAAGTTGCAGAGCAGTGGTATCAGAAGTGGAACTTTCCCCACACCATTGGAGCCATAGATGGGAAGCATGTGGCCTGCAAAGCTCCAGCCAAGTCAGGGTCCACTTATTTCAACTACAAGGTCTTCTTCAGCATCATCCTCTTCGCCATGGTCGATGCTGACAACAAGTTCATGTACATCAATGCTTCAGGCAATATTTCATCTTCAGATGCCCAGGAATACAATGCCAGTGACCTCAAGGAGGGGCTGAAAGGCAACCTCATCATGGGCTTCCCAGATCCAGACCCCCTACCCAACGACACACAAGATGTGCCCTACTTCATCATGGGGGATGACACCTTCTCCCTCAGAACCTACCTCATGAAGCCCTACATCTCCAGATGCCTCACCGGTGAAGAGAGGTTCTTCAGCTACAGGCTGTCCAGGGCAAGGCGGGTGGTGGAGAACGCCTTTGGCATCCTGGCCAAAGGTTCCAGGTACTTCTCACCACCATGCAGCATTGCCCAGAGACCGTGAGGAGGATCGTGGAAGCTTGCTGCATCCTGCACAATCTCATGCGCACCCACTACCCAGTCTTGCAGAACAGGCTCGTGGACCTCCAACAAGGCAATGGGGACATGGAGCCTGGGGAATGGAGGCATGGGCGAAACCTGATAGACACTGTGGATGTGCAATCCCCAACAGATCTTCACGTGAAGGGAAGAAGCAGCGCAACCTCCTGAAACACTGGTGCAACTCCCCAACTGGAGCAGGGGAGTGGCAAGACAGGATCATAGATGGTTAATGGATGCTTCCTTGAGCCTGTCGCATCACACTGATGAGATTGTGCCATGTATGTTGAGTGGTCCTACAATGAATAGGGCATTAATAAAGAGCTTTGTTTATTTTGAAATGTGTGGATCAATGATTACTTTTGTTATTGATAATAAAGGGCCAAAGCTGTGGCACCTGGGAGGGTGGACCATACATTCCCACTATGCTTGCACTGGAGGCTTATCTATCCCACAGCTATTACCCATTCCAAAGGTATCCTAACCCATCCCACAGCTATTACCCATTCCAAAGGTATCCCTGCCCATTCCATAGCTATCCTTACCCATCCCACAAGCATGCAAAGGCTTAAACCATTTTCAAAAGTTTCCACCAAGACTTTATTTAATAAAATAAATGAAGCAAGTGTGTGAAGCAAAGATAATCTTTATGAATAACAAGCTGTAAAAGAAAAATGACCCAAGTCAAGTGTCCAAAGCAAAGATAAAGTCAACAGGTAGCCACCCAGTCTCTGGCACTCTTCTTGGTCACTCTGAGGCATGCCCAGTCTCAGGGGTGAAGGGTCCAGGTGCTGTGGAGGTGGGTGCTGCTGGAGTGCTGCTCTGAGGCGTCATTGGGGTGCCTGGCCCTGAGAGGACAACAGGGGATGGTGTGGAGGAAGCTCTCAGAGAGCTGGCTCAGTCCTGTGATGTTGAGAGCCCCTTCCTCCAGTACATGGGGTGTCAGCCCCAATATCGATGACAGATGTTCTGAGGCCGGGCTTAGCTGTGGGGTGGAGGAAGGAGCAGTGTAGTGGGGATGTCTGGACTGCAGCTGAGAGAGGTGAGGAGTGGGTGGTATGTGTGGCATGAGTGGCATCTGTAGCATCGGTGGCATCTGTGGCATGGGTGGCATCTGTGGCATGGGTGGCATCTGTGGCATGGCTGGCATCGGTGGCGTGGGTGGCATCGGTGACATCAGTGGCATCGGTGACACCGGTGTGCGTACGATGTACCTGTGCCTGGACTGGGAAGGGCTGCCTGTGCTGCTGGAGCTCCTGGTAGCCGTAGCCTTGGGAGGTGAGGGCCTGTGGAAAGCCTTGGAAGGACAGTGACATCACCTGGGGTGGAGGAGCAGGCCTGGACTGGGTGGGAGCAGGTTCAGCTGGGTCTGGAGGGTTGTGCAGAAGACCAGTGATCCTGTCCTTTACCACCTGGTACTGTGATTCCGACATGTTCATGAGGGTCTGGTTGACGTAGGTGAGGAAGGGCTTGCAGTTGGAGGATGGGACGTTGGTGTGTACTAGCTGACAGTGGAGATCTACGCTGCTTCTGATGGTGTCCCTGATCTCCAGCAGGACAGTGTGACTCTGCCACTCCGGTCTGCCTCTCTGCCTGCTTTCTGTGGAGGTGGAGCTGGGGGTGGGGGTGGGTTGGTCTCTGGTGGAAGTGCCCTCTCCTTGCTCCCACTGCATCAGGGGGTCCTCCATGCGCTCCACCACAGGTAGTGCAGCTGTTGGGGGGGTCTCCGTCGTGGCATGCTCCACAGATACCTGCCTGGACACAGGAGCTGACTCTTGGCCAGAAGAGGAGTGGCTCTCAGCTGGCTGCCTGAGAGAGAGGGATGTGAGAGGGGCTGCTCCTCGATGGCAGATCTCACCCTCCAAGAAGCTGCACTTGGCCATCACATCGGTCTCGCAGTCTGTCAGCTTGACCGCGGCCTGGCCAGATTTCGTGAGGTGCAGCTTCCCATACCAGGTGTGCATGTGCTTCCACCAGCTGAGGAGCACCTCCGAAGTGTAGCCCAGGCTCTCCGCCTTCTCTTTCCAAGAAGCCTGCTTCCTTTTGGTGTCTCGATAGAACCTGTGTCCCTTCCGCCATAGATACTTGTTCTCCCTCAGCCATTCCAGCACCTCATCCTCATGTTCCTCTTCGATTGAGTATTGCCTCCTCTCCCGTTCATGCGTCTGCCTCTTCCTCCCTCTGGCAGGGCCATATGGGCCCTCATCAGAGGGGCTTCGAGGTTGTAGCGGCTGCTCCTCCAAACCACCACCACCACCAGCAGCAGCAGCAAAAACAACAGTAGCAGCAAAAGCAGGACCAGCAGGACCAGTAGCAGCAGCAGCAGCAGCAGCAGCAGCACTAGCAGCACCAGGAGCAGCAGCAGCAGAGTAAGCACCAGCAGCGCCAGCAGCACCAGCAGGACCAGGAGCACCAGCAGGACCAGGAGCACCAGCAGCACCAGCAGGACCAGGAGCAGCGCCAGCAGAGCAAGGACCAGCAGAAGCACCAGCACCAGTAGCAGCACCAGCAGAGTAAGCCCCAGCAGAAGCCCCAGCACCAGGAGCAGCACCAGCAGAGTAAGCACCAGCAGAAGCCCCAGCACCAGGAGCAGTGCCAGCAGAAGCTCCAGCACCAGAAGAGTCAGCCCCAGCAGCAGAAGCCCCAGTAGAAGCAGAGTCAGGGCCAGGGGGTGGGATGGTGGCCCTGTCCCTCTTTCCAGGGCTGGCAGCAGAGGGCAGAGGCTTTCTCTTCTTCCCCATGGTTGTTGGGTTGTTGGCTTGCTGGCTGGCTGGCTGGCTGGAGTTGTGTCTGGCAGCAGGTCTTTCCTCTGAATGGTGACCTGCTTGCGAGCTGCTTCCCTTTATATCTGTGGGGCTGACGCAATGTATCCTCCCTGCATGCGCAGTGAACACTGTGCATCTGCTAGGCTTCTGCTAGGCTTCCACTCGGCTTCCACTCTGCATCCGCTTCATCCGCTTGGCATCCGCTCTGCATCCGCTCTTTCCGCTGCGTGTCCGCTTCGGAAGCCCTGCGGATGTGCCATCCGCTCCCATCCGCTTCCATCCGCTAGGCTTCCGTGGAGTATCTGCTTTCCATCCCCTCTACATCCTCCCCCCATCCGTTCCTTTCCGTTGTTGTCCGCTCTGTTTATGAAAATTTGGGGCACTTTTGAGAGTGGATAACAACAGATGGAACATTTTCTCATCCACTGTGTCCTTTTTACAAACGTTTGCATCCATCGGTCAATGTGACAGGCCCTTTAGGCTAAACATATATTCCTAGTTCCTTTAGCTTCATAGGATTTAGCCTCAAAACCTCACTTTATCCTTCCCTATGTCCCTTTTCCAATTCCATTACTCGATGTCATCTGACCAGTGCAGTGAAGATTAGAATGATTACTTCCCATGATCTGGAAATTACACCACTCTTGGTGCCACCCAAGATTGTATTGTCTCATTTGGCAAAACCCACATACTTCTGGCTCGTGCTTACTCTGCAGTTGACCAAAATGTACAGATCCTCTCACAAGTGCTACTTTAACTTTTAACTATTCATTGTAATAACCCATCTCTGAACTTTTAACCATGCTGACATGGCCTTGTTGGAGCCTGAATCTGAGGAAGAGGTTGAGACAAAGCTAGGACCAATGGAGGAACAACAGGAGTAGCAGGACAAGACAGTCCTGGGTCCCTTGGGCCCAGGAAGGGTCACCAGCGAAGGAGAGGAGGTGTAGGATGACTAGACAAGGGGGAGGATGGGACAGGCAGTGGAGCAGAGGAGCAACGGAGCTCCAGCAGCAAACAATTACCTCTCCCTTGATCCCTGAGCATGAAGAATGGAGGCAGGGCAACCCAAGGACTCCAGAGGAGGGTGCCCCACCCCTCATCACAAGGCTCACCTTGGGAATGAGATTTAAAGAGAGACTGTTGGGAGGGGGCATTTGTCAGGGAAAAAACATTGAATTCTTGGAGCCTTGCATGCTGTTGCTGACGTCTGGAGTTTGCTGTGCTTTGCCTTGTGTGCCTTGTCCATTTTGCCTGCCTCGCTGGACTTCTTGCCTTGGTTGCTGCCTTGTTAACTTTGCTTGCTGGACTACTTGCAGCCAGAGACTGTCAGAGGTGCATGTGAGAGCTTTGCTCTAGGATTTGCAGTAAATGAGGGGATGTTTGGGGGAGAGTTGGATCAATAAAGGGGAACTAAGAACTGTTCTCTGGCTGTGTTGCTTACAGGCCTCGGCTCAGGTCATCACCCATGCAAGGATGAAAGGGAAGACAGGGTTTTCAGTTTTTCCAGTGGTGTGTGCTTAACATTCTTCAAGAAATTTTATAAAACAAGTGTCCATCATTGCTACCGTATTATATATACTTCTAGCTATAGGCAATTTTCAACTTATGGCTCTTTTGACCTAGGCTTCCCCTAACAGTATGAAGCTGAGTTCTCATCCCAATAAACCCCTTTATTTGATTTGCAATGAATTTCCTCTCCAACAAAGTCCTGGCCAACAGTCTTTCAAGATAGTTCCCAATTACAGACCTTTATCAGGCATGGAGAGTGGCCAGGCTGATATCTTTCAGATACTGCAATACTTGGCAAGCATGCTGGAATGAACTAATTGTCTCCTGCAAAGCCCCACTCCCCTTTTGCTCCTCTTTTATATTATTGGAGAGGGGTCATTCATCATCCACCCGTGGCTTTACTCCCAAGTCAGCCCTTGTTCCTCAGCTGTTCCCTTCTTCTGGCAACTCTGTGCATGCACACACTGGAACAGGCTCTAGCTGTTTTTCTGCCTCATTGATGTCTGTCTCTGAAGGCAGCTGATAACTGTTGCCCGGCCCCCATCTCTGCCTCCAACACAGAGCACTTGTCAGAGCCTTTCCCAGACTCCAGGACTGGCCCATGTTCCTCCCAAATCTCCTCACTGTCCAAATGTGTTGCCAGCTCCACTGGCCACTGTTGAGCCACAACAGTGACCAGTTGCTCAGTGATTATTTTGTTGCAACAAACCTCACAAAAGTTACTTAAAACCCTGTCCCAAAAATTCTCATTTCCCCCCTCCCCTGTAGTCACATGATTGCATTTCAGGCTCTTAGCAACCGACCCATATTTACATTTGTTTGCAATGTCCCACAATCACATGATTGCAATTTACAACATTTTTACTGGAAACCAGTTTCAGTTCTGGGTTTTCACAAAAATGTCCTTAGCAAACAATGGATTTGCTTAACAAACTCAGCATTGACCTAATGGCCATGGTGTCAATTAATGATCACCACAAAAAAAATGGTAAAATCAAATCAATCATGGGGTGCTTTATGATCATAGCAACTTACGATAGCAGATTCTGTTATGGTTGTAAGTTGAGGACTACTTGAAATAGTACACTATGTTGAGGTAATTCCCCGTAAGAAGAATGATTGCATAGAGGGAGACGTAGTGAGAGAAGTGAAGAAGAACACACATACAGCACACAGATACACTGTACAGTAAATGTAGGTTTTTACTTCCAATAAACGTTTAAGCACAGTCCAAGATTAGCAGTCCAAGTCATTCACAGATAAAGCAGTCAGTGCTCAGTTCAGGGATAATCCAAATATCAAAGTCTAGTATCAAAAAACAGTTCAATAATAGACTTACATAAACAATCAGTAACAGCCATTAGGAGGAACAGCAACAAGAAGGAACAGAGAGACTCACTGAGACTCTCTTCTGAGACTAAGCAACCCAGGTTTCTGGCTCCATCTTATGGCTGTTTGAGAAACCACACCCAATTACAATTTTTGCATTTTCTTAAAGATACAAGTATTAAAATGTCTATCCTGGTTTATATATTTCCAACCCAAATAAATGTTAGGTGACTTACATTCCTAACACACTATTAAAAGGAAGTCACTTGCTACAGTTATTTGTCTCAATATGTGTTTCTAAACTATCCTTCTGACCTGCTATTTCAACCTTTCCTATAGTTTGATATATATTGTCGGAACTTCCTTTTTAGAGCTTTAAGAAAAAGAACTCTTTTTAAAAAGGAAATTTTTGATTACCTGCTGAGTTTTCCCTCTGCAAGAAGATAAACTGCTCTTTCCTTTTACCCAGTGAATGGAAACAGCTTAACAGAAAAAGAAGGAACGATCTTTTCCATAGCAAAATAAGCTTTTTGTATTTTGCAGTGTTGTGACTGCTGTTCAGCACTGTTATGCACACTTTTAAAAGGAATTGAGTCTAGGTGTTTATTTCACAATAAACATGCAGCACAACATACATATTAGGCAGTAATTTCAGTTTTTTGCAAAATGAATTTAGTCAAATATCTAAAGTAACTTTTTAAAAAGCAACCATCTCTGCAGTAACAATTTGAGGCTATTAACTTATAATATACTACTATCTATATAAACAATTTCTGGAAACAGCAGATTTTAAATAACAAGGTTGCTTACAATGGAATGGGACAACTCACTGCAGTCAACTCATCACAGCCAACTCACTGTGGGACAGCCCGCTGGACAATTAACAATTCAATTCATTATTTAAAATAATAATAATTAAAAATTTGTCAGGCACATTTCATTTTGATCCTCCTTTGGAATCTTTTCTTTCATTATTCTATTCTATTTCTTTAATATTAGTGTAACTCCTGTCCCATGGCGAGTTTGTCACAATGAGTTGGTCACAGTGAGTTGACCACTTACAAGTTGACCATGGCCAGTTGGCCATGGTAAGTTGACTATGGTGAGTTGGTTGCGGTACATTGACCATGGTGAGTTGGCCATGGTAAGTTGACCATGGCAATTTGGCTATCATACATTGGCAATGGTGAGTTGGCTGTGGTAAGTTGAATATGGTGAGTTAGCTATGGCAACTTGGCCATGGTGAGTTGGCCATGAGATTGTCTTAGAACCATGATGACAAACCTATGGCATGCATGCCACAGATGGCACACAGAGCCATTTATTCAGGCACATGAACCTCAGCCAAACTTACCTTCACTGCACATGTGCATGCCTCTCAGCTGATTTTCAGCCTGTTTGAGGCCATTTTTGCCCTCCCAGAGGCTCGAGGGAAGTCTATGCAACCTCAGGAGGCTGGAAAATGGGCCTTCCAGAAATGCCAAAATGGGCCCATTTTCAGACTTCTGAGGCTGCAGAGACTTCCCTTGAGCCTCCAGGAGGACAAATACAGCCTCAAATAGGCTGAAAATCAGCTGAGAGGCATGCACATGTGCAGCGCAGGAAAAAGGGCAGGACAGGGGTGTTGTGAGCGTATGTGCAAGGGGAGCGGGGTGCATTGCATTGTGGGTGCCGGTGTGTGCATGCTTTCAACACACCACAACAAAAAAGATCACCATAAACTGTCTTATTACCTATTACCTATGCCGAGTTGTCTTAGGACTCTCCTATTTTGAACCCATGTCAGAGATGTCCTGAAAGACTCCTCTGATTTTGGAGTCTCTGTGAATGCATTGGGAATTGCTGTTTGTCATTTGCAAATTTACAGTTATTGCTTCTGCAACTACTATTACTACTACTATTATTCCTATATGTGTGTTTGTATTTCTTCGTTTTGTTTTCTTTCTTTTCATAGTTCACATCTCAATTGGATAACAATGAGAGTACATTAAAAAAAAGAAAAAAATAATCCAGGTAATTTGTTAATCAAATTCAATGGATATTTTCTGCTGCTATTGCAATTTTTTAAATGTCTTTTCAGTGGATCTACCCTATCTGGGCTAATAAAAAGACAAAAAGCACTCAACCTACACTAAATTCAGTTTGATGAGGAACAATTAGTGATTGAGAGCTCTCAGCTCCTTGTTGCTGACCTGCTCTTATAAGTGGAATTTATGCCTCTCTCCACCAAATGCCTTTTCCCATCTCTGGTTCAAAGGATGGAAAGAAAACACAGAGTCCAGTGTTGTTAGCATATTTATGATGCTAAATTTCCAGGTAAACCATTCTTTATTTCTTTTGTATCATATTATAAAAAAACTAGGAACAACATGGAACCAAAGCCTCTGTCAATTATTTTTTAAAATCAAATTTAAAAAGAAAGTGCCTGTGACCTGCCTAATTCAGAGGAGAAGACCCAGATCCAGGGGTGGGTTTCTACCGGTTCTGTCCACCTCTGCAGGACTGGTAGCTCTGAAGAGCAGCAGACATAGAACCGGTTCTATGTCTGCTGATATTTTTGCCCACCCACTCACCTGGGTTCTTACTCGATCTTTATTTCATGATTTTTCAACTTCAGCTGCCAAACGAGGCACAGCTACAGTTTAAAAAACAAGAAAAGAGGGCTGTTTCAAAGGCTGCTTCTCAGCACTCAGCGTGCTAATGATGATTTACAGGCACACAGCTCACAGCGCGCAGGGAAGCTCATAAATCCCGAACTGGTAGTTAACCCTGTTGTATCCCACCCCTGCCCAGATCCTTCAATGCTTTGGAGTGATTCAGTTTTACCTTCTTGGTAACTAAAAATTGACCCAACTGGGCCATTTTATCAATCCACTAGAGTTGGAATGGACCTTGGAGGTCTTCTAGTCCCACCCTCTGTTCAAGCAAGAGACTCTATAACATTCTGGACACATGGTTGTCCAATCCTTTCTTAAAAACCTCCAGTGATGGAGCACCAACAACTTCTGAAGGCAAGCTGTTCCATTGGTTAATTGTCCTCACTGTTAGGAAAGTTTCTCCTTAAGTCCAAGGTTGCTCCTCTCCTTGATTAGTTTCCATCTGTGGGAAGCCCCCACCCCCAAAGAATGAAATATTTTGAGGAATATAAAAAATGGCAGATTATTATATTTCCCTAAATGAGAAATTGAGAAACATGTTTTTAGAGGCAGGAAGCAGCCCCCAAGTCTTTCTTAATCGTCCACAACAGATGCCAGCACTTAAGAGATAAAGAGCTTATTGAAAGAAGAAGCCAACTATTTAGATGGCTCCATTCAAAAGCAAAAACAAATATTGCAGGCAGAAATCCATTCAAGACAGTATATTATGTCTTCTTTCCCATCTTGGAATTAAACCCAGATGGATAGATTCCTTCCAACACATCCATTGTTTCATGTCTTGCCTTCTGGTACTTTGGAAAATAAGTTGACCCCCTCTTCTTTGTGGCACCCTCTCAAACACTGGAACACTGCTATCATGCCCCCCCAGCCTTTTTTTTCCTTAGACTAGCCAAACCCAAATCCTGCAACCATTCTTATGTTTTTGTCTCCAGGCCTTTAATCATCTTAGTTCCTTTTAATTCAGCAAAACCTAATGGACACCCCTAACTTAATCTACAAAGATTCTAATCCAGACATATATGAAGAGACAAAGCCCAAATCAGCTTTTTTATTTTTGCTTTCTGCCATGTTTTTACACCCATTTAAAAAAACTATGTTAGAGTTTCCATGCAAAAGGAATGTTCCATCAATGTGCTGGTATGCTCAATCTGAGCTCATTTATGGAACAATTAAAGAGTTTAAGCAGGCTTTTTAAAAAAAAATAAAAATAATCTAATACAGCAAATGTGTTGCTGTAATGCAAAGTGTTGTATTAACTTTTTTTTAGGGTTCTTCAACTATATCTCTTCCAGGCATAGTATATTGTGCTTAATGGAAAATAAAATGCTAATTTGATCAGCATTAATATGATCGTTATCACAGCTTTACAAGGAATTGAAACAGTCTCCATATCTAATTGTCTCCCCATTCAAAAGAAAGAGGCAATACCACAGATTGTAGATACAAGCCAGAGGTGGTATTCAGCAGGTTCTGACCAGTTGTGGAGAATCGATAACGGAAATTTTGAGTAGTTTGGAGAAGCGGCAAATACCACCTCTGACTGGCCCCTCCCCCATTTATTCTCTGCCTCCCGAGTCCCAGCTGATCGGCTGGGTCTTCTTTTGTTGCCCTGTACAGGAGAACGGAGTTGGAAAGCAGGTTTGGGGAGCAGGGGTGGGTTTCTACCAGTTCTGTCCACCTCTGTAGAACTGATAGTTCTGAAGAGCAGCAGACATAGAACTGGTTCTATGCCTGCTGATGTTTTTGCCCACCCACCCACCTGGGCTCTTGCCTGATCTTTATTTCCTGATTTTTCAACTTCAGCTTCTGAACAAGGCACAGCTGAAGTTAAAAAGCAAGAAAAGAGGGCTGTTTCAAAGGCGGCTTCTCAGCAAGCAGCATGCAAATGATGATTAACAGGCACACGGCTCACAACGACTGGGGAAGCTCGTATATCCCAAACCAGTAGTTAACCCTGTCGTATCCCACCCTTGGTGGGGAGGGAATGGGGATTTTGCAGTATCCTTCCCCTGCCATGCCCACCATGCCACACCCACAGAACCGGTGGTAAAACATTTTGGATCCCACTACCGGCTACAAGCACTGCAAAATTCACTTTTTAAACGGTGAAATATATTAGCCAGAACACTTGGTTGATAATAACTGACTCAAACCTTACGTGTTCAAATGGTGTCAAATGAATTTCAGGTGGTCCTTGACTTATAACCATTCATTTAGTGACCACTTCAAAGTTACAAAAGCACTGGAAAAAAAAGTGACATGACCGTTTTTCACACTTACAATTTGAACAGTGGTGGGATTCAGCCAGTTCACACCACTTCGGGAGAACTGGTTGGTAATTTTCTAAGCAATTTGTTGAACTGGTTGTTGGAAGAAATCTTTAGGGCAGAGAACCGGTTGTTAAATTATTTGAATCCCACCACTGAGTATGATCATGGCAACTTCCCCATGTTCACATCGTCAAAATTCAGACGCTTGGCAAGTGACTCATATTTATAACATATTTAGTGTTCTTTTGAGAACTTTTGTGACCTTCTGACAAGCAAAGCCAGAGGTGGATGTTCAGTAGGTTCTCACCAAGCCACAACCATCAAGCCACAGAAACGGTAATAAAAAAAATTGAATCCCACTACTGAGCAAAGCCAATGGGAAAACCAGATTCACTTAACAACTTTGTTACTAACTTAACAGCTGCAGTGATTCACTTCACAACTGTGGCAAGAAAGGTCACAAAATGGGACAACACTCACTTAACTCTCTGGCTTAGCAACAGAAATTTTGGGCTCAATTGTGGTTATAAGTGGAGTATAAGTGGAGAGCTACTTGTGACTTTTTCTGTGCCCAAGCATGGAAATTTTTTGCACGCAGATTATTTTAAATCAATTGCATTTGAATCATCCAGCATAGGATCATCAGACTATCTAATAAAATAAATGATTTAGACCAGATCAACTCAGCAGTCCATACTGAACTGATAAAACAAATTGGTTCAGTTCAGTAGTGGGATTCAAAAATTTTTTACTACCTGTAGGCGTGACTTGGTGGGCATGACAGGGGAAGGATACTGTAAAATATCCAGTCAGAGGTGGTATTTGCCAGTTCTCCAAACCAGAGGTGGTATTTAGCAGATTCTGACTAGTTCTGGAGTACTGGTAGCAGAAATTTTGAGTAGTTTGGAGAACCGGCAAGTACCACCTCTGACTAGAGATTTTACAGTATCCTTCTCCTGCCACGCCCACCAAGCCATGCCCACAGAACCGGTAGTAAAAAAAAATTGAATCTCACCACTGCTCCGAACTACTCAAAATTTCCATTACCGGTTCTCCAGAATTGGTTAGAACCTGCTGAATACCACCTCTGGTTCAGATTCAAGTGACACAGACCTATGGCATTGAGAAACTGGTCCCCAGATTAGCTTAGCTGATGTGAGAATTGTGAGGTAATTGTGAGAATTGTAGCATTGTACAGAAACATTGTCAACACTGAATGTTTAATTAAGAGGTGAGTCTGAGGGAATGGGACAACTTGTCACAGCCAACTTGCTGTGGCCAATTCACCATGGCCAACTAGCTGCAGGACAATTTAATGTCTATTTAATAGAAGAAATTAAAAAATAATTTAATTCTGTCCATCCTTTTGCATCCTTTCTTTTATAATTCTATTCCACAATTTCTTTGGTGTTAGTGTAACTCTTGTCCCACAGCGAGTTGTCCTCTGGTGAGATGGCTATGAAAAGTTGTCCTACAACAAGTTGGCTATAGCAAGTTGGCTATAGCGAGTTAACTGTGGTGGCCATGGCGAGTTGACCATGGCAATTTGGCTGTGGCGAATTGCCATACAACCGAATCTAACCAACCCCCACCTCTGTGTGTGTGAGAGAGAGAGGGGGAAAGAGAGAGAGAAAGAGAGGGAGAAGGAGAATGTCAGATCAGTGTATCTGCCATTCTTCAATGGAAAAAGAAGGGGGAGGAATTGATACAAGTAATCCTTTCTGATGTAACCTGAATATCTTAAATCTTATATTGAATCTGTATACTTGCACATGATATACAACAGGAGGACTGGAGCCAGATGTCTAGAAACTTGTCACCTCTTGGAGAGATAGCAAGAGGAGAAGGAACCATTAAAAAACCCAGCTCTAAAAGATAGTTCCTGGGAAACTCTTTTAAGATGTGATCCCAGAAAGGGAGGAGGATTAACATGTTGGTTCTTTGACTAAATCCACATCAGAATAAGGGGAGGGGTTCTAACTCCCTTTATCTATTACTGTATGCCTGGAAGCATCTTAGACTCTGCTTTGACTAGTACTGGGCTCACTTCCTTTCAATAAAGAATTCCTTTTGAAATACCTAGTTTTCAGAAGTTCATTCTTTTCGGTTGAAGGGGAAAAGTCTGGTGCTTACAGAGAGAGATGGAGGGAAGGGGGAGGGAGGGACAGAGATGAATTCAATTGCAACACCAGGAGATTTTCCTCAAAGTTTGGGCAAAGAACAGTTAATTAAGGGAGAGACCTCAAGGCTTAAATTAGTAATATTTGTTAGAAAGATGAATCCCATGGAATTTAGTTTGAAATGAAGCTTCTTTGCATTCTCTATTTGGGTGATAGAGGCTGTTCATTTCCTTGTGCTCCTACAATTGAGAGAGGTTGAGGGTGATGGTGGAGCTATGGTGCTTCTGTGAACGAAGGTGGGACAAACTGCATCTGCTCATACTTTAGACAAATACCAATCTTTATCATTCTGGGAAATGAATCTCACAATGTGGGAGAAGAATATTATCCTGCAGCCCCCCCCCCCCAACTGAGATCTCATTCAATGGGATGAGAGATCATTTCCTTCCAAAAATTGCTACCAGGGGAAGAGGATTTGATGACATTCCTGGAAAATGCAATTCTTGAATTTAATGCATTTCCAAGCAGCCAAGAGTGAGGGTATAGGGCTTCATTTTCAGTCATGGAAATTCTGAGAGGAGGTGCAAGGAAAGCAAACAATGGGCACTGTAATGCCATGAAACAAACTCTGACCTTTTGAGATTTGAAGGAGATGATCAGGCAGAGCCTGAAGGTGGGGTCAAACACAACATTACTTTGGACCATTATGTTCCCACAAGAGACATAAGTCCAATGAATTCTGTTGACTCTTATCTAGCACCAGTTTACTTTGACCATTAGTAGATCAGATTCTTATGTATAGTAGCATGAAATAAATTCATAGTACTTTTTAACTCTATCCAAGTTCCTGGTTTCTTGTGCACAACAGTACACAATTGTCCTTCCCAGTTAATCATAGAATAACAAAATTGGAAGGGATCTTGGAGGTCATCTAGTCCAACCCCCTGCTCCAGCAAGAGACTCTACTCCAAATATTAGCCTCTACCTAGGATCAAACTCACAGCCTCCTGATCATGAGGCAAGAGCTTCACCACTGGAGTAAGTGGTGTTTACAGTGCATATTTGGCTTGTAACAGCCAAAACATCTCAGACACGGGTGTTAAACTCATGGCCCACGGGCTGGATGCGTCACATGATGGCCACTCCCATCCCCATTTTAGCAAAGGTGGGGGGGATGTTGCAATACATCACATGATGACAAGGTATCATTGCAAGTTTGACATCCCTAGTCTGGGAGATTCTCAGTCATCAATGTCATGGTTGTCCCAAAAGTTCTTTTCCAAGAGGCAACTGGACTTTCTGGAGTTTTTTTTTGAAGAAGTTTCGCTTCTCATACAAGAAGCTTCTTCAGCTTTGACTGAATGGTGGAGAATGGAAGGATTTATATTCCTTGCAGACAGCTGGTCATTTGCATTCTTTTAGAAAGTTATTGAAGCCACCTGGCCATTTACATTCTCCAGTATACAACACAATTCTTTCAACAGTTCCTTAGAAGGTTCTACATCCACTTGTACTACTGGAGTGACCCTGAGTACACAGATAAACCTCCAAGTGGCCTTAACAGCTCTCTAAAAGGATGCAAATGACCAGTTGTCTGCAAGGAGTATAAATCCTTCCAATCCCCACCATCCAGTCAGACCTGAAGAAGCTTTAGGAATGAGAAGCTAACATCTTCAAAGAAAAACTAGAAAGTCCAGTTGTCTCTTGGAAAAGCACCTTTGGGAGATAGCCAAAACCTTCAATGTGCAATATCTCCTCCTATATTTTATGGACTCTTGGGTGCTTCACTTAAACACCAGGAGAAGAACGCTTTCCTTTCTAAATCATAATTAGGAAGGGAGAACTAGAAACTAGAGACTTTGCATCATCTAGAAAATAACCCTGCAGTAGCATGTTCAGGCCACAATGAAATCAATTCAGAGCATCATCAGGATAAATTTTAGCTTGTTTTTCAAGCCACCCAAGGACATGATAGAGCAGACATGATAGAAGAAAGTTCCTGAGATGTTATGACCAGATCCTGGCAGAACCCTAATAAATGCACTTTTCTTCTCAGCACCAATTACTTGGAAGTGTGAGACTATTAGCATTGGCAGAACATAATTGGGGCATATCCATATTCAGAAGAGAGAAGGCTGTTTGATGGTGGGTGGGAGTGGCAGGAGATAAAGCAACGATGCTTCTTCTTAAATGCTTCTTTGACACCATGCAAGAAAAGCAGTTTCTCTGGGACACACAGAGAAGATGGATTTAGTCTCTGGTGGCATTCAGAAAGCCTTGATGGTTCCAATTTGTGTAAAGTCATAGGTAACAAGAACAGATTTAGCCAGCCCATGCTGCTAGTTTTCTCCATTTCCTTGATGTACTGCCACTACAATGACAATAAATTAGAGGACTAGCAGGAGGGAAGCACTATGAACATTACTGTGCTTGCAGCTTATTATATCTTTGTTAGGGAGATTGTATTTGTTGTGTCACCAGCGAAGGGAAAATGTCTAGCTCCAGGGATTCTACTTTGAACCAGTTATTCAAGGTCACAAATTGAATCAATTGATCAATCAAGTCAATCAATTGCACTTTGACATTTTTCCATTCCATCCTTCAGAAATTGTGGGTGCTTCATCACTGGATGTTTTTAAGAAGAGATTGGGTAGGTACTTGTCTGAAGTGATATAGTGTCTCCTGCTTGAGCAGGTGGCTGGACTAAAAGATCTTGAAGGTCCCTTCCAGCTTTCTTCTCTTCTCTTCTCTTCTCTTCTCTTCTCTTCTCTTCTCTTCTCTTCTCTTCTCTTCTCTTCTCTTCTCTTCTCTTCTCTTCTCTTCTCCTCTCCTCTCCTCTCCTCTCCTCTCCTCTCTTCTCCTCCCTTCCCTTCCCTTCCTTTCCATTCCATTCCATTCCATTCTGTTCATTTTCCATAGTAATCTGCAGGTGGAGAAAAAACTCACATGTATGTTCACATGAATTTATTCTGTTATTCTATTTTGTTATTCTGCATTGTAATCAATGCATGCATTTTTAGATTCAACTTCTTCATCCAATCCCTCCATTTGTATATGACAGTTCTGAGCCAAGAACTTTATTTTTTTTTAAAAAAATGTTTTATTAATACATTTTTAACATCACATAAAAATTCCATATCTATCTGAACAGCATGTCATCTGGATACAATATGTTTTAAATAGAAATGCAATATTAATCAAGAACTGCATTATAGGCAGTCTTCAACTTGGTGACTCCAACTGGGACAGAATTTCTATTGATAAGCAAAGGGATAGTTAAGTAAGCCCAATTTTACAGTCCTTTTTTTTTGGGGGGGGGGCATGGCTGTTAAGTGAATTGCTGTAGTTGATAAGTGAATAAAGAGGTCATTAGGTGACTTATGACCAAGGGATGCTACAACAGTTGTAAGTGTGAAAAATGGTCATAAGTCACTTTTTTCAGTGCCATTGTAACTTTGAATGGTCATTCCACACAAGCAAAGTACCAGCAAAGGAGGGGAAAAAAACTCCAGCGAAGTTCCTGAGATAGGAAGTCTAGTCCTGTGAAGAATGTAATAAGGGTTAACGGAGATGCAGTTTCTGTAAGCAACACCAGAATGTTTTCTTCCTGCCTTCCTTACAGGATTAGGCCAGTAATTTATTCTAACAACCGGTTTTCCGAACTGCTTAGAATGTTAACAACCAGTTCTAGCAAATAGGTGCAAACTGGTAGAATCCCACCCCTGCATAAAGGTTAATATGGGAGCCCGGGTGGGCGAATGGGCCCAGCATCACACCATCAGAGAGAACCGATTTGGTCTCTGGACATCGGCACTACTGGCTTGGCAGAACTGGGCTGAACCGGTAGAATACCGCCACTGGTAACCACTGTGGATTCATGCCAGTTGTGATCTGTCAGTGCTGTGACTGTCCTAAGCGCTATGACCAGTTGTAAGTCATTTTTGTCATTGCCATCAAACGGCTGCTAAACAAACACTGGGTACTATCTAACAAAATGAAATCCAACAGTGAAAAAAGGAAGGTTCTACACATAGGCAAGAAAAAAGAAAAAGCACAGGTATAGTATACGTGGTACCTTGCTCAATAGAACTAACTGCGACAGGGATCTATCTTCCAGTCCTAGTGGACAATCACTTAAATATGAGCCAGTGTGCTGCAGCTACCAAAAAATCCAACATGGTTCTAAGTTGCATAAAGAGAGGGATAGTGTTAGGGATAACATTGTTTACCCTAACTGGTTTAGGTGAAAATAATAACTATGAATCATAGTTAGTGTATGCAGCTTTAACTGTGAAATAGCAATTGTGGGAGTGGTTATGAAAACCATTTAAAAGTAGCAAGTCTACGGCTTGCTCTCTCTCTCTGGCTTTGATGATCCCTGAATACTGCTTGGAATCAAGACTGCATTGCTCGAATGGGAGAGACAACAAAGGACTGATTTATAAGTGAACTGACATAGGATATTCTACATGGACTTCGCTAACTGAATATCCCTGAATGGACTGACTACATGGTAAATGACTATTGGACTGATATTTGACTATGCCATAAACTTATACTGGAATAAAATATATTCTTGATAGCACAAGCGTATCTGTTATTTTTACTGTATGTTAATAAACATACAAGCTTAGCTCACTCATTTATCTGTGTGCCTATCTGACTAACGCTGCACATTCTGTTTAGCTTGTCTACCTAACCCTGGTTGGGGAACCCAGGCTTAACGGATAGAATCAGGATCACGTGAAGTGTTAATACCACTTTATAATGCCTTGGTATACTTGGAATACTGCACTTGGAATACTGCATTTAGTTTTGGTCCCCACGTTATAAAAAAGATGTTGAGACTCTAGAAAGAGTGCAGAGAAGAGCAATAAAGATAATTAGGGACTGACATACTTCATTATTAATGTATTAACTGCAGCTAGAATTTTATTTGCCCAAAATTGGAAAAATGAGAAAATTCAGATGGAGGAGGAAGTAATAAAGAAAATAATGGAATGTGCAGAAATTAGTAGATTAAGATTAGCAATTAGAGAAGAAGTAGAAAAAGAGTATTATAAAATATGGGATTTATTCTATCAATGGTTAAATATGAAAGTAAGAAATTGGAAGATATTATAGTAGTAATGATATGCTATAAGTGATTATTTTTAAATAAAATATAACATGAATAAAAATTTAATAAGAATTGAGTTGTGCTCTGAGGGAAATATGAAATTGAAATTAAAGTATAATGATTGTATAGTAATAATATAATATGATGTGAAAAGTTAATTAATGCAATATGAACATAAATTTAACAGGAAAAGACTATAGATATTGTGTACAAGACATATGTACCAACTGACACACTGTACAGTTGAAAGAAGGTTTTATTTGTTGTTTTATCTATTATGTTTTTTGTTTATGTCTGTTGTTAAAAATTAAAAAAAAATTTTTACAAAAAAAAAGATGATTAGTGACTGGAGGATAAAACATATGAAGAACTTACTAGAACTTACTAGAACTAGATATGTCTAGTTTGATGAAAAGAAGGACTGGGGTGACATGATAGCAGTGTGTCAGGGTCTCAGGGATTGCCACAAAGAAGAAGGAATCAAACTATTCTCCAAAGCACTCGAGGGCAGGACAAGAAGCAATGGGTAGAAACTAACCAAGGACAGAAGTAACCTAGAACTAAGGAGAAATTGCATGACTGTTAAGACAATTATCAGGGGAACAACTTGCTTCCAGAAGTTGTAAATGCTCCAACATTGGAAGTTTTTAAGAAGAGACTGAATGAGCATTTATCTGAAGTGTTATATATGTATTTCCTGCCTAAGCAGAAGTTGGACTAGAAGACCTCCAAGGCCCCTTCCAACTCTGTTATTCTAGGTTTTCTAAGTTGAGAACTGCCTGTACAGGATTCTGGAGAAATCTATCTTCTTTGGTGATCTTTAAGAAAGGCAATCTGTATCAGATACTATTAGAGAAATGGATAAAAGTGGAAGAAGGATTCAAGGAGAAGAATAGACTGTTAATAAAATTTGAAATGATTATGAAAGAATGTGAGGTGAATGAAGAATGAAGAATGAATAAACCTATAGGTTTTGGAAGAATTGGGAAAATATATAGAATATTAACTAAATTAGAAGAGCAGGCAAAAGGTTTAAAATTAATTTGGGAATCAGATTTAGGAGAAATACATTATAATGATTGGAAAAATGTTTGGAAGAGAAGAGTATATAAGAATATGTGAGTTAGAGTTAAGGAAAATATGGTAGTACCTAACACTACGTAAATTAAATCAAATAGATGGTAAATATATAAATATTTGTTGGAGGTGCAAGAAAGAGGTTGAAACATATAAACACCATGTGATGGAATTGTGTTAATGCACAAAAATATGGAACATAGTGTTTAAAGAAATTAATGCACTTTTGAATGTAAATTGAGATATGTCACCGAGAATTGAATTACTGTTATTGGTGGAAAAATGGGATATAAAGGAAACAAAAAATTGATTGTAAATTTGATCATACCTGCTAAATTAGTGATGGCTAAATACTGGGGACAAAATTGGGTTATTCAATTAAATGAGTGGTATAATGAAATTTGAAGTATTTCAAATGATAAATTAACAACAGAAATTAAATTTTAAAAAAAGATGATTAAAGCAAACAATTTTAATGAAATATGGGGGGATTTTATAAAAACTGTTGGCAGAAGGCAAAGGGAATAAACCTACTCAAGGATCTATGTCATTTTGGAAGGGATAAGGACACAACTGGAATATGTAGTAAATCTTTAAATTGTTTTAGAAGAAAAATTATAAGAAAAAAATGGTCTCCAGGGGTGGGGTAACTGTAATATTTGCATTTTTCCTTTTTTTAAAAAAAAAATTTTCTATTTAGATGTATATGTACTATGTTTGCATTATTTGTATTGAAAATAAAAATATTAATTAAAGAAAGAAAGAAAGGCAATCTGTTGCTTTCCAACTTTTCTGACAACAATTCTCACAATCTTAAGCCCATGTCACACTGAACCAACGGATGCAAAGAGGATGTAAAACAGACAAAAAAGTTTGCCATCCGTTCAAAAACGCAATGTACTCACTGCCTCCGTTTGGCTTCCTCTCTATCCGTCCAGCATCCGTTTATTGATGTTTCATCCGCTCCGAAAGTTTTGGGCTGCCTAAAACTTTTGTGCCATCCAACACCATCAGCATTGTGGTCAGAGAAGTGGTGCAAGTCATCATTGAAGAATACCTGGAGGAGCTCCTCCAGTACCCCTCCACTGAAGAAGGATGGAAGAAAGTTGCAGAGCAGTGGTATCAGAAGTGGAACTTCCCCCACACCGTTGGAGCCATAGATGGCAAGCACGTGGCCTGTAAATCTCCAGCCAACTCGGGGTCCACTTATTTCAACTCCAAGGGCTTCTTCAGCATCATTCTCTTCGCCATGGTCGATGCTGACTACAAGTTCATGTACATCGATGCTTCAGGCAACGGCTCATCTTCAGATGCCCAGGTATACAACGCCAGTCACCTCAAGGAGGAGCTGGAACGCAACCTCATCGTGGGCTTCCCAGATCCAGAACCCCTGCCCAACGACACACAAGATGTGCCCTACTTCATCATGGGGGATGACGCCTTCTCCCTCACAACCTACCTCATGAAGCCCTACATTTCCAGACTCCTCATCCGTGAAGAGAGGATCTTCAACTACAGGCTGTCCAGGGCAAGGCGGGTGGTGGAGAACACCTTTGGCATCCTGGCTTCTCACCGCCATGCAGCATTGCCCAGAGACCGTGAAGAGGATCATGGAAGTTTGCTGCATCCTGCACAATCTCATGTGCACCCGCTACCCAGTCTTGCAGAACAGGCTCATGGACCTCCAGCAAGGCAATGGGGACATGGAGCCTGGGGAATGGAGGCAACGGCGAAACCTGATCAACACTGAGGATGTGCAAGGCCCCAACAGAGCCTCACATGAAGCGAAGAAGCAGCGCAACCTCCTGAGACACTGGTGCAACTCCCCAGCTGGAGCAGTGGAGTGGCAAGACAGGATGGTAGATGCTTAATGGATGCTTCCTTCAGCCTGTCTCATCACATTGATGAGATTGGCCCATGTATGTTGAGTGGGCCTACAATGAACAGGGCATTTAATAAAGAGTTGTGTTTATGTTCAAATGTGTGGATCAATGCTTACATTGTTATTGATAATAAAGGGCCAAAGGTGTGGCACCTGGGAGGGTTGACCATACAGTCCCACTATGCTTGCACTGGAGGTTTATCTATCCCACTGCTATCCTAACCCATCCCACAGCTGTTACCCATTCCACAGGTATCCTAACCCATCCCAAAGCTATCCTTACCCATCCCACAAGCATGCAAAGGCTTAAACCATTTCTAAAAGTTTCCACCAAGACTTTATTAAAAAAAAGAAATGAAGCAAGTGTGTGAATCATAAATATACTTTATTAACAACAAGCTATAAAACAAAAAAGAGTCTCTGGCACTCCTCTTGGTCACTCAGTCTCAGGGGTGAAGGGTGCAGGTGCTGTGGAGGTGGCTGGTGCTGGAGTGCTTGTCATCAGCTCCTCCAGAAGCAGAAGCAGCAGAAGCGCCAGCCCCAGAAGAGTGAGCCCGTGCTGCAGAAGCCCCAGCAGAACCAGAGTGAGGGCCAGGGGGTGGGATGGTAGCCCTGTCCCTCTTGCCAGGGCCTGCAGCAGATGGCTGAGGCTTGCTGTGCTTTCACATGGTTGTGGGGTTGCTGGCTGGCAGGGAGGCTGGCAGGAACCAAGGCTGGCAGCAAGGCTGGCAGGGAGGCTGGCAGCAAGGCTGGCAGCAAGGCTGGCAGGCAGACATGCAGGCAGGGCAGGCTGGCAAAGCAGTCGATGTGTCTGGAAGCAGGTCTTTCCTCTGAATGGCGACCTGCTTCCAAGCTGCTTCCATTTTATCCGCGGGGCTCCCCGCATGCGCAATTAACGCCAGGGATCCATTAGGCTTCCGCTGTGCATCCGCTGTGCATCCGCTTCATCCGTTCGGCATCCACTCTGCATCCGTTCTTTCCGTTCCACGTCCACTTCGCTGAGGCCCCCTGGAAGCCCTGCGGATGTGCCATCCACTCCCATCTGCTCCCATCCGCTTCCATCCGCTGGGCTTCCATTCCGCATCCGCTTTGCATCCGCCCTGCGTCCTCCCTGCGTCCGTGTTATCCGCTCAGGTTATGCAAATTTTTGCCCCTTTTGAGAGTGGATAACAACGGATGGAACATTTTGCTCGTCTGCTGTGTCCTTTTTGCATCTGTTGGCCAGTGTGACATGGGCTTTAATTAGCACAGTCAATACTGTAATCAAATTGTCAATCCCTGTTAGATTGAAAGTATGGAATAGCAAAGTGGTTTTTAAGTGTGTATCCTTCAATAACAGTCATGGAACAATCTATATATTAAGAGGAAATATCGGTAAGCTGTGAAAATGAACAATTTTGCTACCCCACCCCCAAAAAGATAACCTCCAGAATAATCAAATGCAGGAAGGATTGCCTGGACATTACAAAATAAGTTCAGTGATGTCCAGCCAAGCTTCCTCATCTTTGGAGATTGCATTTGGTAGCAGAATCAGCACACATAATAGCCTGTAAAACAGCCAGGGGTCACATCAGGAGATTTCACAAGCTTGGTGAGGAACATAAATCAGAATAATAAGTCACAGAAATAGTCAGAGACACTGGATACCAAGAAAATCAGAGAGCAGAAGGTCGAAATGAGAGCTACAATGGGTAGTTAGAACAACTGATAGCCATCCCAAGCAGGAACAAAATTTCCTTGTAATTTTCTTCTGATTCTTCAGGTTGAACACATTGTCAGGTGTTCCTCAGCCTCAGAGACTTGAAGATATGTGCTCTTTGCTTCCCAGATTTCCCCAGTCAGCATGCTGTCCATACATCATGAAGTTGCTGAGCCTGAAAAACACTGATATAGGTAGATTCTGCAGGGCAATATCATTTGTTCCTACCACAAATTTTCTCGTATAGAGTTGGGTTGGCTGGAAATAAATCAAAGGTGAATCCACATTGCATAAGATTCTGGATACAGATGAAGTGATAAGACTTGCCACTCAAACTTTCCAGCTTTAACAACTGATTCTATGAAAGCTTCCATATTTATCCCAAATGGGTAACTCCCTCAAAACTCAAAGTGGAAAGAGAGGGGGGAGGAGGAGAAGGGGAAGAGGGAGGAGGAGAAGGAGGAGAAGGAGGAGGAAGAGGAGGAGGAGGAGAAGGAGAAGGAGGGTGTTCTATATTAGCATACTTGAAATACCCTTTTCTGATTGGTCCATAAATACAGCAATATGATTGGTTCTTCAAGCAATGGTGATTGGTCAACAATTGCCGCTCTGTGATTGGTTCGCCTGAGTGGCAGGGAATTCAAGGAACCATCATTGGCCAAGAGCCATGAGCAGCCGCTATAAAAAAAGGCTGCTGCGGCTCCACAATCAGACTGATTCCAGGAACCGAATAAAGAGCTGAAAGTCACACTGGTCTCCAGTCTATTTTTTCCCCGTGATCTAACACTGGCGACGAGGATAGGATACTGAGACAAGGAGACCAGTTGAGCATGTGGCAACGAGAACCAAGCAAGATGAAATGGCCAGCACCAACTCACCACCCACACTGTTCAACCCAGCAACGGAGGACTGGGAATCGTACATCGACAGATTCCTCATGTTTCTCAAGAGCAATGATCTACAGAGGATCTCTGACAACAGAAAGAGAGCCATGTTCCTGACACACTGTGGGCCTGCAGTATTCAAGATGGCCAAAGCATTGCCAAATCTGAGGATGTAAAGCAGATGGCCTGGCCAGATTTGGAAAAAATACTGAAGGCCCATTATGCACCGATCATGTCCAGCCTTATTCGGAGACATGAATTTTACAAATGGGACGAGAGAGAAGGTGAGAGCATCGGAGATTTCGTAGCGGCTCTAAGGGACATTGGTGGGGCATGCGAGTTCCTCAACATGGATGAAGCCATGATGGACCGCGTGTTCCTAGGTCTGAGAGACCTCACCTTGCAAAGCCGACTGATAACCTGACCAAACATCACAGTCACTGAGGCTATCGCTGAGGCCACGGCAGCTGAAGCCACTAAAAAATCAGTAGACGTGATGTGGCAAATTAATACGGAAAACCAGAAATCACCAGCAGAGACAAGCCAACCCCGGGAGAAGAAACCAGAGGGCAACCACAAGAACACCATGCACCACAAGGACATCGGGTCTGTGTCCGAAACTGATGACAAGGAAGAGGAAATACACAGACTCCAATCGGAACGAAACAGACGTGAGAGGAGAGAATGTAAGTCGGGGTTCCAGTATGCCGGGTGCAGAGGAGACCACCCCCGATCCAAGTG
The DNA here is from genome assembly GCA_015471245.1 of Laticauda colubrina. NCBI lineage: Eukaryota > Metazoa > Chordata > Lepidosauria > Squamata > Elapidae > Laticauda > Laticauda colubrina. The sequence continues at coordinate 21,618,275 of BLBF01000036.1, read as the reverse complement.
CCATTTCCTAGATGCGGTTTGCCGGCATTGCAAGAGATGGGGACACATAGCAAGGGTCTGCCGGAAGCAAAAGTGCTACATCCCCAGAAGAAGAGACAGCACCCCCTCCAGAATAAAAGAAAGACAGGCAGGTGACCGTTGGAGCCAAGAAAATAGAAGCAAACGGCTCAGCGAAACTTGCAGAAGGGAAGAGACAAAGCAAACTATAACCATCGGGCACTCGAGTGCAACCGATGCCCGGAAGGTACATGTGAAAGTCAACATCGAAGTCCAACAATGCAAGATGGAAGTGGACTCCGGTTCATACCTGTCTATGGTATCATGGAACACACTTAAAGCCCATGTCACACTGAACCAACGGATGCAAAGAGGATGTAAAACAGACAAAAAAGCTTGCCATCCGTTGGAAAATGCGATGTATCCGTTCTGTACTCACTGCCTCTGTTTTGCTTCCTCTCTATCCGTCCAGCATCCGTTTATGGACGTTTCATCCACTCCGAAAGTTTTGGGCTGCCTAAAACTTTTGCGTGGAAAATGTATCCAGTTCGTCCATTCTGCATCCGCTAGGCATCCGCTAGGCATCCGCTACACATCCGCTATATCTGCTAGGCATCTGTTCCACATCCGCACAACTCCATCCGCTCCAGCGGTAAACGGACGCAGGGAGGAAGCAGAACAGACCCAGAATGGATGCAGAACGGATGCCTAGCGGATGCAGCATGGAAACAAAGCGTTTAAAATGGAAAAAACGTTCGCAGAGGGGACTTATCTTGGATATTAAGGATGTCTACAGGATGCCTAGAGGATGCCTAGCGGAAAACCTATACTGCCTATAAAAAGGGGGAGCAACTCGCCTGCATTGCACTTTCAGAACAGCAGCCCAGCGGTGCAGACCTCTGCAGCCTTCATCTGCCTCTTCCTCTTCCACAGCATCCAGTCATGTCCACCATGGATTGTAACAAAGTCCTTTCGGCAGCCACCATCGTTCTGCAACAGTGCGAAGCCATCTGCAGGCTCTGTGAACACTACTGCGAGAAGAAAAGGAGCCACCCAAAAAGAGTCTGGGTCCGAAGATGGTTCACCAGTAGAGCGGAGGACGGACTGTACAACAAGCTGATGGTGGAGCTCGGGAGTGAACACACTCGGGCGTTCTAGAACTTCATGAGGATGCCGCCAGCCATGTTTGACGAAGTTGTGCAGCGCCTGACACCCAGGTTGACCAAGGCAAACACCAGCTTCTGGACCAGCTTGGAACCTGGGCTCAAGGTGGCACTCACTCTGTGCCACCTGGCCTCAGGGACCTCCTACAGGAGCATGCAGAATGGCTGGAGGGTGCCATCCAACACCATCAGCATTGTGGTCAGAGAAGTGGTGCAGGCCATCATCGAAGAATACAAGGAGGAGCTCCTCCAGTATCCCTCCACTGAAGAAGGATGGAAGAAAGTTGCAGAGCAGTGGTATCAGAGGTGGAACTTACCACACACCGTTGGAGCCATAGATGGCAAGCACGTGGCCTGCAAATCTCCAGCCAACTCGGGGTCCACTTATTTCAACTCCAAGGGCTTCTTCAGCATCATCCTCTTTGCCATGGTCGATGCTGACTACAAGTTCATGTACATTGATGCTTCAGGCAACGGGTCATCTTCAGATGCCCAGGTATACAATGCCAGTCACCACAAGGAGGAGCTGGAACGCATGGCTTCCGCATGGTTGTGGGGTTGCTAGCTGGCAGGGAGGCTGGCAGGAACCAAGGCTAGCAGAAAGGCTGGCAGGGAGACATGAACCAAGGCTGACAGGCAGGCAGGCAGACTGGCTGGCAGGCAGACATGAACCAAGGCTGGCAGGAAGGCAGGCAGCAAGGCTGGCAGGCAGACTGGCTAGCAGCAAGGCTGGCAGGCAGACTGGCTGGCAGCAAGGCTGGCAGGAAGGCTGGCAGCAATGCTGGCAGGGAGTCTGTTAGCAAGGCTGGCAGCAAGGCTGGCAGGCAGACATGCAGGCAGGGCAGGCAAGGCAATTGATGTATCCGGCAGCAGGTCTTTCCTCTGAATGGTGACCTGCTTCCGAGCTCCTTCCGTTATATCCATGGGGCTGACACAATGAATCCTCCCCGCATGTGCAGTGAACAACAGGCATCCGTTAGGCTTCCGCTCTGTATCCGTTTCATCCGTTCGGCGTCCGCTCTGCTTCCGCTCTTTCCGTTCCGTGTCTGCTTCGCTGAGCCCCCCCGGAAGCCCTGCGGATGTGCCACCCACTCCCATCCGCTCCCATCCACTTCCATCTGCTGGGCTTCCATTCAGCACCTGCTTTGCATCTGCCCTGCTTCCTCCCCGCGTCCGTGTTATCCGCTCCGGTTATGCAAATTTTCGCCCCTTTTGAGAGCGGATAACAACGGATGGATCATTTTGCTCGTCCGCTGTGTCCTTTTTGCATCCGTTGGCCAGTGTGACATGGGCTTAAAAGACTGATACCGAGCATACGAAGAATGAAACTGGAAAGCCAAAAACTGATCCTGAAGGACTATCAAGGGAACAGGATCCCTATAGTCGGACTCAGGCAATTCCAAGTTAATTTCAGAAAGCACACAAAAATGCTTCCACTAACAATCGTAGACCAGGATCGTCCAAGCCTACTGGGACTCGAATGGTTCGAGCCCCTGGGAATCAGAGTGACTGGAATCAACAGCATCACTGAAACAGACTGGGAGGAGAGCCTGATGAGAGATTTCCAGGACATGTTCGATGGAAAACTGGGCAAGTACCGAGGGTCCCTTATATCGTTTAATTTGAATCCGAACATAGCCCCAATCAGGTTAAAGGCAAGGAGAGTCCCTTTCGCATTAAAACCGAAAATCGATGAACAATTAAATAAACTCATCGCACAGGGTGTATTGGTACCAATAGACCATGCAAGGTGGGAAACCCCAATTGTGATTCTGATTAAGCCAGATGGGTCCATGAGAATCTGCGGAGACTATAAGGCAACCCTAAACCATGCACTACAACAAAGTGCATACCCCGTTCTGGTGGTGTAACATCTGTTACATTCGTTGGGGGGAGGCAAAGTCTTCGCAAAACTCGACCTTGCACAAGCGTACCAGCAATTGCTGGTTGACCCTGAAACAGCGGAGGCACAAACAGTTGTGACTCACAGGGGGACATTCAGATGCAAAAGACTGCAATTTGGTGTCAGCATGGCCCCAGGGGTGTTCCAAAGCCTGATGGAGCGCCTGTTACAAGGAATAAAAGGGCTGGTCCCATACTTCAATGATGTGCTAGTGTCAGCTAGTGACAAGAACCAAGTGGAAAACCGCCTCAGGGAGGTTTTACAAAGATTCCAAGAGGCAGGACTCAAAGTAAAAAAAAAAAATGCCTGCTAGCTACCTCTAAAGTTGAATTCCAGGGGTACCTAATAGATAAAGATGGCATCCACTCCATGGACCAGAAAATCAAAGCAATAAAAGAAGCTCCCAGGCCCAAAAATAAAACAGCCTAACAAGCATTTTTGGGACTCATTAATTTCTATAATGTTTTTCTGCCACATAAGGCAATGACGGCAGAACCATGACACAGATTACTGGATAAGACAGCTACCTGGACCTGGGGATGATGAGAAGAGGCTACGTTCCAGGAAATAAAAGACTTGCTGACATCCGAATCTGTGTTAATTCAATACAGCAAAACACTGCCACTGACAATCACCTGTGACGCATCACCATTCAGCGTCGGAGCCATACTCAGCCACACACTACCAGATGGGACAGAAGTGCCAATCGCGTTCTATTCTAAAACGCTGTCCAAAGCAGAAAGAAACTACAGCCAATTGGACAGAGAGGCGCTAGCAGCGAAAATGGGAGTCAAGCGATTCCATGAATACCTCTATGGTAGGACTTTTTCACTAATTACAGACCACAAGCCGCTCTTGGGAATACTCGCAGGAAACAAGGCCACCCCAAACATACTGTCAACATGAATGACGAGGTGGTCCGAGTTCCTTGCCGCATACAATTACAAATTAATTCACCGGCCAGGGAAGGACATATCACACACTGATGCCCTGAGCCATTCTTCCCTGCCCGAACTGGGAAACAACCCAGCACCAATCACATCCATGCTACAAATTGAAACATTACCAAACCTACTCATAACCTCAGCAGGCATTGCGAAAGAAACTGCAAGAGACAAAAAGATGGCGCAGATTTTAAACTGGGTAGGAAAAGTTTGGCTAGAAAACGAGACTGACAACACTTTCAAACCATTCCCGAACAGACAGATGGAACTCTCAATGTTAAAAGGTTGTATACTATGGGGGGATCGGGTAGTCATACCGGAACTACAAGTACTGGATAGCTTGCATGAAGGACACCTGGGCATCGTACGAATGAAATCCCTGGCCAGGAGTTATGTATGGTGGCCAGGGATGGATAAGGATATTGGGAGATGGGTGGAAACTTGCACACAATGCCAAAAATCCAGACCTACACCCCCTGCCGCACCTGTACTCGACTGGGAAACACCGAGGGGACCTTGGTCGAGAATATACATAGATTTCGCAGGGCCAACAAAAGGATACACATTTCTAATAATAGTAGACGCTTACTCAGATTGGTTAGAGGTAAGCGTCATGAAGTCCACAACAACAGAAGCCGTCATCAGACAGCTGAGGAAGCTGTTCGCAACACATGGGTTACCAGATCTGTTGGTTTCAGATAACGGGCCGCAGTTCACGGCATTGACATTTGAAAAGTTCCTTGCCGAACATGGCATAAGACATGCCTTGACAGCGCTGTCTCGGCCAGCTACAAACGGGCAAGAGGAACGCATGATCCGGTATATGAAAGAGACTATAGAGAAGCTAGACATGGGGGACATACAAGAAAAAATCTACCAAATGCTAGCCATACAACACATCACACCTAACACCACAACAAATAAAAGCCCAGCAGAACTATTGATGGGCAGAAAATTAGATCACACCTAGATAGATTACACCCCATCTACAGCCCTGAAAAACCAGCAGACTCCTCTAGTAAGCACTGCACATTCGGAACAGGGGACCTGGTTTACGCAAAAAAATCCCACGGGGCACCCACTGTGGATACAGGCAACAATAACCCAGGTAACAGGACCCAGGTCATACAGACTAGAAACAGAGGACGGAAGAAGCTGTAGGAGACATATAGATCAACTGAGGTCATCAACATTAGAAAGAACCACTAACAATCCCAGATGCGAAGAAAAAGAACACACACACACGCCAGAACCACAGCAAACATTAAATAATAATAATAATCATAACCAGACCAGAGAGGGGGGAGACCCCTCAGATATGAATAAGAGGGAAGGGGGAGACCCTCCACTGGCACAAAAAACACTGCAACAAACACTAACAACAACCTGCCAATCAACTTCATCAGTAACCCCAGAAAGAAACCACAATTACTTAACTGGAGATGATTTAAGTAGAGAGGAACAGGCAGCAGAAAAACAACAAGAAGCTCGGCCGAGCCGACTCTACTAGCCTAGATAGACTGGGCGGGAGCGGCATGGCCAACTCTACCTTCTATGAGGTTCCACGGAGAAGGACAGGAGAACCAGTGATCCCGTCCGAACCAACCGAAGACAACAACACAACTGAGCTGTGCAGGTCAAGTAGACACCATAAAAGCCCCACTTACTTACGTGACTACGTAACATAGGTTGGACTAAACCAAGTGGGGAGGGGTGTTCTATATTAGCATACTTGAAATATCCTTTTCTGATTGGTCCACAAATACAGCAATATGATTGGTTCTTCAAGCGACGGTGATTGGTCAACAATTGCCACCCTGTGATTGGTCCGCCTGAGCAGCGGGGAATTCAAGGAACTGTCATTGGCCGTGAGCCGCGAGCAGCCGCTATAAAAAAAGGCTGCCGCAGTTCCGCAGTCAGACTGATTCCAGGAACCAAATAAAGAGCTGAAAGTCACACTGGTCTCCAGTCTCTTTTTTCCCTGTGATCTAACAGAGGGGAAGGGGAAGAGGGAGAGGGAGAAGGTGGAATAGGAGGAGGAGGGGAGATAGGAGATGGGGTTATTGTAGAGAGAGCCTTGCTAGTCTATGGCAGCCAAAAACCAGGAAGAATCTGGTCGTGCCTTTCCTGCCTTACAAATTTGACTAAAAGGCATCTTTTAAAAAGGTTTAGAAATGTCCCAGGCAGAAAGATATTAAGTACTAAATGCTTTGTTAAAAAAAACAGATTATACAAAACAGTAAGAATGTGGAACTGTACATAGATTTCTAGAAGCAGCTTATTCTACATAGATGTGGCTACCACTGAAAACTCTCACTCATCTCCCAATGGTGGGAATCCAAAGTACCCACTTTTTGGCTGATTCCATTTGCAATGACTAATTGATGGATTGATGGATTTTCTTCCCTTAAGTCATTGTTGATGACCTATATAGATATTCTGTCCCTAACCTAGTTTTATTAAGTCTTCCAATGAGTCACTCATCACTACTCTTCTTCTCTTTCCTTCCGTCTTTCCCAGTATTAGAACCTCCTCTATAGACTTAAGCAGTGGTGGGATTCAAATAATTAAAGACCCAGTCCCACTGCACTTTTGGATGCAAAGAGGATGTAAAACGTAAAAAACAGCTTGCCATCCATTGGAAAACGCTATGCATCTGTTGTGTACTCATTGCATACGTGTTTCATCCGCTCTATCCGTTGAGCATCCGTCCACTGCGATTTCATCCACACAAGAAGTTTTGAGCTGCACATAATTTTGTGAACAGATGAACTTTCTGCCGTGTACGATGTAAATCCGCGACATACAAGCAACAAACGTTCTATGTCCGTTATCATCTGTTAAACATCTGCTGTATCCTCTCTGCATCCTATGGGCATCCTCGCAACTCACATCCGCTGCAGCTGAAAATAGAAAGAGGGAGGAAAGAAAAGGTATATAGAATGTCTATACATCATTAGTAGCTAACAACCGGTTCTCCAGAAGTGGTGTGAACTGGCTGAATCCCACCACTGGACTTTGGTCTTTCATAAATCTGAAGTAGGGTAATTTGAGCCTGGTTGTTGTGCCACAAGTGAGAATTCTGGTTTGATACTGTTGGAAGAAATATCCATCTGGTTCAGTTCCGAGCTGGGAGAAAAGCACTGGAAACATGGAGGCTGATTGGAAATATGGTTTATTGTAGCAGAATCACATGGATGGTCCTGTGCAGCTGACCACATGGAGTTGAGAGAGAGGGGTATTAATACCCTCTCTTGGGCTTTGCACTTGAACTTCCTGTTCCTGTGCAAGAACATGTACTCTATTGGCCGTTGTAGAAGTTATACCTAACTTTGTAGGTTGTCTGAGTCCCAGGTTTGGTTGAAGTTTGCTGAAATGTCCCCAGTGATTATGTCATGTGATGAGCTCTTCTGCTAGATGGGTTAATTATATTATGTCCTGGAGGGTCATGTCTTAATCCCATCATCCTGGAGCTGGAGGTCTTTTGTTTTGTACATTAGCTAGCCCAGTCTTTCTTAATGGGCACCAAATATCTGCTGGGGGCAGGGAGCTGCTTTCTAAGAGCATGTTTCTCCTTTGGGGGAAATATAATCTGCCTTTTTAAATATTTCCTAAAGTATTTCATTCTTCAAGGGGTGGGTGCTAACTTTGTACAACATGTTCAATAAGCCATAAATTTCTTTTCTTGTCTTTCTGTCTTTCCGTCGTATTCTCAGGAGTCTTCTCCAACACTAAACTTTAAAAACTTCAATATTCTTCCTCAAAATTCAACTCTTCTTCTTCAAAGTTCAACTCTTGCTTCCACCAGGGCTCACAGGGAATACCATGGTTTGCACTATTCTGATTCTTGTAAGTATAGATACCATACATCATTCAATTTCAATATCTTTTCTGAGTCCTTCATGGCTTCTCTACCAAGTGCTCATCTATGGCATATTTTTGGACTGCTCATTCCTTTACTATTGATGGTTGATCCTACAAGCTAGAAACTATCCATCACCTTGATAGCAATAGCAACAGCTCTTAGACTTACATGCCCCTTTACAGTTCTTTACAGCCCTCTCTAAGCAGTTTACATACTCAGCCTATTGCCCCCAACAATCTGGGTCCTCATTTTATCCAAGTCAGAATTATGTAAGGATGAATCAACCCTGAGCCTGGTGAGATTTGAGCCTGGTGAGATTTAAACTGCCAAATTGCAGGCAGCTGGCAGTCAGCAGAAATAGCCTGCAGTATTGCACTCTAACCACTGCGCCACCATGGCTCATTGATATTTTCATTATGCATTCTAAGACTAGTTCTTCTGCCTAATGTCATTAGTTTGATCATACATCCTAAACAATAACTTATGCTCTCCATGTTACACCCTCTGACTTTATAATATTCTAGAAAAATCCTTCTTGATCTCCAAATTAAAATGGCCATCTCCACTCAGCGTTCTGTATTAGTCACTCGTTTTAAAACATGCCCTGTTTTAAAGATTTTTGCTTTCAGGAGAACATGACAAAAAGAGCATTAAAATTATTTTGTTAAAATCCAGGTCAGTCATCTATTCATAGCAAACTGGAAAGTCAAACTGACACCAATGTGCTATTGATTGCAGGCAAAATGAATGGGAGGTGAGATCCATATATCTGCCAGAAAGTGTGTGTGTGTTCTTCTTTTTAAGAAGAGATTGGACAACCATTTGTCTGAAGTGGTATCAGGTTTTCTGCCTGAGTAGGAGGGTTTGATTAGAAGACTTCCAAGGTCCCTTCCAACTCTGTTATTCTATTCTATTCTATTCTATTCTATTCTATTCTATTCTATTCTATTCTAT
>BLBF01000036.1:21585786-21602561 GCA_015471245.1 Laticauda colubrina | reverse complement strand
CCCTACATAAGAGGTACCACAGATAAAATCAGTAAGATACTACACAGGCATCACATCAAGACTGCCTTCAAAACAGACAAAAAAATAGCAGCCATCCTGAGGAACCCCAAAGACAAAATTGACCTGGAAAACCAAGGCATATACGAAATTCCCTGTACATCATGCCCGGCCACATACATTGGACAGACCAATAGAAGAATAAGTACCCGCCTAGAGGAACACAAAAATGCAGTAAAAAAGCTGGAACACACCTCCTCACTAGTCCAACACATGAAAACCACAGGTCACAACATCAACTTCAATGGCACTAAAACCCTGGCCACTATAGAAAACCCCAGCCACAGAATCATCAGAGAAGCCATAGAGATTGAAAAAAGACCTGACAGCATGAATAGAAGAGATGATTCCACCAGACTGTCAATCATTTGGAAGCCTGCACTCTCAAATAGAAAGATCTCCATGCCACAAGCCAGGCAAACACCTGGGCAAAAACAGACTCCCTCTGATAGCTCCAACCTAACCCCCCCACCAGGCACCCAGGTGAAACCCAGCTTGCTAATGAATAGCAGCTTGCTAATGAAGAGCAGCCGTCCCTTCACACGGAGCCAAGCTGCACTAAAAGCCTCCAACACAAGAACAGACTGTTGCCAGCCAATCAAAGCCACAAAACAGACAGAAGAAACCAGGAACACCAATCAATCAAACTCCAAGTCCAATGAAACAGGTCCAGGCTCCCAACCAATCAGAATGGACCAGCCTCAAATTTAAAACCAGGAGCTGTAAGACCCATATCCATACAGAAGCCTGAAGATGGCAGATGAGATTCTGCTGAAACGTTGCTACAACTTTAAAAGCATTACAATGACGTGGGATAATACCCGAAGAAAGCTGAACTGCATATATATAAATATAAATAATCAGAACTGTAAATTTCATAAAAACAGAAAGCATTGATGCCTCTCTAAATTCCATGCTATGACTGAGAAACTCAACTGAGAAAGATTTATAGATTTTTCGTCCTGTTTTTTTTTTTTTTTTTTCTAAAACAGATGCATTTAGATATTTTAACCTCCAGTATTTATCACAGTGGCAGCAATTGGGGGAAAAATTTATTCTGACCTTGATTATTATGGATTTAACAACAGCACTTATTTCCTGATCTTTCCATCAGTCACAAACAGTGCATCATAAGGCTCCGTGTAAGCTCTTGTTCTGTGCAATGTGTTTATAAGTGATATAGCAGAAGGATTGCTAGGCCAGCTTGGACTATTTGCTGAGGACACAAAGGTGTGTGATAGATTTGACATCCCTGGGGGTATCTGTAACAGGGAAAATGATTTGGCATTGTAGGAAAATTGGTCAAAATGGTGGAAACTGCAGTTCAATGTTTTTGAATGTAAGATCATGCAGTCAGGGAAAAAGAATCCTCTGGCAGGGTACACTATCGGGAGTACAGTGTTGGTTGGAACAACAGAAGAAATGCTCACAGCAGATGATTGCAAAATGAGCAGACAGTATGACCAAGCAGTTGTGAAGGAAAACAAAATTGTGAGATGCCCCCTAAAGGGATCACCAGAAAGAAAAATAAGTTCTAATCCCATTACAAAGGTAAAGGATTTCCATGTCCAGTCATGTCTGACTCTAGGAATGGTGCTCATCTCTATTTCTTAGCCAAGGGAGCCAGTGTTTTCTGAAAACTCTTCCATGGTCATGTGACCAGCATGACTCTATGCTGAAGTGCATAGAATTGTCATGTTCTATGCTTCCATCCCCCCCACACACACACAAAAAAAACCAGTATGGCAACTAAGCAAGAAAACTAAACAAAGCAAGAAAAAATATGGCTTCAACTAGAGTTGTTTCAACAATTGACAAGAACACTGTCCCCTTCCAACCGAAGAGGTACCTATTTATCTACTCATATTTGCATGATTTCAAACTGCTAGGTGGGCAGGAGCTGAGGCAAGGAAAGGGAGTTCCCACTGTCACATGGCACATGGCTTTCAGGTCTCGAACATGGCCTGTCAGCTTCACAGCTGGCAAGCTTTTGTAACCTCTGAATCATCGTAGGGCTTTAACAAGACCCCATTTGGATTACTTTGTTCAGTTCTAGAGACAATCATCAGTCAGCGAGTTTAAACATGCTTGGGATAAACACATGACCATCATCTAATACAAAATTTAAAAAATGAAATAAAAATAAATGAAATTTTAAAATAATTATTCAAAAATTAATAAATAATTTTCTAAAAAAAGGGCAGACTCGATGGAACATTAGGTCTTTTCCTGCCAATAGTTTTCTATATCTTCTATTTTCAGGAGAAATGCACTACAGCAGTGATGAATTTCAAGTGATTTCAAGTGATGAAATCTATTTAAAAAGAAAAATACAAAGTCCATCTTCAAAAAAGATTTATTTTATTAATAAAAGCATCAAATTGGCAAAGTCCATGATAATTCTGGATCTGACACAACCCGGAATTACCCCACAATATTACAAGTTAGAAACAACCCCCCAAAATCACATTTTCCAATAGAAGTAATTCAACATTGCTTGATGTCATAAATCTCCACCTCAAGGGGTCCCAGCAAGGACAGCTTGTTTCCCATGGGATGAAGAATCACCTAGCCAAAACAACTCTCTTTATCTCCACTCCTCCCCCCTTAAACCCCTGTCCCACTGCACCAAAGGATGCAAAGAGGATGTAAAACATTAAAAAACGTTGGAAAACGCTATGCATCCGTTGTGTACTCACTGCATATGTGTTTCATACGCTCTATCCTTTGAGCATCCATCCACTGAGATTTCATCCACTCAAGAAGTTTTGAGCTGCACAAAACTTTGTGAATGGATGAACTTTCTGCTGTGTACGATGTAAATCCATGACATACGAGCAACAAACATTCTATGTCCATTTATCATCCGTTAAACATCCGCTGTATCCTCTCTGCATCCTCTGGGCATCCCCTCAACTCACATCCGCTGCAACTGAAAACGGAAAGAGGGAGGAAACAAAAGGTACACAGAACATCTACACAGCGTTAGTAGCACGGAAATAGAAAGGATGAGCAGTGAATGGTTTGCATCCTATATACATCCTCTAGGCTTCCTGTGAACATCCGTTTAACATCCCCACTACATACTAACCACGTCTGTTCTTTTCCTTTCTTTTCCATTCTGTTCATGCAAATATTTGCCACTTTTTGGAGTGGATGACAATGGATGGAGCACCTCCGAAATTTTGCTCATCCGCTGTGTCCTTTTTGCATACGTTTTGCATCTGTCGGCCAGTGGGAACTAGCCTTTAGGAATGTGGCAAGCCGGAAACCCTTCCCCCATGACAACCACAGAGAAAGTGAGGAAACGAATATATACTAAGATTAACTAAAATGGTTACATTTATGTCAATTTTGGGCTTGACAATCACTTTGACAGCACCTACCATATCAAGACTTTTTTCCCCTTCACTAAATCAGGTGTGAGCATGGCAGCACATGACACATCTGGCTCACAGGCCAAGAGTTTGACAGTCCTGTACTACAGCAATGGTTGTCAACATTTCTTCACCATGGATGCCTTTTAAATATCTTATGTGGTCACAAACCCAGGCCATGCCCTCCCCTTGAGACTTTAAGCCCCTGTCACACTGCACCAACGGATGGAAAGAGGATGTAAAATGGAGAGAAACACTTGCCACCCGTTGGTTAGCGCGATGCTTCCATTCTGTACTCACTGCCTCCATTTTGCTTCCTCTCTATCCGTCCAGCATCCGTCTGTTGACATTTCATCCGCTCAGAGGGTTTTGAGCTGCTCAAAACTTTTGAGTCGAAAATGTATCCAATGCGTCCGTTCTGCATCTGCTATGCATACGGGGGACATCCGTTCTCCATCTGTTATACATCCGCTATATCCACTAGGAATCCGCTGCGCATCTGCGCAACTCAAATCCGCTCGGACGCAGGGAGGAAGTGGAACGGACGTGAAATGGACGCGCAGCATTAGTAGCACGGATGGAGAAAGAATGAAAGCGGATTCAGCTCGCAAAGAAAGCATTTAAAACAGAAAAAACGTTCGCAGAGGGGACCTATCTCAGATATTAAGGATGTCTAGAGGATGCCTAGAGGATGCAAAGGGACACATAGTGAAAAACCTATATTGCCTATAAAAAGGGGGAGCAACTCACCTGGATCTCACTTTCAGACCAGCAGCCCAGCTGTGCAGACCTCTGCAGCCTTCATCTGCCTCTTCCTCTTCCACAGCATCCAGTCATGTCCACCTTGGATCGTAACAAACTCCTTTTGGTAGCCACCATCGCTCTGCAACAGTGTGAAGCCATCTACAGGCTCTGTGAACTCTACTACGGGAAGAAAAGGAGCCACCCAAAAAGAGTCTGGGTCCGAAGATGGATCAGGAGAAGAGCAGAGTATGGACTGTACAACAAGCTGATGGTGGAGCTCAGGAACAAAGACCCTCGTGCATTCCAGAACTTCATGAGAATGCCGCCAGCCATGTTTGACGAAGTTGTGCAGCGGCTGACACCCAGGTTGATGAAGGCAAACACCAACTTCTGGCCCAGCCTGGACCCTGGGCTCAAGGTGGAACTGGCTCTGCGCCACCTGGCCTCACGGACCACCTACAGGAGCATGCAGTACGGCTGGAGGGTGCCATCCAACACCATCAGCATTGTGGTCAGAGAAGTGGTGCAGGCCATCATCGAAGAATACATGGAGGAGCTCCTCCATTGTCCCACCACTGAACAAGGCTGGAGGAAAGTTGCAGAGCAGTGGTATCAGAAGTGGAACTTCCCACACAACGTTGGAGCCATAGATGGCAAGCACGTGGCCTGCAAAGCACCAGCCAAGTCAGGGTCCACTTATTTCAACTACAAGGGCTTCTTCAGCATTGTCCTGTTTGCCATGGTCGATGCTGACTACAAGTTCATGTACATTGTTGCTTCAGGCAACGGGTCATGTTCAGATGCCCAGGTATACAATGCCAGTGACCTCAAGGAGGGCTGGAACGCAACCTCATCATGGGCTTCCCAGATCCAGACCCCCTGCCCAACAACACGCAAGATGTGCCCTACTTCATCATGGGGGATGACGCCTTCTCCCTCAGAACCTACTTCATGAAGCCCTACACCTCCAGACTCCTCACCCGTGAAGAGAGGATCTTCAACTACAGGCTGTCCAGGGCAAGGCGGGTGGTGGAGAATGCCTTTGGCATCCTGGCCAACAGGTTCCAGGTACTTCTCACCACCATGCAGCATCGCCCAGAGACCGTGAGGAGGATCATGGAAGCTTGCTGCATCCTGCACAATCTCATGCGCACCCGCTACCCAGTCTTGCAGAACAGGCTCATGGACCTCCAACAAGGCAATGGGGACATGGAGCCTGGGGAATGGAGGCAAGGGCAAAACCTGATAGACACTGAGGATGTGCAAGGCCCCAACAGAGACTCACGTGAAGGGAAGAAGTAGCACAACCTCCTGAAACACTGGTGCAACTCCCCAGCTGGAGCAGTGGAGTGGCAAGACAGGATGATAGCTGATTAATGGATGCTTCCTTCAGCCTGTCTCATCACACGGATGAAATTGGGCCATGTATGTTGGGTGGTCCTACAATGAACAGGGCATTTAATAAAGAGTTGTGTTTATATTCAAATGTGTGGATCAATGCTTACATTGTTATTGATAATGAAGGGCCATAGGTGTGGCACCTGGGAGGGTGGACGATACAGTCCCACTATGTTTGCACTGGAGGTTTATCTATCCCACAGCTATTACCCATCCCAAAGGTATCCCTGCCCATACCACAGCTATTACCCATCCCACAAGCATGCAAAGGCTTAAACCATTTCTAAAAGTTTCCACCAAGACTTTACTGAAAAAAATAAATGAAGCAAGTGTGTGAAGCAAAGATAAACTTTCTTAATAAGAAGTTGTAAAAGAAAAATGACGCAAGTCAAGTGTCCAAATAAAGTCTACAGGTAGCCACCCAGTCTCTGGCACTCTTATTGGTCACTTGGAGCTGTGCCCAGTCTCAGGGGTGAAGGGTCCAGGTGCTGTGGAGGTGGCTGGTGCTGGAGTGCTGGTCTGAAGCCCCACTGGGGTGCCTGGCCCCGAGAGAACAACAGGTGACAGTGTTGAGGAAGCTCTTGGACAGCTGGCTCAGCCCCGTGATGTTGAGAGCTCCTTCCTCCATGCCATGGGGTGTCAGCCCCCGTACCGAGGACAGATGTACTGAGGCCGGGTTTGGTTGTGGGGTGGAGGAAGGAGCAGTGTATTGGGGCTGTCTGGTCTGCAGCTGGGTGAGGACTGGCGTGGGTGGCATCAGTGTCATGGGTGGCATCGGTGGCATCAGTGGAACCGTTTGCAATGGGTTTCATCCAATGAGTCTGTGCCTGGACTTGGAAGGGCTGCTGCCTGTGCTGCTGGACCTCCTGGTAGCTATAGACCTGGTAGGTGAGGGGTGGAGGAGCAGACCTAGACTGGGTGGGAGCAGGTTCCTCTGGGTCTGGAGGGTTGTGAAGCAGCTCGGTGATCCAGTCCTTCACTACCTGGTACTGGGGTTCCGCCATTTCCATGAAGGTCTGGTTCACATAGGTGAGGAAGGGCTTGCGGTTGGAGGATGAGGAGTTGGTGTGGACCAGCTGAGAGAGTAGATCTATGCTGCTCCAGATGGTGTCCCTGATCTCCAGCAGGACAGTGTGGCTCTGTCCCTCCTGTCTGGCTCTCTGCCTTTCTGTGGAGGTGGAGCTGGAGGTGGATGCAGGTAGGGCTGTGGTGGACGTGCCGTCTCCTTTCTCCCACTGCACCAGGGAGTCCTGCACGCACTTCACCACGGTTAAAACAGCTGTCCGTGGGTTCTCTGCCGTGGGACGCTCCACAGAAACCTGCCTGGAGACAGGACCTGATTCTCGGCCGGAAGAGGACTGGGTCTCAGCAGGCTGCCGGAGAGAGAGGGTCGTGAGAGGGGCTGCTGGTGCTCCTCGGTGGCGGACCTCACCCTCCAGGAAGCTGCACCTAGCCACGACATAGGTCTCTCTGTCCGTCAGCTTAACCGTGGCCTGGCCAGATTTCTTGAGGTGCAGCTTCCCGTACCAGGTGTGCATGTGCTTCCACCAGACGAGGAGCACATCCGATGTGTAGCCCAGGCTCTCTGCCTTCTCTCTCCAAGAAGCCTGCTTCCTTCTGGTGTCCCTTTACAGACGGTGTCCCTTCCGCCACAGATAGTCATTCTCTCTCAGCCACTCCAGCACCTCATCCTCGTGTTCCTCCTCAATGGAGTATTGCCTCCATTCCCTATCATCCGTCTGCCTCTTCCTCCCCCTGGCAGGGCCATATGGGCCCTCATCAGAGGGACTTCGAGGTTGTAGCGGCTGCTCCTCCACACCACCAGCAGCAGCAGCAACAGCAGGATCATCATCAGCAGCAGCAGCAGCAGCACCAGCACCAGCAGGACCAGGATCAGCAGCAGCAGAGTAAGCACCAGGAGCCCCATCAGGACCAGGAGCATGAACAGTACAAGTAGGACGAGCAAGTCCAGCAGCACGAGCAGAACGAGCAAGACCAGGAGTACGAGCAGGACGAGCAGGATGAGCAACTCCAGGAGCATGAGCAGGACGAGCAGGATGAGCAGGACGAGGAGCAGCTTCAGCAGAGTAAGCACCAGCAGAAGCAGCACCACCAGGAGCAGCATCAGCAGAGTAAGTACCAGCAGAAGCACCACTGCCAGAAGCAGCATCAGCAGAGTAAGCACCAGCAGAAGCACCACCGCCAGAAGCAGCATCAGCAGAGTAAGCACGAGCAGAAGCACCACTGCCATAAGCATCATCATCAGCTCCTCCAGAAGCAGAAGCAGCAGAAGCCCCAGCCCCAGAAGAGCGAGCCCATGCTGCAGAAGCCCCAGCACAACCAGAGTGAGGGCCAGGGGGCGGGATGGTAGCCCGGTCCCTCTTTTAAGGGCTGGCAGCAGATGGCTGAGGCTTTCTGTTCTTCCCCATGGTTGTGGGGTTGCTGGCTGGCAGGGAGGCTGGCAGGAACCAAGGCTGGCAGGAAGGCTGGCAGGGAGGCAGGCACCAAGGCTGGCAGGAAGGCAGGCACTGCAGCTGGCAGGAAGGCTGGCAGGAAGGCAGGCACCAAGGCTAGCAGGCAGGCAGACTGGCTGGCAGCAAGGCTGGCAGGGAGGCTGGCAGCAAGGCTGGCAGCAAGGCTTGCAGGCAGGCATGCAGGCAGGGCAGACAAGGCTGTCAATCCGTCCGGCATTCCTCTGAATGTTGACCTGCTTCCGAGCTGCTTCCCTTTATATCCACGGGACTTATGCAATGCATCCTCCCCGCATGCGCAATTAATGTTAGGCATCCGTTAGGCTTCCGCTGTGCATCCGCTAGGCTTCCGCTCTGCATCCCCTTCATCCGCTGTGCATCCGCTTCATCTGTTCCGTGTCCGCTTTGCTGAGGCCCCCCGGCAGGCTGGCTGGCAGGCAGGTAGGCCCCAAGGCTGGCAGGCAGGCAGGCACCAAGGCTGGCAGACAGCAAGGCTGGCAGGGAGGCTGGCAGGCAGGCAGGCAGACAGCAAGGCTGGCAGGGAGGCTGGCAGGATGGCAGCCAGCAAGGCAGCAGGCTGGCAAGGCACTCGATGTGTCTGGATGCAGGTCTTTCCTCTGAATGGTGACCTGCTTCCGAGCTGCTTCCCTTTATATCCGCGGGGCTGATGCAATACATCCCCCCCGCATGCGCATTGAATGCAAGGCATCCGCTAGGCTTCCGCTGTGCATCCGCTAGGCTTCCGCTCTGCATTCGCTTCATGCACTGTGCATCCACTCTGCATCCGCTTCATCCGCTTGGCGTCTGCTCTGCGTTCACTGTATCCGTTCCGCGTCTGCTTTGCTGAGGTCCCCCGGAAGCCTAGCAGATTTGCCATCCGCTCCCATCTGCTCCCATCCGCTAGGCTTCCACTCAGCATCCATTTTCCATCCGCTCTGCATCCTCCCCCTGTCCGTTCCTTTCCATGTTATCCGCTCTGGTTATGCAAATTTTCACCCCTTTTGAGAGCGGATAACAACGAATGGAACATTTTTCTTGTCCTCTGTGTCCTTTTTACAAACGTTTTGCATCCATTGGGCAGTGTGACAGGGCCTTAACTCAAGATTGAAATCAACATTTTTTTCAAGATTTCGCCTATCCCTCCCTGAGGTCCATGGACCACAGTTTAAGTACCACTTAAACTGGTGTGGCACTATAGGATTCCTCCAACTGCAAACCTCTTTGCATGTTGATAGAGAATGCACATTAGGTCAGAAATCCAACATGTCTTGCTTACTGTTACCTCTAAAAGCAGAAATGTAAAATTAACTTCATCCAAGTTATCTTCATCACCAAGTCCCTATGAAACTCATAAAGGCAGTCCATGAATACAAAGGGGATAACATTTTCCTGAACGGAATCAGGTATTCTTGCATTAAGTCAGTGTTGGTGGTTGCAGCATTTCTCCCATCCTTGAGGAGTCCAGGGAAATTATCTACCCAATTTCCCTGGTCATCAAAGTGGTAGAGAATCTTTAAATGCTATTTGTGCCCAGTGCTAATTAAAATCTGCCAAGGTGGTTTTCCAAATGAATGGTGGTAGATGGTTGTTCTGTCTGTGCTTTATTTAGTTCCATGCTGTTGAGTTTGCATTAGGAGCTTTAATTATCTTCTTCATCTTCAGATTTGATTCAGCATTCTGTTTGCAAGGGCAGAAGGAATGAGATGTATTTGCTCTCCCCTAGCACAACAGGTGAAAACTAACTCTTTTTTTTTAACAAGTTAAGCAAACTTAAGTGTTATTAACACCACTTCTGCTCTGTGAGACAGGATAGTGCTTGGAGGCTCTTGTGTCCTTAATTATGAATCTCCAGCTGTCTTCCAACCAAGTCCAATTTTTCAAGAGGTGAAAGAATGATGTATTCCCAATCAGGAGGTGTGTGGTGTGTTTTTTTTCCTTCTCTTCCCACTTCTATTTAGGAGATGAATTAGTACCTTAGCCCAGCTGTTATCCAGATGTGAACCATCATTGTCTGGAGAATTACATTCCATGAATCATTAATTAGAACTTCTCAGATATGCTTCATTGGGTGACACAAACAACCTGAAATATCGGTTGTAAAATTCAGGGTGAGAATAAGGCTGAAGATGACAAGAGCAAAGTTGTTTATCTAAAAGCAGCTACTGTGACTCCATTCTCTGATATGTACTCAATTCAAGCTGTTAACTGATTCTCTCTCTTCTGCGGATTCCCAGCTAGGACACCTGGAAATGGATTACTGGAAGAAAACTGATACAATATCAAAACATGTCAGGTTCAAAAATGGAACTAAAGCCCCTGTCACACTGCACCAACGGATGCAAAGAGGATGTAAAACAGACAAAAAAGCTTGCCATCCGTTGGTTGACGCGATGTATCCGTTCTGTACTCACTGCCTCCGTTTTGCTTCCTCTCTATCCGTCCAGCATCCGTTTAGGGACGTTTCATCCGCTCAGAAAGTTTTGAGCTGCTCAAAACTTTTGTGTGGAAAATGTATCCAATTCGTCCGTTCTGCATCCGCTACGCATCCGCTACGCATCCGTTCTGCATCCGTCACACATCCCTTATATCCGCTAGGCATCCGCTGCGCATTCGGGCAACTCGCATCCACTCGGACGCAGGGAGGAAGCGGAACGGATGCAGAACGGATGCCTAGCGGATGCAGCACAGAAACAAAGCATGTAAAACCGAAAAAACCTCCGCAGAGGGGACCTATCTCGGATATTAAGGATGTCTAGAGGATACCTAGAGGATGCCTAGAGGATGCAAAGGGACACCTATACTGCCTATAAAAAGGGGGAGCAACACATCTGGATCTCACTTTCAGACGAGCAGCCCTGCTGCAGACCTCTGCAGCCTTCATCTGACTCTTGCTCTTCCACAGCATCTAGTCATGTCCACCGTGGATTGTAACACAGTCCTTTTGGCAGCCACCATCCTTCTGCAATAGTGCAAAGCCATCTACAGGCTCTGTGAACTCTACTACGGGGAAAAAAAAAAGGGGGCGGCCAAGAAGCGTCTGGGTACGAAGATGGTTCACCAGAAGAGCAGAGGACGGACTGTACAACAAGCTGATGGTGGAGCTCAGGAACGAAGACACTCGGGCATTCCAGAACTTCATGAGGATGCCTCCAGCCATGTTTGATGAACTTGTGCAGCGGCTGACACCGAGGTTGACCAAGACAAAAACCAACTTCCCGCCCAGCCTGGACCCTGGGCTCAAGGTGGCACTCACTCTGCGCCACCTGGCCTCAGGGACCACCTACAGGAGCATGCAGTACGGATGGAGGGTGCCACACAACACCATCAGCATTGTGGTCAGAGAAGTGGTGCAGGCCATCATCGAAGAATACAAGGAGGAGCTCCTCCAGTGCCCCTCCACTGAAGAAGGATGGAAGAAAGTTGCAGAGCAGTGGTATCAGAAGTGGAACTTCCCCCACACCGTTGGAGCCATAGATGACAAGCACGTGGCCTGCAAAGCTCCAGCCAAGTCAGGGTCCACTTATTTCAATTACAAGGGCTTCTTCAGCATCATCCTCTTCGCCATGGTCGATGCTGACTACAAGTTCATGTACATCGATGCTTCAGGCAACGGCTCATCTTCAGATGCCCAGGTATACAACGCCAGTAACCTCAAGGAGGAGCTGGAAGGCAACCTCATCGTGGGCTTCCCAGATCCAGACCCTCTGCCCAACGACACACAAGATGTGCCCTACTTCATCATGGGGGATGACGACTTCTCCCTCACAACCTACCTCATGAAGCCCTACCCCTCCAGACTCCTCACCTATGAAGAGAGGCTGTCCAGGGCAAGGCGGGTGGTGGAGAACGCCTTTGGCATCCTGGCCAACAGGTTCCAGGTACTTCTCACCACCATACAGCTGGAGCAGTGGAGTGGCAAGACAGGATGATAGATGCTTAATGGATGCTTCCTTCAGCCTGTCTCATCACATTGATGAGATTGGGCCATATATGTTGGGTGGGCCTACAATGAACAGGGCATTTAATAAAGAGTTGTGTTTATGTTCATATGTGTGGATCAATGCTTACATTGTTATTGATAATAAAGGGCCGTAGGTGTGGCACCTGGGAGGGTGGACCATACAGTCCCACAATGCTTGCACTGGAGGTTTATCTATCCCACAACTATTACCCATCCCAAAGGTATCTCTGCCCATCCCACTGCTATCTCAACCCATCCCACTGCTATCTCAACCCATCCCACTGCTATCTTAACCCATCCCACTGCTATCTTAACCCATCCCACAAGCATGCAAAGGCTTAAACCATTTCTAAAAGTTTCCACCAAGACTTTATTAAAAAAAAGAAATGAAGCAAGTGTATGAATCAAAAATAGACTTTACTAACAAAAAGCTGTAAAACAAAAATGAGTCTCTGGCACTCCTCTTGGTCGCTCAGTCTCAGGGGTGAAGGGTCAAGGTGCTGTGGAGGTAGCTGGTGCTGGAGTGCTTGTCATCAGCTCCTCCAGAAGCAGAAGCAGCAGAAGTACCAGCCCCAGAAGAGCGAGCCCATGCTGCAGAAGCCCCAGCAGAACCAGAGTGAGGGCCAGGTGGCAGGATGGTAGCCCTGTCCCTCTTGCAAGGGCTGGCAGCAGATGGCTGAGGCTTGCTGTGCTTCAGCATGGTTGTGGGGTTGCTGGCTGGCAGGGAGGCTGGCAGGAACCAAGGCTGGCAGGAAGGCTGGCAGGGAGGCAGGCACCAAGGCTAGCAGGAAGACTGGAAGGCAGGCAGGCACCAAGGCTTGCAGGAAAGCTCGCACCAAGGCTGGCAGGAAGGCTGGCAGGGAGGCAGGCACCAAGGCTTGTAGGAAGGCTGGCAGGCAGGCAGGCACCAAGGCTGGCAGGCAGGCATGAACCAAGGCTGGCAGGCAGGCATGAACCAAGGCTGACAGGCAGGCAGGCACCAAGGCTGGCAGGTAGACTGGCTGGCAGCAAGGCTGGTAGCAGGGCTTGCAGGAAGACATGCAGGCAGGACAGGCAAGGCAGTCGATGTGTCTGGAAGCAGGTCTTTCCTCTGAATGGCAACCTGCTTCCGAGCTGCTTCCGTTATATCCACGGGGTTGACTCAATGCATCCTCCCTGCATGCGCAATTAACGCTCGGCATCCGCTAGGCTTCCACTGTGCATCCGCTGTGCATCCGCTTCATCCATTCCACGTCCGTTCTGCATCCGCTGTATCCGTTCCGCATCCACTTTGCTGCGGCCCCCCGGAAGCCTAGCGGATGTGCCATCCGCTCCCATCCCTTCCATCCGCTGGGCTTCCGTTCCGCATCTGCTTTCCATCCACCCTGCGTCCTCCCCCCGTCCATGTTATCCGCTCTGGTTATGCAAATTTTTGCCTCTTCTGAGAGTGGATAACAACGGATGGAACATTTTTCTCGTTCTTTGTGTCCGATTTGCATCCATTGGGCAGTGTGACAGGGTCTTAATGCTGATGTTTCCAAACAAAGTTTTCTTAAGAAAAAAAATAATCAGCTGCAGATGATGTTCTGTTACTATCACGATTAATGTTGGTAATAATAGGTAACAGAGTTGGAAGGGACCTTGTAGGTTATCTAGTCCAGCCCCCCCAACTCACCCAAGCAGGAGACCCTACACCATTTCTGACAGATGGCAGTCCAGTCTCTTCTTGAAAGCTTCCAGTGATGAAGCTCCGCAACCTCTGAAGGCAACTTCTGTTCTGGTTGATGGTTCTCACTGTCAGAAAAATTCTCTTTATTTCCAGGTTGAATCTTTCCTTGTTCAGTTTCATAAAGTGATATTAGTACCTCACTTGATCTTGATTGTATCCCTCTGTTAATGCAACTTAGGATTGCATTGGCTTTTTTGGCTGCTGCTGCTGCACACTGTTGGTTCATATTTAATTCGCTGTCCAATAAGACTTCAAGATCGCTCTCACAGTTACTGCTATTAAGCCTGGTTTTGCCCAGTCTATATGTGTACTTTTGGTTTTACTTGCCTAAGTATAGGGCTTTACTTTTCTCTATATAGAATTTCATTTTATGACGTGGGATAATACCCGAAGGAAACTGAACAGCATACACGTAAGTACCCGCGAAAACTTAAGAAAACTAATTTCATTTTGTTAGATATGGCCCAGTGTTCTAGTCTGTCAAGATCCGTCTGGATCTTGAGCTATTGTTGAAAGAAATATCCTTCTGGGTTCTGTTCCAAGTGGGGAAAAAGATATTGGAAACATGGAGACTGCTTGGAAGGTTTAATGGTGGACAGGACCACATGGCCTGGAGCTCCAGAGAAGGATGATCACATGGTTCAAGGTGAGAAGAGATCAAGAAAAAAAGACTGACATGCTGAGAGTGCCTGGGTTTTCTACTCTCTGTTGGGATTTGTTCCATTTGGAAATAAGGTGCGCGAGACCAGGTTCCAACAAACAGCTCTTTTATTAAACATTAAAGCAACTGGTAATGGAACATTTGCCCAAGCTGCGGCAGCCCTTCTGATAGTGGCTTGCTCTCGGCTTGTGGCCAATGACAGTAGTTCAAGTGTTCCCGCCATTCGGTGGGCCAATTGGAATGGCTCCCAAGTAACCAATCCGAAAACGGCCTTCTCGCCAATCAATTTAAGGTATTTGGAGTCTACCAAGTTCTATACACAACACCTCTCCCCCCTTGGTTTCGTCCAATGTGCATCACGTAGTCACAAAGGTAGGTGGGGCTTTTTCGAGTTCTGGTTGACCTGCGCAGCTCAGTCTCAGCATGGTCCTCAAGCGGTTCGGATGGGATCACTTTCTCTCTGCATCTTCTTCATGGAACCTCCTGCAAGGGTGAGTCAGCCTTGCCACTCCTGCCTGAGTTTCTCAGGCTGGTTGAGGTGGCTCCGCTGCTCCCTCCTGGTTTGTCCGGGCTGGTCGAGCTGGCCTGGCTGTCTCCTTCCAGGAAGGCCTCACCTCGTTCTACTGCTCCCGGACTTCTTCTCTGGAGGTCATCTGATTGTGAGTGCTCTTTTTGTTTTATTTGGTTTTCTTTGTGTAGTGATTGTTGTCATGTTATTGGAGGTTCATCTCTCCCTTTTTTATTATTTTGTGTTTTCCCCCCCTACTTGGTTGTTTTTGGTTCATTTATTTGCAGCGCTTGTGTGGTGTTGCGTTCTAGTGTTCGAGAGCAAAGCTGGTCAATGTGCCGCTTCCATGCTCTTCCATCGTTCAACACAAGTTGGTAAGACCGGGTGCCTGTGATTTGGGTAATTGTGTCTGGGACCCATAACAGGTCCCCGGTAAAGTTTCTGGCATAAACCAGATTGCCTATTTCAAATGAGTGATATCTACTGGAGGAGTCAGGGGGTTTGTCCCAGGTATAGGTGGGGCGCAGTCTATCGAGGTAGGAGTGCAATTTCCTACCCATGAGGAGTTCTGCTGGGCTCTTGTTAGTGGTTGTGCTAGAGGTGATATGTTGAATGGTTAACAATCTGTTAAGTTTATCTTGCACGTCCCCCATGTCCATTTTTTCTAGGCCCTCCTTACTATAATGAACCATGCATTCAGCCCATCCATTTGAAGCCGGATGAGCCGGTGCTGTCAGGGCATGTCAGATGCCCTGTGCAGCCAAGTACTGCTCGAATGCCAGAGCAGTAAACTGGGGTCCATTGTCCGAGACTATAATGTCAGGCAGTCCATGGATGGCGAAAAGTTTGTTTAACTGTTTCATGACTGCCTCGGTGGTAGTGGATGCCATAAATATGACTTCCAACCAATTCGAGTAGGCATCCATGATTACCAAATAGGTGTTCCCTTTAGTCGGCCCCACGAAGTCAATATGCAGTCTCGACCATGGGCCTCTGGGAGTTTCCCATTTCATGACTGGTGCCAGTGGGGGTGTAGGCCTTGATTTCTGGCAGTCATCGCATGTGGCCACCCAATGTTCAATATCCTTGTCCAACTTCTGGCCAAGGCTTACATCTTAACTACACCTGGGTGCCCCTCATATAACATGCACAACACTTCTTCCTGTAATTTTTCTGGGATTACCACCCTGTCCCCCCACAATATACAGCCTTTTTCAATAGACAGTTCAGTCTGTCGGTTGTGAAAAGGTTTAAAAGTCTCGCTTTTGCTTTCATCTGGCCAGCCCTTACCTACCCAAGGCAGAATGTGAGCTGTCAGCAGGTCTTTCGTGCTAGATTTAGCGACGTCTGCTGTGGTTAGTGGCAGATTCGGCCAGGACTCGATTTGGAGAGTGGAGACGGTGGGAGCTGGGTTGTCTTCCATGATGGGCAGCGGGGAATGGTTCAAAGCATCTGCATGGGTCATGGTCTTTCCTGGGCGATGGATGAGATTGTAGTTATATGCAGCAAGGAATTCAGACCACCTTGTCATTCTTGGTGATAGAATATTCGGGGTTGGATTGTTTCCCGCTAGGATGCCTAGCAGGGGTTTTTGGTCAGTGATGATCGAAAAAGTCCTACCATAAAGGTACTTGTTAGAGATAACATTGTTTACCCTAACTGGTTTAGGTGAAATAAGAACTATGATTCATAGTTGTGTATGTTAAAGTGTCTGCAGCTTTAACTGTGGGATAGTAATTAAGGGAGTGGTTATGAAAACACTTTAAATAAGAAGCAAGACTACAGCTTGCTCTCACTCTGGCTTTGATGATCCCTGATTACTGCTTGGAATCAAGACTGCATTGCTCGAACGGGAGAGACAACAAAGGACTGATTTGTAAGTGAACTGAC
>BLBF01000036.1:21562311-21585776 GCA_015471245.1 Laticauda colubrina | reverse complement strand
TATATTATTGATAGCACAAGCGTATCTGTTATTTTTACTGTATGTTAATAAACATACAAGCTTAGCTCACTCATTTATCTGTGTGCCTATCTGACTAACGCTGCACATTCTGTTTAGCTTGTCTCCCTAACCCTGGTTGGGGAACCCAGGCTTAACAGTACTCATGGAAACTTTTGATGCCGGCTATGATTGCGAGGGCTTCTCGATCGAGGTGGCTGTAATTTCTCTCCGATTTTGACAGCGTTTTGGAATAGAAGGTGACTGGTGCCTCTCTGCCATCTGGTAGCTTGTGGCTCAGGATGGTGCCGATTCCAAAAGGTGATGCATCACAGGTAACTGTCAAAGGCAGGGTATTGCTATACTGGATCAAAACAGTGTTAGAAGTTAATAAGTCCTTGATATTTTGGAATGCTGCTTGTTCCCGTTGGCCCCATTTCCAGATAGTTTTTTTGTCTTAAGGGCCTGTCACATTGGCCGACGGATGCAAAACGTTTGTAAAAAGGACACAGTGGACGAGAAAATGTTCCATCCATTGTTATCCACTCTCAAAAGTGCCCCAAATTTGCATAACCAGAGGGGACAACAACGGAAAGGAACAGACAGGGGGAGGATGTAGAGGGGATGGTAAGCGGATGCTCCACGGAAGCCTAGCAGATGGAAGCGGATGGGAGCGGATGGCACATCTGCAGGGCTTCCGGGGGAGCACAGCAAAGTGGACGCGCAGTGGAAAGAGCGGATGCAGAGCGGAAGCCTAGCGGAAGCCTAGCAGAAGCCTAGCGGATGCACAGCATTCGTTGCGCATGCGGGGAGGATGCATTGCGTCAGCCCCGCAGATATAAAGGGAAACAACTTGCAAGCAGGTCACCATTCAGAGGAAAGACCTGCTTCCAGACACAGCTCCAGTCAGCCAGCCAGCCAGCAAGCCAACAACCCATCAACCATGGGGAAGAAGAGAAAGCCTCTGCCATCTGCTGCCAGCCCTGGCAAGAGGGACAGGGCCACCATCCCAACCCCTGGCCCTGACTCTGCTTCTGCTGAGGCTTCTGCTGCTGGGGCTGACTCTTCTGGTGCTGGAGCTTCTGCTGGTGCTGCTCCTGGTGCTGGGGCTTCTGCTGGTGCTTACTCTGCAGGTGCTGCTCCTGGTGCTGGTGCTTCTGCTGGTGCTTACTCTGCTGGTGCTGCTCCTGGTCCTGCTGGTCCTGCTGATGCTCCTGGTGCTCCTGGTCCTGCTGGTGCTGCTGGCGCTGCTGCTGCTTACTCTGCAGCTCCTGGTGGTGGTGGTAGTGTGGAGGAGCAGACCCTACAACCTCAAAGCCCCTCTGATGAGGGCCCATATGGCCCTGCAAGAGGGAGGAAGAGGCAGACGCGTGAACAGGAGAGGAGGCAATACTCAATCGAAGAGGAACATGAGGATGAGGTGCTGGAATAGCTGAGGGAGAATGAGTATCTCACCTCCAAAGCACCTGGACCCTTCACTCCTGAGACTGGGCACGCCTCAGAGTGACCAAGAAGAGTGGCAGAGACTGGGTGGCTACCTGTTGACTTTATCTTTGCTTTGGACACTTGACTTGGGTCATTTTTCTTTTACAGCTTATTATTAATAAAGATTATCTTTGCTTCACACACTTGTTTCATTTATTTTATTAAATAAAGTCTTGGTGAAACCTTTTAGAAATGGTTTAAGCCTTTGCATGCTTGTGGGATGGGTAAGGATAGCAGTGGGATGGGCAGGGATACCTTTGGGATGGGTAATAGCTGTGGGATGGGTAATAGCTGTGGGATGGGCAGGGATACCTTTGGGATGGGAAATAGCTGTGGGATAGATAAGCCTCCAGTGTAAGCATAGTGGGACTGTAGGGTCCACCCTCCCAGGTGCCACACCTATGGCACTTTATTATCAATAACAATGTAATCATTGACCCACACATTTCAACATAAACACAACTCTTTATTAAATGCCCTGTTCATTGTAGGACCACCCAACATACATGGCCCAATCTCATCCGTGTGATGAGACAGGCTGAAGGAAGCATCCATTAAGCATCTACCATCCTGTCTTGCCACTCCATTGCTCCAGCTGGGGAGTTGCACCAGTTTTTCAGGAGGTTGCGCTGCTTCTTCCCTTCATGTGAAGCTCTGTTGGGGCCTTGTACATCCACAGTGTCTATCAGGTTTCGCCTTGCCTCCATTCCCCAGGCTCCATGTCCCCATTGCCTTGTTGGAGGTCCACGAGCCTGTTCTGCAACACTGGGTAGCGGGTGCGCATGAGATTGTGCAGGATACAGCAAGCTTCCATGATCCTCCCCACGGTCTCTGGGCGATGCTGCATGGTGGTGAGAAGTACCTGGAACCTGTTGGCCAGGATGCCAAAGGCGTTCTCCACCACCCGCCTTGCCCTGGACAGCCTGTAGTTGAAGATCCTCTCTTCATAGGTGAGGCATCTGGAGGTGTAGGGCTTCATGAGGTAGGTTGTGAGGGAGAAGGCGTCATCCCCCACGATGAAGTAGGGCGCATCTTGTGTGTCATTGGGCAGGGGGTCTGGATCTGGGAAGCCCATGATGAGGTTGCATTTCAGCCCCTCCTTGAGGTGACTGGTGTTGTATACCTGGGCATCTGAAGATGAGCCGTTGCCTGAAGCATCGATGTACATGAACTTGTAGTCAGCATCGACCATGGCGAAGAGGATGATGCTGAAGAAGCCCTTGTAGTTGAAATAAGTGGACCCTGACTTGGCTGGCGCTTTGCAGGCCACGTGCTTCCCATCTATGGCTCCAACAGTGTGGGGGAAGTTCCACTTATGATACCACTGCTCCGCAACTGTCTTCCAGCCTTCTTCAGTGGAGGGGCACTGGAGGAGCTCCTCCAGATATTCTTCGATGATGGCGTGCACCACTTGTCTGACCACAATGCTGATGGTGTTGTGTGCACCCTCCAGGCATACTGCATGTTTCTGTATGTGGTCCCAGAGGCCAGGTGGCGCAGAGTCAATGCCACCTTGAGCCCAGGGTCCAGGCTGGGCCAGAAGTTGGTGCTCTGCTTGGTCAACCTGGGTCTCAGCTGCTCCACAACTTCGTCAAACATGGCTGGTGGCATCCTTATGAAGTTCTGGAATGCACGAGAGTCTTCGTTCCTCAGCTCCACCATCAGCTTGTTGTACAGTCCATACTCTGCTCTTCTGGTGATCCATCTTCGGACCCAGACACTTCTTGGCCACCTCCTTTTCTTCCTGTAGAACAGGTGAAAGAGCCTGTAGATGGCTTCACACTGTTGTAGAACGATGGTGGCTACCAAAAGGAGTGTGTGATGATCCATGGTGGAGATGACTGGATGCTGTGGAAGAGGAAGAGCCAGATGAAGGCTGAAGAGGTCTGCACCACAGGGCTGATGGAGTGAAAGTGAGATCCAGGTGAGTTCCTTCCCTTTTTATAGGAAATATAGGTTTTCCACTAGATGTCCTTTTGCATTCTCTAGACATCCTGAAGACATCCTAAATATCCAAGATAGGTCCCCTCTGCAAACATTTTTTCCATTTTAATGCTTTGTATGCGAGCTGCATCCACTTTCATCCTTTCTCCGTACATGCTACTAACGCTTTGTGTCCGTTCTGCATCCTTTTCGCTTCCTCCCTGTGTCTGTTTTCCTCTGGAGCGGATGCGAGTTGCGTGGATGCGTAGCGGATGTCTAATGGATATAGCGGACGCGTAACAGATGATGACGGATGTAGAACGGATGTTCCCCGTATGTGTTGTGGATGCAGAACAGACGCGTTGGATACATTTTCCGCTCAAAAAGTTTTGTGTAGCTCAAAACTTTTTGAGCGGATGAAATGTCAACAGACGGATGCTGGACGGATAGAGACGATGAAAAACGGAGGCAGTGAGTACAGAACGGAAGCATCGCATTAACCAAAGGATGGCAAGTGTTTCTCTCCATTTTACATCCTCTTTCCAACCATTGGTGGTGTGTGACAGGGGCTTAACAACCGATGTAAGGGTTCTGCTATGGTTGATTTTGGGGGCAGGAAGACATTGTAGAAATATTTGAGACCTAGGAATGCTTGTAAGTCAGTTTTGTTCCTAGGTTTACATGCGTTTTTAATTGCCTTTATCTTCTTTTCAGTGGGGTGTATCCCTTGCTCATCTATGAGATAGCCTAGAAATTCGACCTGGTCGGTGGCTAGTTTACATTTTTCTCGCTTTACTTTTAGGCCTGCGTCTCTGAATTTTCACAATACCTCTTTTAGTCGTCTTTCTAATTGGTTTGCATTTTTTGCTGCCACTAGTACATCATCAAAATAGGGGACGACTCCCTTGATTCCGTTTAGAAGGTGCTCCATGAGACTTTCGAAAACGCCTGGGGCAACGCTAACACCGAATTGAAGTTGGTTGCACTTGAATGCCCCTCTGTGTGTAACTATAGTCTGTGCCTCTGCGGTTTCGGGGTCAACTGGTAGTTTTTGATATGCTTATGCAAAATCAAGTTTCGCAAAAATATTTCCTCCCTCTAGTGAGAACATTAAGTGTTGCACTACCGGCACCAGGTATGCACTTTGTTGGAGTGCATGGTTTAGGGTTGCCTTATAGTCTCCACAGATGTGCACTGACCCTTCTGGTTTGAGAGGAGATGGGTGGTTCCCACCTGGCATGGTTGATTGGCTCTAACACCCTTTGTGCTGTTAGTTTGTTTAGTTGTTCTTCTATTTTTGGTTTTAAGGCAAAAGGAATGCCCTGGCTTTGAGCTGGATGGGGGCTATTTTTGGGTTTAGACAAAACGATATTGGGGTCCCCTTGTACTTGCCTAGGGTCCCGTCGAATACACCCTGGAACTCTTGCAACAGGCTCTCTTCCCAGTTGGCCGCAATGATGCTGTTGATCCCGGTCATCCCGATTCCCAGGAGCACGAACCATTCAATTCCCAGCAGGCTAGGGTGATCATGGTCGACGATTGTCAGAGGCAGGATTTCAGCATGATTTTTAAATTCCATGAGGAAATGTTCAAGGCCCACTACCGGGATTCGGTTTCCCTGGTAGTCCTTTAATATTAACTCTTGTTGTTCAAGTTCTCTTTGCTTGATGTCTGGTATCAGGCGTCTGATAGTGTTCCAAGATATCATTGATAAGTATGATCCGGAGTCTACTTCCATCTCACAGGGCTTCCCTTCGATGTTCACCTTTATCCGGACCTTTTTTACATTTGCTGCCCTGTCATTTCCGATAGTTATGGTCTGGTGCGTTTCCTCTCTGTCACTCGTTTGTCAGTTTCTGTTTTCTCAGTTCCAGCTGCTTCCAGCTTGTCTATCTCTGTTTCTGGGCGGGGGGGGGGGGTACTGCCGCGCCTTTTAGGACTATAGCTCTTTTTGTTTTGGCAGACCCTTGTGATGTGCCCCCATTTTTCACAAGCTCTGCAGATTGCATCTGGGAACCTGCATTCTGATCGCGGGTGGTTGCCTCCGCATCCAGCACACTGGAATTCCCGCCTGCTTCTTTTTTCCCGCCATTTTCTGTCTGACTGAAGGCTATGTATATCTTCATTGTCATCATCAGTGTCACTCAGGGAGTTGAGATCTTCATAGTGGTTGGTCGCTATGGGCTGTTTCTTGCTTCCCACTGCCTTCTTTTCTCTGGGTTGATTCGGCGGATCTGGAATTGAGTTCATCTGGCGCATAGTGGCTACAGATTTCTTGGCTGCTTCAGCAGTGGTGGCTTCTGCAATGGCCTCGGCCACAGTGATATTCGGTCTGTTTAGCAACTTGCTTTGGAGTGTAGGTTCCCTCAATCTGAGGACCATGCAGTCCCTCATGGCCTCGTCCATGTTCTAGAACTCGCAGGCTCCTCTGATGTGTCTTAGGGCTGCTACAAAATCTCTGACGCTCTCAGAGATTTGACGCTCTCTTCTCTGTGGTCTTTTTTGTTAAACTCATGTCTTTTGATAAGGTTGGAGACCACTGGCACGTAATGTTCTTGGAGCATTCTGTTCAGCTCAGGCCAAGCCATTTGCTTAACATCTCTCAGTTTGGCTAGCATCTTTGCCATTTTAAAAATGGCTGGTCCACAGTGCATGAGGAATACAGCCCTCTTCCTCTGATCAATTATCTCCTGCAGCTCGTTGCTTTCTAAAAACATCAGAAAGCAATCAATGTACGACTCCCAATCTTCCTTGGCTGGGTTGAACGGTGTGGGAGGCTCATTGTTACCGGCCATCTCGATCACTCAGTTCTGGTTGCCGTGTGCTTTGGTCTCACTCTTCTAAGATGATCCCATCCTTGTCGCCAGTGTTCCATTTGGAAATAAGGTGCACGAGACCAGGTTCCCAAAAACAGCTCTTTTATTAAATAGTAAAGCAACTGGTAATGGAATATTTGCCCAAGCCGCGGCAGCCCTTCTTATAGAGGCTTGCTCATGGCTTGTGGCCAATGACAGTAGTTTAAGTGTGCCCGCTGTCCAGTGGGCCAATCGGAATGGCTCCCAAGTAACCAATCCGAGAATGGCCTTCTCGGCCAATCAGTTTAAGGTATTTGGAGTCTACCAAGTTCTATACACAACAGGATTTGAATTGGAGCTTGTATTCTAATTGGTTGTCAGACTCCCAGGGGCAACTCTGTAAGCTGTCCTGAGTGGTCTACCCTTAAAAGGGCTTTTGGCAATTGCTATAGCTTTACCTGAAGTTCCTTGTTATGTAAAGTATTCTGGCCCAGGCCTTAATGGCCCACCCATTAACAAAGGTGGGGGTGAGATTCAACTTCTGAGGTGAGTTTCTGCTTCTTGAGTTTCTACTCTTTTTAGGGGAAATATTCTGCCTTTTTAATATTTCCTAGGCTATTTCAATTTTCTAGGAGAGGGGTGGGTGCTAACTTCCTACACTATCTTCTAGGGTGTTAGCTATTCCTGCCTGCTTAGTATCATTTGCAAATTTGGTAAGTTCCCCTTCTATTCCCTCATCTAAATCATTTATCACATGACCTTGGGACACAGCAATGGTCATAAATATGAACCAATTGCCAAGCATCTGAATTTTGATCACATGATCATGGGAATGCTGCAAATGTTGAAACTGTGAGCATGTCACATTTTTCAGTGCCATTGTAACTTTGAGCAATCAATAAATGCATTGTTATAAGTTGAGGATTACTTCTAATTGAGCCCAGAATTATGATTGTAAGTCATTGTGGTCATTAAATGAATCCATTTCATACTATGGATCTTTTTTGCCAGAAACTGGAAGTCAGCTTTGGAAACTGAAAAAAAGGTTAAAAAATCAAAGATATGGGACACTGCAAATGTTTGTAAATGTGAACTGGCTGCTAAAAGCCTAAACTTCATTCAAGTGACCACAGGAGGTCCCAAAGGTGCTTTTTCAGGAGGAAACTAGACTTTTTTGTTTTTTCTTTTGAAAAGATAAACCTCTAAGTGCTTCAATGATCCTCTAAAAGGATGCAAATTACCAGCTGTCTGCAAGGAATATAAACCTTCTGTTCCCTACTATCCTGACAGAACTGAAGAAGCTTCTTGGAGAAGAAGTGAAATGCTTTCAAAAGAAAAAACAAGAAAGTCCCATTACCTTCTGAAAAAGCACCTTTGGAACAACCATTACCCGGATGACTGAGAATCTCTACAGACTAGGGTTTTGTACGACAATAGGAACATCAGAATCAAGCAATAAGAAACTTTTGGGAGGATCATCATAAGTTCCGCAGTTGCTAAAGGCCCTGTCACACTGCCCAACAGATGCAAAACAGACACAATGGACGAGCAAAATGTTCCATCCGTTGTTATCCGCTCTCAAAAGGGGCAAAAATTTGCATAACCGGAGCGGATAACATGGAAAGGAACGGACGCGGGGAGGATGCACAGCGGATGGAAAGCGGATGCGGAACAGAAGCCCAGCGGATGGAAGCGGATGAGACCAGATGGCACATCTGCAAGGCTTCCGGGGGGCCTCAGCAAAGCAGACACGGAACGGATGAAGCGGATGCACAGCAGATGAAGGGGATGCAGAGCGGAAGCCTAGCGGATGCACAGCGGAAGCCTAATGGATGCCTAGCATTAATTGAGCATGCGGGGAGGATGCATTGCGTAAGCACCGCAGATATAAGGGAAGCAGCTCGGAAGCAGGTCAACATTCAGAGGAATGCCGGACGGATTGACAGCCTTGTCTGCCCTGCCTGCATGCCTGCCTGCAAGCCTTGCTGCCAGCCTCCCTGCCAGCCTTGCTGCCAGCCAGGCTGCCTGCCAGCTTTGGTGCATGCCTTCCTGCCAGCCTTGGTGCCTGGCTTCCTGACAGCCTTGGTTCATGCCTGCCTGCAAGCCTTGGTGCCTGCCTGCCTACCAGCCTTCCTGCCAGCCTTGGTGCCTGCCTCCCTGCCAGCCTTCCTGCCAGCCTTGGTTCCTACCAGCCTCCCTGCCAGCCAGCAACCCCACAACCATGGGGAAGAACAGAAAGCCTCAGCCATCTGCTGCCAGCCCTTACAAGAGGGACAGGGCTACCATCCCGCCCCCTGGCCCTCACTCTGGTTGTGCTGGGGCTTCTGCAGCACGGACTCGCTCTTCTGGGGCTGGGGCTTCTGCTGTTTCTGCTTCTGGAGGAGCTGATGATGTGGGGGATCAGAAAAGCACTCCAGCACCAGCCACCTGTACAGCACCTGGACCCTTCACCCCTGAGACTGAGTGACCAAGAGAGTGCCAGAGAACATTTTTGTTTTATAGCCTGTTGTTAATAAAGTCTATTTTTGATTCACACACTTGCTTCATTTCTTTTTTTAAATAAAGTCTTGGTGGAAACTTTTAGAAATGGTTTAAGCCTTTGCATGCTTGTGGGATGGGTTAAGATAGCAGTGGGATGGGTTAAAATAGCAGTGGGATGGTTTGAGACAGCAGTAGGATGGGCAGGGATACCTTTGAGATGGGTAATAGCTGTGGGATGGGCAGGGATACCTTTGGGATGGGTAATAGCTGTGGCATAGATAAACCTCAAGTGCAAGTATAGTGGGACTGTATGGTCCACCCTCCCAGGTGCCACACCTATGGCCCTTTATTATCAATAACAATGTAATCAATCATCCACACATGTCAACATAAACACAACTCTTTATTAAATGCCCTGTTCATTGTAGGCCTACCCAACATACATGGCCCAATCTCATCAGTGTGATGAGATAGACTGAAGGAAGCATCCATTAATCATCTATCATCCTGTCTTGCCACTCCACTGCTCCAGCTTGGGAGTTGCACCAGTGTTTCAGGAGGTTGCGCTGCTTCTTCCCTTCATGTGAGGCTCTGTTGGGGCCTTTTTACATCCTCAGTGTCTATCAGGTTTCGCCCTCGCCTCCATTCCCCAGGCTCCATGTCCCCATTGCCTTGTTGGAGGTCCACGAGCCTGTTTTGCAAGACTGGGTAGCAGGTGCGCATGAGATTGTGCAGGATGCAGCAAGCTTTCACGATCCTCCTCTCGGTCTCTGGGCGATGCTGCATGGTGATGAGAAGTACCTGGAACCTGTTGGCCAGGATGCCAAAGGTGTTCTCCACCACCCGCCTTGCCCTGGACAGCCTGTAGTTGAAGATCCTCTCTTCACTGGTGAGGCATTTGGAGGTGTAGGGCTTCATGAGATAGGTTGTGAGGGAGAAGGCATCATCCCCCATGATGAAGTAGGGCACATCTTGAGTGTCGTTGGGCAGGGGGTCTGGATCTGGGAAGCCGATGATGAGGTTGCATTCCAGCCCCTCCTTGAGGTGACTGGTGTTGTATACCTGGGCATCTGAAGATGAGCCGCTGCCTGAAGCATCGATGTACATGAACTTGTAGTCAGCATCGACCATGGCGAAAAGGATGATGCTGAAGAAGCCCTTGTAGTTGTGATAAGAGGACCCTGACTTGGCTGGTGCTTTGCAGGCCACATGCTTGCCATCTATGGCTCCAACGGTGTGTGGGAAGTTCCACCTCTGATACCACTGCTCTGCAACTTTCTTCCATCCTTCTTCAGTGGTGGGGCACTGGAGGAGCTCCTCCATGTATTCTTTGATGATGGCCTGCACCACTTCTCTGACCACAATGCTGATGGTGTTGTGTGGCACCCTCCAGCTGTACTGCATGCTCCTGTAGATGGTCCCTGAGGCCAGGTGGCGCAGAGTGAGTGCCACCTTGAGCCCAGGTTCCAGGCTGGGCGGGAAGTTGGTGTTTGCCTTGGTCAACCTGGGTGTCAGCCGCTGCACAACTTCGTCAAACATGGCTGGAGGCATCCTCATGAAGTTCTGGAATGCACGAGGGTCTTCGTTCCTGAGCTCCACCATCAGCTTGTTGTACAGTCCGTCCTCTGCTCTTCTGGCGAACCATCTTTGTACCCAGACACTTCTTGGCCGCCTCCTTTTCTTCCCGTAGTAGAGTTCACAGAGCCTGTGGATGGCTTCGCACTGTTGCAGAAGGACGGTGGCTGCCAAAAGGACTGTGTTATGATCCACGGTGGACATGACTGGATGCTGTGGAAGAGGAAGAGTCAGATGAAGGCTGCAGAGGTCTGCAGCAGGGCTACTGTTCTGAAAGTGAGATCCAGATGAGTTGCTCCCCCTTTTTATAGGCAGTATAGGTTTTCCCCTAGGTGTCCCTTTGCATCCTCTAGGCAACCTCTAGACATCCTCTAGACATCCTTAATGTCCCAGATAGGTCCCCTCTGCGAACATTTTTTCCCTTTTAAATGCTTTGTTTCCGTGCTGCATCCGCTAGGCATCCGTTCTGCATCCGTTCTGCATCCGTTCTGCGTCCATTCTGCTTCCTCCCTTCGTCCGAGCGGTTGCGAGTTGCCCGAATGCGCAGCGGATGCCTAGCGGATATAGCAGATGCGTAACGGATGCAGAACAGATGCCTAGCGGATGCCTAGAGGATGCAGAACGGACGAATTGGATACATTTTCTGCTCAAAAGTTTTGAACAGCTCAAAACTTTCTGAGCGGATGAAACATCCATAGACAGATGCTGGACAGATAGAGAGGAAGCAAAATGGAGGCAGTGAGTACAGAACGGATACATCGCGTTAACCAACGGATGGCAAGCTTTTTTGTCCGTTTTACATCCTCTTTGCATCCATTGGTGCAGTGTGACAGGGGCTTAAGTTATTAAGTGAGGACTTCTGTAAAAAACTCAGGATTTTTGGAGAAGAAATGACAAAGTGAAGACTGATCTGCTAAAAGCAGAGCCAGCTAGTATCTGCAATGGGAAGAAAGGCTGGCAAGTAGAATAGTTCTTTATAATTCCCTTCCAGGCAAGGAGAGAATTTAAGATCAGCCTCAAATATTCCAAACAATTGCTCCTCACAATGAGGCAACAATAGAGTGTTATCAGCCTACTTTAGAGTTTTGGGAAACAAGGAATAGACATATTGTTTAAAACATGATCAGTGCTTTTGAAAGGTTTGCATACTTCCCTTTCTAATCACTTTCAGAAATTGCTTATTAACTGTTTTTCAATAGTAGGAACCTTTGGATCAACCAGTCTGGTGAGAAAAACACCAGGTGAGTTTCCTCCAATCTTTAGCATAAAAAAAAAAAAAAAGGTTTTCAAAACAAGTATTAAGGACTTTTAAAAAATTAAGCAGCAGCAAAAGGATGATTAGAATTTTGATTTAGGAAAGTTACAAACAGACTAAGGGTTGAGATGGATTTGCACTAGAATTTTGGACTTAATAAAAAGAACCTCCCTCATGGGAAAAATCTTTTCTTTTCATTTTTTAAAAAACACGATACAATCAGACTTTGAACATTCACTACTAGAAAGAACTAACTTGGATATAAAGGTTGTAATTAAAGAAGAAACCTTAAATTTGTCTTACTGATACAGAATAAAGCAAATATTTTAATATTGCACATAGTGAAGAATATTTTTGAATAAGTTAATTTAAGAGTTTCTGCTTTTATAGATATACTGTGTTTAAATTATATTATGAAAAAAGAACAAATTTATCTGGCAGGATTGAAGCTGATATGAAAGAGGATTTCAGCCCCTACCTGGTGCCATTCAACTTGACAAAACCGTATTTGCTTTTTGAAATTTCTCAAAGAAAGAAAAGGAGCATTTCCATGAAATTTTCATTGGCAAAATGCAATATTCATGAACCTATTTACTTATGAAATGGGCATAATTTGTTTAATTTTGACATTGTCAGGGACAAGTAAGAAAGACTTGTATTTCAGCTTCTGGCAATTTTCTGTCTCCCCTGTTTCTCACACTTGAATTAAACCTGAAAGGTATTTTTTTCTTTTAGGACCAATGGAATAGTAACTTGAAAAAACAAACTCATATAACTGGAGATTCTCAAGTCATCTAGATCAATGGTCGCCAACCAATGGGCCATGGCCCACTGGTGGGCCATGGGAAAATTTTGGTGGGCCGCAGAGAAATCTCACCCCAGAGCACCTCCACAAAGCAATTAATCTAGGCTACACAGAAACACAAGGCTGCTTCAGTCAAAACTGAAGGAGCTTTTTGGATGAGAAGCAAAATATCTGCAAGGAAAAACAAAATCCGGTTGCTTCTTGAAAAAGCACCTTTGGGACTCCCTATCTTAAGCAACTCTAGGTGGGTGACAACAGTTTGCAATTGACTTCTTCAAATATAACAGTACTTTTTTGCTTTTTGCTTTCCAGTCAACCTTATAATGTAAGAATTTATCAGTTGTTCCCCATTCAAGTCTAACTTAGCTTAGCTTTCAAAATCAACTGATAGTGGCTGGATGCTGTTGTCACTAAAGCAGGACTAAGGTTTGCACTTTTGAGTTCAGGAAAAAAATGCCATCTTCTAGCTCATTAAGCATGCTTAACTCAATGTCAAATGTAAATGCAGTCATTAGCTTCATTTATTTTTTATTTATTTTATTTATCAAGCAAGTATTAGATAACAGGTATAAGTATAAACATGGTTATGAATATATGACATGGATATAAATAAAAAGAAACATTAGGACAGAGACAGTAGGCATGTTGGTGTGCTTATGCACGCCCCTTACAGACCGCTTAGGAAAGGGGGGAGGTCAATAGAAGACAGTCTAAGGTTAAAGTTTTTGGGGTTTGAGGAAGAAACTACAGAGTCAGGTACAGCAGCGGTCACCAATCGATGAGCCGTAGCCCACTGGTGGGCCGTGAGAAAATTTTGGTGGGCCTCAGAGAAATCTCACCCCCAGACCACTTCCACAAAGCAATTAATCCAAGCTACACAGGAAACACAAGGCTATGCCGTCCACATGACCCGCAGAAACCCTCCCCACCCACTAACTCCTTACCCAGTAAACTTGCCTGCTAAATTGCTATTTTTCCTTTTTCTGACTATCATCTGTTCTGCTGTGCTGGGAGATTTAGATTAGCTAGGAAGCAGGAAATAGTTGGATTTCTTGCTTTCTAGCTAGCCTTTAGATCTTCGGCTCAGCACAGCCAAGCAAATTCAGTGCAGACTCACAGCAAGCAAATTTGAGACACTCAAATTTGAGCCAGTGGAAGATAGATAGATCATTGAATGATTCTGTGAGCAACTCAATCTGCCTGCTTTGCTTGCCTTTGGGTAAAAGTTTCTCTATTTTTATTTAAAAAATTCAATATTTACATGCATGGTGTGTTGTGAGTTAATTTTGTGAGATTCCTTGCTAGCAAATTTTATGAGTTTGCTTGCAAGCAAATTTTATGTGACAGAATGAGCTAGCCAATGGCAAATAGATCTCCGAATGAATCTGTGATTCTGTGAGCAGAATCTGTTAGCCTGCTTTGCCTGATTTTGGTAAAAGTTGCTATTTTTTTATAAAAAAAAATCAATATTTATATAAATATTTATAATATTTACATGCAAGCCATGTCCAGCCAGTCACATGACCACCAAGCCACACCCAAAAATTAGGCCACACCCACAGAATAGTTAGTGGACCCTGGGATCTAAAATTAAGAGTTTGTGGTCCCTGAGGTCCAAAAGGTTGGCGACCCTGAGGTAGAGTATTCCAGACATTGACCACTCTGTTGATGAAGTCTTATTTCCTGCAATCAAGTTTGGTGCGGTTTACCTTGAGTTTGTATCCATTGTGTGCTCTTGTACTGTTGTGGTTGAAGCTGAAGTATTCATTGAGGGGTAGAACATTGCAATAGATAATTTTATGTGCCACACTAAGGTCGGACCGAAGGCGGCATAGTTCTAGATTGTCCAGGTCTGCTACGAGTAGAGGAGTGGAGAACGCGTCTCATGAAATATTTCTGGATTTTCTTGACACACTCTCTCTGTCTCTCTCTCTGTCTCTCTGTCTCTCTGTCTCTCTGTCTCTGTCTGTCTCTGTCTCTCTCTGTCTCTCTCTGTCTCTCTCTGTCTCTCTCTCTCTCTCTCTCTCTCTCTCTCTGTGTGTGTGTGTGTTGGGACATATAGATTTTTCAAGAACATTTGCCTGAACCAAGAAAATGACTGTCCTAGCTTTATTGGGTTTGTGGTATCAACTTACTTTTCTGATTATGTCATGGGAATATTAAATCCATCCATTTTGAAGTTCAACCAATTCTCTTCCAGATATTTTTAGACTAGTAATTAATGACCAGCATATAATGGCTTCCAGGAGGGGGGTGGGAAAGCTGCTTTGCAATTTCCAGTTCAGCAAATCAGTTTGCTAGAGCATATCATTTGAGTACATAGGAGATAAAGTCCATGTTATAACCAAAAGCAACTGTGACTTGAACAAGTTGCCCAAAATTAACCTGTCACAGAACTTTCCAAAAATAATACTGGCACTGCATTCACTGGGATTGCCTGTTAAGGTGAGCAACTGGGTGGTATCTACATAGCAAAATCCTTTCATGTGCACATTCTGCTCAGCAGCAACAAATGATAAATTTATCGGCAATGATCTCACACTGAAACTGTGCTAAAAGTGCCATCCAGTCAGGGGTGTCAAAAGGAAAGTGGTCAAAATCTACAAGATGGTATTGAGAGCGACAGGCCATTTTACGATATTTTAATTTATTATTAATTATTTAGCACAGGGGCCTCCAACCTTGGCAACTTTAAGCCTGGAGAACTTCAACTCCCAGAATTCCTCTCCTTCTCGTGTGACCGGCGGCTGTGGCAGGGCTGGGAGGATACACACTTGCAGGGAGACCCTCCTTAAGTGAGCAGCTGCCCGCCCCACTTTGGCACTTGCTTGAGGAGCATCTTCCCTCGGATGTGCACCCTCCTGGCCCCACCACAGGTGCCGGTTGAAAAAGGAGGAGGAGGAAGAGGAGGAGGAAAAGGAGGAGGAGAAGGGTAACCCAAAGGGACGCTTCCACAGTGGCTGGTGATTGTTGTTCAGCCAGTCTGGATTCCAAAAAGAAGAAATGAAAGAAGTAGCCAAGAGCATCAAGGAAAGCTTGATGGCTTGGCCCAGCTGTGGCTTTGAGGGAGACACACCCACCCACCCACACAGACACAGAGAGTGGGGGAGAGAGAAGGGAAGATAGGGATCCGGCCACTTTGCTATTCCCTGCCGTTGCCCTTACCTTCTCAGGCCAGGTGAGGGAAGGAAGGGACCAGCAGTTTCAGGCAAGGTGAAGAAGCGGTGACCAAGTACGGATGAGTAGAAGCCTGGGAGCAGTGGTTCCCAGCTCAGCTGGCCTGAGGGGCTTTGAGGTCAGATGGCCTGGAGCGGGCAAGATCTGAGCGAGCATTGTACTGTGGGTTCACCTGAATGCCCACTTCTTTGGTGTTGGCTTTACGGAGTCATGGGGTGAGGTCTGGACTGACGTGCAACAGCAGTGTCTTTAGCTGCACTTGCTTGTAAGTTTCCAAATAATCCAGCGAAGACACTGGAGTACTCACTCAGGTAAACCTTTCCCTTCTTCAGTCCTCCTGCACAAAACAGCCATTCCCTGAGCTAAGAAGGCAAGGAGCTGTGGATTGGCTCAATTCCTAGGACTACCCCAAATGGTCCCAATTTGGAATAGAGATGGCGACTCCCCCAGCAATCCCCATTTCTCTCAGTGCTCAGACTTCCCGTGGCCCACCAGTCTGAATGCCGGGCCTCTTGGGGTTTCCCAGTCCCTTACGGGTGCTTTTGGTGGGGATGGTCTGATTCTCTGGCATTTGTTGCATGAGTTTACCCAGTATTCTATGTCCCTATCAATACCCGGCCACCAGACATAACTTCTAGCAAGGCTTTTCATTTTAACAATTACAGGGTGGCCCTCATGCAACATACCTAGTACCCTGGGTTGCAATTTGTTAGGAATAATTACCCGCTCACCCCACAATAAACACCCTTTTTGGATTGAGAGTTCAGTTTGTCTGGTCCGGAAAGGTTTAAAAGTCTCAGTTTTTCGGTCTTGCAGCCAACCTCTACCTACCCAGTTAAGGACGCGGGCAGTCAATGGGTCTTTTGCGGTGGCTCTGGCGACATCATTCACGGATATGGGTAGATCAGGGCAAGTCTCTATCTGTAGAGCAGTCATCGTTAGTGCCGGGTCTTCTTCTGTTGATGGCAAGGGTGCTCTGCTCAAGGCGTCTGCATGGGAAATTTGTTTCCCTGGCCGATGTATTAGAGTATAGGAATAGGCTGCTAGGAACTCCGACCACCTAGTCATTCTTGGGGACAGAATATTTGGTGTGGGCTTGTTTCCCGCTAAAATTCCTAATAGCGGTTTGTGGTCTGTTACGATTTGAAAAGTCCGCCCATATAGGTACTCGTGGAAACATTTTACCCCAGCGACGATTGCTAGGGCTTCTCTGTCCAATTGGCTGTAATTTCGCTCGGTTTTTGACAGGGTTTTTGAATAGTATGCAATGGGTGCCTCTCTTCCATCAGGTAGTTGGTGGCTTAGGATGGCACCGATTCCAAATGGTGAGGCGTCGCAGGTCACTCTCAATGGTAGTGTGTCGCTAAATTGAATGAGAACGGTGTTCGATGTTAGCAAGTTTTTTATTTGCTGGAAAGCTTTCTTTTCTTTATAACCCCAAGTCCAAATGCTTTCTTGTCCAGTAGCCGGTGCAATGGTTCTGCTATTGTAGCCTTATTTGGTAGGAATACATTATAAAAATTTATCAGCCCTAGAAATGCTTGTAACTTGGTTTTGTTCTTTGGTTCTGGTGTGTCTTTAATGGCTTTAATTTTCTTTTCGGTAGGGTGTATACCTTCTCCGTCTATTAAATAGCCCAGGAATTCGACGCTCTTTTTTATTAGGCAGCACTTTTCTTTTTTTACTTTTAGGCCAGATTCCCTGAATTTGGTTAGTACTTCCTTAAGTCTTTTTCTTAGTTGGTTTTCATTTTTTGCTGAGATTAGGACGTCATCGAAATATGGTACGACTCCTTGTATGCCATTTAGGAGGCGTTCCATTAGGCTTTGAAAAACACCTGGGGCTACACTCACTCCAAATTGGAGTCTGTTACATCTGAAAGCCCCCTTGTGAGTAACTATAGTCTGTGCTTCTGCTGTTTCAGGGTCTACTGGGAGCTGTTGATAAACTTGTGCCAGATCGAGTTTGGCAAAAACTTTTCCACTCCCCAGGGAATGTAGTAAATGCTGCACTACTGGCACCATGTATGCGCTCTGTTGCAGTGCGTGGTTCAGGGTAGCCTTGTAGTCACCACAGATTTGAATGGACCCGTCAGGTTTAATAGGTGTAACTATAGGCGTTTCCCACTTGGCATGGTCCACAGGTTCTAATACCCCTTGTGCTACTAGTTTATTTAGCTGTTCCTCAATCTTTGTTTTTAAGGCAAAAGGAACTCACCTGGCCTTTAGTCTCTGTGGGGTTACTTGGGGGTCTAGACTAAAAGAAATAGGGTTTCCCCGAAACTTGCCAAGTGAGCCGTCAAAAACGTCCTGGAATTCCTGGATTAGGTTTTCTTCCCAGTCAGTTGTGGCCACTTGGTCTATCCCGGTCATCCCGATGCCCAATGGCGCGAACCATTCGATGCCCAGGAGGCTTGGTCGGTCTCGGTCGACTATGGTCAGCGGTAGCACTTCGACATGATGTTTGTAAGTGACTCGGAATTGTCTCATGCCAACTACAGGGATTCGGTTTCCCTGGTAGTCTTTGAGTGTTAGCCGCTGCTTCTGGAGTTCTTTAGGTTTGATATCTGGGACTAGTTGTTTGAGGGTGTCCCAAGATACCATGGATAGGAAGGATCCAGAGTCTACTTCCATTTCGCAGGGCTTTCCTTCGATTTTCACAATTATCTTGACTTTCTTTCAGCTTT
Source organism: Laticauda colubrina (assembly GCA_015471245.1). Taxonomy (NCBI): domain Eukaryota; kingdom Metazoa; phylum Chordata; class Lepidosauria; order Squamata; family Elapidae; genus Laticauda; species Laticauda colubrina. The sequence continues at coordinate 21,567,597 of BLBF01000036.1, read as the reverse complement.
CCATCTGAGCGCTTTCCTATAGTAACAGTCTGATGTGTATTCTCTCGGTTAGAGGTTCGCTTGTTCTGCTGCCACTTTCTCTCAGCTTGTCTGGGCTTGGCCTGTGCGGGGGAGTTGCTGCGTCTCGTTGGGCTGTAGTTTTTCTTGTTCCTGCAGACTTTCTCGATATGCCCTCGTTTCTTGCAAGTTCTGCAAATGGCATCGAGAAACCTGCATTCGGCTCGAGGATGATTTCCTCCGCAGCCAGCGCATTCCCGCCAATTTCTCCTTTCGCGCCCTTTCTTGTTGGCGTACAGGCGGTGGACCTCGTCATCTACTTCATCTGATTCGGATGTCTCACCATAATCTTCGTGGTGAGTGGTAGTGGGAGACTGTTTTTTTCCTCTGGCCAGGCTTGTTTCGTCTCCGTTCGCATTCATCTGCTTCATTTTGACAGCCGATTTTTTCGCGGCTTCAGCAGCTGTGGCTTCTGCTATGGCCTCGGCTATGGTTATGTTGGGCTTGTTTAATAGTTTGCTCTGTGTTGTTGAGTCTCTTAAGCCCAACACTACTGTCTCTCATGGCCTCATCTAGGTTTAGGAATTCGCACTCTCCCCTTATTTGTCGGAGAGCGGCTACGAAGTCAGCGATGGTCTCACCTTCTCTCTGGTCTCTTCGATAGAATTCGTGTCGCTTTATAAGGTTGGACACCATCGGGGCGTAGTGAGCTTTGAGCAGCCTCTGAAGTTCTGGCCACGTCAATTGCTTGATGTCTTGGGGCTTCGCTAGGGCTTTGGCCATCTTGAAGATTGTAGGCCCACAGTGTGTTAAGAACACAGCCCTCTTGCGCTGATCTGAGATTCCCTCCATCTCATTGCTTTCCAAGTACATCTGGAAACGGTCTACATAGGAATCCCAATCCTCTTCGTTGGGATTAAAAGGTGCGGGCGGTGCGTTGTTCCTGGCCATTCTGTTTGCCGTCTGGAATTTATATCACTGCGTGCTTGGTCTCGCGTTTAGGACAATCCCACCCTCGTCGCCAGTGTTCTGTCCAGAAAAACACGAGGTAGACCGGGTTCCAACAACAAAGTCTTTATTCCAACACAATCAGTAAAAACGGAACATTGGCTCAAGCCGCGACAGCCTTTTATACTCTCCTGTCTGCCGGCTTGTAGCCAATGACATTCATTTGATTTTGCCGCCTTTATGCGGCTTCAAGGATTGATTCCTTTTGAACCAATCCCTTTTAGTTTTTAGTAACCAATCAGAATGAGTTATTTGGAGCCAACTATTTTATACAGAACAGAAGGAAGGAAAGAAAGACAACTTGTTTTATAGTTTTCAATTTTTTAGCTCTTCTGATTGCATCTTTTAAGTATATTGAAATTGAATTGATTGTTGTTAACTTCAACAACAATCTGCCCTTCTCTTAATTGAGTATTGATTGCTGGTGGGAAGCTATGTTGTGGGAGGTAACTAGTTATAAATAACATCTACATACATACCAAAAGAGACAATAAAAAGTGAAAAAGAACATCCAAAACACCACCAGCAATCAACATCCAGTTGGCCAGAGATTAATGGCAAGATTAACAATAGACCAACAATCAAGAAGTAAACGCTGATCAAGCCCTTATCCATAAACCAGGCCAGAATCAGCCTCCAGTAAGACTCTTTTCTTAGACTAACAATGATGTAGAGACCATTATGAAAACAATTGGTTGCAAGCTTCCTCATTATTAGCGACAAGAAGTATTGCCAGGTGATAGAAAGACTATTAGAAAAAAGAAACCACAAAGTCTTTGTCCTCATGCAGTGATCCCCAATCTTTCTGACTCCCTGGATTGGTGGCAGTGGCAGGGGAGGGATGGTTTTGCGCATGCAACCAGCACATGTATCAATGAAGTGTGAGAAGTCCCCCTCCTAGAAGAATGAAATATTCTGAGGAATATTAAAAAGGCAGAATATTATATTTCCCTCAATGAGAAATGGAGAAACATATTCTTTTAGAGGCAGAAAGCAGTCCCCACCCTTTCTTAATAGCCCCCAGCAAAAACTGAGGAGGCCAGCTTTTAGAAAAGCAGATTTGGTAATCCATGCAAGGCAGGATATTTTGAAACTCTTTGCAGCAAAGCTAACAAAGGCAGAAATGATAGAATTAGAAGCAGTCCCTTACCCAAGATATAACACAGGATGAAAGCCATTAAGTTATAATAGGAATTGCCCAACACCCTTTCAGAACATAAAACCCCTTCATTGCATCATCCCCAGAGTAGTCCAAACTTCAAATTCACAGAAACCTAGGAGCTCAGATAAACAATAAGCCAGTGGTTGACCAGATTAGCCAAAATAAGCACCTAGTATTTGCATTTCCTCTGTTACCTATAGAGCCAGCTATGACCCCTACATGACCCCATAGGAATCTGACAACAGCCAAAAGACCATTAAAGGACATGTTCTTGCACAGGAACAGGAAGCTGAAATACAAAGCTCAAGGAAGGTGTAAAAACCTCCCACTCTCAACTCCATTTTGTCAGCTGCACCAGAACCACAAACCCTGTTGGCTCTGTTCATCAATAAATGGACCTTTCTTTCCAATCAGCCTCCAGCCTCCATTTTATTACCAGCATCTTTCTCCCAGCTTGGAACTGAACCAGATGGATATTTCTTCCAACAGAAGCTTCATGTACTCACCTGCTGCTTGTACAGCCTAGTTTCCAGCAGGTCATAGCCTGCTACTGATCCATGGCTCAGGGGTTGGGGACCTCTGCCCTAATGGTTTCCTGCCTAAGCAGGGGTTTGGACTAGAAGACCTCCAAGATCCCTTCCAACTCTGTTATACTGTTCTGTTCTGTTCTGTTCTGTTCTGTTCAGTTCAGTTCTGTTCTGTTCTGTTCTGTTCTGTTCTGCTCTGCTCTGCTCTATTCTACTGTATATAGGGATATATTCATCCCACCAGTAGTGGGATTCAATTTTTTTTTTACTACCAGTTCTATGGGTGTGGCTTGGTGGGCCTGGCAGGGGAAGGATAATGTAAAATCTCCAGTCGGAGGTTGTATATGCCGGTTCTCCAAACTACTCAAAAGTTCCGATATTGGTTCTCCAGAACTGGTCAGAACCTGCTGAATACTACCTCTGCATCCCACATTGGAAACAGTGTGTTTGCTGGGACTCTTGTAGCACCAATTCTTTTATCTCAGTAAATTTTGCTAGAGAACTCTTGATGAATCTTGATTGGGGAAAAGAACCCTTTTCAGTTTTAGGTAGCTGTCAAAGAAACTGGCATTGATAATGATTCTCCAGTATAGCCACTCAGCCCAGATGAATAGGCAGAGAATTGCTAAAGTGTTGGGCTGTTGTTTTTTTAAATAACAATAAAAGGTATATAGAATTTATTTTAGATATAGCAACACTACTTAGACATATATATCTAGTTGCCCTCCCCCACACATACTCAGGGAGGGGGTTAAGTTAACACCACCATCTCACTACCACCCCACATACACATCTTTTAAAAATGCTAATGATGCATTTTTGGTCTTTCCAAACAAACTCAGGCATCCTTCTTCGGTTAATCAATTTGCTTTGACTAGAAATCTGTTGGCATTTCAAGTTTGTTATTAGTAATAAGATTTACAAGGTCTGCATACTGTTGCTGTTCTTTGGAATATTTTATTTTTATTTTTCTCATTTACAAGGTACTGATGCACATCGGTTCATAGGTGCATTGATTAAAACAATTCCCATTAATGAACTTTGATTCAGTTTTCCTGCAGCATCAGGAAGTTTCTTTGTTAGGCTGCTATTCCAGAAAATGCATCCGTACACACTTGGGCATGTTCCATTCCTTTCCTTACTGCTTAACTAATGAAAATTACCACAGTTTGAACCAAGCCAAAAATCAGCACAGAAGCAGATTGTTGATGCATTGGTACAAATTGTCTAGAACCCCAAATGTATATGCCTCTTATAATGTAATGTAGTTCAGGCTTGAAATGAATTACTGAGATGGGAAAAATACCATACTTTCCTTGGAATATAGCTAGATAGGCTGTTAAAAAATATAAACCATTGTCTGAGTCCAATTTTAGTGGCTCTCTGGACTAATCGATATTGAGAAATTTTTAGGGGGGAGGAATGCCATTTGTATGTTTAATATTTTACATTGTTTTAATAAAGGCAGTGAACATGTCTAATATGCCTTCCTTTTCCTATTTCTTGGACCACAACAGTCCTGTCAGGTGAGTTGGGCTGAGAGAGAATGAATGGCCCAAAGTCACCCAGCTGATTTTCATGTCTAAGGTGGAACTAGAACTTTCAGTCTTCTGGTGATTGGCCCAAAGTCGACCAGTCAGCTTTTATGCCTCCGGTGGGACTAGAACTCACCATCTCCTGGTGATTGGCCCAAAGTCATCCAAACAATTTTCATGGCCAAGGCAGAAATAGAACTCACTTTTTCCCAGTTTCTAGGCTGGTGCAATTTGCCATTATCTTGTTGAATGTTTCTTTATCTGCACTGTGGCAAATTACCCTGAATTTCTCAAAGGCTTCCTTCAAAAATCCACCCTTCTGAAAAATTCAATTTACTTTAATCATCATTGTATTAATCACTTCCAGTTTCTATGGTAGAATATGGGCACCACTGTACTAAGCTATTTTTTCTATTCTACAATGTATCATTTTTAGTCTGTAATAAAACAATTAATTTTGGAGAAAAAAGATAAATCTAAAAGAAAAAAATAACTCATTTGGCCCAGTGCAGCTTTCTATTTAATCCAAGGTTGATTAGATGCTTTCACTTAGCAAGATGGGTTGGCCTTAGGGCCTCCTCAGTAGAATTTCTAAAATAGATTCCATGTTCTGGTATCATTTGTTTCATTTGGCGACAATTATAATGATTACAGTGGTGTCCATTTATTGCAAATGCATATTTTTTCCGTTCCTATTTATTATAATTTAAAGCAAGTTTACAAATAATTTTGTACAGAGTACAAAAATACAAAAGATAATGTAAAAAACAATGAATTATTAAGACAATGAATAAAGAATGACAAATAAACAGAACTACAAAAAATAAAAAGAATAAAAAGGAACTCAAGAATTGTTTAAACCAGAAAAAACTCTTTCTCTTTCTTTTTTCTTTCTTTCTCTCTCTTTCTCTTTCTCTCTCTCTCTCTCCCTCCCACCCTTCCCCTCCCCTCTCTCCCCCTCCATCTTGGTTTAAAATTTTTGGTTGGTCTATTTTCTTGATGTCTGTCTATCTTTCTTTCTTTCTTTCTTTCTTTCTTTCTTTCTTTCTTTCTTTCT
>BLBF01000036.1:21545230-21557818 GCA_015471245.1 Laticauda colubrina | reverse complement strand
ATTCCATTCCATTCCATTCCATTCTTACCAGAACCAGTTAGATTGTCATACAGACAGAAAAGTGCTGCCAAATTAAGACTCATGAAAGCAGGCAAATCTGACTCTGGATCAAAGTCTATACAGGTAGCTTTCAACTTACAACCACAACTGAGCTCAAAATCTCCACTGTTAATCAAGACAAATCAATGGGGAAGATTCAGCAAGTTACTGGTAAATTCAGTAAGTCAGTAAGATACTGATTCACTTTACAATTCTGATTCACTGACAATTCAGTAAGTTAGTAAGTGATCCACTTTACAATTGTGGCAAGAAAGGTTGTAAAATGGGGCAACTTAACAACTGTCTTGCTTAGCAACAGAAATTTTGGGTGCAATTGTGGTTATAAATCAAAGATTACCTGTACTGTTTGATGGCTACCCCATAACAAAGCAACAATTTTGATTACCTAAGAATGTGATTTTTAAACAAGCCTACCATGTAATGTAGTAGCTTGTTTTGTTCAGGCTCATAATAAAGCCACATTGAAGAATGCTAAACAACTTAGGCACCTTACAGTGAAGTAAATTGGTCCCATCCTTAGCCAAACATTGGGACTTATTTCCCAGTCTTGATGGAATTCCTCTCAAGTCAGGGATGAAGGGTTTTTCATCTATTCGACTGGCACACCCTTGGGTGGTTTCTCTGATATTTTGCTAAATGTGTTTAATTTTATTGATTGACAATTTTTTTGTAACCCACCTTAATGTGGACTCTGGATGGCATACAGTAAGTGAATTTGTATTGATTACATGCTATTAAGCCATTGTTGGTTCTTAGTGACCATACAGATAGATTTTCTCCATGATGATCTGTCTCTGTGACACTTCTTTATACCTTCCAATTAGGCACCTTCAACATTCTCACTGAAACCATCCACCTAGCTGGTGGTTTTCATAATCTTTCCTTTCACCTGTTCCCAAAATGAATGTCAGTGTTCCAACTAACCAACTCCAAACTAACCAACTCCAAAGCAGAGTTTAGAGTTTGGGGTTTTATTAGGGTTGTCATATTAGTACATCTGGGAAAACCTGAATCTGAGATTTCTGGGTTTTCCTTTCCAAAAGAAAATCAAAGATCCATCCCCTGCACCCATCAGTCCATCACATGGCTCAATCAAATGTTCATCCCAACTGGAAACAGTTCTCCAGTCAGGGCAGGCAACTGGAAACAGCTCTCCAGTCAGGTGCAGGGCAACATGTCCTTGACTCTTTGAGAAAGAATGTTGTCTAAACTTCCATCTCACTCTGAAATCCCCTTTCCCAAATTCCCAGGGACTAAATGTGGCAGCTTCAAAGCTTCCAAGTAAAATATGGCTTCCAATCCTGACAACAAAGCAAATAGCTAAAAACAGCACATAACACTGTTCCACTCACCAAAAGATGTATGCAAATAACTATTAGCTAACGTTAAAAGCTCAGTAGAACATATTTTTTAAGAATTCTCCCAAATGGATATTTGAAAGCTGTATCCTAACATCCGCATTTTAAATCTGTTTTAATTTATTGTTTTTTGCTGTATAAGAACATTGTGGAACTGTTGAAATAGGTGGATACCAAACAATAGCAAGTCTGCTATTCACATAAGAATCCTTGAGGGGAAGAGAGTTATAAGATTTGTTTATGTGTAGTATTAAAAATTATGAATACAACATAAAATGTTGACACATTAATATATCCTTGAGTCTTACTTCTCTAATGGCTTGACTTAAGCATGATTGACAGCATATTGAATAGTTACACTGATATTAAAAAAACAACCCCACAGGCATTGCTGCTTCATACTGGGATTTTTAATCAAGAAATTCCTGACCCTTTTAAACTTATTTTTCCAATAAATTATTCTTTAAAAAAGAGAAAGAGATAAAAAATGTCATGTGAAAAATAAAGGTATGTTATGACTAGATGCAATGAAAGCTTGACCTTTGAAGGTTAATATTTTTCCAACTAATTGAAGGGTCCACTAGGGAATAGCTCAGAGGAAGATAATTATATTTCTTGGCTGTGAATTATTGAGTGCTTCACCAGCTTCACAAGGGGAAAGGGGAGAAGAACTGGATTTTTTTTTCCTTAAGTGAAAATGAAAACAGAAAAAAAAGATAGAGCAGGGCAAACAATGGAACTGTAGAAAATTATTTTCATTGTAGATAAAATGAAAAATAAACTTATTTTTTTTCCTGTTTCCTTATGATACTGGTACACAATATCACCCAATGAATATAAGACATAATAGTACTAGCAATAGCAGTAGCACTTTGACATATATACCACTTCATAATGCTTTACAGCTCTGTCTAAGTGGTTTAGCCTATTGCCCCCAACAATCTGGGTCCTCATTTTATCGACCTTGGAATGATAGAAGGCTGAGTCAACCTTGAGCTGGACAGGATCAAACTCTTGGCAGTGGGCAGAGTACCACTGCATGACCACAGCATTCTAATGGCGAGAATTAAAATAAGTATTTCTCCAATTAAGACCCTGTCCCACTACACTTACGGATGCAAAGAGGATGTAAAACATTAAAAAAAGCTTGCCATCCGTTGGAAAACACTTTGCATCCATTGTGTACTCATTGCATATGTGTTTCATACGCTCTATCCGTCGAGGATCCGTCCACTGTGATTTCATCCGCACAAGAAGTTTTGAGCTGCACAAAACTTTGTGAACAGATGAACTTTCCGCCGTGTACAATGTAAATTCACGACATGCGAGCAACAAACGTTCTATGTCTGTTTATCATCCGTTAAACGTCCGCTGTATCCTCTCTGCATCCTCTGGGCATCCTCGCAACTCATATCCGCTGCAGCTGAAAACGGAAAGAGGGAGGAAAGAAAGGGTACATGGAACGTCTATACATCGTTAGTAGCACGGAAATAGAAAGGATGCATTTGCATCCGATATACATCCGCACAGCATCCCCTTTCTTTCCTTTAGGCGTATGTGATGCATCCACTTCATCCGCTGTCATCCACTAGGCTTCCTATGAACATCTGTTTAACATCCCCGCTACATACTACCCACGTCCGTTCTTTTCCATTCTTTTCCATTCTGTTTATGCAATTTTTTGCCACTTTTTGAAGCGGATGACAACGGATGGAGCCACCCCCAAAATTTTGCTCGTCCGCTGTGTCCTTTATGCATACGTTTTGCGTCCGTCGGCCAGTGGGACCTAGCCTTTAATCAAATTATGCTAAGTTATGGGTCATGCAAAAAATTTGGGAACTACAAGTATTGGATCAATTAGGTGGAGGGACTGAAGGATGGGGCTATTTTCAGGGTAGACTGAAGAATAACTAAGACCCATAAGTACACCAGAGTTTGAAAACACCCTGTTCTTCAAGCAAGGTTCAGCTGAATTCTGGGAGTTGCAGTCCACACATTTTAATGTGGCCAAATTTGAAAATGTTGCTCTAGACTAAAATAGTTCTCTTTCTACAAAAAATGGCATTCTGTGATTTATCAGGGAGAATAGTTAGTTGAATAAAGCTATTCAATTTAGTTTTGCTAATTTCCTCATTATTTTAAAGTTGTCTTCCAGCTGATTTCCCATAATATATAGTTTATTGGATAATTCAATATATGTATGCACTTTTTTCTCCATGCATTCGCCAATATGACACCTTTATAAATGCAGGGCTTTCTACAGAATAAAAACAGTGATAAAATGCAGACTAAGGTGGATTATTTGTAGCGCAGAATTGAACAATGGGTGGACATAGGTGTGATGACTGTATTCCAGTATATTTAGGGATTGCAAAGATCCCGTTGTTTAATTTTTAGTGCATTAAGGTGGGTTATCAATCCTGTGCATTTAGAAATAAAATAAAATAAAAACGTATTTTAAAATTTTTATTCAGAGACTGCAAAGTATCATTTGGGGAAGTTTCCTCTGCCACTCCTTGGCTGCCCACAAATCCAACAGGTTTTGATGGTGCTGCAATCTATATTCAGAATATTCAGTAGTTGAGATGATGTTAAAACAGGCTGAGCAAAATTGGAGAATTTTCTTTCATTACTGTTAGATTAAGAGAAAGCATTATTGATTTTCAACACTCACAATTCTGATAGCAACAATGGAAAGCTGAATTCTGGAACAGATGGAGATTTATTGTGACCTAATAGGAATTGTAAATTGTAACTAAATTTAACAAATACATATTTTTTTAAAAAAGAAGGGATGGGTTACATATGCAAGAAGAGATGGTTAGATTAATCTAGAATACCATTTCAATTTTTAAAATTAAAATACCATTTTGCCAATTGTCTGCATGGTGATCAGATGCCCAGGAAATTGGTTCTTTTGGATCCAGAGAAAAGGAACACTCCAGTAAATAAAGTGATTTTTAAAAAATGTACATATATCCAAAAGATACCCAAATCTCTTACCAGCTGCCAGGTGCTCCTTAATAATGACAGGAGAGATAGTTCAAGGGCAGCTAATTTGTACAAGCAGCCAGTGCTGAGTTTCATGCAGGGGTGGGATTCTACCAGATCGTACCTATTCGCTAGAACAGGTTGTTAACATTCTTAGCAGTTCGGAGAACCAGTTGTTAGAAGAAATTACTGGCCTAATCCTGTAAGGAAGGCAGGAAGGAAACATTCTGGTATTGCTTACAGAAACTGCCTCTCCGTTAACCCTTATTACATTCTTGGCAGGACTAGACTTCCTGTCTCAGGGACAGGAGTCCCTGAGACTCCTGTCCCTGAGAGTATTTTTCCCTTCCTTTGCTGGTACTTTGCTTGTGTGGAGTGACCATTCAAAATTATAATGGCACTGAAAAAAGTGACATGACCATTTTTTCACACTTATAACTATTGTAGCATCCCCGTAGTCATGAGGGGCCAGGCAAGGAGATGCATGCCTTGATGTGGGTGATGTTGAGTTGGCCATGCCCAGCCAGTCACATGACCACCAAGCCACGCCGACCACCAAAGCCATTCCAACAGAACCAGTTGTTAAAAAAATTGAATCTCACCTCTGGTTTCATGCAGATGTTTCCCACAAACCACAACCACAAGATTTTTATCAAAACCTGGGACTGTGACACTAAAACCAAGATGGCACAGTGGTTAAAATGCAGTATTGTAGGAAAACTCTGTTCACAGACAGGAGTTTGATCCTGATAGGGCTCAAAGTTGAATCATCCTTCCATCCTTCCAAGGTCAGTGAAATGAGGACCCAGACTGTTAGGTGCAATAAGCTGACTCTGTAGAATGCTTAGAGAGAGCTATAAAGTACTATGAAGTGGTATATAAATCTAAGTACTATTGCTACTATATATAATTATTCATTATTCATTATTATCAAGCCCTGATGGCACAGTGGTTATCATGCAGCATTGCAGGCAAACTCTTGTCAGAACTGAAGAAACTGCTTGAATGAGAAGTGAAAAGTCTTCAAAAGAAAAAAACAAGAAAGACCAGTTACCTCCTGAAATAGTATCTTTGGGACAACCATGACCAGGATGACTGAGAATCTTTACAGACTCTTGGAATTATTAAGTGTTTTAAATATTTAGATACTGAAACCCTTTTCTCCACATTGCCATGTACAAGGAAGACTTTTCTAAATAGGGTTTAAGGGGAAAATGACAATATCAGCTGGCCTAACATAATGTAAACTCTGACTCTTTTGTAAATGCATTGTCATGTCTCCTGTACATGTGGGAAAGTGTCACAGCAACATAGCACTTCTTCTGACATGTTGACAAAACCACTGGATCTTGATGATGACTCTCATGCCAGATGCCTTTTTCTTCCAGAAAAACTCTTTATTTTCCAAGCAGGAATGGATTAAATGCTTTTCATTTCCTTGAGACTGGCCCGATGCTCTTATTGGAGCATCTTAATTCTCTTACATGAATTATCAAATTCATGCCTGATGAATTTGTTCCATCTCTTTACTTTTCTAGTTCGACATCAAAAGAACCAGAAGTCAAAGGAGTGGACATTTGCACAAACTAGATTTAAGCCTGAACCTCTTTTAAATCCTCCCAGAGAGAACTGCTCTGGGATCCAGAGTTTCTGAACCACATTAAATTACTAGAAGTGATTTGGAATATATTTACCTCAGATTTTTAACAGGGAAGTGTGTTGGGCTATATTCAGAGCATGAGATTTGCACAGGCCTAATTGAATTATGAAGAATCCATTGATTTCCAAGCCTTTTCAGAAAGATTAAAGATGCTGTCATTAGAAAAGAATCCATCTCCTAGCCTTGTAAGGCCCACCAAAGGACAATGTCAATATAATACAGGCAGTTATTGACTTACAACCACAATTGAGCTGTTGCTCAATTTCTGTTGCGAAATGAGATAGATGTTAAATGAGTTTTGCCTCATTTTGTGAACTTTCTTGCCACAGTTCTTAAGTGAATCATTGTAGTTGTTAGGTTAATAATACAGTTGTTTAAAGGAATCTGGATTCCTATGAACTTTACTTGTCAGAATATAACAAAAGGAGATCATATGATCCCAGGACACTGCAACCATCATAAATATGAATCAGTTGCCAAGCATCTGGAGCCCCGATGGTGCAGTGGTTAGTATGCAGTATTGCAGGCTAATTTTGCTGTTGGGTTTTTACTAGCTCAAGGTTGACTAAGCCTTCCATCCTTTTGAGGTTAATAAAATGAGAAACTAGATTGTTGGGGGCAATATGCTGACTCTGTAAACTGCTTAGAGAGGGCTGTGAAGAGAGAAGCACTGTGAAGTGGTATGTGCCATCTGTCAAAAATGGTATGGGGTCTGCTTGGCCAGGGGTTTGGACTAGATGACCTACAAGGTCCCTTCCAACTCTGTTAATCTGTAAATAAAGAGGTCTAAGTGGTATTGCTATTATCTGAATTTTGATCGTGTCATTGCAAGGAGGTTGCAATGGTCATAAGTGTGAAAAGTGGTCCTAAAGCATTTTTTTCAGTGCTCATTTCTCAGCCTGGAGTCTCCTTCCTTCCTTCCTTCCTTCCTTCCTTCCTTCCTTCCTTCCTTCCTTCCTTCCTTCCTTCCTTTCTTCCTTTCTTCTTATGACTAGTTCCAATCTATTGATTTGGAGTCAACCCATTTGGAGTTAAAGATAAGTACATGAGTCAAGGATACACATTGGGTATTGGCCTTAGCAGTTTCAGAAATCACCAAGAAACCTGCAAGATTATAGCCGTCTTTCAAGTAATATCAGGAAGGAAAGTCTGTAGAGAGTCTCAGTCATCCAGATCATAGTTATCCCAAAGGGGCTTTTTCAGGAGGCAACTGGACTTTCTTATTTTTTCTTTGAAGATATTCCACTTGTGATTCTTTCAGGATGACTGAGAATCTCTACAGACTTTTAGCTATACAATTTGGAATGAACATCCTTTGAATGGTGTCGGAGTGGATTTCCAGACGAAAAAAAACACAGACTACAGGAACCATGAGCACTACTCAGATGACCCTGAGGACATAGATAAACCTCCAAGTAGCCTCAACAACCCTCTAAAAGGATGCAAATGCCTGCAAGGACTATAAACCCTTCCATTCCCCATTATCCAGTCAGAGCTGAAGAAGCTTCTTGGGTGAGAAGCAACACGTCTTCAGAGAAAAAACAAAAAAAAACCAGTTGCCTTCTGAAAAAGCACCTTTGGATTAAGAAGGAAAACTAAGACTGATCAACCTAGAAGAATCAGATATACCAAGAGAGAGACAGTAGGAGCTTCCTTGACTTGGCCTTCACTTTGATAGAGTAGCTATGACCGTCTCCACCTAACCTCCACCACTGCCTTCCAATACTATTTTGGGTTGCTCTGTTTCTCTTTCTCTATGTAGTATTTGTTTATTTCAGAATCTAAACACCAGCTGATTATGGACCATGTTTCCTGCCTTTCTGAGTTTCATTTGCTATATTTGAGATTTATTGGGTTGTATTTTGTATTTAGCTGCTTTTGACTTTGCTAAATTCTAATACACATTTAAAAGTAGATTAACAGAGGAATAATGGGTCCCTACATAACAAAGGTGATCTTATTTTTTTTTTAAATGAACAAACATATGCTTTAAAATGACATCAAGTGTTTTTTTAACACATTTATGCACAAGTACATTATTTGAAACAGCATCCATTTTTTCTTATATGGTCTATGCTTAAATACATGCCGAATTGCTTGGAAATGCTCCTGGAGCTGATGTTGTCATTTTCCTTGAGCTGAATGTTTGTAAAAGAATATATCAGTGTCATTAATAATGAGGATGATTGTGGGAAAATAGTACCTCCTGTAAGTGGTCAATGAAAAGGTCATCTGATAGAGGGATAAAGCATGTAACATCAAGTCAGTTAACCAAGCAGAAATGTGGCAAGGAGAACACACTGTCACCATGACTGATAACAATATGACTGATATCACCACACTGATAGCCCAATCATTCTAGACAGCATTACCACTTTCTCACTGATCAAAGCAACCATGACGAGCACACGCACAAATTATTGTCATGTCCTCACTTAAAACACTATGTGCCAAGCTAATGTTTTCATATAGTATACTCTTATATATTGGAAGCCAATATGCCACCAAATTCAGAAGGAAGGGCACAAGGACAGAATAACAGTTGGAAGCACAGATGGTATTCAGCAGGTTCTGACCAGTTCTGGAGAACCGGTAGTGGAAATTTTGAGTAGTTCAGAGAACTGGCAAATACCACCTTTGATTGGCCCCACCCCCATCTATTCTCTGCCTTCCGAGTCCCAGCTGATTGGCTGGGTCTTCACAGGAGAACGGAGCTGGAAATCAGGTTATTGGAGTGGGGAGGGAATGGGATTTTGCATTATCCTTTCCCTGCAACACTCACCAAGCCATGCCCATCAAGCCACGCCCACAGAACCATAGTAAATGTTTTTGAATATTCAAAATTTCTGTTACTGGCTCTCCCGAACTGGTCAGAACCTGCTGAATATCACCTCTGCACTAGTTGGAAGGGACCTTGGAGGTCTTTTAGTCCAAGCCTCTGCTCAAGCAGGAAATCCTATACAATTTCAGGCAAATGGTTGTTCAAACTCTTCTTAAAAACCTCCAATGATGGAATTCCCACAATTTCTGGAGGCAAGTCACTCTACTGGTTAATTGTTCTCACTGTTAGGGAATTTCTCCTGAGTTCTAGGTTGTTTCTTTCCTTGATTAGATGCTATGCATTGCTTCTTGTCCTGCCTTCAGGTGCTTTGGAGAATAGGTTGTCCACATCTTCTTTGTGGCAGCCCATTAGATATTGAAGTAGTGCTATTATGTCATCCCCTCATCCTTCTTTTCATAAGACTAGACACATCCAGTTCCAGCAACCATTCTTCATATGTTTTAACCTCCAGTTCCCTAATCATCTTTGTTGATCTTCTCTGCACTCTTTCTAGAGTCTCAACAACTTTCTTATATTGTGACAGAGCCATAGACTCTAACTCATAACTTTGATGATACCACCAAAAAAAAAAAAAAAAGTACATTGTGAGTCACAGTGCAAGTCCTGTTGTTCCCTCTTTCCATCATAGCACTGCACATCAAAGGAGTAACAGATGGAGTTTGCATTATGATATCACAAGGTCTGCCTGCCTTCCTGGCAGCTATCTAGATATAGAACAAATTCTCACGGACAATTGATCTTATGGAATGAAAGCAAATATACATGTCTGAGGATAATGTTGGAGGATCCATTCTGGATCAGTCACCAGGAGTAGAGTTTTTGGACTCATGCTGGAGTCCATCCTCAAGGAACATCTATGTCATACCAGACAGAATGTGTGACAGATTCTGGTGACAGAGAAGTTGTCAAGTTTTCACCTTAAAAAACTTTAACCTTATACTGTCTACTATTGACCTCACCCCTTTCCTGAGAGGTCTGTAGGGGGTGTGCATAAGCGCACCAACGTGCCTACTGTCCCTGTCCTATTGTTTTGTTTTTTGCTTTTCTCTTATATGTATCAATTTGATGTATTCATAACTATGTTTATACTTATACCTGTTATCTTATAATCGCTTGGCTAAACAAACAAATAAAAGTTCCCTAAGTACGGGCTCCGGTATGAATCCAAAACCTCAAAATACTAAACCTCTGGTCCCATTGACCAACCCAGATTGGATCCTAATCTTATGGAAATTTCTGGTGGGATACTGTCCAGAGCAAAATAAAGAAATAATATTTTATGATGTTCAGTCCATATCTAATTAACATCTAAAAGGAATCCCTTGTCTTACAATGGGGATCTCCAAACTTGGCAACAAGACTTCAATTTCCAGAATTCCCCAGCCAGAATTTTATTTATTTAATTTGTCAATCGCTTACAAGATAATAGGAATAAACATGACTATGAATACAGGAAATAGGTATGAATAAATAGGGACTATAGGACAGGGACAGTAAGCACGATTGTGCACTTATGCACACCCCTTACTTATGCATGCCTCTTAGGAATGAGGTGAGGTCAATAGTAGATATTAGTATTAGTATTAGTACAGTGGATAATAATAGAATTCTGAAGTTCTGGGGTTGAAGTCCACACATCTTAAAGTTACCAAGTTTGGAGACCTCTGTCTCAGAATATGAAATTATAAGGGGCTTTCCTTACCATTCCTACTGCCAACACCTCTTAACTATTCCTATTCAGAGATCTCACTGGCCTGGCTATCTTATATGCCTTCAACGATCTCTGCTTTCCTCAGCAGTAAACTGTCACTCAATCATCCACAGATGACAATCAATAACTCTCAGGAGACATCCCTTGCAAATCTAGTGACCAGACAGTCCCTCAGAACATTTACACTCCCCCACCGTCTTTTCCTTCTCATGAAGTCTCTTGAGAAATTCCTATTTATTCTGCATGTTAGCTCACTCACCCTGTGTGTGTGTGTGTGTGTGTGTGTGTGTGTGTGTGTGTGTGCGCATGCATGAGTGTTTATGTACATGAATATATATCTATATCAACCATTGCCTTAAGGGAACTTCCAATTGCATTTCTTTGCAAGAACTCATTTGTAAGATCAATTCTCTTTCCAGCCATTAATGAAGACATTTGTCATAGGGCCTGATGTGTCAGGGTCTAATTATAACAATTGTTATTTTCTTGCAGCTGTCTGAACCACAGGATATAGAGTCGCTTTTTAGTTCATAAGGATTGATGAACTTTCTGCTCTGTGGGGTGGTTCCACCAGCTTGCTTTGCGTCACAGAAGAGATTGTAGAAGCATCTTTTTCACTAAGAACCACATTCGTTTGGACATTTAATGCTATGAAGCAAAATCAACATTTCCGGAGGGACACGCTGAGCAGTGGTTAGAGGGTTATATGATGCAAAGAGGTAGGATGGAAATTTGAGAATGTTTTTTCTCTTTTTAAAATTAAATACAGGTAGTCCTCAATGTACAAACACAATTGAACCCAAAATCTCTGTTGCTAACCGAGTTAAGTGAGTTTTGCCCCATTTTATGACTTTTCTTGCCACAGTTGTAAAGTGAATCACTGCCATTGTTAAGTTAATAACATAGCTATTAAGTGAATCTGGCTTCCCCATTGACTTTGCTTGTCAGAAGGTCGTAAAAGGAGGTCACATGACCCTGGGATACTGCAACAATCATAAGTATGAGCCAGATGCCAAGTATCAGAAACGTGGATCATATGAGGATGCTGTAATGGTCATAAAGCCCATGTCACACTGCCCAACGGATGAAAAAAGGACACAACGGATGAGCAAAATGTTCCTTCCGTTGTTATCCGCTCTCAAAAGGGGCAAAAATTTGCATAACCAGAGCGGATAACATGGATGCGGGGAGGACGCAGGGCCGATGCAAAGCGGATGCGGAACAGAAGCCCAACGGATGGAAGTGGATGGGAGCGGATGGCACATCCGCTAGGCTTCAAGGGGACCACAGCAAAGTGGATGCGGAACGGATACAGCGGATGCACAGCAGACGCAGAACAGATGAAGCGGATGCACAGCGGAAGCCTAATGGATGCCTGGTGTTAATTGCACATGTGGGGAGGATGCATTGTGTCAGCCCCGCAGATATAACGGAATCAGCTCGGAAGCAGGTCGCCATTCAGAGGAAAGATCTGCTGCCGGACGGATTGGCTGCCTTGCCTGCCCTGCCTGCATGTCTGCCTGCAAGCCTTGCTGCCAGCCTTGCTGCCAGCCTTGCTGCCAGCCTTGGTTCCTGCCTGCCTCCCTGCCAGCCAGCAACCCCACAACCATGCGGAAGCACAGCAAGCCTCAGCCATCTGCTGCCAGCCCTTGCAAGAGGGACAGGGCTACCATCCCGCCCCCTGGCCCTCACTCTGGTTCTCCTGGGGCTTCTGCAGCACGGGCTAACTCTTCTGGGGCTGGAGCTTCTGCTGCTTCTGCTTCTGGAGGAGTTGATGAAAAGCACTCCAGCACCAGCCACCTCCACAGCACCTGGACCCTTCACCCCTGAGACTGAGCGACCAAGAGGAGTGCCAGAGACTCATTTTTGTTTTATAGCTTGTTGTTAATAAAGTCTATTTATGATTCACACACTTGCTTCATTTCTTTTTTTTTAATAAAGTCTTGCTGGAAACTTTTAGAAATGG
>BLBF01000036.1:21518322-21545220 GCA_015471245.1 Laticauda colubrina | reverse complement strand
CATTTCTTTTTTTTTAATAAAGTCTTGCTGGAAACTTTTAGAAATGGCTTAAGCCTTTGCATGCTTGTGGGATGGATAAGGATAGCTGTGGGATGGGTTAGGATACCTGTGGGATGGGTAATAGCTGTGGGATGGGTAATAGCTGTGGGATGGGTTAGGATAGCAGTGGGATAGATAAACCTCCAGTGGAAGCATAGTGGGACTGTATGGTCCACCCTCCCAGGTGCCACACCTATGGCCCTTTATTATCAATAATAATGTAATAATTATCCACACATGTCAACATAAAAACAACTCTTTATTAAACACCCAGTTCATTGTAGGCCAACCAAACATACATGGCCCAATCTCATCCGTGTGATGAGACAGGCTGAAGGAAGCATCCATTAAGCATCTACCATCCTGTCTTGCCACTCCACTGCTCCAGCTGGGGAGTTGCACCATTGTCTCAGGAGGTTGCGCTGCTTCTTCGCTTCATGTGAGGCGCTGTTGGGGCCTTGCACATCCTCAGTGTCGATCAGGTTTCGCCCTCGCCTCCATTCCCCAGGCTTCATGTCCCCATTGCCTTGTTGGAGGTCCACAAGCCTGTTCTGCAACACTGGGTAGCGGGTGCGCATGAGATTGTGCAGGATGCAGCAAGCTTCTATGATCCTCCTCACAGTCTCTGGGCAATGCTGCATGGTGGTGAGAAGTGCGTGGAACCTGTTGGCCAGGATGCCAAAGGCATTCTCCACCACCCGCCTTGCCCTGGACAGCCTGTAGTTGAAGATCCTCTCTTCACGGGTGAGGAGTCTGGAGGTGTAGGGCTTCATGAGGTAGGTTGTGAGGGAGAAGGCGTCATCCCCCACGATGAAGTAGGGCACATCTTGTGTGTCGTTGGGCAGGGTTTCTGGATCTGGGAAGCCCATGATGAGGTTGCCTTCCAGCTCCTCCTTGAGGTGACTGGCGTTGTATACCTGGGCATCTGAAGATGAGCCGTTGCCTGAAGCATCGATTTACATGAACTTGTAGTCAGCATCGACCATGGCGAAGAGGATGATGCTGAAGAAGCCCTTGGAGTTGAAATTAGTGGACCCTGAGTTGGGTGGAGCTTTGCAGGCCACGTGCTTGCCATCTATGGCTCCAACAGTGTGTGGTAAGTTCCACTTCTGATACCACCGCTCTGCAACTTTCTTCCATCCTTCTTCAGTGGAAGGGTACTGGAGGAGCTCCTCCTTGTATTCTTCGATGATGGCCTGCACCACTTCTCTGACCACAATGCTGATGGTGTTGGATGGCACCCTCCAGCCAGACTGCATGCTCCTGTAGGTGGTCCCTGAGGCCAGGTGGCGCAGAGTCAGTGCCACCTTGAGCCCAGGATCCAGGCTGGGCCAGAAGCTGGTGTTTGCCTTAGTCAACCTGGGTGTCAGGCACTGCACAACTTCGTCAAACATGGCTGGAGGCATCCTCATGAAGTTCTGGAACGCCCGAGTGTCTTCGTTCCTGAGCTCCACCATCAGCTTGTTGTACAGTCCGTCCTCTGCTCTTCTGGCGAACCATCTTCGGACCCAGACTCTTTTTGGCTGCCTCTTTTTCTTCTCGCAGTAGAGTTCACAGAGCCTGCAGATGGCTTCGCACTGTTGCAGAACGATGGTGGCTGCCGAAAGGACTTTGTTACAATCCACGGTGTACATGACTGGATGCTGTGGAAGAGGAAGAGCCAGATGAAGGCTGCAGAGGTCTGCACCGCTGGGCTGCTGTTCTGAAAGTGAGATGCAGATGAGTTGCTCCCCCTTTTTATAGGAAATATAGGTTTTCCGCTAGGCATCCTCTAGGCATCCTCTAGGATCCTCTAGACATCCTTAATATCCAAGATAGGTCCCCTCTGTGAATGTTTTTTCCATTTTAAACGCTTTGTTTCCATGCTGCTTCCGCTAGGCATCCGTTCTGCATCCGTTCTGCGTCCGTTCCGCTTCCTCCCTGCGTCCATTTACCGCTGGAGTGGATGGAGTTGTGCGGATGTGCAGCGGATGCCTAGCGGATATAGCGGATGCATAACGGATGCGTAGCGGATGCAAAGCGGATGCAGAACAGACGAACTGGATACATTTTCCGCGCAAAAGTTTTAGGCAGCTCAAAACTTTCGGAGCGGATGAAACGTCAATAAACGGATGCTGGATGGATAGAGAGGAAGCAAAACGGAGGTAGTGAGTACATCGCGTTTTCCAACGGATGGCAAGCTTTTTTGTCCGTTTTACATCCTCTTTGCATCCGTTGGTTCAGTGTGACATGGGCTTAAGTGTGAAAAACGGTAATGTGTTGCTTTTTTTCAGTATCGTTGTAACTTCAAAATGAACTGTTGTAAGTCAAGGACTACCTGTGGAAATGAGTAAATTTGTCAGTTTAGTCAGAAAATTTCTCCCCCGCTCTTCCTCTAGACTACCTGGACACTTAAGAATTGCAGTGATTCATTTAATGACTGAGAGAAAAGAAGATTGTGAACTCGGGCCAACTTCCTTAACAATCATCTCACTTAGCAATGGAAATTCTAAAGTCCATTGCAGTCATTAACTCAAAGAGTACCTGTACAGTCTTCATTGCCCCTTGATCCTAAATCATCAAATTTAATCTGGCAGAAGGGAAAAAATATTGAGGGGATGAGGGGTATTGATATTGATGGATTTAATTTAATTAACTCCTTGGGTTACGAGTGTTCCCTTAGTGAATGTACAAAGTTATACAATAAGTGCCCCCTAGCATTTACAAACATGTCCTGAAACGATGAATCTTGCAGCACCACAGCAGTTTTTCTCCCTTACGAACAACCACAGAGGCTCTGCAACCTTTGTCCTGCACATTGCAGGCGGAAATAGAGCATCTGAGGAGTGCATCCACCCCTCTGACACTCCTTTCAGGCCTCTACAGGCCTCCACAGGCCTCCCCAACCCATTGCAGACCAAAATGGAGCTTCCAAGGGGCGGATCCACCCCTCGGAAGCTCCATTTTGGCTTGCAACATGCCAGGGGAGGCCTGCGGAGGTACAAAAGGAATTTCTGAATGGCAGATCCGTCTCTTGGAAGCTCCATTTCAGCTTGCAACATGCTGGGGGAGGCCTGTGGAACTGCAAAGAGAATATGGCAGAGGTGCAGCAGCTGAGAGGCTGGAGAGGAGACTGCTTGCAAGATCTTCACAAGGAAAGTGACCTGGTACAGCAGGCTGGGTGGGGGAAGCAATTGTGGGGAGGTATTTCAGTTGGTCAGGGAGCCCTTGGGTAGTCTTAGGCAGGTGGCCTGTTCCATCACTAGGATCCCCATAGCCTTCCCCACCCTGAAATACTTCATGTGCACTTAAGGAGCCTTGCATTCAATTAACGAATGCATGGGCGAAAGGATGGAGTGATCCCATTAAAAAGTATGAGATTCACTCTCATGAATCCTCAGCTTACAAATGAAATGGGCACACTCCATTACATTCATAACTCAAAGACTACCTGTACTTTAGTTTACAATGTAGTAGAACACAAGCCATCCTTAAGAATAATCTCCGAGAAGCTGAATAGTAATGGAAAATGGGACTAGAAAAGGAAAAAAAATGTATGAAGGATTCTTTACGGCTTTGTCTCTTTTTCTAAGATGCTCCTGCTTTTCTTTCTTCTTCTATCTGGCAGTCTGAACTAACTGCTTAACAATTAGATTGGCTAAGAAACTGATAACAGGTGGTCCTTGACTTACAATCACATTTGAGGCCAAAATTTAGGTTTCTAAGTGAGACACTTGTTAAGTTAATTTTGCCCCATTTTTCAAACCTGTCTTGCTACACTGAAGTGAATCACTGCATTTGTTACATTAGTAACATGGTTGCTAAGTGAATTTGGCTTCCCCATTGACTTTGCTTGTCAAAGGGTCACAAAAGGGGATCACATGATCCCAGGACCCAGTGTTCATCAAAAAGACAAACTACTTGCTAAGCATTCAAATTTTGATCACATCACCATGGGGATCCTACAACAGTTTAAGTGTGAAAATAAGTCATAAGTCATTTTTTCAGAGATGTTGTAACTTCAAGCAATCACTAATTGAACTGTTGTAAGTCATGACTATCTGTTATGATTCAGCATGGAGTACATGCCTAACATAGAAGAGAAAACTGAAGAGAATTTTACTCCTTCTCAATCATTTACTCTTCCCTCAGCCTTATATTCTACTGCCCATGAAGTAATCAAAGATAATTTCCAAAAATAATTCCCGATTTGCAGGATATAGTCATTTATTGAAGCAGACAGTGACCTGGAGTTAATATAAATTAGAGTTCTGAACTGGGAATTTAAATCATCTATTTGACCACCAACTGAGGTAAATCAACATTTAAGATTCTAAAATGGCACTCTTCATCTCTTAACAAGCAAATCTGAAAATCCAGGATGCTCAGGAGAAATGGTGCAGAAAATTTCAGCAGCATTTCTAATGGGCAGTGCTAAAAACATGATAGAGTGGGGATTGCATAAAATGACTTAATCAGGAGGTTGAAATGTTGAGTTGGGAAACTCAACATTTCAACCCTGAAAGTATCCACACTAAAACGTGAAGACTCAAGATGGTAGTTGTGACAATGTGATTGAAGATTCACCTCTTTTGTATGTTTGTCAATGTTGCACAGATATACAAAGGGATGAGATTTGAATAATGTCCTGACAGTCACCATATTGACTGTTTTGCCTCATTCTACCCAGGTATCATTGCATATTACTTCTAAGCATACATTCTTTGCCCCAGTATGACCAGGAATTCTGCCTTTTACAGCCATATATTTAATTAAAAAGGTAGGTCATTGTTTCAAGCCTGCATTTCCTGAAGGGAAATATTAAATATGTTTGTTTGTCTATTTATTTATATATCTGTCAAATTTAGAAACTGCCAATCTCCCTCAGAGAACATTTCCTGAAGAAAAATGATCAGTAGAAGACACCTTGTCTCAAAGGTGTTTTTTCAAAAGGCAGGTGGTTGTTTTGTTTCTCCAATATACGAATCTGCACATGTTTTGCAATATGCAGTACAACGCAGTGAGACATGTGCAGATATGTACACTGGAGAAACAAAACATCTACTTCACAAACTTGAACATAGAATAACAGCTCCAAGAAGGTTCCATATCCATTTAAGGCCCTGTCACACTGCCCAACGGATGCAAAACGTTTGTAAAAAGGACACAGCGGATGAGAAAAATGTTCCATCCATTGTTATCCGCTCTCAAAAGGGGCAAAAATTTGCATAACCAGAGCGGATAACAAGAAAAGGAACGGACGGGGGGAGGACGCAGAGCGGATGGAAAACGGATGCGGAACAGAAGCCTAGCGGATGGAAGCAGCTGAGAGTGGATGGCACATCTGCAGGGCTTCCGGGGGGCCTCAGCAAAGCGGATGCGGAACGGATGCAGCGGATGCACAGTGGATTCACAGCGGATGAAGCAGATGCACAGCGGAAGCTTGACGGATGCACAGCGGAAGCCTAACGGATGCCTAGTGTTAATTGCGCATGCGGGGAGGATGCATTGCGTAAGTCCCGCGGATATAAAGGGAAGCAGCTCGGAAGCAGATCACCATTCAGAGGAAAGACCTGCTGCCGGATGGATTGACAGCCTTGCCTACCCTGCTTGCATGCCTGCCTGCAAGCCTTGCTGCAAGCCTTGATGCCAGCCTCCCTGTTAGCCTTGCTGTCTGCCTGCCTGCCAGCCTTGCTGCCAGCCTTCCTGCCAGCCTTGCTGTCTGCCTGCTTGCCAGCCTTGCTGCCAGCTCGCTACCAGCCTTGCTGTCTGCCTGCCTGCCAGCCTTGCTACCAGCCAGTTTGCCTGCCAGCCTTGGTTCCTGATTTCCTACCAGCCTTGGTTCCTGCCTGCCAGCCAGCCTTGGTGCCTGCCTGCCTGCCAGCCTTCCTGCCAGCCTGCCTGCCAGCCAACAACCCCACAACCATGGGGAAGAACAGAAAGCCTCAGCCATCTGCTGCCAGCCCTGGCAAGAGGGACAGGCCCTCACTCTGGTTCTGCTGGGGCTCCTGTAGCACGGGCTCGCTCTTCTGGGGCTGGAGCTTCTGCTGCTTCTGCTTCTGGAGGAGTTGATGATGATGCTTATGGCGGTGGTGCTTCTGCTGGTGACTATGCTGATGCTGCACCCCAATGGTGCTTCAGACAAGAACTCCAGCACCAGCCACCTCCACAGCACCTGGACCCTTCACCCCTGAGACTGAGTGACCAAGAGGAGTGCCAGAGACTCATTTTTGTTTTATAGCTTGCTGTTAATAAAGTCTATCTTTGATTCACACACTTGCTTCATTTCTTTTCTTTTTTTTTTAATAAAGTCATGGTGGAAACTTTTAGAAATGGTTTAAGCCTTTGCATGCTTGAGGGATGGGTTAAGATAGCAGTGGGATGGACAGGGATACCTGTGGGATGTGTAATAGCTGTGGGATGGGTAAGGATAGCAATGGGATGGGCAGGGATACCTTTGGTATGGATAATAGCTGTGGGATAGATAAACCTCCAGTGCAAGCATAGTGGGACTGTATGGTCCACCCTCCCAGGTGCCACACCTATGGCCCTTTATTATCAATAACAATGTAATCATTGATCCACACATGTCAACATAAACACAACTCTTTATTAAATGCCCTGTTCATTGTAGGCCCACCCAACATACATGGCCTAATCTCATCAGTGTGATGAGACAGGCTGAAGGAAGCATCCATTAAGCATCTATCATCCTGTCTTGCCACTCCACTGCTCCAGCTGGAGAGTTGCACCAGTGTCTCAGGAGGTTGAGCTGCTTCTTCCCTTCACATGAGGCTCTGTTGGGGCCTTGCACATCCTCAGTGTCTATCAGGTTTTGCCCTTGCCTCCATTCCCCAGGCTCCATGTCCCCATTGCCTTGTTGGAGGTCCACGAGCCTGTTCTGCAAGACTGGGTAGCGGGTGCGCATGAGATTGTGCAGGATGCAGCAAGCTTTCACGATCCTCCTCACGGTCTCTGGGCAATGCTGTATGGTGGTGAGAAGTACCTGGAACCTGTTGGCCAGGATGCCAAAGGCGTTTTCCACCACCTGTCTTGCCCTGGACAGCCTGTAGTTGAAGATCCTCTCTTCACGGGTGAGGCATCTGGAGGTGTAGGGCTTCATGAGGTAGGTTCTGAGGGAGAAGGCGTCATCCCCCATGATGAAGTAGGGCACATCTTGCGTTTTGTTGGGCAGGGGGTCTGGATCTGGGAAGCCCACGATGAGGTTGCATTCCAGCCCCTCCTTGAGGTGACTGGCGTTGTATACCTGGGCATCTGAAGATAAGCCGCTGCCTGAAGCATCGATGTACATGAACTTGTAGTCAGCATCGACCATGGCGAAGAGGATGATGTTGAAGAAGCCCTTGTAGTTGAAATAAGTGGACCCCGACTTGGCTGGCTCTTTGCAGGCCACGTGCTTGCCAGCGATGGCTCCAACAGTGTGTGGTAAGTTCCACCTCTGATACCACTGCTCTGCAACTTTCTTCCATCCTTCTTCAGTGGTGGGGCACTGGAGGAGCTCCTCCATGTATTCTTCGATGATGGCCTGCACCATTTCTCTGACCACAATGCTGATGGTGTTGTGTGGCACCCTCCAGCTGTACTGCATGCTCCTGTAGGTGGTCCCTGAGGCCAGGTGGCGCAGAGTGAGTGCCACCTTGAGCCCAGGTTCCAGGCTGGGCCGGAAGTTGGTTTTTGCCTTGGTCAACCTGGGTGTCAGCTGCTGCACAACTTCGTCAAACATGGCTGGAGGCATCCTCATGAAGTTCTGGAATGCACGAGAGTCTTCATTCCTCAGCTCCACCATCAGCTTGTTTTACAGTCCATACTCTGCTCTTCTCCCGATCCATCTTCAGACCCAGACGCTTCTTGGCCGCCTCCTTTTCTTCCCGTAGTAGAGTTCACAGAGCCTGTAGATGGCTTCGCACTATTGCAGAACGATGGTGGCTGCCAAAAGGACTTTGTTACGATCCACGGTGGACATGACTGGATGCTGTGGAAGAGCAAGAGTCAGATGAAGGCTGCAGAGGTCTGCACCGCAGGGCTGCTGGTCTGAAAGTGAGATCCAGGTGAGTTGCTCCGCCTTTTTATAGGCAGTATAGGTTTTCCACTATGTGTCCCTTTTCATCCTCTAGGCATCCTCTAGACATTCTTAATATCCGAGATAGGTCCCCTCTGCGAACGTTTTTTCCATTTTAAATGCTTTGTTTCCATTCTGCATCCACTAGGCATCCGTTCTGCATCCGTTCTGCATCCGTTCCGCTTCCTCCCTGCGGCCGTTTACCGCTGGAGCGGATGGAGTTGTGCGGATGCGCAGCGGATGTCTAGCGGATATAGCGGATGTATAACGGATGCAGAACGGATGCCTTGCGGATGCCTCACGGATGCAGAACGGACGCATTAGATACATTTTCCGCTCAAAAGTTTTGAACAGTTCAAAACTTTCTGAGCGGATGAAACGTCAATAGACAGATGCTGGACGGATAGAGAGGATGAAAAACGGAGGCAGTGAGTACAGAACGGATGCATCGCGTTAACCAATGGATGGTAAGTGTTTTTCTCCATTTTACATCCTCTTTCCATCCCTTGGTGCAGTGTGACAGGGGCTTTACATTATTCAGTTGACCTTGAGGGCACAGATAAATTCCAAGTGGCCTCAGAGACTCTCAGAAAGAGGGCTAACGATCAGATGAGTGCAAGGAATATAAATTCTTCCATTCCCCATCATTCACAGAACTGGAGAAGCTGCTTGGAAGAGAAGCAAAAGATCTTTAAGGAAAAAGAAAGCAGTCTGTTTGCCTTTTGAAAAAGCACCTTTGGGACAACTATGACCTGGTAACTGAGAATCTCCATAGATAATTACAAGGCATCTTGTGATTCTGAAGAAGGGAGGGAGAGGGTGAGGGAGGGAGGGTGAGGGAGGGAAGGAGAGAGAGGGAGAATGAGAGGAAGAGAGTGTGGGAGAGGAAGGGAGAAAGGGAGGGGAAGAGGGAGAGAGAGGGGGAGGGAAAGGAAGAGAGGGTGAGAGAGGGAGGGTGAGGGAGGGAAGGAGAAAGGGGGAGAACAAGGGGGAGAGGGAGGGGGAGAGGGAGAAGGAGAGGGAGGGAGGGAAAGGAGAAGAGGGAGAGAGACAGGGGAGAGGGAGAGAGGGAGGGAGAGGCAGAGAGGGGGAGAGGGAGGGAGAGGTTCTGAAATTAACTTTTCGAAAAAACAATTGTATTTCACTACCACCAACTGATGAAACATTTTTTGAGTGTGTGATCTGGTTATTTCAAGCCACCATGGGAAAAAAATCCACCTGACTGCTTGTGCGCATGTTCTCCCCAGAGTTAGTTTTTCTCCCCTGAGAAAGCATGCCAGCAGTGAAAGTTTTTAGATAGAGAAGCCATGCGGACACAATATTAAATGTCAACTTGTCATCGTTCTTTGCAATTTAACAAGCACGCCAGTTCTTGGTCGGGTCCTGGAAAACTCAACAGCACTCACCACCAAATCTTTCAATTTCAAGTTCCTTGACCGCTGACAGGAAATGAAACCCACCTTGAATTAGAGCGAACCATAAATGGGTCTTTTCATTGCTTTAGCTATGGGGTGGGTGATATTTCCTAACCTAGACAGGGAAGATGAAATTTTCTAATTTCTCAGAGATGAAACTCTTAGCTAACAATGACAGAAATATTACCAGGGAAGACTAGAGAGCAGTCCAAAAAATAAGACTGTAGTATGTACATATTATCAGATTTATATCCTGCTTGTGCTGGTGTATGTAGTGTTTTTCCCCTCTCCCTCCTCCCAACATATTTTCCTGATTTATTTATCTATTTCCTAGATTGATGAAGCCCTCCCCCAATTCAAACTGGGTGTGTCTAGCTAACGAAGAGAAGGACTAAGGGTGACCTGATAGCAATGTTCCAATATCTCAGGGGCTGCCACAAAGAAGAGGGAGTCAAGCTATTCTTCAAAGCACCTGAAGGCAGAACAAGAAGCTATGGATGGAAAGTAATCAAGGAGACAAGCAACCTAGAGCTAAGAGAAATTTCCTGACAATGAGAACAATTAACCAGTGGAACAACTTGCTTCCAGAAGTTGTGAATTTTCCAATACTGGAAGTTTTTAAGAAGATGTTGGATAACCATTTATCTGATCTCCTGTTTGTGCATGGGGTTGGATTGGACAAGGTCCCCTCCAACTCTATTCTCTATTCTGTCATTTGACTTTGGGTGGAATTCAAGCAAAAATGTTTAAAACCCACGTAACTTTAACAAATATACAATATTTAAACATACAAATATACGAAATATAAAAATGGCAATGTTAAGTCGAGTTGAACAGAGTGAATGATGTATGGGGATAATTAAATTTCACTGAGTGCAAACCATGTTGATACATTACATCTAGTTGGTGCTTTCTGGTTGGTTTGGATTGCTCTGAGACGGGGCGTCAAATTCACATCATCACAGTGGCGTCACATGATGTATCAGGACTTTTTTCCCCTTCACTAAACTGGGCATGGGCATGGCTCTAGAAATGGTTTGGAGCCTTATTTAATCAACAGTTTATGGTGGAGTTCTTGGTGCTCTTGGAGCTTGATTGTTTGCTTGTGGACATTTCAATACCCAATTAGGTGACATCATCAGTGCACCATCGTCACCCTGATGATGTTATTCACAAATAGTCCTTGATTTACAACCGGAACTTGCTTCTGAGTTGAGAGATTGGACAACCATTTGTTCAGAATGCACCATGGGAGGAGGCTAACTAGGCCACAACCACCATGGCCACGCCCACCTAGCAATTGGTCAGAGAACCCTTTGCTAAAATTTTTGAAGCCTACCCCTGGTCGTAAGTCACTTTTTTTTTAGTTTTGAATGGTGGCTGAACAAATCATTGTAAGTTGAAGACTACCTGTACCTGGGTAATGAAACATCAGCAAGGAAACAACCAAGCTCAGAGAGCTTCAACAATTCCATAGTTCAACCTTGAGCTACAGATATTCTCTTCTATTGAAAAAAATTATTATTATATAGCCATGAAGAAAAGGATAGTAATTAATCAAAGGCAAGGGAAAAGTAATGGGTTTCTGAACAAAATTATAGGTAAGAGGTAAAATTGAGAAATTTTGGATGGAGTGTCTCCTTTCCATGGTTCTTTTGAAACAACTTTCAGAGCTGAAAGACACAATAATGACATCTATTGTGTTACAGTTTTCCATGCTGTCACTTCAACAAGCAAAATGCTTGTTAGGGGATTAGGGTCAATGATTCAAGTCTCACACATTGTGTTACTGTCAAAGCTGACAAAAGTCAACAACTGTTGGGCAGAAAGGTAGGTGATATACATGAACACATCTCAACAGCTGTGGCTTTCACATCTTTAGCTTGAAGCCAAAGTGTCTTTCTTGCTGTGACACAAATGTATCTCAAAGATGCTTTTTCAAAAAGCAACTGGACTTTTTTCCTTGAAGATGTTTCGCTTCTCATCCAAGAAGCTTCTACACTTCTGATTGACTGGTGGAGAATTGAAGGATTTATATTCCTTGCAGTCATGTGGTTGTTAGCACAAAACAATCACATCACAAATCCCTGGCACAACATAAGAGAACAAACCTATCGGGACAAGATTCAGCAGTCCATCTGCATTTAAAAGACAAAAGTCACTCTTTTAAAGACAGCAAAGTTCATATTCTGGATAGAGAGGACTGCTGATTTGAAAGAGGGGTCAAAGAGTCCATCTACATTAAGATAGAACAGTCCCTTTTCAACAGAGGGGGAGGGACAGTGGTTGTATTCAAATTTTTTACTACAGGTTTTGTGGGCATGGCTTGGTGGATACAACGTGGCTTGGTGGGTGTGGCTTGGTGGGCGTGGCAGGGGAAGCAAAATCCCCATTTCCACCCCACTCCAGGGGAAAGGTTACTGCAAAAATCCCATTCCCTTCCCAACCCACTAACCTGCTTTCCATCTCCGTTCTCCTGTGCAGGGCAACCAAAGAAGACCTAGCCAATCAGCTGGGACTCAGGAGGCAAAGAATAGATGGGGACAGGGCAAATCAAAAGTGGTATTTGCTGATTCTCCAAACTACTCAAAATTTCTGCTACCAATTCTCCAGAACCTGTCAGAATTGGCTGAATACTACCTCTGGGGAGGGATATGACACCATCTGTCTGCTGTTCACAACACGGTTGTTTTCAAGAAAGTTCCACAACCATCTGCACTATTCAGGTGACCCTGAGAGCACAAATAAACCTCCAAGTGGCCTCAACGACCTTCAGAAAGAGTGCTAACAACCAGATGATTGCAAGGAATATAAATCCTTCCATTTTCTATCATTCAGTCAGAACTGAAGAAGCTTCTTGGATGAGAAGTGAAATGTCTTCAAGACAAAAGAAAGTCCCATTGCCCTTTCAAAAAGCACCTTTGAGACAACCATGGATGACTTAGAATCTCTATAGAGATGTCACAAATAGTTAAAGCAAAGATCTTGGAAAGATGATTATGGAATTTATTTTGTATATCCATTCAATAACATGGAAACTCTCCTTGGACCCATTTATTTAATTTTTGGGGGATGGTGGTGGTGCAAGATGACAAACTGTTAGTTAATTACAGAACCTGGTTTCCCTCTTATATCTGAAAGCATTGCATAAATCTGACTAGCCATCTATACATGCCTGTAGATTGGTTGGTTTAAAGTTCAGAGAAATATCAGGGAAGATTCTTGCAGCAAGTAAATTAATAGCAAGAAATGTTAGGACAGAAATGTCAGACTCTTGCCTGGAGGTTTCAAATCTTTTCTTTATGGTAGCAGATGATTTCTCATCAATGCTTCTGTTTATCTGGGAAAACCCTGAAAAAACTCATCACCAATAGAGCCAGAGCTAAATCATTTTGTGCCATCTGCCAGCCTGAACAAAAAGTGTGTTAGAAAAACATTTGCACATCTTCCCATGTTTCCTCTCTCTTGAAACAGATTGGGAAGCTCAGGTCTGACACCCCCTCCCCCCATATGAATATGCTAGAATTTGCAGCAAGACCCATTGCAGGGAGCATTCAGGTTCAAGACAAATATCAGTGTAACCTTTTCCTGAATTTATCTTCTCCATCATATTAAAAAAAAAAAAAGTAGTGACGCAATATTTTACTGTTTGCAACCAGAGAGGTCAATATTTCTTTGATTGTGAAGGTGGAACAAGGGGAAATCGCCAAATACCTCCACTGTGAGGATTAGCCGAGACTTTTTAAAAAATCTATTTCTAAAATAACAATAAAAAAACCCTTCCTGCTGTTCAAGGAATATTATTCCTGATGCATCTTCACCCAAATGATGCTGATATGAATGGTGCAGACTTCAATGTTCAATTTAAAATAAAAACACATTTTATTTGCCCCATAACATTCTGCCTAGCAGCATCTTTCTAAGAATTCAGCATTCCAAAAGAGATCTGTGTTTATTATTTACTTTTTTAAAATTGTTTTTATTCAAGAGTTAAAACACAAATTTGCAAAAGAACAACCAAGAACAGAATAAAACTATACAGGTCCAAAAACAAAAAAAATAAGTGTATTATAAAAAAAGAAAATACACATATATTTTACCCCCCAGTTGAATACTGATAAGTATATTACAACAATAGTAGTTTTTCTCCCCTTGAGAAACAGATTTACAATATATAAAGCTCTGCAACTCTACTATTTATTTTGTTTAAGAGATCCATGTTTTTGATTTATTTCCCTTCCAGTTATCCAATTAGTTCATCAAGGAAGGTGGGTGTCCACGCTGCAAGATTCCTGCCCGTTTTAATGTGTGCATTTTCAGTGTATTGAAATTACTTAAATTTAAATTTAAGAAGAGATTGGAGAACCATTTATCTGAAATAGTATAGGGTTTTCTGCCTGAGCAGATGGTTGGACTAGAAGACCTCCAAGGTTCCTTCCAACTATTCTGTTCTGTTTTGTTGTTTTGTTCTGTTCTTTTCTGTTCTGTTCTATTCTAAATCAGTGTTTTTTGAAGTTGCCAACTTTTAAGATGTGTGGATTTCAAACTCCCACAATGCTGGCTGGGGAATACTTCCTAATTACAAATACTATTTATAATATGCAATATTTATGGTACAGGTACTTCTTGACTTACAATCATTCGTGTTGTGACCGAAGTTACAATGGCACTGAAAATTGTGACATGACCATTTTTCACACTTACGACCATTGCAGCATCCCCATGGTCATGTGATTTACATTCAGATACTTGACAACTGGTTCATATTTACAACCATTACAGTGTCCTGGGGTCATGTGATCCCCTTTTGCAACCTTCTGGCAAGCAAAGTTAATGGGAGAGACAGATTCACTTAACCATCTTGCTAAACTTAACAATTGCACTGATTCACTTAACAACTGTGGCTACAAAGGTTGTGAAATGGGGCAAACGTCAAATGTCTCATTTAGCAAGAATAATTTTGGGCTCAATTGTAAGTTGAGGACTCCCTGTATACTAACAGGCTATATGAAAACCATTCATTGCTTGTGCCAGATATATTTGATCAAACCTATCTCCAATTACTTTAAAATTGAGCAGCCATTTTCTCCCTCTCAATTGAATGAATGAATTCTTTATTGGCCAAGTGTGATTAGACACACAAGGAATTTGTCTTGGTGCAAATGCTCTCAGTGTACATAAAAAGAAAATATACATTTGTCAAGAATCATAAGATACAACACTTAATGATAGTCATAGGGTACAAATAGACAATTAAATCATACTTGGAAACAGTCAATATAAATTGTGAGGATACAAGTGACAAAGTTACATTCATACAGTCACAAGTGGGAGGGAATGGGTGATAAGGAGTGATGAGAAGATTAACAGTATTAGTAGTGCAGACTTTGTAAATAGTTGAATAGTTTTGAGAGAATTATTTGTTTAGCAGAGTGATGGCGTTCGGGAAAAAACTGTCCTTGTGTCTAGTTGTTCTGTGTGCAGTGGTCTATAGCATCATTTTGAGAGTAGGAGTTGAAACAGTTTATGTCCAGGATGTGAGGGGTCTGTAAATATTTTCACAGCCCTCTTTTTGACTCGTGCAGTATACAGGCCCTCGATGGAAGGCAGGTTGGTAGCAATTGTTTTTAGGATTTAAATTGACTTCCAGATGAACTTTTAATCCTAAATAACAGCATCAAGATGATGATCTGGGTGCTACAGTTAGAAAGAGCATCTTTTAAAAAAACTCAGATCTTCTCTCATTAAAAATACTGCTTTCATCCCCAAAGGGAAACAGAAAATTTCTTCCTGCAATGAAAGCTTGTGCATAAAAACACAGGACAAATTTGAAACAATCAACCATGGTACATGTAGTACCACAACCGATTCCAAAGTGAACTTAGTGAAACATTTGTAAAGTGAGTTTTGCCCCATTTTATGACCTTTCTTGCCACAGTTGTTTAAGTGAATCATTGAAATTATTAATATCATGGTTGTTCAGTGAATCTGGCTGCCCCATTGACTTTGCTTGTCAGAAGGTTGCAAAAGGGGATCACATGACCCCTGAACATTGTAACTGTCATAAATATGAACCAGTTACGAAGCATCTGAATTTTGATTATGTGACCGCAGGAAGGCTGCAATGTTCGTAAGTGTGAAAAACGGTCATATGTCACTTAATTCAGTGCCATTGTAACTCTGAATGGTCATTAAATAAAATGTTGTAAGTCGAGGGCTACCTGTACAGAACGACTCACCTAGCCTTCAAGCTCACCATAGTTTCTAAACTGCACTGCTTTGTTGCTCTCTAATTGGATATCAAAGAGGGTTACTTGAACAATGTGCTATTTTGCTAGTCTGCAAATAAACACAGTATAATTATCTTACATCATATACTTCACTGGACTTGAGATTATAATTATAATCTCTCTTTTTTTTTTACCCTCCTTTTCGTAGCTCTAAATATAGGGGAGAAAGCTGCAAAAGAGAGTCAGAATGATATAAACCATGATGGTGGGATATAAAAAGCAAGGACTGAAAAACGGGGATAAAGTATAATGAGACATAAAGTGTAGCCAAGCATGAATTTACTATGTTTATTACAATGTGGGATAACAAGTCACAGGAGATGGAAATGCATTCCAGCTGTAATAAAAGTCATCAATAAATTCTACACAGTGGAGCATCTCTTAAAAGTAGCTAGAGGAAAAGTTGGCTAGCTTACTTTCCTATATAGTGGTTTTTGGTAGAGATGCTTTTTTTCACATGGATATCATTAGCTATCTTAAGAAAGGAGCCGGTTTAAATTATTTAAAAAGTATACAGCTTGTGATGACCCAGGGTGGGATACAAAATAAACACAGTCACAGAAAACAGGTGAAGCCCTTTTTATTCCATCACTTTGCTTCGAAACTCCGAAGATTATTGACGAAAGACAAAAAACTGCCACACAGTTACAAGAAGAAGGGAAAAAGCAACACAAACTAGGCAAGATGAGGGCTGGAGGATGTCCACAGATAACACACACTGGGAAGGACACCAAACTCAGAGAGGAACCATCAACTAGAGATATTTCCATGCTCTGTGTCAGGGTTCGCCCATACGCAGGTCCGTAGTCTTATTCAGTTGTCACAGCTGCAGCCCATGAAGAGGATCAAGGCCCTCTCCTCCCAAGTAGACCACATCTCTCCCTTATCCTTTCCTTCCTGCATGCCCTAGGATGGAGAGGGGATGGGCCTGGGTCCTCCTCTGACTGCCCAGTCAGCCTCTGCCCTTCCCCAGCCTCCTCCACAACCTCTGGAGCCACACTTCCACTCCCTGTCAGCTGTTCCTCCTCTCCCTCAGAGTCAGTCTTTACCAAGGACAATGCACAGCTAGTCCTCAAACTACAACAGTAATGTAGCATGCCTATTATGCTTATAAATCATTAAACTGTCATTAAACAGGTAAAAAGAACCTTTGAGATAATCATGACCTGGATGTCTGAGAATCTCCATAGACTTTTAGCCATCCACTTTGAGATGAACACCCTTCAAATGGTTTGGGAGTATGAACAGATTTTCAGAAAAATTGCAGACTACAGGAACCATTTGCACTACTCAAGTGACCCTGAGGAAACAGATAAACCTCCAAGTGCCCTCAATGACTCTCTAACAAGATGCAAATGACCAGCTGTCTGCCAGGAATATAAATCCTTCCATTTCCCACCATCTAGTCAGAGCTGAAGAAGCTTCTTGGATGAGAAGCAAAATGTCTTCAAGGAAAGTCCAGTTGCTTCTTGAAAAAAGACCTTTGGGTATTACCTTGACTGATAATATGAGTGGGGGGAGGGGGGGTTGTTCAATATAATGTCCTATCTGAACACAAATGGGTTAATGTTGTGTGATCCTGAATTCTATGTGATTCAGGTCCCATACTTTTGACAATTCTCCACCTTACCATGAGTAGACTTTCCTTGCAGCATTTACAGTTGACTATGTGAAGGTTAAAGAGAGGTTCATGGTCCTCTCTTTGCTTAGTTGCTTTCTTGCAGATGTTTCATTATCCAAACTAATCTAACACTGCTGATGTTACCTGATGAAAAACCTTCAAGAAAATATCCATGCTAAGAGAGCACCAAGGATCCTTCATTTCAACCTTGAACAGTCCCCTTTATTGGAATGGAATATTATATTAATTTATTGGATTCTTTTTATTAATTTTATTGTTTTAAATTAGGTTTTATATTCTTTAAGCCGCCTTAAATCACCATGGGCAAATTGGCGGCAATATAAATTCAATAAATACATACATAAATAAAATACATAAATAAATAAATTTGTTTTATTTATATGGATGGGGAAGGAATGGAATGGAATGGAATGGAAGAGTTGAAAGATACCTTAGAGGCCTTCTAGACCAACCCCCTACTCAGACAAGAAATCCTATACCATTTCAGACAAATGGTTGCTCTTCTTAAAAACTTCCAGTGTTGGAGCATTCACAACTTCTGGAGGCAAGTTGGAAGTTTAAATAGCTGGGGAAGGCCCTACTTGCAAGACATCATGTGCTTCAGAATGATATTTTATTAATGAAGATTGCACAGAATTCAGAGCTCACCAGCTTTATTTTCCATACCTTAGAAAATCTCTGTCAAATCCTGTACAGGTGCAGCTCACTTTTAATTGCTTTTAATCTCTGTTCTGGGGCAGCTTTAGCAGATTATGAGAAATCAACTGATTTCTGAGTATCAGATCCTTAAAATCAGCCCAGAAGGAAAAAGAAGATTTTCAAGGTCGGTGGGAAACAATTCATCACCTGTTTTTGTTTTTGTTTTCACTTTCTCTGGTCTCCACGATTGCAAACTTTTCTTAAAATTCCTTTTTGGTTTAATTCCGAGGTACCTTAATATCCATATGCTTCAGCTAGGTTGCCTAGTCTCCACAATACCCGCTTCTTCACCACTCCAACATGATCTTATTTCCTGAATAGCCTTCCGTCTTCAGTGTGGCCATTTCTGACCACCACTAAGCCCATCTTCGGAAGCTAAACCTAGTCAATGAGGGGAGATGTGGATCCCCTCAACTTGACAGGCAGTCTCCCCTTTCTTCACCACCCCTATAGGGTGGTTCCAGCTCAGTTTGGAGCCCTCCAATTGGGGTAGCACAGATCGAAGCCGTGCACAATCACAGGCTTCGATCCATCCATGACAGAAATGCCACTGGAAGTCCAGCAGTCTCCCAATACATGAAGTGCTGTCACAGGGAAGAAAGGGTTGACTTATTCTCCATAGCACCTGAAGGCAGGGCAGGAAACAATGGGTGGAAGTTGGAACTAAGAAGGAATTTCCTGACAGTGCAAACAATTAAACAATGGAACAGCCTGGTTCCCAGCATTGTGGGTGCTTCATCTGTGGAGGTTTTCAAGTAAAGATTAGATAGTCATTTGTTCCAGGATGTTATAAAACTCCTGCCTTAGACAGGGGTTTGAATAAAAGACCTCCAAGGTCCTTTCCATCCCAATGATTCTAAATATATATAAAAAACAGCCTTTCCTACTGCTGGAAGAAATATCCTTCTGGATTCAATTACAAGTGGGGGAAAAAGACACAAGAAACATGAGGCTGTTTGGAAAGATGGTTTAATGGTGGACAGGATCACATGCCTTGGAGCTCTTGGGCGAAGAAAAAGGCAGAGATATTGAGAGTGCCTGGATTTAATGCTTCTCTGGGCTTTGAACTTCCTGGGACACAGGAAGAGTGTTCTGACTGGTTGCTGTCAGAGGTCATAGCTAGCTTTGTAGATGTGTGTGTGTGGGGGCTGACCGGGTGTCTCTCTGAGTTTCTACTTCTCTTTTAGGGGAAATATTCTGCCCTTTTAATAAATACTAAAGTATTTCATTTTTCTAGGAGTGGGGTGGGCTTTAACTTCCAACACGACTGAATCTGAGTCATCAGGAGTTCATAGATAGAAAGGCATTCTCTACATTTAATGAGAGTTTTGGACAGATTGGCTGGGTTTATGCAATAATACACTAACCCCTAAATATTTTTGCATTTACTATCCTGCTGCTATAACTTCCGTGATGGAAGCCAATTATCAACATCTTTTGCTGTTGACAGTAATTATAACAACTAATTCCACTTGCAGAATTATCATAAGTGGGATGTTGCCTTTTACATCTGCATTAGGCATATTTTCATCCGCACATCTCTATTAAGTGGATAGAAGCACCATTTTTAATTGTTGCCTGGACACATCCTAGCCCACCTAACCTAAAAGAGGCAAGGCAAACTGTGGCAGGAGAGAATGTCATGCTTAAACCCCTAATGACATATCAGGTTCAGCGAAGACTTTATAGCTGACATTCCAAACTTATTAAATGCTTTTTACTAGGTTTTCTTTTTGAAGCATGAGTAGGAATTAGATGAGTTTAATATCATCATATTAAATCAAGGTTGTGTGTGGGGAATCATGGAATCTGCCTGCTTTTTATAACAGAATTTAATGAATACAAATTAGGGGAGAAAAAGCACATACACAAGTTATTTTAAATTGACATATTGTGTTCATATTTTTTCCTCCAGAAACCAATGAGTTTCCTTAATTGCCTGTTTTGCAGATAGCCTGGAATTCAGTTCTCCAAATTCTCAGAAAATTACTTTAGTAAATCCAATCAATGTCACCAACAGTTCTGGGGAGTGCAAAATAATATGGAGTTGAATTATAAATACTTCGAGTAATTTCTTTCTTTGCACATTTGTTGGGCATCAATTCCACTAATTATCAGTTATTTATTGATCCATCTATCAAAATGTTTAAAATACCCAGTAGCTAAAGTTTTCTGGGTAGTTTGCAGTGAGACACAGTAAAAAAAATACAAATCAAATATATAGAAATGCAAAACAAGAAAAAAACCACATAAAGGAGGCAGCTGTAAGTCATTCAAAACTTACAATGACATGAATAAAATGTAATTAAATACAATTAAAAGCAAGCTTAAAAAGTGAGAAATGGAACAATCCCTATTTGATACTGAAATAATGCTAGCATGGGCTTCATTGAGTCTGTCTGGGAAAGGAATTCTCTACATGGAGTACCATCATAGAAAAAGCTCCTTTAAAGGAGAATGCTTATAGCTCAGGATTGAAATGAGGTGTCCTTGGTGCTCTCTGAGTTTTTCTTGCAAACATCCTTACTGGCACTAATGATGTTACCTAGTTAGGGTGATGAACCATCTGCAACAGGTATTCAGCAGGTTCTGACCAGTTCTGGAGAACTGGTAGCAGAAATTTTGAATAGTTCAGAGAACTGACAAATGCCACCTCTGACTGGCCACACCCACATCTATTCTCTGCCTTCCAAGTAAAAAAAATTGAATCCCTCCACTGATCTGCAAAAAGACAAGCAAGCTCAGGGAGCACCAGGGACCCCTCAAAAACTCTTTTACTTTTAGAAGCTCACCTCTAAAGTTGCAGCCACACTAAAAAAAAGTGGCTTATCACTATTTTTCACACTTGTTTGTTGCAGCATTTGTGCTATCTTGCTCACACACACCACGGGTGAAAGGAGTCTTTATTAAGGCTTCTGAGCAGGGGTGGGCTTCAAAAATTTTAGCAACTGGTTCTCTGCCTGGTTGCTGGGTGAATGTGGCCAAGGTGGACATGGCCTAGTCAGCTTCCTGCACCATGGTGGTGGGGGGGGCTGTTTTCACCCTTCCTGGGCACTGGAGGTTTTCCTTGCATCTCCAGGAGACCAGAAATAGGCCTGTTGTAAGCGTTCCAGCAACCCTCCACTCTGCCCAATAATTCTGAGACAGACATCTATTCAAAGGTTCCTTTTTATTTGGATAGGAACCGGCACAATTGGGGAATCCCGAATCTGAAAGTTCTGGGCTTCCTTACAAGAAATAAAAACTACAAATCCATCCCCTACACCCATCATCACATCACATGGCCCAATCACTTTCCATCTAAAGTTAAGACTTCCTCTCACTTATGCACAAAATAACATGACCTTGAATTAGAAAAACAATGTTATTATGTCTAACTACATACACTCCAAGAAATTCCCCCCTCCCACTTTCCCAGGCTCAAATGTGATAGCATGGGAGCATCTGGTCTCAATATGGCTTCCAAAGCTGACAACTGTTTCCAGCCTCTGGAACTTCTGAGAGACACATTTTTGCCTTACCCAGGCTTCGGAGGCTTTCCTTGAGCCTCTGAAAGGGCAAAAACTGCCTCCCCAGGCTCCAGAGGCTGGAAACGGGCCCATTTCTAGACTTTTGGAACTTCTAGGAGGCCCATTTTTCCCCTTCTCTGAGCCTCTGCAAGGGCCCTGTGCTTATCTCGCATCCAAAACAGGCCACGTGGAGACTCCTGGAAGGGATGGGGTGGGAGGCACAGGGTGGGAAGGGCCAGCCAGGGGTGGGATTTAGCGGTTTGCCAAACTAGCCATAACGTTAGCAACAGGTCTGGCCGAACTCAGCTGAACCCGTAGTAGTACACCCCTGTCCTTACTAGCACTGATGAGGTAATGAAACATCTGCAATAAAACAAGCAAGCTCAGAGAACACCCAGGACCCTTCAAAAAGCTCTTTTATTTTTAAAGGCCCACCTCTAAAGTTACAACCACAATAAAAAAGTGACATCACTATTTTTAACATGATCGTTGCAGCATTTGTGCTATCCTACTCTCACACAGTACAGGTGTAAGGAGTCCTTATTAAGGCTTCCAAGCCTGAATTGGTATTCACCAGCAATTTTCCAGCAATTCGCTGAATTGGTATTTGTTACCAATTCCCTTGAGGCACCAGCTCAACCCCAATGAGTTCCACAAAGGCAAGTCCACAAAACAAAAGAAATCCAAAGGCAAGGGTAACAGCAGAAGAGACACAACCCAAAGTTCAAGGCAAGAACACACAACAAGGAAACAAATGTGTTGTTCCCAGCATCATCTCCATCTGTCTGTTGTGCTAAATAGATAGCTTCTGGTATAGCCCATCAAGAGGGACGAGGCTGCCTCTTTGCAAGTAATCAGGATGATCTTCACTGCTTCTGCCTTTTCTCTGTCCTGCATGTTCTTGGATCAGGTGCAACAAGGCAGTTCTTCTTCCTGCAGCTATTCAGTTAGAAACATATTTTGTTAAGTGAATCCGGCTTCCCCGTTGACTTTGCTTGTCAGAAGGTTGCAAAAAGTGATCACATGACCATGCGATATAGCAACTGTCATAAATATGAGACATCCAAGATTTGATCATGCCAAAGGTGGTATTCAGCAGGTTCTGACCAATTCTGGAGAACTGGTAGTGGAAATTTTGAGTAGTTCAGAGAACCGGCAAATCCCACCTCTGACTGGCCCCACCCCAATCTATTCTCTGCCTCCCGAGTCCCAGTTGATTGGCTGGGTCTTCTTTAATTGTCCTGCACAGGAGAACAGAGCTGGAAAGCAGGTTAATGGGGTGGGAAAGGAATTGGATTTTACAGTATCTTTCCCTTGCCATGCCCACCAAGCCACATCCACAGAACCAGTAGTAAAAAAATTTGAATCCCACCACTGGATCATGCAACCATGTGGATACTGCAATCTTGATCATAAGTGTGAAAAACAGTCCTAAGTCACTTGTTTTCAGTGCTGTTGTAATTTTGAATGGTCAATAATCGAATGGAT
Organism: Laticauda colubrina; assembly: GCA_015471245.1. Classification (NCBI taxonomy): domain Eukaryota; kingdom Metazoa; phylum Chordata; class Lepidosauria; order Squamata; family Elapidae; genus Laticauda; species Laticauda colubrina. The sequence continues at coordinate 21,522,079 of BLBF01000036.1, read as the reverse complement.
GTAAGTTGAGGACTACCTGTACCATTGGTCACAGCAAGGGATGAATGGAAATCACTAGAAGCTGATGGAGGGGCAGGTGAAGGACAAAGAAATCACAGTCAATCTCAGATGAGGTTGGTGAGTCGACTATTTTAGTTTGAACAAATCATCTAGCAATAATGGAGTAAAGCAGAAACAGAATATATCAACTCTTAGGCAAGAGAGCTCCACATACCGAGGGATATAAGAAGAGAATTGGGTCTAGATAAACACCAAGTGGTGGTCCAAATAGCCAGTCATGACTAGTAGTGATACAGTTCAAGGGGTACAGGTAATACTCGGCTTACAACAGTTCATTTAGTGGCCATTTGAAGTTACAACAGTACTGAAAAAAGTGACTTATGGCTGTTTTTCATTCTGCAGAATCCCCACAGTCCCATGATCAAAATACAGACCCTTGGCAACTGATTCAGTCTGTGGCCCTTTCTCCAGAGGTACTCATTCTCCCTCAGCCATTCCAGCACCTCATCCTCATGCTCCTCGGAAACGGTGCACTGTTTCCTCTCTCCCTTCTCCTTCCCTTGCCTCTTCCTCCCTCTGCAGGGGCTTCAGCAGGGCCTTCAGGGGCTTGAGCAGCAGGGTCTTCAGGAGCTTGAGCAGCAGGGCCTTCAGCAGCAGGGCTTTGAGGGCCTTGGGGCTGGTCCACCACAGCAGCAGCAACAGCACTAGCAGCTTCAGAGTCAGTGCCAGGGGGAGGGATGCTGGTTCTGGCCTTCTTCACCTTGACAGGGCTTGAACAAGTAGGCACAGGCCTCCTCTTCTTGCCTGACTGATGAACCATGGTGTTCCTGAAAGATGTATGTGGCAGCATATCTTTCCCCTGTATGCTGACTGCATGAGTGCTGCATCCTTTTATATCCGCGGAGCTGACACAATTCATACTCCCTGCATGCGCAGTGAACGCTTTGCATCCACTATACATCCGCGCGGCATCCCCTTTGTTTCCTATAGGCGTCCGTGATGCATCCGCTTCATCTGCTATGCATCTGCACCCTTCCACTATGTGTCCGCTTCAAAATTCTCCCCCGGAACCCCTTCAGAGGTGTCATCCGCTTCCATTCGCTAGGCTTCTGATGAACATCCATTTAATATCCCCACTACATCCTACCCACGTCCATTCTTTTCCATTCTGTTTATGCAATTTTTTGCCACTTTTTGGAGCAGATGACAATGGATCGAGCTACCCCCAAAATTTTGCTCGTACGCTGTGTCCTTTATGCATACGTTTTGCGTCCGTTGGCCAGTGGGACCGGGCCTTAACTTAACAGCTACAACGATTCACTTAACCACTGTGGCAAGAAAGGCTGTAAAATGGGGCAAAGTTCACTTAACAAATGTCTCAACAGAAATTTTGGCCTCAGTTGTGGTCATAAGTGGAGGACTCCCTGTACTTGAATTTGCAGAGAGAGAGGGGAAAAAAAATGGAAAGAACAGTACGGATTTCTAATTTATTGGGGAGACTTTTGTATTACTGCACCACATCCAACCCTTTCTAAAATTTGCTCAGCAAGTTGGTGCTTTTCTCCAAGAGAATCTGTTTGAAAGGGATACCATGGGGACATTGTGGTCATATTGTATTCATGACCTCCATTTCTATACAAATATCGGAGCCATTAAAAAGAAAGATGGCCCAGTGTGACAAGATTTATCACCAGAGTTCACTTGCTGTCATAAAGAATGTCCTCTATTAATGACAACAGCTGTTGACTTAATAACCCAAGGAAAGAGCATTACATTCTTTCCTGTTTCCCACAAACAGATGGGAAAGAATTGCAGGAGTGTGTTAAAACATATGGGAAAAGCATGCTGAAATCCATCAACCTCCCTGGAGCAGTTAAGAATCTTAATATCTTCACTGACAGTTTGGTATTAGTAAATTTATTCTCAGTTTCACTCGGAGTATTTCTATTGTTGAGAGAACTCAATGGGGGAAGGGATTTCACAATCTGGTAAAACTTAGGGAGACTTAAACTATCAGCCCTTCAAGATAGATCAGATTAAGAATCCAATGCAGCAGTGGGATCCTACCTGTTCTACTATCGGTTCGGTGATCGCACTCATACAGCTTTCTTCACGCCAGCTGAGGCCTGCAGCGCCAATCGGCTGAATGGATAAAGAAGAAAAAAGTACAGGAGCTGGTGGGAGGGCCAATCCTGGCTTTTCTCTTCTTTCTCCTCTCAGCTGATTGTTGGAGGCTTTTCTTCCTCCTTTCAGCTGATCCTTGGAGGGTTTTTTTACTGTCCATTTGGTTGAACCGGTTCAAACCAATAGCATACTATCACTGATCCAACCTTATGTAGGTCTCTACTGCCACTTTGATTGTTAAATTACAGTAGAGTGACAGATTCTTACAAATGTGGAGACCTTGGTGTTCTGTGAGCTTCATTGTTTGCTTGCAGACATTTCATTACCTAACTAGGTAACACCATCAGTGCAAGAGTGAGTGGCGTTTGCTCCCTGCTTATATACAGTAGCTTGCCCTGCCAGTGCAATTGGATGTGGTTTAATAATCAGAATACAGAACAACAGAGTTGGAAGGAACCTTATAGGTCTTGTAGTCAAACAGGAGTCCCTATACCATTCCAGATAAATGGCTGTCCAATTTCTTATTAAAAACCTCCAGTGATGGAGCACCCTCAACTTCTGAGGCAAATTGTTCCACTGATTAATTATACTCACTGTCAGCAAATTTCTCCTTAGTTCTTGCTTGGATCTCACCTTGATAAGATTCCATTTGTTATTTCTTGATTTACCCTCAGGTACTTTGGTGAATAGGTTGACTTCTTTTCTTTGTGGCAGCCACTCAGATATTGGAAGACTGGTATCATATCAGATCTAGTCCCACCCAGTTCCTGCAATCATACATCATATATATTTACCCTTCAGCCCTCTAATTATCTTTACTGTTCTTCTCTGCATTCCTTCTAGAGTCTTAATATCTTTTTTCTTTTGTTTTGCAGTAACCAAAATTGGATGCAGCATTCGAAATGTGGTCTTACCAAAGCAGTATATAACAGTACTCAGATGTGATAGTATTAACATTAGCACTTAGACTTATATACCACTTTACAGTGCTTTAAAGTCCTCTCTAAGTAGTTTATAGAGTCAGCATATTGCCCCCAACAATCATTTTACCCATCTTGGAAGGATGGAAGGCTGAGTCAACCTTGAGCCTGGTGAGATTCGATCTGCCAAATTGCAGGCTGCCAGCAGTCAGCAGAAGTAGCCTGCAGTACTGGACTCTAACCACTGTGCCATTGTGATCTTGATACTATTTCTCTATTGATGCACTCCAGGACTGCATTGGCTTTTTTGGCAGCTACAGCACACTGCTGGCTCATTCTGTCCAGCTCTTTCCCTGCGTGTTGTGGATGAGTCCTGCTTTTTCTGGTGGAGCTACCGCATCTCTTGATTTACTTAGGATGTGTTGGAGGGCTCCAGTTGGTTTCTGTGCTACAGTAATACCATGTGATCATAATAGTCTGTGGGCTGTTTCTGAGATCTTTTGATGTATGGCAGTGTTATCCTTTTCATACCTTGTGTTGGAAGTGCTGCAGTGGGTTGACTGGTCAAGCAGCTTTTGATAAAGCTGTGTGGATATCCATTTTGTTGGAAGAAGTCTCCTGCTTGGGTGGGGCATTGGACTAGATGACCTACAAGGTGCCTTCCAACTCTGTTATTCTGTTATTCTTATTCTGTGAAGTTGTATAGGCAGTCT
>BLBF01000036.1:21469863-21516627 GCA_015471245.1 Laticauda colubrina | reverse complement strand
CTCATCTGCCATCATCAGAAGCCTGATGATGGCAGATGAGATTCTGCTGAAACGTTGCTACAACTTTAACAGAACTACAATGACGTGGGATAATACCCGAAGGAAGCTAAACAGCACACATGTAAGTACCCGCGAAAGCCTGAGAAAACATATATATATAATTTTTTTACTACCAGTTCTGTGGGTGTGGCTTGGGCATGATGTGGCTTGGTGGGCATGGCAGGGGAAGGATACTGCAAAATCCCATTTCCTTCTCACCCCTCTAACCTGCTTTCCATCTCTGTTCTCCTGTGCAGGGCAACCAAAAAAAATCCAGCCAATCAGCTGGGACTCGGGAGGCAGAGAATAGATGTGGCAGGGCCAGTCGGAGGTGGTATTTGCCGGTTCTCCAAATTACTCAAAATTTCCACTACCGGTTCTCCAGAACTGCTCAGAACCTGCTGAATACCGTCTCTGCTTTATTCTCTCACTGAGTCTCAGATGCATGCCAGATATTTTGCGCTGTACAATAGGAAACATTCGAGCTAAATAACCTGCCCTAGCTTTGATTCAATGGAAGCTCCCTTCATTTTCTTTTCTTAGGAAAAAAGAAGTAGCGGAACAAACATTATTTCTTTTGATGAATGACTCACTGTCATTTTCTTCCTCATAATCTCTCTCTTTTTTTATCAGATGTAGGCCCAAATCTACTAATGGATACATGGAAGGCTGACAGCCAAACTTACAAGAGCATACTTTATACCAATATGTGATAATGAGTAGAATAATGAATGGATTCCCAGATTCTGTCAGACATGCACACAAGCTTAGAACAATGCAACCTGCACATAATTGGCCATGAGCCTTGATTAATTACTCCAAGGCAATCACTTTTCATGTTATTGACATTTTTTTTCCAGCAGCTTTTTTTTTTTTTACATTCCTTAATTACAACAGAAGGGAGACATCTTTGAATTATAGATCCTGAGATGGATTGTAAAGAGAACAATAATCTATCTTGGAGTAAATAAAGGCTGCCTTCTTTTCTGCAACACTAATCATCAAGAAGAAGCTTAGAAAAGGTGAGACTATTGGCAAGGGGATAAAAGAAGGGGAAGGTGGACAATTAAAAAGGGTAAAGGGCTGTGGGAAACCATCCACCCTCCCAGAAGAATGAATTTTTTTGAGAAATATTTAAAAGGACAAGAAAAAATATTTCCCCTAAAAGAGAAATAAAAAATCTTAAGGGAGACTCAAAGCCCCAGCTCCCTGTCCCCAGCAGATATTTTATGCTCTTTGAGAAAGATTGGGCCAGTCTATCTACAAAACAAAAGACCTTCAACTCCCGGATGATGGGATTAAGACATGACCCTGGACGCTATAATAGGACTAACCCACTACCATCTAGCAGCAGAGCTCACTGCATTGCACAATCTCCTAAGGACATTGCATCACCCCTCCAAACTTCAACCAAACTTAGGTCAGACAACCAATAGAGCCAGCTATGACCCCTACATAACCTCTACAATAGCCAATAGAATATATATCTTGCACAGAAACAGGAAGCTCAAGTGCAAAGTCCAAGAGAAGGTATAACCCCCACCATGCTCTTAATTTCATGTGGTTAGCTGCATCAATAAACCCTCTTTCCAATCAGCCTCCATTTTGTCTCCAGGGCCTTTCTCCCAGCCTGGAACTGAATTGGATGGACATTTCTTCCAAAAGGACTATCTTTGGAAGACCCACTACTTGTTACTAGAGACAGATGAAAATTGTGAGCTTCTGTTCAGACAGTCACCAAGACTGAAGGCCATGCTTATGGCATTGAACTAATGCTTTGCTTTCAAGTTTCTTGAACATCTGATAGGTCCATGTTTAAATTCATCTTCTATGAACCTGAATATAGATTGCATATAAGATTGAAAGTGTGGGAAGACCCTGCCCCACAGAAGAATGAAATATTTTGTGGACTATTAAAACAGGCAGAATATATTTTCCCAAAGGACAAATGTACTCTAAGAGGCAGAAAGCAGTCCCCAGTCTTTCTTAACAGCCCACAGCAGATGCCAGCACTCTTAAGCAGAATAACAAGCTTATTGAAAAAGGAAGCCAACTATCGAGATGGCTCCATTCATAAGCAAGAAAATACTGCCAGCAGAAGTCCATTCAAGACAGGATATTTCCATAGGGATTCATACATAAAAAAATAATTGTTCCTTGCCTACATACAAATTTACCCCATTTTCATGCTTCTGAAGCATTTTCATGCTTCTGAAGTTATTAAAGAGAGTTTATATGGTATCAATAGATGAGAATATTTGTAGCACAGAGTTGAACTGTGGGGTCCAAGCACTGATGATGTTACATAGTTGGGTAATGACATGTCTGCAAGAAAACAACCAAATTCAAACAGTATTAAGGACTCGATATTTTAATCTGAGCTGGAGTGGGGGGAAACCCTCTCTTTAGATTAATTTGTAAGTCCAGTAGTCCTTGACTCACAACCACAATTGAGGCTAAAATTTCTGTTACTAGGTGAAATATTTGTTAAGCGAGTTTTGTCCCATTTTATAAATTTTTCAGTTGTTAAGTGAACTCCTGCAGTTTTTAAGTTAGTAACCCAGTTGTTAAGTGAATCTGGCTTCTCTGTTGACTTTGCTTGTCAGAAAGTCGCAAAAGGGGGTCACATGACCCCAGAATATTGCAACCATCATAAACATGAGTCAGTGAGATGACCCAGAGTGTAACACAAATGTAACAGAATCCAAAATGTAAATAAATGTCCTTTAATGCCTCCATCTTGGCCCCACTGTTCAATAATCCTCAGCTGGAGATAAAACTTACTTAAAAATAGTCTTTAAAAGGAAGCAATGCAGTCTGAACTTAATGAGCAGATAGAGGTGAAATAAAAAACCCAAAACAAACTACAATGAAGGAAATTCCACAACGGACCAGGATAAGTAATTATCAAATTCAAGGAGATAACAAGGCACAGTCTGTTGGAAGGATGCAAACCAAGACAACTTCAGCCCAAAATAAAACACGCTTTCCTTCTGGCAATGCTGTGTTGTAATTGTCTCTCTTATACACTATTCTCCCCAGCTGCAGCTAATGAGTGGGATCATGGCCGCTTACTCTCTCGTAAGCGAAGTTGTTCCCTTCTCCATTCCACCTTGCATGTCCTAGGATGCAGAGGGGATGGGCCTGGTTCTTCCTCTGACTGCCCAGCTGGCCTCTGTCCATCCCCAGCCTCCTCCACAACCTCCAGAGCCACATCTCCACTCCCTGTCAGCTGTTCCTCCTCTCCCTCAGAGTCCAACTCTACCAAGGGTATGACAGTCAGAGTGAGGAACACAGAGTTCAATTTTCTTTCCTCTCTGTGCTTTTAAGAAAACCCCCAAGTTTATTAGAAAATTTTTTAAGTTCATTTACAAGAAAAGTTTCATCCTTGCATTTACTGTGTGTTTAAATGATTTTATCTGATCATCTTTTTCCTGAAGCATGTGAATCCAGTTTTTCCTTTTCTTATCTGTTGTGTCTCCATTTTGTTGAAATTGATTTATCTGGTTAGTAACTGCAATATTTATGTGTTATTTCTTTATCCTCCTCAAACCATGCCTGCAAACTATCTACTCCCTCGCCACCATCCCTAATCCTTTTACAATGCCTTTCCTGGAAGAATTACCAGTGAAGGGGGGAGGGGACCCTTGTTCTTTGCCTTTCAGCCCTGCCACACATGAAAACAAGATGTTGCCCCCAGAGACATTCCATCCATTGGAGCCCAAGAATTGTGTTTGGATCCAGTCCTCCACTGAAAGTTATCACAGCAACCAGAATGGAGCAGACCTTCCCAAGCCTGAGTGACCACTCATACCACCAGGCCAAGCCTAAGCCACCCAGAGACATGAAGGAAAAAACCCTGAGATGGACCAGTAAAAGACTAAAAGACTCTTTTCAATCCCCTGAAGACAGTTAGAAAGACTAGGTCTTCAAACATCTGAAAATTAATTGGCATGAAAAATTGGATACTGTCAAAAAATTTTTTTACAGAACTTTTCCCAGGCTGCTAGACCTTCATGGCTGAAAGTTTTTGGAAGCCACTGAAGGAATCCTTTCCTGTTGCTGTTTTCCCCAATGCCTCCCCCTTTGCATCAGAAAAATTAAAAGTACCCGTTAAGTCTCTCTAATCTGATCAATTTTTAATGTTTTGCCATTAACATGTGTGTTCCACCTACATATTTTGGCAAAAAGGGGGGATTGTTGGAAGTTAAAACCCACCCCTCTCCAAGGAAAATGAAATATTTTAGGATATACTATTGTTGAAAGGTGTCAAAATGCCTTTCTTTCGAGGATTCGATTTTCCCCCTGGGAGAGCTCTGGCACAAGGATACGGACAACTGCTTGAAAGCTGGATCTTTATATTTTTCAGGAAGGCGGAAAATAGCAAGAAGTCTGCGTTCCTGGGCTAGCTAGCTTCTTATGGTAAGCCCCTGGTTTTTTATACCCTTTTCTCCCGTTGTAAATTGATTTTGTGTGAGCGTTTGTATTTGTGCCTAATGTTTCAAATCCTGTTGGAGTTTCTCGAGAGGGCAGTCTCTGATTGAGTGTCTGGGTCTACTTGGTATTCGTGATCAATCTGGATCATCATCATGGCCGCCTGTCTCCCCTTCGATTTTCTCTTCTGAGAGGGGATACAGGCCTTTAGGCAACTAAGGAGGGTGGTATGCATCGACAGAGGCAACACATGAGGGCTCCAAAGACACAAATAGTGACTATGGTTGTTGTAAGGGTTTTGAGCCAATGGCAATCTGGCATCCACAAGAAGAGCCATGAAAAGTCTAGAAATGATTGCTCATGACCAATATTTTGAGCTAGCTCTTTCAGGTGTGGATGTCCCTCTCTCTGAGTCCTGAGGTTTTGTCTCGATTGAAGCAATACATCCTGTGGAATGTTTCGCAGCCATAATTATGCTTCAAGTGGAGGAAGTGCTGCCCTATTCTCCAGGGTTGCTTCTCTGAGTTCTCCCTCAGTTGTCTGTTAAGGGCATCCAGGGCATGGGAGGTCGAATTCAAGCCTTTTGCTAGGGTATATGCTAGGCTATTCAAATTTCTAGAATTTCGCACTGCCAATTCAAGTACCCCCACTTGAGATATTGCTAATGAGACATATTCTGCATTGGTGAGAAGGGAGACTTTGGAGTCACACTCTGAGTCTAGGGATTGGAAGGCTCTCCTGTGCCGTCTCTTTAAGGATGGCATAAGCATGGTTAACCTTCCCAAGGTGCAGGGGCCATTGGTGACATTTGCAGGAAGGTATGAGTAGGCTTTTAAGCCACAAAGGAAAAACCACCCTGGTGGGAGCTTCAGGTAACCATATGAGAATGATATGGTCTCTGTGTAGTTGCATTTTAGTTCTGTGTTGCTAAGGCTAGTGCATTCTGTGACCCTAGATGTGCTGCACTCAGTGACGTTAAAGCATCTCTCAGAGGTGGTTACTGCAGAAATGTGTAGGGTGCACATAGTGTGGTCTTTGGTTTTTGAAGAGTGGCCCCAGCTAAAAATGCTTTCGTAGGAGTCAGGAAGGTTTCTAAATGTGATGTAGTTAATGATGTGATGTGGTCTAGTTGCCACTCCCATTAGGCATGTGGTTAAGATGTCCTTGACTGTTTTCCCTCCTGCTAAGCAAAAGTTAGTGGTGTTGAGTATTTCCTTTGCTAAATATTCCCATATGTTTCCTTTCTCTGGTATAAGGTTTGGTTCCAGGAATGCAGTTGCTTGTGTTATAAGTGTTACAATTGTTACAGATAATAATACATAGTATATATTGCATTTCATGTTTCCCATTGCTAGATTCCTTTTCTTCCCTCCCCCCCCTTTTTTTTGTACAATATAAAAAAAAGTAACAATAAAATGTAAAAAAAAGGTAGAGGTCAAGTCTCAAAAATTACTAAAAAGTATGGCTGAAGTCTCTTCCTTGTTAAAAAAAAAATACGAAGGAAAAAAAAAAGGAAAAAAGAAAAAAAATGGAGAAGGTGAGAGAAAAAATAGAGTTTTATAACTCAGCACCTGGGAGTCCAGTTTTGTGTAATTCAACATTTGGTTCCTCACAGTTGTGTGGTTCAATGGTGTTGAAGAATGCTGCAAGCGTCCATTGATCTGTGTCCATATTTTTCTTGAGTTTGATAGGTGGGATTGATTGTGGTGGAGTTTGGTGATGGTCTATGACTGCTGGCTTTGCATGTGTCCAATGTATCCAGGAGTCTCATTCTGCAATCTTTATGGCAGTGTGTGTAGTTAGTAAGACTTGGTAGGGTCCTTTCCACCTGGGTTGTAAAGATGAGGTTCTGGTGAAGAACTTGATTCACACCCAATCTCCCGGCTCATATGGATGCAGGGCTTCTTCCAGGGGTAAGGTCTGTGTCAGTGCACTCTGGGTCCAGAAGGTCTGTAGTCTCTTTTGGAGGGCTGTAAGATAAGAAGAGAGAACCATATCCCCCCTTATCTAAGCAAAGGGAATGAATGTTTGAACTAGCAGCTGGCTGGGGTGCAGCTGGCAATCACGGAGAAGGTGAGGTCCCACTGTTTCTGTAGAGAAAACCCACAATCACACACCTGGTCCACTTACGCTTCCACTCCCCTCACTAGTAAGATTATAAATTTGAAGCGGTACTCACCTGCTTTCAAGCAGCTGTTGAGCGGAAAAGCCTTCCTTTACTACCCTATACCTTCTGGGCTGGGTCCATGGATGTTGTCCCTGGACAAAGAAGGTCCATGCTGGCTGGGTTTGGATCCACGGGCCTGGTCCGGTGGCAGGGTTGGCTGGGAAACCTTCATGGTCGCCAATTGTAAAAAGGTGTCAAAATGCCTTTCTTTCGAGGATTTGATTTTCCTGCTGGGAGAGCTCCGGCACAAGGATACGGACAACTGCTTGAAAGCTGGATCTTTTTATTTTTCAGGAAGATGGAGAATAGCGAGAAGTCTGTGTTCCTGGGCTAGCTAGCTTCTTGTGGTAAGTCCCTGGTTTTTTATACCCTTTTCTCCCATTGTAAGTTGATTTTGTGTGAGCGTTTGTATTTGTGCCTAATGTTTCAAATCCTGTTCGAGTTTGTCTTTATTCCCGCTGGAGGGCAAATTCCACGGGGTGCAGAAGACGAACTCCGTGGGGTGACCAGATTGTATTGTTGGTTTTCTGTAATCTCTTTAAGATAGCTTTTCATATTTGTTCTGTGGCCATCTCCTGTTTGTCCCTTTTGTAATTTATATTTTGTGTCTTCTGTCTGTTTGTTTTGCTTATTTGGGATGTCCTGTGTTTGTAAGGGTTTTTTAAGTAATCTTTTGTTTCCTTTTCCTATTTGTCAAGTTTTCTGAATTACTTAGGTTTTTAACTATAGGAATTCTTTAATACTTTTTATTTGATTCCTTTTCTGATGTAAGTTTGTTTTTTGGCTGACCTGATGTTCCCCTTGGGCTTTTCCTGTTTTTGTGACACTAATGTCTTCATGAAGTTCCCTTTCCACACTAAAAAGGCAGAATATTTCCCCAAAAAAGAAAAGTAGAAATTCAGAGAGGCAGAAACTCAGCCACCACACCTTTGTTAATGGGTGGGCCATTAAGTCCTAGGCCAGAGTATTTTACATAATAAAGCCTTCTGCCCATCTCACCACCTGGCCTGGGAAGGTTGCATTAGCCAGCACTCAGGTGGTATAGACAAAGTCTACAAAGTTAGCTAAGACCCTTGCTCCTGGAAGTCTGACAGCCAAGAATGGGATACATTTGTTACACAGGAATATGAAACAATTAGGTGGGACCCAACAGAGGTTATAAAACTAAAGGCCTGGTCCCACTGGCCAACAGATGCAAAACGTATGCATAAAGGACACAGCAGATGAGCAAAATTTCGTGGGTGGCGCCATCTGTTGTCATCCGCTTCAAAAAGTGGTGAAAATTTGCATAAACAGAACGGAAAAGAACAGAAAAGAACGGACGTGGGTAGTATGTAGTGGGGATGTTAAACAGATGTTCATGGGAAGCCTAGTGGATGAAAGCGTATGGAAGCGGATGACACCTCCGAAAGGGTTCCAGGGGAAAATTTTGAAGCGGACGCATAGCAGAAGGGGCGGATGCATGTCAGATGAAGCGGATGCATCACGGACGCCTATAGGAAACAAAGGGGATGCCGCACGGATGTATATCAGATGCAAAGCATTCACTGCGCATGCGGGGAATATGAATTGCGTCAGCAATGGATGTAAAAGGATGCAGCGTGCACGCAGTCAGCATACAGGGGAAAGACGTGCTGCCACATACATCTTGCAGGAACACCATGGTTCGTCAGTCAGGCAAGAAGAGGAAGCCTGTGCCTACTTGTTCAAGCCCTGTCAAGGTGAAGAAGGCCAGAACCAGCATCCCTCCCCCTGGCACTGACTCTGAAGCTGCTACTGCTGTTGCTGCTGCTGTGGTGGACCAGCCCCAAGACCCTCAAAGCCCTGCTGCTGAAGGCCCTGCTGCTAAAGCCCCTGAAGGCCCTGCTGCTCAAGGCAGAGAGCTTAGGGTACACTGCAGAAGTAATCCTTGGATGGTGGAAGCATATGCACACCTGGTATGGCAAGCTACACCTCAAGAAATCCAGGCAGGCCACTGTCAAGCTCACTGACCAGGAAATGTATGTCATGGCCAAGTGCAGTTTCCTGGAGGGTGAGATCCACCACCGAGGAGCAGCTCCTCTGAGACCCCTCTCCCTCAGTCAGCCCACAGACATCCAGTCCTCTTACAGCAAGGAGCCAGCTAGCCTGTCCAGGCAGGTGTCTTCAGAGGGCCCCACCACAGAGACCCCCCGACAGCTGCACTTCCCATGCTGGTGGACTTGGAGGATCCCGTGAAGGATGACACTCTGCTGTCACAAATGGAGGAAGAAGCAGCAGCCAACAGAGGCCAACCCGCCCCCCAGCCCCAGCTCCAGAGGATGCAGGCAGAGAGGCAGACTGGAGGGCCAGGACCACAGTGTGCTGTTGGAGATCAGGGACACAATGAAAACCAGCACAGAACTTCTTTCTCAGCTGGTCCACTTGAACAGAGCATCCTCGGGCCTGAACATCTTCATCACCTACGTGAGCCAGACCCTGAGGGACCTGCCCAAGGCCCAGGACCAGGTGATGAAGGAGAAGATCACAGCACTGCTGCACCACCCTCCAGGCCCAGCTGAACCTGCTCCGACCCAGTCCAGGTCTGATCCTCTACCCCAGGCAATGTCACAGCCCTTCCACAGCTTTCAACAGCCCCTCACCTACAAAGGCTATGACTACCAGGACTTCCCACAGCAGAAGCAGAACTTCCCAGTCCAGGTCCAGGTTCATCAGACGCTACAGATGCCAGTCCTCACCCAGCTGCAGACCAGACAGACCTACTACACTCCTCCCACCCCTTCCTCCACCCCACAGCCAAGCCCGTCAATGGACAATCTGTCATCAGGATTGGGCCTGACATCTCAAGTCCTTGAGGAAGGGCCTCACAACCTCACAGGACTGAGTCAGCTCTCGGATAGCTTCCTGAATACACCATCCCCTGTTGTACCCTCAGGGCCAAGCACCCCAATGGTGCCTCAGACCAGCACTCACGCCACAGCCACCTCCACAGTCCCTGCCCACTTAACAGCTGAGACCATAGACATGACTCAGAGTGACTGAGAATAGTGTCAGAGACTGAGTTGTTTACTTGTTAAGTTTATCTTTGCTTAAGACACTTTACTTGGTTCATTTTGCTTAGTTAATACAGTCACCATTCAGAGGAAAGACCTGCTTCCAGACACATCGACTGCCTTGCCAGTCTGCCCTGCCTGCATGCCTGTCTGCCAACCTTGCTGCCTGCCTTCCTGCCAGCTGCATGCCAGCCTCCCTGCCAGCCTCCCTGCCAGCCTTGCTGTCTGTCTGCCTGCCAGCCTTCCTGCCAGCCTGCTTGCCAGCCTGCCTGCCTGCCTGCCTGCCAGCCTTGCTGCCAGCCTGCCTGCCAGCCTGCCTGCCTGCCAGCCTTGCTGCCAGTCAGCAACCCCACAACCATGGGGAAGAAGAGAAAGCCTCAGCCATCTGCTGCCAGCCCTGGCAAGAGGGACAGGGCCACCCTCCTACCCCCTGGCCCTCACTCTGCTTCTGCTGGGGCTTCTGTAGCACGGGCTCGCTCTTCTGGGGCTGGGGCTTCTGCTGCTTCTGCTACTGGAGGAGCTGATGATGTTGCTTCTGGCGGTGATGCTTCTGCTGGTGCTGCTTCTGGAGGAGTTGCTGATGCTGCTTATGGCAGTGGTGCTTCTGCTGGTGCTTACTCTGCTGAAGCTGCTTCTCATCCTGCTGATCCTGCTGGTCCTGCTGGTCCTGCTAGTCCTGCTCGTGCTCCTGGTCTTGCTCATCCTGCTGGTTCTGCTCATGCTCCTGGTCTTGCTCGTCCTGCTGGTCCTGCTCATGCTCCTTGTCCTACTTGTTCTCCTGGTCCTGCTGGTGCTCCTGGTCCTGCTGGCGCTGCTGGTGCTTACTCTGCTGCTGTTGATCCTGATCCTGCTCTCTCTCAGGCAACCTGCTGAGAGCCAGTCCTCTTCCGGCCGAGAGTCAGTCCCTGTCTCCAGGCAGGTTTCTGTGGAGCGTGCCATGGTGGAGAACCCACGGACAGCTGTTCTAACCATGTCAGAGTGCGTGGAGAACTCCCTGGCGCAGTGGGAGAAAGGAGACTGCACTTCGACCACAGTCCTACCCGCATCCACCTCAGCTCCACCTCCACAGAAAGGCAGAGAGCCAGACAGGAGGGGCAGAGCCACACTGTCCTGCTGGAGATAAGAGACACCATCAGGAGCAGTATAGATATCCTCTCTCAGCTGGTCCACACCGACTCCTCATCCTCCAACCACAAGCCCTTCCTCACCTATGTCAACCAGACCCTCACGGACATAGCGGAACCCCAGTACCAGGTGGTGAAGGACAGGATCACCAATCTGCTTCACAACCCTCCAGATCCAGAGGAACCTGCTCCCACCAAGTCCAGGTCTGCTCCTCCACCCCAGGTGATGTCCCTCCCATTCCAAGGCTTTCCACAGGCCCTCACCTACCAGGGCTATGGCTACCAGGAGGTCCAGCAGCACAGGCAGCAGCCCTTCCCAGTCCAGGCACAGAGTCATCGGACGCCACCGTTGCCACCAAAAGGACTGTGTTACGATCCATGGTGGACATGACTGGATGCTTTCGAAGAGCAAGAGGCAGATGAAGGCTGCAGAGGTCTTCACAGCAGGGCTGCTGGTCTGAAAGTGAGATCCAGGTGAGTTGCTCCCCCTTTTTATAGGCAATATAGGTTTTCCCTTATGTGTCCTTTTGCATCCTCTAGGCATCCTCTAGACATCCTTAATATCCAAGATAGGTTCCCTCTGAGAACGTTTTTTTCATTTAAAATGCTTTCTTTGCGAGCTACATCCGCTTTCATCCTTTCTCCGTCCATGCTACTAACACTTTGTGTCCATTCCGCATCTGTTCCACTTCCTTCCTGTGTCCGCTTTGTGCTGGAGTGGATTTGAATTGTGCTGATGCACAGCAGATTCCTAGCAGATGTAGCAGAAGCGTAACAGATGATGACGGATGCAGAACGGACGTTCCCCGTATGCCTAGCGGATACAGAACGGACGCGTTGGATACATTTTCCGCTCAAAGTTTTGAGCAGCTGAAAACTTTTTGAGCAGATGGAACCTCAGTCAACAGATGCTGGATGGATAGAGAGAAAGAAAAACGGACGCAGTGAGTACAAAACGAAAGTATCGCGTTAACCAATGGCAAGTGTTTTTCTCCATTTTACATCCTCTTTCCATCCGTTGGTGCAGTGTGACATGGGCTTTACCTAAGAAAGTTTATCTTTGCTTAAGATACTTAATACAGTTTACTTGGTTCATTTTGCTTATTTAATAAAATCACAAAGTTTACTTAAGAAAGTTAATAAAGTTTATCTTTGCTTAAGACACTTAGTTTACTTAGTTCATTTTGTTTACTTAATAAAGTGTTGGTGAAAACTTTGAAAAAATGGTTAAGCCTTTGCATGCTTGTTGGATAGATATGGATTGTTGTGGGATGGGTAAGGATAGCTGTGGGATTGATAAACCTCCAGTGCAAGCATAGTGGGACTGTATGGTCCACCCTCCCAGCTGTCACACATATGGACCTTTATTATCAATAACAATTTATTCATTGATCAACACATTTAAAAATAAACAAAGCTCTTTATTAATGCCCTATTCATTGTAGGACCACTCAACATACATGGCACAATCTCATTAGTGTTATGCGACAGGCTCAAGGAAGCATCCATTAATCATATATCATCCTGTCTTCCCACTCCACTGTTCCAGCTGGGGAGTTGCACCAGTTTTTCAGGAGGTTGTGCTGCTTCTTCCCTTCATGTGAAGCTCTGTTGGGGCCTTGTACATCCACAGTGTCTATCAGGTTTCGTCCTTGCCTCCATTCACCAGGCTCCATGTCCCCATTCCCTTGTTGACTGTCCACAAGCCTGTTCTACAACAGTGGGTAGCGGGTGTGCATGAGATTGTGCAGGAAACAGCAAGCTTCCACGATGCTCCTCACAGTCTCTGGGTGATGCTGCATGGTGGTGAGAAGTACCTGGAACCTGTTGGCCAGGATGCCAAAGGCGTTCTCCACCACCTGTCTTGCCCTGGACAGACTGTAGTTGAAGATCCTCTCTTCATGGGTGAGGTATCTTGAAGTGTACGGCTTCATGAGGTAGGTTCTGAGGGAGAACGCGTCATCACTAACGATGAAGTAGGGCACATCTTGTGTGTCATTGGGTAGGGGGTCTGTATCTGGAAAACCCATGATGAGGTTGTGTTCCAGCCTATCCTTGAGGTCACTTGCGTTGTATACCTGGCCATCTGAAGCTGAACCGTTGCCTGAAGCATCGATGTACATGAACTTGTAGTCAGCATCAACCATGGCAAAGAGGATGATACTGAAGAGGCCCTTATAGTTGTAATTAGTGGACCCTGAGTTGGCTGGAGCTTTGCAGGCCATGTGCTTCCCATCTATGGCTCCAACGGTGTGGGGAAAGTTCCACCTTTGATACCACTCTTCTGCAAGTTTTCTCCAGCCTTGTTCAGTGGTGGGGCACTGGAGGACCTCCTCCACGTATTCTTCAATGATGGATTGTACCACTTCTCTGACTACTTTGCTGATGCTGTTGTGTGGCACCCTCCATGCATACTGCATGTTTCTATATGTGGTTCTAGAGGCCAGGTGGCGCAGAGTCAGTGCCACCTTCAGTCCAGGGTCCAGGTTGGGACAGAAGTTGGTGCTAGGCTTGGTCAACCTGGTCTCAGATGCTCTACAAGTTCGTCAAACATGGTTGGTGGCATCCTCATGAAGTGATGGAATGCACGAGTGTCTTCATTCCTCAGCTCCACCATCAACTGGTCATACAGTCCAAATAGTCCTCTCCCGATCTGTCCTCAGACCCACACAGCTCTTGGATATCTCCTTCTCCTTTTGTTTAAAACTTGATACAGTCTGAACAGGTTTTGGTTCTGAAGATGAATGAGTGCATCTATCATACGGACAGTGTCATGATCCATGGTGGAGAACAATTGATGATGTTGAAGACCAAGACCAAGGGTGAAGAGGTCTGTACACCATGGCTGCTGGACTCATACTGAGATCCAGATGATTTTCTCCCTCTTTTTATCGAAAATATCGGTTGTCCACTAGGTGTCCTTCTACATACTCTAGACATAATCCAGACATCCTAAATATACGAGATACATCCCAGATACAAAAGTTTTGTCAATTTTTAATACTTTATATACGAGATGCATACGCTTACATCCTTTCTATTTCTGTGCTACTAACGCTGTGTAGACATTCCATGTACCTTTTGTTTCCTCCCTCTTTCCGTTTTCAGCTGCAGCGGATGTGAGTTGAGGTGATGGCCAGAGGATGCAGAGAGGATACAGTGGACGTTTAATGGATGATAACGGACATAGAAGGTTTGTTGCCCATATATGTCGCGGATGTACATCGTACGCAGCGGAAAGTTCATCTGTTCACAAAGTTTTGTGCAGCTCAAAACTTCTTCCATGGATGAAATTGCAGTGGACGGATGCTCAACGGATAGAGCATATGAAATAAGTATGCAGTGAGTACACAACGGATGCAAATCATTTTCCAACGGTTGGCAAGCTTTGTTTAACGTTTTACACCCCCTTTGCATCTGTAAGTGCAGTGGGACAGGGCCTTAAGGGTCTCTCAGCATCTCAGCCCTTTTCCTTCTTTCTTCACCCAAGCTATGTGGTCCTGTCCACCATTAAACCATCTTTCCAAACAGTTTCCATGTTGCCAGTGTCTTTTTCCCCACTTGGAACTGAACCCAGAAAGATAATTCTTCAAACACAGCCTAGAACTGTTTTGTGTTTTTTGGCAGCTGCAGCACCCGTGTGTGTGTGTGTTTGTGTGTGTGTGTATGTGTGCAAGACAGCACAAGGGCTGCAGTGATTGTAGGTGTTTAAAACAGTCATAATTCATTTTTTTCAGTGCTGTAACTTTGAACAGTCACTAAAGGCTAGGTCACACTGGCCGACGGATGCAAAACATATGCAAAAAGGACACAGCGGACAAGCAAAATTTCAGGGGTAGCTCCATCCATTGCTATCCGCTCTCAAAAGTGCCCCAAATTTGCATCAACAGAATGGACAACAAAGGAAAGGAACGGACGGGGGAGGTACGTAGTAAGGATGGTAAGCGGATGTTCGTAGGAAGCGTAGCAGATGGAAGTGGATGGAAGTGGATGACATATCCGCAGGGCTTCCGGGGAGAATAGCGAAGCAGACACGTAGCGGAAGGAGCGGATGCATAGCGGATGACGCGGATGCATCACGGACGCCTATAGGATGCATAGCGGATGCGTAGCAGATGCAAAGCGTTCACTGCGCATGCGGGGAGGATGAATTGCGTCAGCTCCGTGGATATAAAAGGATGCAGCTCGCAAGCAGTCACCATTCAGAGGAAAGACCTGCTGCCAGAGACATCTTGAAAGAACACCATGGTTCGTCAGTCAGGGAAGAAGAGGAAGCCTGTGCCTACTCCTGCCAGCCCTGGCAGGAAGGACAGAACCACCATTCCACCCCCTGGCACTGACTCTGAAGCTACTGGTGCTTCTGCTGGTGCTGCTGCTGCTGGTTGTGCTCCTGGTGTTGCTGCTGCTGGTCGTTCTCCTGCTGGTGCTGCTGGTGCTGCTGGTGTTGCTGCTACTGCTGCAGGTGCTTCTCCTGCTGGTGCTGCTGGTGCTGCTGGTGCTGCTGGTGCTGCTCGTGCTGCTGGTGCTGCTCGTGCTTCTCCTGCTGGTGGTGCTGCTGGTGCTTCTCCTGCTGATGGTGCTGGTGGTGCTGGTGGTGCTTCTCCTCCTCCTGCTACTGCTGCTGCTGGTCGTGGTGCTGCTAGTGCTGCTGCTGTGGTGGACCAGCCCCAAGGCCCTCAAAGCCCTGCTGCTGAAGGCCCTGAAGCCCCTGCCAGAGGGAGGAAGGGGCAAGGCAAGGAGAAGGGAGAGAGGAATCAGTACTCCATTTCTGAGGACCATGAGGAGGAGGTGCTGGAATGGCTGAGGTAGAACGAGTACCTGTGGAGAAAGGGCCACAGGCTCTATCATGCCACCAAGAGGAAGCAGGCAGCGTGGAGAGAAAAGGCAGAGAGCCTGGGCTACACTTCAGATGTATTCCTGGGATGGTGAAAGCACATGCACACCTGGTATGGCAAGCTGCACCTGCAGAAATCTGGCCAGGCCGCTTTCAAGCTCACTGACCGGGAGATGTACATCATGGCCAAGTGCAGCTTCTTGGAGGGTGAGGTCTGCCACCAAGGAGAATCCCCTCTGTCAAAACTCTCCCTCAGACATCCAACAGAAAGCCACTCCTCTTCCAGCCAGGAGACAGCTACCGTGTTCAGACAGGTAACTTTGGAGGGCCCCACGACAGAGACCCCCCCCCGACAGCTGCACTCCCCATGCCAGAGGACTTGGAGGATCCCCTGTCTCAAATGGAGCAAGAAGAAGCAGCAGCCAGAGACCAAGGCACACCCACACCCCCAGCTCCACCTCCACAGAAAGCAGGCAGAGAGGAAGACTGGAGGGCCAGAGCCACACTGTCCTGCTGGAGATCAGGGACACGATCAAGACCAGCACAGATCTTCTCTCTCAGCTGGGCCACAGCGATATACCATCCTCGAACCGCAAGCCCTTCATCACGTACATGAGCCAGACCCTCATGGACCTGCCCAAGGCCCAGTACCGGGTAATGAAGGAGAAGATCACAGCACTGCTGCACCACCCTCCAGGCCCAGCTGAACCTGCTCCGACCCAGTCCAGGTCTGATCCTCCACCCCAGGCAATGTCACAGCCCTTCCACAGCTTTCAACAGCCCCTCACCTACCAAGGCTATGACTACCAGGACTTCCCACAGCAGAAACAGCCCTTCCCAGTCCAGGCCCAGGTTCATCGCATGCCACAGATGTCACACCTCACCCAGCTGCAGACCAGACAGCCCCACTACACTCCTCCTTCCTCCACCCCACATCCAAGGCTGTCAATGGACAATCTGTTATCAGTCTTGTGCCTGACATCCCAGGTCCTTGATGAAGGGCCATTCAACCTCGCGGGACTGAGTCAGCTCTCTGAGAGCTTCCTGAACACACCATCCCCTTTTGTACTCTCGGGGCCAGACACCCCAATGGCGCCTCACACCAGCACTCCAGCCACAGCCACCTCCACAGTTCCTGGCCACTCAACAGCTGAAACCATGGACATGCCTCAGAGTGACTGAGAATAGTGCCAGAGACCTGTTCACCTTATCTTTGCTTAAAGACACTTTACTTGGTTCATTTTGCTTTTTTAATAGTCATACAGTTTACTTAAGACAGTAAGTGTGCTTCACACACTTGATTCATTTTATTTACTGAATAAAGTGTTGGTGAAAACTTTGAAAAAATGGGTAAGCCTTTGCATGCTTGTGGTATAGGTAAGGATAGTTGTGGGATGGGTAAGGATAGCTGTGGGATGGGTAAGGATAGTTGTGGGATAGATAAGGATAGCTGTGCGATAGATAAACCCTCCAGTGCAAGCATCGTGGGACTGTATCGTCCACCGTCCCAACTGCCACACATATGGCCTTTTTTTTCTCAATAACAATTTATTCATTGATCAACACATTTAAAAATAAACAAAGGTCTTTATTAATGCCCTATTCATTGTAGGACCACTCAACATACATGGCACAATCTCATCAGTGTGATTAGACAGGCCCAAGGAAGAATCTATTAAGCATCTACCATCCTGTCTTGCCACTCCACTGCTCCAGCTGGGGAGTTGCACCAGTGTTTCAGGAGGTTGCGCTCCTTCTTCCCTTCACGTGAAGCTATGTTGGGGCCTTGTACATCCACAGTGTCTATCAGGTTTCGTCCTTCCCTCCATTCACCAGGCTCCATGTCCCCATTGCCTTGTTGGAGGTCCACAAGCCTGTTCTGCAACACTGGGTAGCAGGTGCACATGAGATTGTGCAGGATGCAGCAAGCTTCCATGATGCTCCTCACAGTCCTTGGGTGATGCTGCATTGTGGTGAGAAGTATCTGGAACCTGTTGACCAGGATGCCAAAGGTGTTCTCCATCACCCGTCTTGCCCTGGACAGCCTGTAGTTGAAGATCCTCTCTTCATAGGTGAGGTATCTGGAAGTGTAGGGCTTCATGAGGTAGGTTCTGAGGGAGAACGCGTCATCACCCACGATGAAGTAGGGAACATTTTGTGTGTCATTGGGTAGGGGGTCTGGATCTGGAAAACCCATGATGAGGTTGCATTCCAGCCCATCCTTGAGGTCACTGGCGTTGTATACCTGGCTATCTGTAGCAGACCCATTGCCTGAAGCATCGATGTACATGAACTTGTAGTCAGCATCAACCATGGCAAAGAGGATGATGCTGAAGAAGCCCTTGTAGTTGTGATAAGAGGACCCTGAGTTGGCTGGAGCTTTGAAGGCCACGTGCTTCCCTTCTATGGCTCCAATGGTGTGGGGAAAGTTCCCCCTCTGATACCACTGTTCTGCAAGTTTCCTCCAGCCTTCTTCAGTGGTGGGACACTGGAGGAGCTCCTCCATGTATTCTTCGATGATGGCCTGCACCAATTCTCTGACCACTTTGCGGATGGTGTTGTGTGGCACCCTCCAGGCATACTGCATGTTTCTGTATGTGGTTCCAGAGGCCAGGTGGCGCAGAGTCAGTGCCACCTTCAGTCCAGGGTCCAGGCTGGGATGGAAGTTGATGCTCGGCTTGGTCAACCTTGGTCTGAGACGCTGCACAATTTTGTCAAACATGGCTGGTGGCATCCTCATGAAGTGATGGAATGCACAAGTGTCTTCATTCCTCAGCTCCACCATCAGCTTGTCATAGAGTCCAAACTCCACTCTTCTCCTGATCTATCATCAGACCCACACAGCTCTTGGACGTCTCCTTCTTCTCCTTGCGTAGAAAAGGTGAGACAGTCTGAAGAGGGCTTGGTTCTGGTGTTGAATGATGGCAGCTACCCTAAGGAGTGTGTGATGATCCATGGTGGAGATCAATGGATGATGTGGAAGAGCAAGACCAAGGGTGAAGAGGTCTGTACACCACGGCTGCTGGACTGATAGTGAGATCCAGGTGATTTCCTCCCCCTTTTTATAGGAAATGTCAGTTTTCCGCTAGGTTTCCTTCCACATACTCTAGGCATACTCCAGACATCCTAAATATCTGAGATACGTCCCATATACGAACGTTTTGTCCGTTTTAATGCTTTATATCCGAGATGCATATGCTGACATCCTTTCTATTTCCATGCTACTAACGCTGTGTGGACGTTCCATGTACCTTTCACTTCCTCCCTCTTTCCGCTTTCAGCTGCAGCGGATGTGAGTTGAGGGGATGTCCAGTGGATTTCGAGAGGATACAGCAGACGTGTTATGGATGACAACGGACGTGGAAAGTTTGTTGCCCATACATGTGTCATGGATGTACCTCGTACATGGCGGAAAGTTCATCTGCTCAAAAAGTTTTGTGCAGCTCAAAACTTTTTGAGCGGATGAAATAGCAGTAGACGGATGTTTGACGGATAGAGCGTATGAAATACGTATGCAGTGAGTACACAATGGATCCATCGCGTTTTCAAATGGATGGCAATCTTTTTTGTCCATCTTACATCCTCTTTGCATCCGTTGGTGCAGTGGGACATGGGCTTAAACAAACTGTTGCAAGTCAAGGACTACCTGCATGGATGAATAAATTTATTGGTTTAGTCAGAAAATATCTTCCCTTCCCTTTCTCTAGACTCCAATCTATTTCTCCTTTCCTTTTCATTGTAAAGAATAATATTCAAACCCTGAGCTGCTAGCAAGGCAAATGTTCTTTCTGTGCCTCTTAGGACCCACAATATGCTGCTGCTTTTGATTCAAAACTCTTCCAATATTTTCAAACTGTGAAAATATTCAGAGCTTCATTAAACATCTTTTAAAGTATGTAAATGCATGTTTTAAAGCCTAGGAGCCTGGGCATGTTTGCAAATAAAAAATTCAATCAATCATTAATATAGAAATAAAATGATATTTTGGTCGGATGTCTCATAAACAGCTTCCCTTCTCTGATCTTCATGAGTAACATTAAAAGCCTTCTGGCTCATAAGGGTGAATCTTTTATTCCCTTTCAGCTTTTTATAATTTTTTCAGCCAACTATCAGCCTAAATGTAAACACAAGGGCTGTATAATGTTTCACAGTGGGTTCAGCAATGTTTTGAGTGCAGCACTGCCAAATTTCCATTGTTAGAAAGCTTTTTCTAATGTTCAGTTGAAATTTGTCTTTTGGTAACTTTAATCTTTTCTCCTATCTGCCTTGTCTGCTGGAAATTTTGTTTAATGTATTTTCATTTGCAACATCTCATTTGAACATTGTTTCAACAGCAAAAAAGTTAGGAGCTTTGGTCAATCTTTGGCCTGATGCTGCCTATATTATTGTCTATATTAGCTTGCTTACTGTTATGCCCCATATTTCCTGTCACTAACATCTGAAGGGTATGTGTCAAAGAATGCAATGTCCTAGCAGTGCAATCAAAGACCCACCCTTTTGTCTGACATCAACTCATGTATAAAATGAAGATGGTATGGATCATACTGCTACAACCACCATATTGGTGCTTTGGCCTACAGCCATTTCGGTCTAATGGTTAAGGCAGCAAGATAGAAGTCAAGGGATTATGACTTCTAGTCCCACTTTAGGCATGAAAGCCTGCTGGGTGATTTGGGGCTAATCTCCAAGAAACTGTGAGTTCTAGTCCTGTCTTAGGCCTGAAAGCCAGCTGGGTGATTTTGGCCAATCACCAACAGACTTTGAGTTATAGCAGAGGTGGGCTGCACATACCCAGCAACCATGTAGATAACTTGTTGCTGGGATTTTTGAAGCTCACCCCTGGTTCCAGTCCTGCCTTAGGCCTGAAAGCCATCTTTCCCCTAGCATGCTAATTTTCCATTTCAAGGAATTTCTTTAAGCCCATGTCACATTGCCCAACAGATGCAAAAAGGACACAGCGGACGAGCAAAATTTTCCATCTGTTGTTATCCGCTCTCAAAAGGGGCAAAAATTTGCATAACCGGAGCAGATAACACGGACGCGGGGAGGACGCAGGGCGGATGCAAAGCGGATGTGGAACGGAAGCCTAGCGGATTGAAGCGGATGGGAGTGGATGGCACATCCGCAGGGCTTCCGGGGGGCCTCAGCGAAGCAGACGCAGAACGGACACAGCGGATGCAGAACGAACGCTGAGCGGATGAAGCAAATGCACAGTGGATGCACAGCGGATGCACAGCAGAAGCCTAGCGGATGCCTGGCGTTAATTGCGCATGTGGGGAGGATGCATTGTGTCAGCCCCACAGATATAACGGAAGCACCTCGGAAGGAGGTCGCCATTCAGAGGAAAGATCTGCTGCCGGACGGATTGGCTACCTTGCCTGCCCTGCCTGCATGTCGGCCTGCCAGCCTTGCTGCCAGCCTTGCTACCAGCCTTGCTGCCAGCCTTGCTGCCAGCCTCCCTGCCAGCCAGCAACCCCACAACCATGCGGAAGCACAGCAAACCTCAGCCATCTGCTGCCAGCCCTTGCAAGAGGGACAGGGCTACCATCCTGCCCCCTGGCCCTCACTCTGGTTCTGCTGGGGCTTCTGCAGTACGGGCTCGCTCTTCTGGGGCTGGGGCTTCTGCTGCTTCTGCTTCTGGAGGAGCTGATGACTAGCAATCCAGCACCAGCCACCTCCACAGCACCTGGACCCTTCACCCCTGAGACTGAGCGACCAAGAGGAGTGCCAGAGACTCTTTTTTGTTTTATAGCTTGTTGTTAATAAAGTCTATTTTTGATTCACACACTTGCTTCATTTCTTTTTTTTAATAAAGTCTTGGTGGAAACTTTTAGAAATGGTTTAAGCCTTTGCATGCTTGTGGGATGGGTAAGGTTAGCTTTGGGATGGGTTAGGATACCTGTGGGATGGGTAATAGCTGTGGGATGGGTTAGGATAGCAGTGGGATAGATAAACCTCCAGTGCAAGCATAGTGGGACTGTATGGTCCACCCTCCCAGGTGCCACACCTATGGCCCTTTATTATCAATAATAATGTAATAATTATCCACACATGTCAACATAAACACAACTCTTTATTAAACGCCCTGTTCATTGTAGGCCAACCAAACATACATGGCCCAATCTCATCCGTGTGATGAGACAGGCTGAAGGAAGCATCCATTAAGCATCTACCATCCTGTCTTGCCACTCCACTGCTCCAGCTGGGGAGTTGCACCAGTGTCTCAGGAGGTTGTGCTGCTTCTTCACTTCATGTGAGGCTCTGTTGGGGTCTTGCACATCCTCAGTGTCGATCAGGTTTCCCCCTTGCCTCCATTCCCCAGGCTCCATGTCCCCATTGCCTTGATGGAGGTCCACGAGCCTGTTCTGCAAGACTGGGTACCGGGTGCACATGAGATTGTGCAGGATGCAGCAAGCTTCCATGATCCTTCTCACGGTCTCTGGGCAATGCTGTATGGTGGTCAGAAGTAGCTGGAACCTGTCGGCCAGGATGCCAAAGGTGTTCTCCACCACCCGCCTTGCCCTGGACAGCCTGTAGTTGAAGATCCTCTCTTCAAGGGTGAGGAGTCTGGAAGTGTAGGGCTTCATGAGGTAGTTTGTGAGGGAGAAGGAGTCATCCCCCACGATGAAGTAGGGCACATCTTGTGTGTTGTTGGGCAGGGGTTCTGGATCTGGGAAGCCCACGATGAGGTTGCGTTCCAGCTCCTCCTTGAGGTGACTGGCGTTGTATACCTGGGCATCTGAAGATGAGCCGTTGCCTGAAGCATCGATGTACATGAACTTGTAGTCAGCATCGACCATGGCGAAGAGGATGATGCTGAAGAAGCCCTTGGAGTTGAAATAAGTGGACCCCGACTTGGCTGTATCTTTGCAGACCACGTGCTTGCCATCTATGGCTCCAACAGTGTGTGGTAAGTTCCACTTCTGACGCCACTGCTCTGCAACTTTCTTCCATCCTTCTTCAGTGGAGGGGTACTGGAGGAGCTCCTCCTTGTATTCTTCGATGATGGCCTGCATCACTTCTCTGAGCACAATGCTGATAGTGTTGGATGGCACCCTCCATCCGTACTGCATGCTCCTGTAGGAGGTCCCTGAGGCCAGGTGGTGCAGAGTCAGTGCCACCTTGAGCCCAGGTTCCAGGCTGGGCTGGAAGCTGGTGTTTGGTCAACCTTGGTCAACCTGGGTGTCAGCCGCTGCACAACTTCGTCAAACATGGCTGGAGGCATCCTCATGAAGTTTTGGAACGCCCGAGTGTCTTCGTTCCTGAGCTCCACCATCAGCTTGTTGTACAGTCCGTCCTCTGCTCTTCTGGCAAACCATCTTCGGATCCAGACTCTTTTTGGGTGGCTCCTTTTCTTCTCGCAATAGAGTTCACAGAGCCTGCAGATGGCTTCGCACTGTTGCAGAACGATGGTGGCTGCCGAAAGGACTTTGTTACAATCCACGGTGGATATGACTGGATGCTGTGGAAGAGGAAGAGCCAGATGAAGGTTGCAGAGGTCTGCACTGCTGGGCTGCTGTTCTGAAAGTGAGATGCAGGCGAGTTGCTCCCCCTTTTTATAGGCAGTATAGGTTTTCGCTAGGCATCCTCTAGGCATCCTCTAGGCATCCTCTAGACATCCTTAATATCCGAGATAGGTCCCCTCTGCAAACGTTTTTTCCATTTTAAATGCTTTGTTTCCGTTCTGCATCCGCTAGGCATCCATTCTGCATCCGTTCTGTGTCCGTTCCGCTTCCTCCCTGCGTCCGGGCGGATGGAGTTCCGCGGATGCATAGTAGACTCCTAGCGGATATAGCGGATGCATAACGGATTTGTAATGGATGCCTAGCAGATGCGTAGCGGATGCAGAATGGACGAACTGGATACATTTTCCACGCAAAAGTTTTGGGCAGCCCAAAACTTTCGGAGCGGATGAAATGTCAATAAACGGATGCTGGATGGGTAGAGAGGAAGCAAAACAGAGGCAGTGAGTACATTGCGTTTTCGAATGGATGGCAAGGTTTTTTGTCCGTTTTACATCCTTTTTGCATCCGTTGGTTCAGTGTGACATGGGCTTTATTAATTGTTTAATATGTGCACAAATATGCCTCATTCTAGGCCTAGTTTAGATATTTTAAACTGTGCATTTTGGCTATTTTTTTCTGCTGAATCTTGTCCAATTCTCAGAGACTATCTGGACAAGTTCCTGAAGTTTTCTTTGTGCATATTTCCAAAAGTGGTGTGCCATTGTGTTCTTCCCAGGGCTGAGAGAAAGTTTCTGGGCCAATGTGACTGGCTTTATGCCTAAGGCAGGACTAGAAATCACAGCCTCATATGTCAACCACTACACCAAACTGGCTTTCAGTTTTGACCATACTGTATCATAAAACATTTGCAAACATTATGAACACTACTTGAATTCCAAATATAATTTCCAGAAATGTGAATACTTGAGCTTTAAATAACCTTTCCAAGTGAAGGAGCTAGAATTACAGCCTAGATTCTCATATTCTTCAAGATGTTAGAAATAAGAGCCATTTTTCTCTCATAATTTATAAAATATATGTTTTTTACACAGGACTCATGATCACAAAAGATTTCTTTGAACATAGCCTTTTAAAAATATTCTTTTACCTCCCAGGGGTTAAAAGAGTTGTCTGAAGCAATCTTTGCAAGAGAATGTGAGAGCTATTCAGTAATGGGTTTTGCCTGGTTTGTATCCATTTGCCTTACAAAGAAAAGTGAAAAGGCCAACTATCATTTTGAAAAGACAGTTTCGAAATCCCTCTTTTTTCTAAAAAGGCTTTAATGTCTTTGAATCCTTTTCTAGAGTTTGTAAAAGAATCTGAGGAAAAAATAGAGATAGAATTTGAAATGAAAACTTTTCTGCAGCTACAAGTGAGGTTGTGACTCAATAATCAAGGATATTTCCTTTCAAAAAACCCAAAAGTGGGCCAAACATAGAAATTCTGCATAAAATTGTACCATCAAGAAAAGTGCACCAGCAATACTAAAAAGTCTGATTATGATAATTTTGTAAAACTTCAAATTATTATTACCTACTCACTTCTTAACTAGCATTTTTTCAGATATAAAAAGGTGAAGGCAAAGATTTTGTCTGACCAGTTCTGTTCGACTCTAGAGGGCAGTGCCCATCTCTGTTTCCTAGCAGAAGGACCCCACCTTGTCCAAAGATGCTTCCATGATCATGTGGCTGGCATGACTACATGCCAATGAGCATGGAACACGATTATCTTCCCACCAAAGTAGTACCTATTTATCTACTTATGTTTGCATGCTTTCAAGCTGCTAGGTTGGCAGGAGCTGAGACAAGAACGGGAGCTCACCCCATCATACATCATACTTGGATCTCGAACTGCCAACTTTTTGGTCAACAAGTCCAGTGTCTTAACCGCTAGGCTACCATACTCCCTTTCCTTCAGATACCTTACACTACAAATCTTATTTTCCTTGAATGCGACAATCATGATCTTGATCAATCATTGAGTATGGAGTAAGTGAATATTGTGCTCTGAAGTGTACAGAGTGATCCAAACTGGGAAGATTGATAGATCTTTATTCTACTTTCTGAAAGATTAGAGACAACTAGAACCTAAATTAGAAATTGATAAAAGATTGATTGTTAGAGGAATGTTCCAAGAACATCTTCCAGAATGTTTTTGGATGTTTTGAGAGAAAGAAGGAAGCAGGTGATATGGCAGCACTCTTCAAATATTGTGAAGCCCCAAAAAAGAAGACCAAAGCAGGCTGAACTTTCATATTTCCAGAAAGATCATATGTAAAAAAAATGTTCAATTTTTCATCCTCAGACAAGGAAGAATGGGTTTAAATTACAGGAAGGCAGCTTCTAATTGAATGTTTGGAAGGAAAAAGAATCCTAATTGGAAGGGCAATTTGAAAATGGAACTGATCATCCATCAAGATGTAAGTTTACCAATTCAGCCAATGCATTTGGAATAACGGAATAACAGAGTTGGAAGGGATCTTGAAGGTCTTCTAGTCCAATTCCCTGCTCAACTGGGAAACCCTATACAATTTCAGACAAATGGTTCAGAGGTGGTATTCAGCAGGTTCTGACCAGTTCTGGAGAACCGGTAGTGGAAATTTTGAGTAGTACAGAGAACCGGCAAAGACTACCTCTGACTGGCCCCGCCCCCATCTATTCTCTGTCTTCTGAGTCCCAGCTGATTGGCTGGATCTTCTTTGGTTGCTCTGCACAGGAGAAAGAAGCTGGAAAGCAGGTTAATTGGGGTGGGGAGGGAATGGGATTTTGCAGTAACCTTCCCCCAGGAGTGGAGTGGGAATGGAGATTTTACAGTATCCTTCCCCTGTCACACCCACCAAGCCATGCCCACCAAGCTGCACCACACCCACCAAGCTACCCCCACAGATCCGATAGTAAAAAAAATTGAATCCCACCACTTAAATGGTTGTCCAGTTTATTCTTAAAAACCTCCAGAGCACCCATTATATCTGAAAGCAAGCCATTCCACTGATCAATTGTTCTAACTGTCAGGAAATTTCTGACAGTTATTCTATCAAATTTCTAAATTTCTTAGCTCTAGGTCAGTTCTCTCCTTGATTCACATGACACCTGGACAACCATATGTAGAGAAACTTTAAGTTGGATTCCTGCATTGAGCAGAAGGTTGGGCTCAATGGCTAGAATCCTCCTTTCAGTCTCTATAATTCTTTAAAGGTCCTCTTCCCCCTATTCTGCATTGCACATCATGTCATCTCCCCACGAAGAATCAAAGGTGTTGAAATTGATTTCCATGCAGAAGTTTCCAGGTTCAATTTCTTGGTATTTTCAAGCAAGATCAGAAAAGATAATTGCCTGAAACTCTGTAGAGCCATCATACTGTATGTCAGTGCAGGACAGCTAGAAAATTAACCTGTTCTAACATAAAGCAGATTATGAACAGGAAATGATTCAGTCACTCACCCATTTTTTTTTTAGCTACTGATAAGCTTTCAAATATGCAGATTGAATATCCAACTTAATAGGAAGTTTTGAAGAAATCATGCCTGCTTGTTCATTTAAGAAAGCAGCTCAGCTCAAGGCTATGCAATGTATGTAGGACTCATTAAGGAAAGCATAAATTTATGTGGACTGTTAATGGATAGTTTATTGGTTTATTTTCTAATCCATTCTGCAGAAGGAGAATGAATATACACACACTCATTCCTCTCTTCCTCTGATGAGCACCACTCTTTCATTTTTTCTTTCTTTTTCTTTTGCCTTCCTTTCTTTTTCTTTTGTCTTCCTTTCTTTTTCTTTCTTTCTTTCTTCCTTTCTTCTTCCTTCCTTTCTTTCCTCCCTCCCTCCCTTCTCTCTCTCTCTCTCTCACACACACACATCTATCTATCTACTAGTATCTCTACTCTCCCCTCTCTCTGTATATCTATATATCTACACATACATCATATGCATATAGAGATCCACACACATCCAAAAAACCACACACATACAATCCTAAATCAAAATTAATTATTTTAAGGCAATTCATCCATAATTAATATGCCCCTGGATCAATTACATGTATCATTCTGACTGAGCCCACACTGGAATAATTTGGTTATAAAAACAGATGGTATACTTGGCCGAAATGAAGGCAAAAAACTTGAAAATTGCTTTTGCAGAGCTTCAGAATGACTTCTTTTAAAGACTTCTCTCATGGGCTGGCCACCCAGTTGCTTTCCAGAAGCAACTTGCTTTCCAGAAACAATTTGGTTTGGTTTGGTTTGGTTTTGACTGAAAAGGAAAAGCAATTCAAATTATCGTCAAATTTCTGCAAGGTCAACTTTTAGGACTTTTCACTACCTAAAACCACTCACTTGGGATGGGCAACCGTAGGAATTAATTAAATAAATAAGGATAAATCCTCCAGTTTCCATCATCCCAGTTCCTTTAATCCACTCAGATAAAATAGCACACTGTTTGGTCTTGGTGGGAGTCTGAAAACTCAAAATGCATGTGGTTAGTCTCATAGAGTTCCTCCTCTTATTTCCCCACTCTTAAAAATCCCCAAACTCATAAAAATCTGCCAGCAAACCAGGCCTGTCTCTTTCAATAATGTTGCCATCTTTTCTGCAATGCATCCTCCAGCTTCCAACAGTTGGAGAAGCAAATTTCAAACACACCTTAAGAAAAACAGTTTAATCCTTTTTTCCTGCCTTCTTGGATTTGTGCCCCTCCTTTGAATTAAAAATTCTATTTCTGTTTTTCTCCAACTCAGACTTCTTTATAGCTTGGAATTTAATGATCTTTTCATGTAATGTTTCTTCTGCAAGGTCAGGAAATAATTCCATTCTGACATGATGTACAATAGTCTTTAAAAAAAAATTAGGGGAGGCGATTGCCCCAGGGATTTCACAAATGGGGATAGATAGGAGTGCTAATGTGCAATTCAGTATTTGAATTGATTGGATGGATCAATATTTTCCATCCAAGGCAAGAAAAGTCATAAGTGAAAATGAAATTTCAAGAGATATTTCAGTATGTCAGGTACCCCCCACAAGCTCCTGATTAGTGATTTCTGTACAGACAGCAACAGGAGAAACAAATGTAGACTGACAGAGAACCCAGCAAGAAGTAAACGGTGTAAAGTCTAGGTCCCACTGGCTAACGGATGCAAAACGTATGCAAAAAGGACACAGCGGATGAGCAAAATTTCGGGGGTGGCTCCATCTGTTGTTATCCGCTCCAAAAAGTGGCCCAAATTTGCATAAAAAGAATGGAAAAGAACAGAACGGAACGGACGGGGGTAGTACGTAGCGGGGTTGTTAAACGGATGTTCGTAGGAAGCCTAGTGGATGGAAGTGTATGGAAGCAGATGACACATCCGAAGGGCTTCCGGGGGAGAATTGTGAAGCGGATGCATAGCAGAAGGGGCGGATGCGAAGCGGATGAAGCGGATGCATCACGGATGCCTATAGGAAGCAAAGCGGATGCATAGCAGATGCAAAGTATTCACTGTGCATGAGGGGAGTATGAATTGCATCAGCTCCGCAGATATAAAAGGATGCAGCTCTCAAGCAGTCAGCACTGAGAGGAAAGACGTGCTGCCACAGACATCTTCAAATAACACCATGGTTCGTCAATCAGGGAAGAAGAGAAAGCCTGTGCCTACTCCTGCCAGGCTGGCAAGAAGGACAGAACCACCATCCCACCCCCTGGCACTGACTCTGAAGCTGCTGGTGCTGCTGGTGCTGCTGGTGCTGCTGGTACTGGTGCTGGTGGTGCTGGTGGTGCTGCTGGTGCTTCTCCTGCTGCTGGTGCTGCTGGTGCTGGTGCTACTGCGACTGCTGCTGCTGCTATGGTGGACCAGTCCCAAGGCCCTCAAAGCCCTGCTGCTCAAGCCCCTGAAGGCCCTGCTGCTGAAGCTCCTGCCAGAGGGAGGAAGAAGCAAGGGAAGGAGAAGGGAGAGAGGAAACAGTTTCCGAGGACCCTGAGGATGGTCACCATTTCCGAGGACCATGAGGATGAGGTGCTGGAATGGCTGAGGGAGAACGAGTACCTGTGGAGAAAGGGCCACAGACTCTATCGCGACACCAAGAAGAAACAGGCAGTGTGGAGAGACAAGGCAGAAAGCCTGGGCTACACTGCAGATGTATCCTGGGATGGTGGAAGCACATGCACACCTGGTATGGCAAGCTACACCTCAAGAAATCCAGGCAGGCTGCTGTCAAGCTCACTGACTGGGAGATGTATTTATGGCCAAGTGCAGCTTCCTGGAGGGTGAGGTCTGCCACCAAGGAGCAGCCCCTCTGACACCCCTCTCCCTCAGACAGCCCACAGACAGCCAGTCCTCTTCCAGCCAGGAGACAGCTGCCCTGTCCAGGCTAGTGTCTTCAGAGGACCACACAGCAGAGACCCCCCCCCCCCGACAGCTGCACTCCCCATGCCGGAGGACTTGGAGGTTCCCCTGTCACAAATAGAGGAAGAAGCAGCAGCCAGCAGAGACCAACGCAACCGCACTCCCACCCCCAGTTCCACAGGATGCAGGCAGAGAGGAAGACTTGAGGGCCAGAGCCAAACTGTCCTGTTGGAGATCAGGGACACAATCAAGACCAGCACAGAACTTCTCTCTCAGCTGGTCCACAGCGATATACCATCCTTGGACCGGATGCCCTTCATCACCTACATGAGCCAGACCCTCATGGACCTGCCCGAGGCCCAATACCAGGTGATGAAGCAAAAGATATCAGCACTTCTGCACAACCCTCCAGGCCCAGCTGAACCTACTCCGACCCAGTCCAGGTCTGCTCCTCCACCCCAGGTGATGTCACCGCCTTTCCACGGCTTTCAACAGCCCCTCACCTACCAAGGCTATGACTACCAGGACTTCCCACAGCAGAAACAGCCCTTCCCAGTCCAGGCCCAGGTTCATCGCATGCCACAGACGTCACACCTCACCCAGCTGCAGACCAGACAGCCCCACTACACTCCTCCTTCCTCCACCGCACATCCAAGGCTGTCAATGGACAATCTGTTATCAGTCTTGTGCCTGACATCCCAGGTACTTGATGAAGGGCTCTCAACCTCACGGGACTGAGTCAGCTCTCTGAGAGCTTCCTGAACACACCATCCCCTGTTGTACTCTCGGGGCCAGTCACCCCAATGGTGCCTCAGACCAGCAGTCCAGCCACAGCCACCTCCACAGTCCCTGCCTGCTTAATAGCTGAGACCATGGACATGCCTCAGAGTGACTGAGAATAGTGCCAGAGACTGAGTTGTTACCTGTTCACTTTATCTTTGCTTAAGACACTTTACTTGGTTCATTTTGCTTTTTTAATAAAGTCATACAGTTTACTTAAGACAGTTGTTAATAAAGGTTATCTTTGCTTCACACACTTGATTCATTTTATTTACTGAATAAAGTGTTGGTGAAAACTTTGAAAAAATGTTTAAGCCTTTGCATGCTTGTGGGATGGGTAAGGATAGTTGTGGGATGGGTAAGGATAGTTGTGGGCTAGGTAAGGATAGTTGTGGGACAGATAAACCTCCAGTGCAAGCATAGTGGGACTGTATGGTCCACCCTCCCAGCTGCCACACATATGGGCCTTTTTTATCAATAACAATTTATTCATTGATCAACACATTTCAAAATAAACAAAGCTCTTTTTTAATGTCCTATTCATTGTAGGACCACTCAACATACATGGCACAATCTCATCCGTGTGATGAGACAAGCTCAAGGAAGCATCCATTAACTGTCTATCATCCTGTCTTGCCACTCCATTGTTCCAAATGGGGAGTTGCACCAGTGTCTCAGGAGGTTGTGCTGCTTCTTCCCTTCATGTGAAGCTCTGTTGGGCCCTTGTACATCCACAATGTCTATCAGGTTTTGTCCTTGCCTCCATTCATCAGGCTCCATGTCCCCATTCCCTTGTTGACGGTCCACAAGCCTGTTCTGCAACACTAGGTAGCGGGTGCATATGAGATTGTGCAGGATGCAGCAAGCTTCCACAATGTTCCTCACAGTGCCTGGGTGATGATGCATGGTGGTAAGAAGTACCTGGAACCTGTTGGCCAGGATGTAAAAGGCGTTCTCCACCACCCGTCTTGCCCTGGAAAGCCTGTAGTTGAAGATCCTTTCTTCACGGGTGAAAAAAGGAACTTATGACTGTTTTTCACACAACTGTTGCAGCATCCCCATGGTCAGCTGAACCCAAATTCAGACATTTGGCAACTGGTTCATATTTATGAAGGTTCCAGAGTCCTGGGATCAAGTGATCTCCTTTTATGACCTTCTGATGAGCAAAGTCAGTGGGAAAGCCAGATTTACTTAACAACCAGGTTTCTAACTTATCAACTTCAGTGATTCACTTAACAACTGTGGCAAGATGAGTTGTAAAATGGGGTAAAATTCACTTAGCAAATGTCTTGCTTAACAACAGAAATTTGTGTGCTCAATTCTGATCGTACTTCAAGGACTACCTGTAAAGGTAGTCCCAAAGGTGCTTTTTCAAGAGGCAACTGGTTTTTCTTTGAAGGCATTTTGCTTCTCATCAAAGAAGCTTCTTCAGCTCTGACTGGATAGTAGAGAATAGGATTTATACTCCTTAAAGACAGCTGGTCATTTGCATTCTTCTGAATCTGACTAGATTCAGCACTTCCACCTGCATTTAAAAGACTGTCTCTTTTGGAGACAGCAAAATCCAACTTTTGGACAGAGACGACCACTTGTTTGAAAGAAGGGGACCAAGAGGCCATCTATCTCCAAATTGAACATCCCTCCCTTGAGGTCACTGGCGTTGTATACCTGGCTATCTGAAGCTGACTCGTTGCCTGAAGCATCGATGTAGATGAACTTGTAGTCAGCATCAACCATGGCAAAGAGGATAATACTGAAGAAGCCCTTGTAGTTGTAATAATTGGACCCTGAGTTGGCTGGAGCTTTGCAGGCCATGTGCTTCCCATCTATGGTTCCAACGGTGTGGAGAAAGTTCCACCTCTGATACCACCATTCTGCAACTTTCCTCCAGCCTT
The DNA here is from genome assembly GCA_015471245.1 of Laticauda colubrina. Taxonomy (NCBI): domain Eukaryota; kingdom Metazoa; phylum Chordata; class Lepidosauria; order Squamata; family Elapidae; genus Laticauda; species Laticauda colubrina. Next base: position 21,484,502 of record BLBF01000036.1, on the reverse strand, counting down.
GTTCAGTGGTGGGACAATGGAGGAGCTTCTCCACGTATTCTTCGATGATGGCCTGCACCAATTCTCTGACCACTTTGCTGATGGTGCTGTGTGGCACCCTCCAGGCATACTGCATGTTTCTGTATGTGGTTCCAGAGGCCAGGTGGCACAGAGACAGTGCCACCTTCAGTCCAGGGTCCAGGCTGCGCTGGAAGTTGGTGCTCGGCTTGGTCAACCTGGGTCTCAGACGCTCTACAATTTCATCAAACATGGCTGGTGGCATCCTCATGAAGTGATGGAATGCACGAGGGTCTTCATTCCTCAGCTCCACCATCAGATTGTCATACAGTGCAAACTCCATTCTTCTCTTGATCCATCCTCGGACCCACACAGCTCTTGAATGTCTCCTTTTTCTCCTTGTGTATAAAAGGTGAAACAGTCTGAAGAGGGCTTGGTTCTGGTGTTGAATGTTCGTAGCTACCATAAGGAGTGTGTGATGATCCATGGTGGAGAACAATGGATGATGTGGAAGAGCAAGACCAAGGGTGAAGAGGTCTGTACACCACGGCTGCTGGACTCATACTGAGATCCAGATGATTTTCTCCCCCTTTTTATAGGAAATATCAGTGTTCCACTAGGTGTCCTTCTACATACTCTAGACATACTGTAGACATCCTAAATATCCAAGATACATCCCATGTACAAACATTTTGTCCGTTTTAATGCTTTATATACGAGATGCATCCACTTACATCCTTTCTATTTCCATGCTACTAACGCTGTGTGGACGTTCCGTGCACCTTTTGTTTCCTCCCTCTTTCCGTTTTCAGCTGCAGCGGATGTGAGTTGAGGGGATGGCCAGAGGATGCCGAGAGGATACAGTGGACATTTAATGGATGATAACGGACATAGAACGTTTGTTGCCCGTATATGCCATGGATGTACATCGTACGTGGCGGAAAGTTCATCCGCTCAAAAAGTTTTGTGCAGCTCAAAACTTCTTGCGCGGATGAAATCTCAGCGGATGGATGCTCAACGGATAGAGCATATGAAACACGTATGCAATGAGTACACAATGGATGCATCGCATTTTCCAATGGATGGCAAGCTTTTATGTCCATTTTACATCCTCTTTGCATCCGTTGGTGCAGTGGGACATGGGCTTAAAGTATTTGCAAGTATGTGTAAAACCCACTCTCCATCTAAAACTCCACAAACCATTTTTCTTTCAGAGGATTGACTTTTGAAAACCCCCTTGATAGATTCTGGAACATTCAGTTTGGCATCATCCAGAGAAAGAATGGAATGTTCTAGATTCTCTGGAACATTCCACTCTATAATCAGTGTCCAAACTGCTTGAATGGGTCCATTCTAATCCTCTTTGCTCAACTACCTTTCATCAGATGAAAATGGGCTAAAATGAGGACTCGTCTGTCTGGATGTCATCAGATTGCCATTCTACCAATGATCCTGCTCAATATAACCTAGAATATCTACCCATGAGGTCTGTTTTTCCCCTTCTGTGCTTCTCTGGAAGAGGCGAGTCAGTAGGGCGCTTTCTGTTAGCTTTAGTTGAGATTAGCTGCTATTTTGTTCCTTCCTTCCCAGGTTTATTTTCTTTCCCTCCCTTGGCCAATCCAATTTTCCCCCAGGAACACATTCAATCAAGTATGATATGCCAAGAATAATCTTCATATGAGGATGTAAGGAGAAAATATGGGCCTGTCCAAAAGATGGAATGTGTGGTTCAGTGGTGGGATTCATTTTTTTTTACTACCCATCCTATGGGTGTGGCTTGGTGGGTGTGGCAGGGGAAAGATACTGCAAAATCCCATTCCATCCCCACCCCAGTAACCTGCTTTCCAGCTCTGTTCTCCTATGGAGGGCAACAAAAGAAAACCCAGCCAATCAGCTGGGACTCAGAAGGCAGAGAATAGATGAGGGCAGGGCCAGTCAGAGATGGTATTTGCCAGTTCTCTGAACTACCCAAAATTTCTGCTACTGGTTCTTCAGAATTGGTCAGAATCTGCTGAATACCACCTCTGGTGTGGTTGTTGTTCAGTCAGTAAGTTGCATTCAACTTCCCATCACCCCATGGACCACATCATGCCAGGCCTCCTGTCCTCCATTATGTCTGGGATTCTGCCCAAATTCATGTTCATTGATGCAATGATGACACTATCTAACCATTGCAATAGTGGCAAATATCTGTAGTTCAGGTGTAGGATGAGGGTGAAGGTTCAGTCTCCAAGCTTGTGAGTTGGTTTCAAATATTTTGCTAGGTTCAGGTATTTTGGTCTATATATCAGACAAATGACTCATTGGAATACCCATATCAAAATAACTTACCTTATGTCCAGCCAGAACTTGAAAATAACACTTAAAGTAGCACAGTATTTAAACAAAATGATTTGGTTGAGATCTGCATATGTGGGATTGATTGGGGTAGATTGCAAGGGCGACTCCAAAAGATAATGTTACTATGTTTTATCTATATCTTAAATTATTGTACATTATTACAATTTTATTTTGGATTGTATTTTATTACTATTTCATCTTAAATTGTATTTTGTCTAGATTCCTTTTTAAATTGTATTTTATCAAGTTCCATTTTAAATAATATTTTATCAAATTTCATTTTGAATTCCTTTTATTAAATTTTAGTAACAAATTGTTGCTGGAACTTTGCACTTTGATATGGCCCAAGGGCTAATCAATAAAGAGTTATTATTATAATTGTCAGGTAACATCTTCAATGGCATTCATTGTAGCTTCAGCAGAAGTGAGCTGCACAACTGGTTCACCTGGAGCAGAATGAAAAATGTGAATGCGCATGCGCACACCTGCTTCATGTACATGTGTACCATCCATGCTTACGTGCAGCTGCAAACACGCAGCGATTTCATGAATGTAGCAGCCACAGTGAGTAGAGGCTGCAAAAATCAGCTGGGCTGTGTGGACAAGGCAAGCGAGAGAGTGAGATATATAGGATGGGATAGCTTTGGGCAGATGGGTGGGCCCAGCCAGTGGTCAGAACTACAAGTATGGGCAAACCATTTCAAACCAGCAGCAGCCCACCACTGAGTTTAGGGAAGTCAGTGTTCTGTTTATAAGAGCTTCAGGTATGGGTGTGTTAAGCCCATGTCACACTGGCCAACAGATGAAAAAAGGACACAGCAGACAAGCAAAATGTTCTATCCGTTGTTATCCGCTCTCAAAAGGGACAAAAATTTGCATAACCGGAGCGGATAACACGGACGCGGGGAGGATGCAGGGCGGATGCAAAGCGGATGCGGAACGGAAGCCCAGTGGATGGAAGCGGATGAGAGCGGATGTCACAACCGTTAGGCTTCCCGGGGACCTCAGCAAAGAGGACGTGGAACGGATACAGCGGATGCAGAGCGGACGCCAAACGGATGAAGCGGATGCACAGCGGAAGCCTAATGGATGCCTACCGTTAATTGCGCATGCGGGGAGGATGCATTGCGTCAGCCCTGCGGATATAATGGAAACAGCTCGGAATCAGGTCGCCATTCAGAGGAAAGACCTGCTGCCAGACACATCGACTGCCTTGCCTGCCCTGCCTGCATGTTTGCCTGCCAGCCTTGCTGCCAGCCTTGCTACCAGCCTCCCTGCCAGCCTCCCTGCCAGCCTTGCTGCCAGCCTCCCTGCCAGCCTTGCTGCCAGCCTGCCTGCCAGCCTTGCTGCCAGCCTTGCTGCCTGCCAGCCTTGTTGCCTGCCTTCCTGCCAGCCTTGGTTCATGTCTGCCTGCCAGCCTTGGTGCCTGCCTGCCTGCCAGCCTTCCTGCCAGCCTTGGTTCATGCCTGCCTGCCAGCCTTGGTGCCTGCCTGCCTGCCAGCCTTCCTGCTAGCCTTGGTGCCTGCCTCCCTGCCATCCTTGCTGCCAGCCTTGGTTCCTGCCAGCCTCCCTGCCAGCCAGCAACCCCACAACCATGCAGAAGCACAGCAAGCCTCAGCCATCTGCTGCCAGCCCTGGCAAGAGGGACAGGGCTACCATCCCACCCCCTGGCCCTCACTCTGGTTCTGCTGGGGCTTCTGCAGCACGGGCTCGCTCTTCTGGGGCTGGGGCTTCTGCTGCTTCTGATGACCAGCACTCCAGCACCAGCCACCTCCACAGCACCTGCACCCTTCACCCCTGGGACTGAGCGACCAAGAGGAGTAGCAGAGACTCATTTTTGTCTTATAGCTTGTTGTTAATAAAGTCTATTTTTGATTCACACACTTGCTTCATTTCTTTTTTTTAATAAAGTCTTGCTGGAAACTTTTAGAAATGGTTTAAGCCTTTGCATGCTTGTGGGATGGGTTAAGATAGCTGTGGGATGGGCAGGGATACCTGTGAGATGGGTAATAGTTGTGGGATAGATAAACCTCCAGTGCAAGCATAGTGGGACTGTATGGTCCACCCTCCCAGGTGCCACACCTACGGCCCTTTATTATCAATAATAATGTAATAATTATCCACGCAGGTCAACATAAACATAACTCTTTATTAAATGCCCTGTTCATTGTAGGCCAACCAAACATACATGGCCCAGTCTCATCCGTGTGATGAGACAGGCTGAAGGAAGCATCCATTAAGCATCTACCATTCTGTCTTGCCACTCCACTGCTCCAGCTGGGGAGTTGCACCAGTGTCTCAGTAGGTTGCGCTGCTTCTTCGCTTCATGTGAGGCTCTGTTGGGGCCTTGCACATCCTCAGTGTCGATCAGGTTTCGCCCTTGCCTCTATTCCCCAGGCTCCATGTCCCCATTGCCTTGGTGGAGGTCCACGAGCCTGTTCTGCAAGACTGGGTAGCGGGTGCACATGAGATTGTGCAGGATGCAGCAAGCTTCCATGATCCTCCTCACGGTCTCTGGGCAATGCTGTATGGTGGTGAGAAGTACCCGGAACCTGTTGGCCAGGATGACAAAGGCGTTCTCCACCACCCGCCTTGCCCTGGACAGCCTGTAGTTGAAGATCCTCTCTTCACGGGTCAGGAGTCTGGAGGTGTAGGGCTTCATGAGGTAGGTTGTGAGGGAGAAGGCGTCATCCCCCACGATGAAGTAGGGCACATCTTGTGTGTCATTGGGCAGGGATTCTGGATCTGGGAAGCCCACGATGAGGTTGCGTTCCAGCTCCTCCTTGAGGTGACTGGCGTTGTATACCTGGGCATCTGAAGATGAGCTATTGCCTGAAGCATCGATGTACATAAACTTGTAGTCAGCATCGACCATGGCGAATAGGATGATCCTGAAGAAGCCCTTGGAGTTGAAATAAGTGGACCCCGAATTGGCTGGAGATTTGCAGGCCACGTGCTTGCCATCTATGGCTCCAACGGTGTGTAGTAAGTTCCACTTCTGACGCCACTGCTCTGCAACTTTCTTCCATCCTTCTTTAGTGGAGAGGTATTGGAGGAGCTCCTCCTTGTATTCTTCGATGATGACCTGCACCACTTCTCTGAGCACAATGCTGATAGTGTTGGATGGCACCCTCCAGCCGTACTGCATGCTCCTGTAGGAGGTCCCTGAGGCCAGGTGGTGCAGAGTCAGCGCCACCTTGAGCCCAGGTTCCAGGCTGGGCTGGAAGCTGGTGTTTGCCTTGGTCATCCTGGGTGTCAGCCGCTCCACAACTTCGTCAAACATGGCTGGAGGCATCCTCATGAAGTTCTGGAACGCCCAAGTGTCTTCGTTCCTGAGCTCCACCATCAGCTTGTTGTACAGTCCGTCCTCTGCTCTTCTGTCGAACCATCTTCGGATCCCGACTCTTTTTGGGTGGCTCCTTTTCTTCTCGCAGTAGAGTTCACAGAGCCTGCAGATGGCTTCGCACTGTTGCAGAACGATGGTGGCTGCCGAAAGGACTTTGTTACAATCCATGGTGGACATGACTGGATGCTGTGGAAGAGGAAGAGTCAGATGAAGGCTGCAGAGGTCTGCACAGCTGGGCTGCTGTTCTGAAAGTGAGATGCAGGCGAGTTGCTCCCCCTTTTTATAGGAAATATAGGTTTTCCGCTAGGCATCCTCTAGGCATCCTCTAGGCATACTCTACACATCCTTAATATCCGAGATAGGTCCCCTCTGCAAACGTTTTTTCCATTTTAAATGCTTTGTTTCTGTTCTGCATCCGCTAGGCATCCGTTCTGCATCCGTTCTGCGTCCGTTCCGCTTCCTCCCTACGTCCAGGCGGATGGAGTTGCGTGGATGCGTAGCGGATGCCTAGCGGATATAGTGGATGCGTAACGGATGCGTAGCGGATGCATAGCAGATGCAGAATGGACGAACTGGATACATTTTCCACGCAAAAGTTTTAGGCAGCCCAAAACTTTCGGAGCGGATGAAACGTCAATAAACGGATGCTGGACGGATAGAGAGGAAGCAAAATGGAGGCAGTGAGTACATCGCGTTTTCGAATGGTTGGCAAGGTTTTTTGTCCGTTTTACATCCTCTTTGCATCCATTGGTTCAGTGTGACATGGGCTTTAAGAGAGGGTCTTGTGACATGTCTTATGATGATTCTTGTGATAAGGAGATTACCTCAAGTAAGAGTTGTCACGAGGTGAAGTGCTGGGGTGTGTGTGATGTTACCTAGCCTGGTTACAAAATGTCCGGAAACCAACCCAGAAGCTCGGAGAACAAACCTTTACCATCACTATCTAACCATCTCCTCCTCTTGCTTTTCCTTTGCCTTTTGCCTGCCATCTTTCCCAACATCAGGGTCTTCTCCAAAGAGTCATCTCTTCTCATTAGGTTAGTAGCCTTCAACCTTTTGGGCACCAAGGACAGGTTCTGTGGAGAAAGTTTTTTCCACAGACTGGACAGTGAATGGTTTTGTGTGCTGCCTGCATCCCCTGGATGGGGCTTCACGTTTGCATGGCCTGGTTGCCGGCATGCCTCAAACAATGCTGGCCCAAGGATCAGTGCTGGGGACCCCTGCATTAGGTGGCTGCAGTATTTGAGCTTCAGCATCTGTCCTTCCAAAGAACAGTCAGGGTTGATTTTCTTTAGATTTGAGAATATAGAGAAAAGATAGCATAGCATAGGTTCCCCTCACGCATACATGCTAGTCATTTCCAGCTCTAGGGAGTGGTGCTCATCTCTGTTACAAAGCCGAAGAGCCAGCGCTGTCCGAAGACATCTCTGTGGTCATGTGGCCGGCATGACTAAATGCCAAAGTTGCATGGACCACCAAAGTGGTCCCTATTTTTTTCATTTTCATTTTTACATGCTTTTGAACTGCTAGGTTGGCAGAAGCTGGGACAAGTTAATGGGAGCTCACTCCATTACGTGACATTAGGGATTCGAACCGCCAAACTGCTGACATTTCTGATCAACAAGCCACTGAGCCACTGCATCCCTTTTAGCATAACATAGCATCAATAACATATAGAATAAAATAATAAAATGCCAGAGAACTCTTTTTTAAAAAAAAATAAATTAAAAAATCCTCAGTCTGGATGATCTCATTTTGTGTACACTTCCCCCATTATTATTTAATCTTAAGTATAAATGCCTCTGATCAAGTTCTTCATTTTCTGTCATTAACTGGGATCCTTGGTGAAGAAAGTTAGCACCCACCCCTCTTAGAAAAATGAAATATTTTAGGAAATATGTAAAAAGGCAGAATATTTGTTAGGGATAACATTGTATACCCTAACTGGTTTAGGTGAAATAATAACTATGAATCATAGTTAGTGTATGTTAAAGTGTCTGCAGCTTTAAATGTGAAATAGCAATTAAGGGAGTGGTTATGAAAACAATATAAAAGTAGCAAGTCTACAGCTTGCTTACTCTGGCTTTGATGATCCCTGATTACTGCTTGGAATCAAGACTGCATTGCTCGAACGGGAGAGAGAACAAAGGACTGATTTGTAAGTGAACTGACATGGGATATTCTACATGGACTTTGCTAACTGAATATCCCTGAATGGACTGACTACTTGATACAAGACTATTGGACTGTTACTTGACTATGCCATGAACTTATAATGGAATAAACTATATTCTTGATAGCACAAGCGTATCTGTTATTTTTACTGTATGTTAATAAACATACAAGCTTAGCTCACTCATTTATCTGTGTGCCTATCTGACTAACGCTGCACATTCTGTTTAGCTTGTCTACCTAACCCTGGTTGGGGTACCCAGGCTTAACAATATTATATTTCCCTGGATGAGAAAAGGAGAGACATGCTGTTGGAAAACAGTCCCCATCTTTGTTAATAGCCCCAGAAAGACTGGGCATGTTACCTACAAGACAAAAGGCCTTCAGCTCCAGGATGATAGGATTAGCCCTCACTTAAGATCCAAACAGGATAAAGTCATAACAGGAATTGCCCAACACCATCATCAACATCATCACCCAGCAAGAGTCAACCAAGTCTGGGACACACAGCCTACAAGGTTAGCTGGACCCCCTCAGAGTCCCCTGGGAGTCTGACAACCAATAAGATACCTGCCCTTGCCACAGGAACAGGAAGCTCAAAGGCAAGGCCCAAGAGATGGTATAAATATATATTAACCATCCTTCCAAGCACTCTCCATGTTTCCAGTGTCTTTCTCCTCACTTGGAATTGAATCCAGATGGGCATTGCTCCCTACATTGGAAAGATGGGAACATAGCCATTAAAAGGCCAGCATAAATCAAGGTTAAAATATTTATTTAGATTCAGCTACAATAACATTCATCCACAAGTTTTTCCCTTGCTGCACAGCACGCTGGTCATCTGTTAACTTCATTGCTTTTTAAAAGGGTTAAAATTGAAGCCCACAAGATAAACTGCATTATGGGTAATCTTGGGCATCAAACAAAGAACGGACTCCAAAAGACCTATCAAATCCCATTCTTGAGCTATTTAATTATTATATAATAAGAGTTGGTATGTTAATTTGATTCCCACCCCCATTTCTTTGCCAATGTTTATTTCCCAATCCCCCTTCCTATCATTTTCCTTCAGCTGATAAGCCATTATTATTGCCTTGAGAGGTTTTCAGAAAAATAGTGTACAAACTGAAAAAAAGAAAGGAAGAAGAAGAAAAAAACTTGAGGAGAAAAATTGACATCATTGAACAAGCGGTATTTGGCAATTAAACAATAATTTCATAACATTTTACAAATACAGGGCTGCTTTTTCTTGGTCTTTTTATTCAACAGGCAGATCAATAAAAGACTAATCAACATTTTTTATTAAATGGGCCACTGGATGCAGTTACTATTCTCCTCTTCACATCCCCTAAAGTAAACCTGTCTGGAGATATACTTTGTTGAATCAAATTGGACATTCAATTATTCAGAAGGAGGCATAGAATATCCTGATGAGAAGCCCACACAAACTACTTTAGACGACAGTTTTGCTTTATTTATTTATCTATCAGGTTTATTTAGCTGCTAATCTGAGAGGCGTGGTGGGCTAGTAGTAAAGATGCTCGCCTCCCACTAGGAAGTTTGAGAGTTCAATCCTAGGCAGCTGCATGGTAGAAATGTTTCTCTCTTCTAGGGCGCAAAGAAAAGATATCTGCTGTGAACTCTATGTGGTGTCAGGAAGAGCATTTGGCCAGTAAATGCTCAGCTCCATCTAGTTGCCCCGACTCTACTTCCAATTAAGCGATTACGGGGCAGTGAAAAGGGAGTATTTAGTTGCTAATCTGATGAATATGCCTTTGGAAAGCGGGTGATGAATAACCAGTTAAAACAATTAAAACTGCAGTTAAAATCAGATTAAAATCAGTGTTGGAAGGTACGTTGGAAGGTACTAGTCCAACTCCCCACCCAAGAAGTTGACTGTACACCATTTCTAACAAATGGCAGTCCAGTTTCTTCTTGAAAGACTCAAGTGATGAAGCTCCCAAAGGCAAGATTGTTCTCACTGTCAGAAAATTTTTCCTTACTTCTGGGTTGAATCTCTCCTTGTTCAGTTTCCATTCATTATTCCTTGTCTGGCTTCAGGTGCCTTGGAAAATAGTTTGACCCCTTCCTCTCTGTGGCAGCCCCTCAAATATTGGAATACTGCTATCATACTGCTTCTCCCTTGGTCCTTCTCTTCACTAGACTAGCCAAACCCAGTTCCTGCAACCATTCATCATATGTTTTAGTCTCCAGTCCCCTAATCATCCTGGTTGCTCTTCTCTGTACTTTTTTTAGAGACTCAACATCTTTTTATAGTGTGGTGACCAAAACTGGATGCAGTATTCTAGGTGTGGTCTTTCCAAGGCTTTATAGAGTGGTATTAATACCTCCCTTGATCTTGATTGTATCCTTTCATTTAGGCAATTTAGGATTGAATTGGCTTTTTTGGCTGCTGCCTCACACTATTGGCTCATATTTAACTGGTTCTCCACTAAGACTCTGAGATCAGTTACTGTTACTGGTTTCACTGAGTCTATATGTGTACTTCTGATGTTTCTTGCTTAAGTGTAAGATTTTACTTTTCTCTACATTGGATTTCATTTTGTTAAATCAAATAAACACACATGAATAAAAATATAGGAGATAAGACCAGCATGCTACACACAGAATAATCATTTCGTGTGATATCCATTTCTCTGGGATCTTCCAATCCTGCTTCAACCCAAGCCCATGTTTTCAGGGATTTCTTAAGTGTCAATAAGGCCAGGACTGATCTCAGGGGTAATGATGTTCCAATGGGCAGATGCCATGGCAAAAAAGGCTGTCCTTCTGGGTCCTGTCAGACAGATAGGACCTGTGGCATGCCCTTCTGGCTGATGGGATAGATAGATGTGACTGAGCAGAGGTGGTCCCTCAGCTGGCCAGATCCCATGCCACATAGAGCTTAAAAGATCAAAAGTAGCTCTTTGAATTGAATCCAGAAGTAAATCTAATAAATTTAAATAAATAATAAATAACAAAGTAAATATAACAGCATTGCCAAAAAAGCATTAAGAGTTGTTAACCTAATTTTGAAAAGCTTCTTCTCCGGTAACATTGAACTGCAAATCAGGGCATACAAAACCTTCACTAGACCAAATCTTGAAAAAGCTCATCTGCCTTGAATCCATACCGTATAACAGACATTAATACATTTGAGTGACTTCAGAGGTATTTCACGAGAGAAATACTCCACTCCTCTGCTTGCAATAGAATAACTTATGCTACCAGGCTTGAAATTTTGGACCTGGATAACCGAGAACTACATTGCCTACAGTCTGATCTAAGCTTAGCACACAAAATTGCCTGCTACAGTGTTCTACCTGTCAGCAACTACTTCAGCTTCAACCGCACTAATACACAGGCAAACAATAGATACAAACTCAAAATAAACCGCTCCAAAATCAACTGCAGAAAATACGATTTCAGCAACAGAGTGGTCAATACCTGGAACTCCTTACCTGACTCTGACCCTCAAAACTTTAACCTTAAATTGCCTACCGTGATCCTCACTCCATTCCTAAGAGATCTGTAAGGGGGCATGCCTACTGTCCCTGTTCCCATTTATTCATACTCATTTATTATGTATATACTTATACCTGTTTATCCTTATATGTTTATATGTTATGTCCATACTTAGACTTGTTTTCTCATACATGCTTGACAAAATAAATAAAGAAATACATCAGCATCCAATACAGCTGGCAGAATAGAGGTGTACCATGTGCTGTACCAGAGGAATACATAATTGCCCATGCAATTGTCTATGGAGATTCTCAATCATCCAGGTCAGGGTTGTTCCAAAGGTGCTTTTTCAAAAGGCAACTGGACTTTCTTGGTTTTTATCTTGGAAAACATTCCACTTCTCATCCAGGAAGCTTATTCAGTTCTGAGAAACTTTGAAATGCCTCTAGTGATGTATTTGCGCTAGTTGGGGCTTCTGGATAATCTTCAAAGGCAACCCCATATAAAATGTGATGCAATAGTCCTTCCCGGAAGTGACCAGGGAATGAATAACCAAGTGAAGCCTTTTGATCTAGAAATAGGAACAAGTGAGACACAATGCAAAGCTGAAACTGTGGAAAGACCTTACTAGCCTCAACTGCCACCTTCTCATTATAGGAGCCATCAGTCCAGGAAGACTCCACATTGTGCACCTGGTCTGTTTTAAGTTCATTATTCTTCCATCTTGAAATTTATTTCATTTCTTCATATTATTTCTTAATATTAGCATTTTGTTCATTCATTCATTTTGCTTCAGAATTGCTTTAAATAATTGGAAGAAAGTCAGTATCAGTCTTTAGCGAAATTCTCATTATTGCTGTTGCTAATAAAAAAGCAGCTAAATTCAAATGACAAAGTGAATCAAGCACATTTCCCCTCTGTTCCTAATCAAATTTTAAATAAGGTCCACAGGAGACCTGATAAACTATGAGAAACTGATAAATGTGTCAAAAGATGAGAATTGCTTCCTCTATTTTTAAAATAACACATCTCTATTTGCTTCTACAATGCCCACTTGAGTGATGAGTCTCTCTGGTTGGTTTTTAAGAAAGTTAGGAAAATAAAATGTATAATAAATCTGTATAAAATAAAATATTTTTGCAATATACTTCTAAGTATGGTGTTTCTATTGCAATTTTCTTGTGTTTTTTTTTTTCTTTTGTCTCCATTTCTAGATTTAGGAGACTTATAAGAAGGAAGTTATTTTGAGTTTCAAATATTTTATATATATATACATATACATACATCCATACATACATCCATACATCCATATATAATTTCTTTTGTTACATCTTGAAGCATCATGGTATCAACAGCATTCTTGGCATCTATACAGGTTTTTGGTATAAATATCATAACACATTATATTACATTTGACTAATATTAAATAATAGCTTTAATTATGATTACTATTCTTATATCTTTATATAATTTACAAAATTTTGTTTTACTTTCTTAAGGGTTATTTTGGATAGACTTTTTGTCTCACTTCTTAGTTCTGTTTGTTAACCATTTGTACCAATTGTTCCAAATTAAGAAGAATTCAGAGTCATATTTTTCTTTCAATTTCATTGTTAACATATTTATTTCAGCACTTTCCGTTAATTTATATATTATTAGTTCTTCATTAGGAATATTTGGGGTTTTCCATACCTGCGCAGTGGCTATTCTGATGGCTGTTGTAATGTGCAGTGATTGGTATTTTACTTCTTTCGGTAATCTATCTTTGATAATTCCTAAGAGGAAGGTTTCCGGTCTGTTAAGTTTCAAATTTTATTAGTAAATCAAAATATAAAATACAAAGAAAAATTAAAATAGTGGGAAGGTAGGGAAAGGGAAAGGGAAGAGGAAAAATTGTAGGATAAAAGGGAAAAAAGAAAGAAATGACTTCTCCTTTTTAGTGCAGTAGAACAAGATAATAACACACAGTGTCAACTTTTTACTTTTATTTAATGATATATAATAGCCATTTCTATAACAACAAACCCATCTAATCAGCAAAATCAAAAGTCAGAGTTTCATTTTTTTTCACCTTTATCTTTATTTTATTCTTTATCTTCTTGCTCTCTAATTGCCAATGTCAATTTACTCATTTCTGCACATTCCCTTATTTTCTTAATCCCTTCTCTTCTCAGAATTTTTTTTCATTTTTCCAATTTTGAGCAAATGCAATTCTAGCTGCTGTTAAAACATTAATAATCAAACATATCAATTCTCTACTGTATCATTCAAGAAAGATACCCAATAAAAATATCTCGGGTTTCAAGTCTATATGGGTGCTGTTTTCAATTGATCCTCCAATATAAACAGTAGATCATCTGCAAATATGTCAGCCTTCAAGATTTTCTGCTATCGCTTTGCATCTTTCGGTTGTCATAAGAAACGGCGGGGGGGGGGGGGAGGGGGGGGGAAACTTGGAGGGGGGGGGGGGGGGGGGTACTTTTTTTTTGTTGTGTAAATAAGGGGGGGGGAGCATACATCAGAGTTAGGTTTCTATTTCTCGCTTAGCTCTCTTTTCTCTGCGCAACTGCAATCCGTTATCAAAGTATGCCAAGGTCAACGGACAGAGGCCTCATCATCACCTGAAGATGCCCACATGATCATATTCACAATTTCTAATTGGAAGTTTCATCTGAACTATTGGGGGTGGGAACACTTCCATCACTTTGTATATGTGATTTTCGCGCCTAATTTCTCAGATTCAGAATTTTTTGGTTGCTACCACTTCACTTTCAGTAAAAGATATCTTTTCTCTAAATTAAAGAGTCTAAGTATTTCTTTCCTGGATTTTGAATGGAGCTCTGCCTGACGTGCTTGTAATTTATATTCCTCCTTTTTTACTTTCATTCCCTTTATTTCACTATTATCTCTGATATTTCTGTTTAACACTTCCAGGATCAATACAAACAACAGAGGCAATAGCTGACACATAGGATGAACAACTGAGGGAACTAGGTATGTTTAGTCTAACAAAGGTAAGGAATAGGGATGATATGATAGCAGTCATCCAGTATTTGAGTGTCTTCCACAAGGAAGAGGATGTTGATTTATTCTCCAAAGCACCAAAGAGCAGGGCAAGAAGCAATGGGTGGGGGGACTTGTCAAAGAGAGATCCAGTCTGGAACTAAGGAGGAATTTTCTTTCAGTGAGAACAATTAAACAATGGAATACCTTGCCTCCTGGAATTGTGGGTGCTCCATCTCTAGAGGTTTTCAAAAATAGAGTGGACAAAGAATAGAATAGAATAGAATAGAATAGAATAGAATAGAATAGAATAGAA
>BLBF01000036.1:21438999-21450186 GCA_015471245.1 Laticauda colubrina | reverse complement strand
TTTTTTTTTTTTTACCTTGCCTCTTCCATAGATGCTTCTGGTTGAAACAGTCCATGATAAAATATGAGATCTGCACTTATCTTAATTCTCAAGCACATGTAGAAGTACCTAATTCCTATTAATTTTATCTAATCCAAGCTGAATTTTGAATCATAGCACTTTTCCTACTTTCTCCCATGTGGTGGCCAAGAGGGAGATGTCAATGCTGGAGAATTTTAAGAAGAGATTGCAAAAAAAAAAAAAAAAGGTATAGGATTTCATTCATAAAATGGCATAAGATTTCATGTTCTTGCAAGGGGTTGGACGAGAAGACCTCCAAGGTCCCTTCCAACTCTGTTATTCTGTTATTCTATTAAGGTCATAGCAGGTTCTGCAAAACTTCTATCAACACAAAAAAATCTTGAGGGTCTTCTTCAAAATAGTTTGGGATAGCCCTTCAAAAGCTACCAGGGTTATAGTTGTAGTTTTGGGCTGAAATGGGAGGTCCTTGATGTGAGGTAGAAGCAGATAAAAAAACCACCAAAAGATTCGTTGATCCAAGGAAAACAAGGTTTTATTCATGTGTCTGCAGAGACGGGTCCCTTCAGGCATTGAAGGAACACAGAGAAAAATTCAGGCAGCATTTTTATCCCCTTGTATGAGGGCTTGGCTCACATTCTTTCTGTTTTCAAATTGATACATATATTTTGAAGGTTCATACTAGCTCCCTATCTAGCAAAACCAGTAACACGGTTTCTGACATTGCAGCACTTTATTACAGTTCCCCATTGTTCTAGGCTTATCTTGTTTTTTTCTCTTGTGCACAAACTGGAACACTTTCTTATTTAGCAGAGCTACTGAGTTTGAGACACACTTCCTTATTTAATTCAATGGGTCATCCAACATGACTTCGGTTCTGCTCACAATTCCCCCTTTTTCTTTTTCCACTCTTGTCTCAAACTCAAATAGCAGATCCTCTGCTTCTTTCAGAGTGATTTCTCTCTGATACATCATTAGAGGTTCTGCTTTCTGCTTCTTCTCAAATCTTGAACCCAAGGATTTCCCTATCTTCCCATACGTTGTTATTGCACCAGGGAGACACTGAAGACAACAACACAACAATACACAGCATATAATAATCAATATAATTCCCATTATGGTAGATCTAAACCAAGTGGAACTGGGAAGCCAAGACCATAGTGCTCCCCACAGGTCTGGCAATGAGGAGTCACCTCTTTGTGATAATGGATTAGAGCAAATACGTTCTTCCATTACTTTTACTGTCTTTGTAATATAGGGTTGGAAATCATGGATGTATACACAGCAATGTGAATGAATCAGAGCACACACACCCCTTTTTGTAGCTAATACAATGTCTAAAGCATACCTATTTTGTAGAGCAACCTGTCTTACTTCAGAAAGCTCGGTGTTGATCATTTTAATATTCTTTATTGTATCATTGAACATTGTTACCGTGAAGTTATTTAGAATATGTATATCTCGGTAGTTCATGGTTACTCCCAATGGTGTTATTATACCATGGGAGATTTGGGTCCAGAGTCTCTCAGTAAGGCCAGATTCTGAGTCTCTTTTATTACATATCCAGCCTTGGGGAAGGCCATCAAGTTTATATCACATACCCAGTTGTACATGTGCCACTCCAGTTCACCTGTTCTTCCTGACATTTGCATGCATAATCAGCAATTGGTGATATTCAAGGAATGTGAGACTTTCTTGAGATCCTTTATGAACACATTGTCATCCAACAAGTCTGTTCCCAAGTCACCTGCAGGTCCAACATATTGTGAACTTCTTTGATGTATTAATGTAAATATAGTTGCAACAAATAGTCCTCTCCAGAGTTCAGCTGACATCTCCATGGTAGTTTCTGCTAGCTATTTCTTCAAAGTTACCTTTAGCGGCTGACCATCCACTGGGATTGCCTTCCAAGGTTTCTCAGGTTCCGGTGCTTTCTTGACTCTGCTGTAATACGTCCAGCCTCCTTCCCGAGTATGGACTGCAGATTCAGTCATCAGTAGCAGCTGGTACGGACCTTCCCAGCTAGGTTGCAGTTTTTCACTTCTCCAAGTCTTTATTAGGACCCAGTCTCCAGCCTCGTGTGGGTGTTGGCTACCAGCCAAAGGTGGTCGTTGCACCAACAGTCCCTGTATGTGAAGAGCAAGCAAAGACCGAGACAGTGCCAGCAAATATTTCCAAAGGAACAAGTCCCTGAACTCTAGTATGGGATTGCCTAGTTTGGCCAAATAGGGTCTCCCCATCAGCATTTCAAAGGGAGAAACCCCTGTGTCTTTCTTTGGACAAGTTCTGATCCTGAGCAGAGCTAAGGGAAGATTCTTTCCAACCCCCCCTTTTCTGGCAACTCAGTGAAATCAATTTGTGCTCTCTGAAAAGGCCAACCCATTAGGGGTCACCCTCCCATCTCTTTCTTGCGTGCCGCTTTCTTATTTAGTTTCAAACAAATCAAACATTTCCAGCAGATGCTCTGAGCTACCGTCCACATCCTCAGACTCCAATAGTGAGGTTTAACGGACATGACCAAGGCCTCAATTCCCCAATGTCCTCCTTCATGAATTTTCTCCAATATTCCCCTCATGACAATGGGTGACACCACCTTGACTCCCTCCAACATCTTCCATCCCTCTGGGGTTCTGACACATCCCTCTTTCTCCAACTCCAACTTTTCCTTTTTCTCTGGCTCCCATTCCTCCCTCTCGTCCTGCTTTTCCAGTATTGGTATAGATACCATTCCCAACTCTATCTCCCCTGCAGCTTCCTTCGTCCATTTGTCCACCCATCGGTTTCCCACAACCTCCGGTGTGTTCCCCTTCTGAAGCGCGCTCACATGGACAATTGATACTCGGCTGGGGAGTTGCAATGCCTCTAAGGCTTGCTCTACTTACTTCCCATCTGCCTTGATATACCCTCTTTCTCTCCAGATTTTCCCAAACGTGTGCAAACCCCCCCCCCATGCATACTTGGAATCAGTCCAAATCGTTACTTCCATCCCCTCAGCCAATTCCAAGGCTCTGGTCAGGGCAAGCAATTCACATTTCTGGGCTGACCAAGCAGCTGGGAGTGACCCTTTCTTTATTACCTCACCTTCCCTGGTTACTATTGCAAACCCAGATTTTCACTTTCCATTTTCCACCCTGCTAGATCCATCTATAAAACACCTCTCTCCCTTCTCCAATGGAGTCTCTTCCAAGTCCTCTCTAACCTTCGTCATGAGATCCACTTGCAATAGACAATCATGGTCTTCCGGTTCCCACACCTGCCTTCTCCCCTCCAAGAATTCTGCTGGATTTAGATTCTTGTCTGTTCCTATTACCACATCAGGACTGGTTCTCAAAATGGTTTCATACTTCAATATACTCCCTTCGGTCATCCAAGTGGGAGCCAGCTGGCTCACCACTGAGTTGACCTGATGAGGCAAATGTACCACCAAAGCTCCCCCAAAGGTTAACTTTTTGCTCTCCACCACCAACATCACTGTTGCTGCCACAGCCTGAACACAAACTGGCCATCCTTTCACAACCAGCTCCAAACCCTTGCTTAGGAAGGCTACCGGCTGGTACTGCCTCCCCCCTCTTTTGGGCAAGGACTCCAACTGCTGTTCCCTGAGCTACCACCATATACAAATGAAACGGTAATTTCAGGTTTGGCAAGGCTAAAACCAGAACGGTTTACAAAGCCTTTTTCAGCTCTTCCCACCTTTCACTATCTCCCTCCTCCCATTCTATGTGCTCTCCCTTTCCAGGCAACTTTCTATGCAAAAACTGTGCCAACACTGTGAATTGGTCTACCCAGATTCTACAATATCCCAATAATCCCAACACTTTCCACACCTCTGTCTTGTTCCTGGGAGGAGCCAAGCTCATGATCCCCTTCACCCTTTCACGGTCCAAGGACCTAACCCCCTGCTGAATGTAATGTCCCAAATATTTCACTTTTTTTTTCCTACTAACCCCTTCAAGTCTTGCCCACACATCTGATGATATCTTCTCCTCATCTTCCGTTGTTAACATCCACATGCGAACTTCCTTCCTTTTTCCCACAATTCTATTCCAAAAACATCCAACAAGTCTCTTCCTAGCAAGTTCACCCCGAATCCCGAATATGCAATATTTCGGTTTCAGTAACCACATCATTCAATTCCAATCTCACCTCTTCCAAAATCTTGACCTCTTGGGATTTCCCACTCACCCCAACCACCTTTAAAGTTTGCTTTGACCTGAATGCTCCCTCTACCAGATCACATACAGATGTCCGGCTTGCGCCAGTGTTGATCAGGAACAGCTGTTCCTGATGGTCAGGACCCACTAACACATTTACCAATGGCTCCCCGCAGGTCCCTCTTGGGGAGCAGGAACCTCCCTAATCGTATAGGGCATAGCTTCATTCCTCCGGGGTTTTGGGATATTTGCGCACAAAATGTCCCTCTTTCCCACATCTGAAGCAAGTTCTACTCTGGGACGGCCATTGGAATCGACCATCTCAATTGCCCCCTGGACCTCCTCGCCTAACCGGGGGTCTCCACTCCCTTCTGGGAGATCTTTCATCTCTCCACCTTGGCCTCAGATCTGACATCTGGGTCTCCCTGTTTTTCCTAACTTCATTCTTGGTTGCTGTTTGCACAGCAGCTACCATCATCTGAGACTTCTGTTTGGTTTTAACTGAGTCTTGGTTCACAAAAACCTGTTGGGCTGCTCTCATCAAATCTGTCATGCCCAAATCAGTCCATCCCTCTGTCTTCTGGATCTTTTTCTGGATATCTGGCCATGCTTTGGTGATGAATTGCATCTTCAGGAGAGTCTCGAAGGCAGGGGTTTCTGGCTCCACTCCAGAGTACTTGGTTAACCCTTCACGGAGCCGAGCGCAGAAATCCCCCGGGGACTCATCCTTTCCTTGTGTTATTTCAAATGCTTTGGTCAAGTTTTTCCCTTGAGGGATGGCCAATTTAATTCCTTCAATGATCATGTGTTTCATATCTCTCATGTGCTCCCTATGAGCTTTATTATTGATGTTCCAATTTGGATCTGCTATGGGGAACTTTGTGTCTGCAGCCACTGCTCCCTGTTGCCCTGCATGTCTCCTATCCCAGGCAGCCATTGCTGCCCTCCTAATGAGGTTCCTCTCTTCGGGGGTGAAAAGGTGTCCAAGAATATACATCAGTTCTTGGTATGTGTATTCATTGGGCCCCAGAAACAATTCCAACTGTTCCGCCACTTCATGAGCATTTTCATGGAGTATCGGAAGGGTCTTTTTCAGATCCCATAACTCAGCAGATTTTATGGGGACAGCCACAATAATGGTGACTGGGTTCCCCTGTGCATTCATGCCATTTGGGACTTCTCTGACTGGGAAGGCTGACACGGGATTGGCCATCCTTCCTCCTAGAGGCAAATTCTCTAGGTCCTTGTTTAATTGAGCCAGTTCCCTTCTGAGTCCTGGATATGCAGGTGGAGGTGGAGTCTGGGCAACTGGAGTTGGCAGGGGCGGTGGTGCCAGGACTGCCGGAGCCGATGCCGGTGGACTCCCCATCCAGTCCTCAGTTTTGCTTTCCTCCACCTTGCTGACAAACTGTCCTACTTCTGTTTCTGGTGGAACTGGACCTTCAAAGTGAACATGATACCATACCTCCACATAGGGTATTTGCTCCTTCATCCGGTGTTTCACTATATACTCTTTCAACTGAGTTATCCAGTACGTGCTGGTATTCCCTTCAGGATCCCAGTGGTAAGGAAACTCAGGGTCTACTAGGGGATACTTTGGCCACCTATATTGGCATAGGTAGATCATTTTCTTTTTCTCTAGACTCCGAGTGTAAGTCCTCAGATGGGGCAATGACCATTGTTGTAGTAGTTGACCCAATGGGGAGTCAGTCGGAATCAGCCTTCTCGGGGTCTTTTCTATCTCAATACCCGTTCCCTCTTGGAATGTCTCACACTTGCTTTGTCCCTTTCCCATTCTCCACGCTACCCGCCAACAATCTCCCAGAGATTCCCAACTCAGGGATTTACACTGTCCTCCAGCAGTCGCTGGATTCCCAGAGTTTAAGGACAGTATATCCCTTCCTCTATCCCGAAAGGCAACAAACTCACCTGATACACTCCTGGTCTCCCGGAGATGAAAGGAGTGTAGGCGTCCCCACTTCAGGTGATCAACGACATTCCCAGAGCGTAAGGCCGGCTTCTCTCTCTCTTGTTTCCAAGGATTGTCTGCTGAGTGCAGTTACCCCAGGATCCAACTGAGACCAGGGAGGGGCCCCTCTACAATGGGAGGCGGTGGCGCCACACTTACCCAGTCCCTTTTCTCCAGTCGAAATTCCATCGGGCCCCACGTTGGGCGCCAAATTGTGAGGTGGAAGCAGATAAAAAAAAACCACTAAAAGATTCATTGATCCAAGGAAAACAAGGTTTTATTCACGTGTCTGCAGAGACGGGTTCCCTCAGGCATTGAAGGAACCCAGAGCAAAATTCAGGCAGCATTTTTATACCCTAACTGTCCGCCCCCTCGTACAAGGGCTTGGCTCACATTCTTTCTGTTTTCAAATTGATACATATATTTCGAAGGTTCATACTAGCTCCCTATCTAGCAAAACCAGTAACACGGTTTCTGACATCGCAGCACTTTATTACAATTCCCCATTGTTCTAGCCTTATCTTGTTTTTTCTCTTGTGCACAAACTGGAACACTTTCTTATTTAGCAGAGCTACTGAGTTTAAGACACACTTCCTTATTTAATTCAATGGGTCATCCAACATGACTTCGGTTCTGCTCACATTGGTACTCTCTGAGCTTGGTTGTTTTCTTGCAGATGTTTCATTACCAAACTAGGTAACATCATCAATTCTCTGTTGAATTAGTTACCTAATTTGGAAATGTAATATCTGCAAGAAAGCAACCAAGCTCAGAAACCAACAAGGACCCCTCCCTTCAAAAACTGTTCTGATATGGTCATGGAGTTATTCTCCATGGGTTTCTATTTTTATTACCTTTATATTTATTACTCCTTCCACGGGGAGAGAAAATAACAAAGGGATTCCTGCCATGGGCTGAATGATGAGTGGTTATTTTCAGAGGTGGTATTCAGCAGGTTCTGACCAGTTCTGGAGAACCGATAGTGGAAATTTGAGTAGTTTGGAGAACCGGCAAATGCCATATCTGATTGGCCCTTCCCCCATCTATTCTCTGCCTCCTGAGTCCCAGCTGATTGGCTGGATCTTCTTTTGTTGCCCTACACAGGAGAATGGAGCTGGAAAGCAGGTTAGTGGGGTGGGGAAGGAATGGAGATTTTTACAGTATCCTTCCCCTGCCATGCCCACCAAGCCAGGCCCACAGAACCAGTAGTAAAAAAATTTGAATCCCACCACTGGTTATTTTATTTTTTTTGTCTTTTGTTGTTGAGATGTATTCCCTGAGTTACTAAATTAACAAATAAAGTACAGAAATAATGTTCTTCAGATGAAGCTGATATGCATTTATTATAGGTGACAATAATAGTAACAAGAGGGCCATGTGGAAATCAATAAGTATCTTCCAACTTTAAAAGCTTCCATCCGAACAACATTTCCTCTGTCTAATATGATATATGGAATTGAATATTTTCATTCTAACGTAATTGCACCCGGAAATTGGCCACGCATTCTGGCAAAGCGGTTTTTTTTTTTTTTTCCTTAAGATAAAATTTATAGAGAGAGAAAGAGAAGGAAAGAGAGAGAGAGAATGCGCACGGAACATAAATATAGAAACAGAGGACAAAATAGGTTTTTTGTTAATATAATTAAACTGTTAGTGGCTAAATTACATTGTAATTGATTGGAAAATTGCTTTTCCTAATGAGATTTAGCCACCAGGAAATAGCTTTTGCACCCCCCTTCAATCTGCTGAATGTGCATTGGGCTCTTTAAACAGCAAATTGTCTCGCTTTCTTTGTTAGACATTCTGCAGTTAACTTTCTGTAAGAAGAGAAACACCTTTTAATAGGTAATTTTAGATACCATGGGCTAAATTATTTTCTCCATTGCTCAGAGAAGCCACGGGCTCTAATAAAGGTGCTCTGATTGAGCGCATACATGGGAGGGAGTCCTGGAAGGACTTGTTTGGCTTAATTTTGCAGTCAGGAATCCTAGGTTCAACACACAGTTGGAAGAAATGTCCATCTGAGCTCAGTTCCAAGTGGGGAGAAAGACACTGGAAACATGGAGGCTGCTTGGAAGGATGGTTTAATGGAGCAGAACCATTAAGCATATGGTCCTGGTGCAGTTGAACACATGGATTGGAGAGTGAGTGTTATTTGTACCTTCTCTTGGGCTTTCAACTTGAGCTTCCTGTTCCTGTGGCAAGGGCAAAGTATCCTATTGCCTGCCATAGGGGTCATGTGCAAATCCCAGGAATTTGTCTGAGATAAGTCTGTTTGAACTGTGCTGGGTGATGCAATATTTCCAGGTGCCATGTGGTGAGCTCTGCTGCTAAATGGGTAGAGGGCTAATCTTATTGTGTCTTAATGGCTTTGTCCTGGTTTGGATCATGAGTGAGGGCTAATCCTATCACCCTGGAGCTGAAGATCTTTTGTTTTGTAGATAGGATGGCCCAGTCTTTCTGGGTCATCCTATTAAAAAAGGTGGGGGCTACTTTCCAAGAGCATTTTTCTCCTTTTCTCATCCAGGGAGGTATAATATTCTGTCTTTTTAATATTTCCTAGACTATTTAATTCTTCTAGGAGAGGGGTGGGTGCTAACTTTCTACAACACAGAAATGTTTGTTAGTGGTTTAGGTCATTTGGAACCAACTCAGTATTTGTATGGTTTCTGGAGGAACAGGAAAAGAACCATGAGGTAAATTTCAATCCACTTTACTGAAAACTAATAACATCTCCTCCACCCTCAAAATCAGCAAACATCTGTGTGGAGATGTGTGGACTTCAACTCCAAGAATTCCCCAGACAGCAAAGAATTCTGAGAGTCCACCCACTTTCAAGTAGCCAAGGTTAAGAAACCCTGAGTTAGGACATTTTCTTTACATGCTTCCATTTGGAAGCCATCCCATAAAAATAAATAAATAAAGTGGTTTTCTAGCCATGTAATAACAATGCAATACCTAAAACCTTAAGTCCCTAAAATTACCCAAGCCCGAAGTTTTTTTAAGCAGCAACATTGGCATTTTTAAGATTATTTTTGCTAACTTGTTTTGATACCACTCTGCATCACCACAAAATCTCCAGAACTGTAAAGCCTACAAACTTGAAATTTGGCACATACGTTCCTCCTGACTTCTAGGTGCTTACTAAGAAAGGATTTTTTGAAATGACCATCATAGCATTAGAACTTTGTATATTTCTACTAACACGTGCTGATGCTAAGGAGTTCTACTCCTCCTCCCCACCTGAAAAGAAATCTGTTCCAAATGCAAAACACAAGCAGAGGAGAGGAGTTTCAGTTTTAGCTTCACGGCACCAAGCAACTTCAGTACAGAACAGTTGAGTAAGTCACACCCAGGCTCCTTGCTGTCTCCGTCTTGCATACACAGCAAATATTATTTCAGTTTCCAAACAGTCCTCAACTTTCTCATACACTGTTAGGACGCTAGCCAGATGAATATCGATGGATGCTGGTAGGCAGAGGTAGAATTCCCCCCCCCCTTATTTTCCTTCCCAAAACCTAAGCCCGACCACATAATTTCATAGCCAAGCCTGGGAATCAAGCTAGCATACCTATAATTTTCTAAAATCTGCTGGTTTAAAAATTAAATTAATTTGTTTTAATCTATATGTTTATTACGTGTTAGCCTCTTTTTGTTAGTGCTATGGTGCTAGTTCTATAGTGTAATGGGATTATGAGTTGCACTGAAGTGGATCTCAGAGTAGCATATTGTGAGGTAACTGTTCATAGACTGTTGTTTATACATACAGTAGTCCTAGATTTATGACCAGTCGCATTTCAGGTGCTCAGCAACTAGCCTTCATAAACAGCCATTTGCAGTGTCCCCCAAGCCATCTGGCTGCAATTTATGATTTACTTCCGGTTTCCAGCAAAAAATGCCCATTATGGATAATAGGTTCACAGACCACACCATTCACTTAATGACTGCAGTGTTTGCTTTATGACCACTGTCTTTACTTTATGACTGCCACAATAAAGGTCATAAAAACATAATGAATCACTTAACAACCGGCATGATGTACGATTGTAATTCTGGTCTCATTTAGTCATAAGTTGAATGCAGATAATCCTTGACTTACAACAGTTCATTTAATGACCACCCAAAGTAACAACAGCACTGAAAAAAATGACTTGTGACTACTAAATTGCATTAACAGAGGAATACAATCAAGAATAAATGAGGTACTAATACCACTCTATAAAGCCTTAGTAAAATCACACCAACAGTACTGCATCCAATTTTGGTCACCACACTGTAAGAAAAATGTTGAGGTTATAGAAAAAGTGCAGAGAAGAACAACCAGGATGATTAGGGGACTGGAGACTAAAACATATGAAGAACGGTTGCAGGAACTGGGCTTGGCTAGTCTAGTGAAGAGAAGGACCAGGGAGACATGATAGCAGTCTTCCAATATTTGAGGGGCTGCCACAGGGAGGAAGGGGCCAAGCTATTTTCCAAGGCACCCAAAGGCCAGACAAGGAATAAAGGATGCAAACTGAACAAGGAGAGAGTCAACCTAGAAATAAGGAGAAATTTTCTGACAATGAGAACAATCAACCAATGGAACAGAAGTTGCCCTTGGAAGTTGTGGGAGCGCCATCACTTGAGACTTTCAAGAAGAGATTGGACTGCCACTTGTCAGAAATGGTGTTGTAGGGTCTCCTGCTTGGGCAGGGGATTGGACTAGATGACCTATAAGGTCCCTTCTGAATCCCCCTCACTTTCTAATCACCAAGCCATATTCTGGTTTGCATTCTCAGAATGTGGGCTCATTTCAAGCTTGCCTTCCATCCCAAATCTCAGTGGAGAACATGGAAGAGGTTACAAAAGAAAATAGGCCAAATCTGGTGTGGTTTATATCAGGAAAAAAAAAATTGTTCCAAGATTAAGCATTGTTGAAACAATCCAAGTCCAAACAATCTCCAGGGTTTGTAGCATATATAGCTAGTTATCTATCTATCTATCTATCTATCTATCTATCTATCTATCTATCTATCTATCTATCTATCTATCTATCTATCTATC
>BLBF01000036.1:21415259-21438989 GCA_015471245.1 Laticauda colubrina | reverse complement strand
ATCTATCTATCTATCTATCTATCTATCTATCTATCTATCTATCTATCCAGTGAGATTTTTTGACTCATCACAATTGTCTGCACAAGTCCCTCTTCTTGGCAAGTTTCTGAGAAGTAGTTTGCCACTGCCTCCTTCCCAGGACATTCAGCTGGCTTCATGATCAAAGTGAGACTAGAACTCACAGACTCCCAGTTTCTATCCTATTGCCTTAATCATTGCACCAAACTGCCTCTGATTCTTCCCTTCCCTTCCCTCTTCTCTTCTCTTCTCTTCTCTTCTCTTCTCTTCTCTTCTCTTCTCTTCTCTTCTCTTCTCTTCTCTTCTCTTCTCTTCTCTTCTCTTCTCTCCTCTCCTCTCCTCTCCTCTCCTCTCCTCTCCTCTCCTCTCCTCCTCTCCTCTCCTCTCCTCTCCCCATTCCACTCCACTCCACTCCATTCCATTCAATTCCAATGGAGTGCTAGTCTGGTGTAGGAGAATCGAGGACAACCCCTTCTGAAAATATTGTCAAAAAAATATTGCCAGGAGTCAACTTTGACTTTGAACCCTTCTCCCACCCCAAATATATAAGTGGTTATAGTTCCCCCTTTTCAAAATGATGGGATATTGGAGGACTCATTTTTTATTCTTGTGGTTGGGTCCAAAGTTGTGGTGTTCTCCCTTAACCATCTAGATAAACACCATCTTGAGAAGTAAGCTTGATGCAACATCTCAGAAACAGCATTGTACACTGAAGCGGGAACATGATTTTTGGTCTGCTCCTTTTTTACAAGCAAAGTTGCTGCCTGTGTGGCAATTCATCTGATACTCTTCCCTGCCAGCTGTGACTGTGGGGTGTGCATGTCAGTGACAGCCTTCACAAACCCAGTCAGCAAATGTCATTGCAATCTAAAAATGTCAAACTCTGTCAGGGCTCTTTTTCCCGTAAAGGCAAACTTGGACTATGCTCTCACAATAGCCTGCCTGGAGAGAGTTGTGGTGTGTGTGTGTGTGTGTGTGTGTGTGTGTGTGTGTGTGTAGGAGAGATTTTTTTGTGATAATAGGGTAAGCAGCCTCACAAGCTACCTATTACAAGAAACTGTGTGCTGGGCTCTAATTTCCCTATTCGCCAGCCCAGACTCACAGCAGGCTCTGCGGCAACTGAAAGAGACACGGGTGCCATAGCAACAGGATGAAAACTCAGGAGGGGCCAAAGTTACGAGTCAAATGTGATGAAAACAGAGGACAGCCTCCTCCCCCCTGCTCCCTGCTCCCTGTATTTGCAAGATAGAAAAGCAGAGGGGCTCCATCATTTCAATGGATCTGCCTGCCAACCAGCTTTGTTGCTTGCCTGGTCAGACAGATGTTTCTAAAAAGCCTACACACAAAATAGGAAGGCAACAGTTAGTCAAACCTGTGTAAGAAGAAGGCTGCATTGAGACATAATAGGAATAGCACTGAGATTTACATACCGCTTCGTAATGCTTTACAGCAGGGGTCACCAACCTTTTGGACCACAGGGACCACCAAACTCATAATTTTACATCCCAGGGACCATTAACTGGTTCTGTGGGCATGGCCTAATTTATGGGTGAGCTTTGGTGGTCATGTGACTGGCTGGGCATGGCTTGTATGTAAATGTTATAAATATATAAATATTGAATTTTTTATTAAAAAAGAACAACTTTTACCCAAAATCAGGCAAAGCAGACAGGCAGACTGAGCTGCTTACAGAATCACAGATGAATTCAGAAATCTATCTATCTGCCATCGGTTAGCTTAGTTTGTCACATAAAATTTGCTTGCAAGCAAACTCATAAAATTAACTCACAACACACCATGTATGTAAATATTGAATTTTTTATTTAAAAAAAGAGCAACTTTTACCCAAAATCAGGCAAAGCAGTCAGGCAGATTGAGTTGCTCACAGAATCATTCAGTGATCTATTTATCTGCCATTAGCTAGCTCAGTCTGTCATATAAAATTTTCTTGCCATGAGTCTACACTGAATAATAGAACCTTCAGTCCTAAGGGAGGTTTGGCTGTACTTAAAAGCAGAGTCAAAGATCTAAAGACAAGCTAGAAAGCAAGAAATCCAACCATTTCCTGCTTCCAAGCTAATCTAAATCTCCTGGCACAGCAGAACAGCTGATGGTCGGAAAAAGGAAAAATAGCAATTTAGCAGGCAAGTTTGCTGTGTAAGGAGTGAGTGGGAGGGAGGGTTCCTGCGGGCCATGTGGTCAGCGCAACATTGCGTTTCTGCACAGCCTGGATTACTTGCTTTGGGGGGGTTGTGATCTGGGGGTGAGATTTCTCTGCAGCCCACCAAAATTTTCCCACCAGTAAGCCACAGTCCACCAATTGGCAACCGCTTCTATACATTGTAATGTGAGGGGTCCTTAGTGCTCTCTGAGTTTGCTTGTTTTCTTGCAGATGTTTCATTATCCAAACTTGGTGCTCGTAAGGAATGCAGCTAGTAAGGACTGCATTGTTTACTACCACTGATGATGTTGCCAAGTTTGTGTAATGAAACATCTGCAAGAAAAAAACCAAGCTCAGAATGCACCAAGGACCCCCTGTATTAGTTCAATACCTTAATCAATACATCACACTCATTAAAGCATCCCTTTGTGGAACATCATGGTGACTTAAGTAGGAATTTTAAAGTTGCCATGATTGGACATCCTTGCTCTAGAGATCCAGAAGGCTGGCATCCTATCAGCCTTTTGTAAGACCAACCTGTTCAAATCAGGGCATTGTGGGTTATAGTCATGTATTTTCCACATGTATGTAAGGATGGTTTTGGTGTGCTGTTCAGAAACACTGCTGTGAGATGGGTGGCTTTGTACATCAGTTAGTAAATAAACAAATACTTGCTTACATTCATGGACCCTCTACTATCCCAGAATCAGGTGGACAATCATTTGTGGTGAAAGTTGAGTGTCTCTGGCAGGGAGACATCCTAGACATAAAAAGATCCTATCCAAACCTTTCAGGACATGAGCACTTAATAACATGATGTGACCAGAGCAGAATTTCTGCAACTCAACAAATTTAATGTGTATAAACTTCAGTTCCCAGAATTCTCTAGTTCCATGCTGGCTAGGGGATTCTGGGACCTGAAGTCCAGACATCTTAAAAATTGCTGAGGTTGAGAAACACTGGACTAGAGAGATCGAGGTCAGGGTTACTTGCTTCAATTTTCTGGGGCTCCATTCCTTAATATAGGGTAGGAGACTTAAGCTCATGTCACACTGGCCAACGGATGCAAAAAGGACACAGCGGATGAGCAAAATGTTCCATCCGTTGTTATCCGCTCTCAAAAGGGGCAAAAATTTCCATAACCGGAGCGGATAACACGGACGCGGGGAGGATGCAGTGTGGATGCAAAGCGGATGCGGAATGGAAGCCTAGCGGATGGAAGCAGATGGGAGCGGATGGCACATCCGCAGGGCTTCCGGGGGGCCTCAGCGAAGCGGACGTGGAACAGATACAGCGGATGCAGAGTGGATGCCGAAGGGATGAAGCGGATGCACAGCGGATGCACAGCGGATGCACAGCGGAAGCCTGGCGTTAATTGCGCATGCGGGGAGTATGCATTGCATCAGCCCCGCGGATATAACGGAAGCAGCTCGGAAGCAGGTCACCATTCAGAGGAAAGACCTGCTGCCGGACACATCGACTGCCTTGCCTGCCCTGCCTGCATGTCTACCTGCCAGCCTTGCTGCCAGCCTTGTTGCCAGCCTTGCTGCCAGCCTTGGTTCATATCTGCCTGCCAGCCTTGGTGCCTGCCTTGCTGCCAGCCTTGGTTCCTGCCAGCCTCCCTGCCAGCCAGCAACCCCACAACCATGCGGAAGCACAGCAAGCCTCAGCCATCTGCTGCCAGCCCTGGCAAGAGGGACAGGGCTACCATCCCGCCCCCTGGCCCTCACTCTGGTTCTGCTGGGCTTCTGCAGCATGGGCTCGCTCTTCTGGGGCTGGCGCTTCTGCTGCTTCTGCTTCTGGAGGAGCTGATGAAAAGCACTCCAGCACCAGCCACCTCCACAGCACCTGCACCCTTCACCCCTGGGACTGAGCAACCAAGAGGAGTGCCAGAGACTCATTTTTGTCTTATAGCTTGTTGTTAATAAAGTCTATTTATGATTCCCACACTGGCTTCATTTCTTTTTTTTAATAAAGTCTTGGTGGAAACTTTTAGAAATGGTTTAAGCCTTTGCTTGCTTGTGGGATGGGTTAAGATAGCTGTGGGATGGGTTAGGATACCTGTGGGATGGGCAGGGATACCTTTAGGATGGGTTAGGATAGCAGTGGGATAGATAAACCTCCAGTGCAAGCATAGTGGGACTGTATGGTCCACCCTCCCAAGTGCCACACCTACGGCCCTTTATTATCAATAATAATGTAATAATTATCCACACATGTCAACATAAACACAACTCTTTATTAAACTCCCTGTTCATTGTAGGCCAACCCAACATATATGGCCCAATCTCATCCATGTGATGAGACAGGCTGAAGGAAACATCCATTAAGCATCTACCATCCTGTCTTGCCACTCCCCTGCTCCAGCTGGGGAGTTGCACCAGTGTTTCAGGAGGTTGCGCTGCTTCTTCACCTCACGTGAGGCTCTGTTGGGGCCTTGCACATCCTTAGTGTCGATCAGGTTTCGCCCTTGCCTCCATTCCCCAGCCTCCATGTCCCCATTGCCTTGTTGATGGTCCACAAGCCTGTTCTGCAAGACTGGGTATCGGGTGCGCATGAGATTGTGCAGGATGCAGCAAGCTTCCACGATCCTCCTCATGGTCTCTGGCCTATGCTGCATGGTGGTGAGAAGTACCTGGAACCCGTTGGCCAGGATGCCAAAGGCATTCTCCACCACCCGTCTTGCCCTGAACAGCCTGTAGTTGAAGATCCTCTCTTCACGGGTGAGGTATTTGGAGGTGTAGGGCTTCATGAGGTAGGTTGTGAGGGAGAAAGCGTCATCCCCCACAATGAAGTAGGGCACAGCTTGTGTGTCATTGGGCAGCGGGTCTGGATCTGGAAAGCCCACCATGAGGTTGCATTCCAGCCCCTCTTTGAGGTGACTGTCGTTGTATACCTGGGCATCTGAAGATGAGCCGTTGCCTGAAGCATTGATGTACATGAACTTGTAGTCAGCATCGACCATGGCGAAGAGGATGATGCTCAACCTGGGGGTCAGGCGCTGCACAACTTCATCAAACATGGCTGGAGGCATCCTCATGAAGTTCTGGAACGCCCGAGTGTCTTCGCTCCTGAGCTCCACCATCAGCTTGTTGTACAGTCCGTCCTCTGCTCTTCTGGTGAACCATCTTTGGACCCAGCCTTTTTTTTGGCCGCCTCCTTTTCTTCCCGTAGTAGAGTTCACAGAGCCTGTAGATGGTTTCGCACTGTTACAGAAGGATGGTGGCTGCCGAAAGGATTTTGTCACAATCCACGGTGGACATGACTGGATGCTGTGGAAGAGGAAGAGCCAGATGAAGGCTGCAGAGGTCTGCACCGCTGGGCTGCTGTTCTGAAAGTGAGATGCAGGTGAGTTGTTCCCCCTTTTTATAGGCAGTATAGGTTTTCCGCAAGGCATCCTCTAGGCATCCTCTAGGCATCCTGTAGACATCCTTAATATCCGAGATAGGTCCCCTCTGCGAATGTTTTTTCCACTTTAAATGCTTTGTTTCCATTCTGCATCCACTAGGCTTCCGTTCTGCATCCATTCCGCGTCCGTTCCGCTTCCTCCCTGCGTCCGGGCGGATGCGAGTTGCGCGGATGTGCAGCGGATGCGTAGTGGATATAGCGGATGCAGAACGGATGCAGAACGGATGTCCCCCGTATGCCTAGAGGATGCAGAACAAATGCATTGGATACATTTTCCGTGCAAAAGTTTTTAGGCAGCCCAAAATTTTCGGAGCATATGAAACATCAATAAACGGATGCTGGATGGACAGAGAGGAAGCCAAACGGAGGCAGTGAGTACATTGTGTTTTCGAATGGATGGCAAGGTTTTTTGTCCGTTTTACATCCTCTTTGCATCCGTTGGTTCAGTGTGACATGGGCTTTAGCTAGTATACAGTTTATAAATAATTAAATGATTAATAATTTATAAACAAATGAATTATTAATAATTTATTATTAGTGATTTATTGTTTAGTATAATGATTGATATGGTGGCTCAGTGGCTAAGATGCTCCATTGTCGATCAGAAAGGTCTGCAGTTTAGCGGTTCGAATCCCTAGCGCCGCATAATGGAGTGAGCTTCCATTACTTCTCCCAGCTTCTGCCAACCTAGTAGTTCAAAAGCATATAAAAATGCAAGTAGAAAAATAGGGACCACTTTGGTAGGAAGATAACAGCATTCCGTGCGCCTTTGGCTTTTTAGTCATGCTGGCCACATGACCACAGAGATGTTTTTGGACAGCAATGGCTCTTTGGCTTTCTAATGGAGACTAGCACCATCCCTTAGAGCCAGAAACGACTAGCACATATGTGTGAGGGGAACCTTAACTTTTTTATAATGATTGATTAGTTGATAAATTAATAAATAAGATAACTAAAGAGATCCAACCTAGAACTAAATTTCCTGATGGTGAGGACATTTAATCAGTGGAATGGCTTACCTTTGGAAGTTTTGGGTGCTCCAGCACTGGAGATTTTGAAGAAGAAACTGGACAACCATTTATCAACCATTATAGGAATGCCCTAGGTCTCCTGCTTGGGCAGAGGGTTGGACTAGAAGACCTCCAAGATCCCTTCCAAACCTGTTATTACATGTTGTATATTTTATGTTCCATAAAGGCTAAATTGAAAGCAATGGGAACCAGCTACTCTCAGGCTACAGAGAGTATCATTATACAAATATATTTCAGCTGCATCCTTTGGCAATCAAAAGATTTAACTAATTTCCTTTAATTTGGAAGGGCAGGAGGTAAACATCAGTGTTTCATATCTAATGACATCATTTCCATAAGTGCTGGAGGGGTTTGATTTCTTTGCCTTGCAATAGGCCATCTTGTTTTATTCTTCTCTGCTGTAATGATTCCAAATTAGCCGAGACACAGTTTGAGAGTCTTTTGCCAAGTCCAGCCAAATACTGAATAAAGCATGAACATTTGCAACAGCTTTGATTTACTGTCAAGCTGGGTGCGAAGTCCAACACATACACTTCTTAGTAGTGCAAAAAAATCAAAATACTTGACCTAAGGATTCCAAGGAAGAATGGTGAAAATTAATATTTGTGGTAGATTTTGATGCAGATAGTCCTTGATTTAACAATCACTGGTTTAGTGACCATTGAAAGTTGCACTGGCACTGAAAAAAGTGACTTATGACCGTTTTTTACCTTTATCATTGTTGTGGCATCCTTATTAATATCTTGGGATTTAAGAGCCAACCAGCAGTGAAGCTAACCAATCTCTTTATATTCCGTCACCTGTAAAGTGGAATCAATTATTAACCAATCATTATCCTTCACTTAGAGACAAACAACCTACTCTCTAATAAACAATTTTGTTTCAGAAAAAAATGTATCCTGTAATCTACAACTCTTACACTGAAAAAACACATGGGCTACACAACTCAATCAGGGCAAAATAATAGACACAATCTACATAGACTTCTGTAAAGCCTTTGATTCAGTGGCACATGACAAACTACTCCTAAAAATAAAATCTTATGGTATCTCTGGACACTATATATATATAACTGGACAGAAGCATTCCTCTCAGACAACAAATGGTCCAAATTGGGAGTGTCCTATCAAATTCTGTACCTGTAAACAGTGGTGTTCCCCAAAGCACTGTTCTAGGACCAACTCTCTTCATACTCTACATAAATGACCTCTGTGATCATATCAAGAGCAACTGCGTTCTCTTCACTGATGATGTAAAGCTATTCAAAACCACAGACAATATTGCTACCCTTCAAAAAGATCTTAACTATGTATCAGAATGGTCAAACAAATGGCAACTCCAAATCTCAACAAATAAATGCTCTGTTTTAAGCCCATGTCACACAGCACCAACAGATAGAAAGAGGATGTAAAATGGAGAGAAACACTTGCCATCTGTTGGTTAACGCGATGCATCCATTCTGTACTCACTGCATACGTTTTTCATACTCTCTATCCGTCCAGCATCCGTCTATTGAGATTTCATCTGCTCAAAAAGTTTTGAGCTGCACAAAACTTTTTGAGCGGATAAAGTATCCAACGCGTCCGTTATATATCCGCTACACATACAGGGAACATCCGTTATACGTCCGTCGTCATCCGTTACGCGTCCGCTACATCCACTAGGCATCCGCTGTGCATTCGCGCAACTCACATCCGCTCCAGTGGAAAACGGACACAGGGAGGAAGCGAAACAGATGCGGAACGGACACACAGCGCTAGTAGCACGGACGTAGAAAGGATGAAAGCGGATGCAGCTCGGATACAAAGCATTAAAACAGAAAAAACGCTCATATAGGGGACGTATCTCAGATATTTAGGATGTCTGGAGGATTCCTGGAGTTTGTGGAAGGACACCTAGTGGAAAAACAATATTTCCTATAAAAAGGGGGAGAAATCACCTGGATCTCACTTTCAGTCCTGCAGCCCTGGTGGGCAGACCTCTTCAGCCTTCATCCTGCTCTTGCTCTTCCACAGCATCCAGTCATCTCCACCATGGATCGTCGCACTCTCCTTTTGGTAGCTGCCATCATTCTACAACAGTGCGAAGCCCTCTACAGGCTCTTTCACCTGTTCTACGCGAAGAAAAGGAGGCATCCAAGAAGTGTCTGGGTCCAATGATGGATCACGAGAAGAGCCAAGGATTGACTGTATGACAAGCTGATGGTGGAGCTGAGGAACGAAGACACTCGTGCATTCCAGAACTTCATGAGGATGCCACCAGTCATGTTTGATGAAGTTGTGGAGCGGCTGAGACCCAGGTTGACCAAGGCAAACACCAACTTCCGGCCCAGCCTGGAACCTGGGCTCAAGGTGGCACTCACTTTGCACCACCTGGCCTCAGGGACCACCTGCAGAAGCATGCAGTACGGATGGAAGGTGCCATCCAACACCATCAGCTTTGTGGTCAGAGAAGTGGTGCAGGCCATCATCAAAGAATACCTGGAAGAGCTCCTCCAGTGCCCCTCCACTGAAGAAGGATGGAAGAAAGTTGCAGAGCAGTGCTATCAGAAGTGTAATTCCCCCACACCGTTGGAGCCATAGATGGGAAGCACGTGGCCTGCAAATCTCCAGCCAAGTCAGGGTCCACTTATTTCAACTACAAGGGCTTCTTCAGCATCATCCTCTTCGCCATGTCGATGCTGACTACAAGTTCATGTACATCGATGCTTCAGGCAACGGCTCATCTTCAGATGCCCAGGTATACAACGCCAGTCACCTCAAGGAGGGGCTGAAACGCAACCTCATCATGGGCTTCCCAGATCCAGCCCCCCTGCCCAACGACACACAAGATGTGCCCAACTTCATCATGGGGGGTGATGCCTTCTCCCGCAGAACCTACCTCATGAAGCCCTACACTTCCAGATGCCTCAACCTTGAAGAGAGGATCTTCCACGAGAGGCTGTCCAGGGCAAGACGGCTGGTGGAGAATGCCTTTGGCGTCCTGGCCAACAGGTTCCAGGTACTTCTCACCACAATGCAGCATCGCCCAGAGACTGTGAGGAACATCGTGGAAGCTTGCTGCATCCTGCACAATCTCATGCGCACCCGCTACCCAGTGTTGCAGAACAGGCTTGTGGACTGTCAACAAGGCAATGGGGACATGGAGCCTGGTGAATGGAGGAAAGGGCAAAACCTGATAGACACTGTGGATGTTCAAGGCCCCAACAGAACTTCACATGAAGGGAAGAAGCAGCGCAACCTCCTGAAACACTGGTGCAATTCCCCAGCTGGAGCAGTGGAGTGGCAAGACAGAATGGTAGATGCTTAATGGATGCTTCCTTGAGCCTGTCTCATCACACTGATGAGATTGTGCCATGTATGTTGAGTGGCCCTACAATGAACAGGGCATTTAATAAAGAGTTGTGTTTATGTTGAAATGTGTTGATCAATTATTAAATTATTATTGATAATAAAGGGCCATAGGTGTGGCACCTGGGAGTGTGGACCATACAGTCCCACTATGCTTGCACTGGAGGCTTATCTATCCCACAGCTATTACCCTTTCCACAGGTATCCCTGCCCATCCCACTGCTATCCTAACCAATGCCACAGCTATTAAACATCCCACAGGTATCCCTTCCCATCCCACTGCTATCCCTACCCATCCCACAAGCATGCAAAGGCTTAAACCATTTCTAAAAGTTGCCACCAAGACTTTATTTACTAAAAGAACTGAACCAAGTGTGTGAAGCAAAGATAAAAATTTTTAATAACAAACTATAAAAGCAAAATGACCCAAGTAAAGTGTCCCAAGCAAAGATAAAGTGAAAAGCTAGCAACCCAGTCTCTGGCACTCTTCTCAGTCACTCTGAGGCGTGCCCATAGTCTCAGGGGTGAAGGGTCCAGGTGCTGTGGAGGTGGCAGTGGCTTGAGTGCTGGTCTGAGGTGCAATTGGGGAGCCTGGCCCCGAGAGGACAACAGGGGATGGTTTGTGAAGGAAGGTCTCAGAGAGCTGGCTCAGTCCTGTGATGTTGAGAGCTCCTTCCTCCATGACATGGGGTGTCAGTCCCAAGACCGATGACAGATGTTCTGAGGCCAGGCTTGGCTGTGGGGTGGAGGAAGGAGGAGTGTAGTGGGGCTGTCTGGTCTGCAGGTGAGCGAGCTGAGGCATCGGTGGCATCGGTGGCATTGGTGGCATCGGTGGCATCAGTGGCATCGGTGGCACCTGTGGTGTGCGATGAACCTGTGCCTGGACTGGGAAGGGCTGCCTGTGCTGCTGGAACTCCTCGTAGCCATAGCCTTGGTTGGCGAGGGGCTGTGGAAAGCCTTGGAAGTGTTGTGACATCACCTGGGGTGGAGGAGCAGACCTGGACTGGGTCGGAGCAGGTTCAGCTGGGACTGGAGGGTGGTGCAGAAGACCTGTGATCCTCTCCTTGTTCACCTGGTACTGTGATTCGGACATGTCTATGAGGGTCTGGTTGACGTAGGTGAGGAAGGGCTTTCTGTTAGAGGATGGTATATCAGTGTGTACCAGCTGAGAGAGGAGATCTACACTGCTTTTGATGGTGTCCCTGATCTCCAGCAGCACAGTGTGGCTCTGTCCCTCCGGTCAGGCTTTCTTCCTGCTTTCTGTGGAGGTGGAGTTGAGGGTGGGGGTGGGTTGGTCTCTGGTGGCAGTGGCCTCTCCTTGCTCCAACTGCATCAGGGGGTCCTCCATGCACTCTGCCATGGGGAGTGCAGCTGTTGGGGGGGTCTCCATCGTGGGATGCTCCACAGATACCTGCCTGGACACAGGAGCTGACTCTTGACCAGAAGAGGACTGGCTCTCTGTGGGCTGCCTGAGAGAGAGGGTTGACAGAGGGGCTGCTCCTTGGTGGCAGACCTCACCCTCCAGGAAGCTGCACTTGGCCATCACGTAGGTCTCCCGGTCGGTGAGCTTGACCGCAGCCTGGCCAGACTTCTTGAGGTGCAGCTTCCCGTACCAGGTGTACAAGTGCTTCCACCACCCGAGGAGGACCTCCGAAGTGTAGCCCAGGCTCTCCACCTTCTCTCTCCAAGCCGCCTGCTTCCGCTTGGTGCCTCGCTAGAGCCTGTGTCCCTTCCGCCAGAGGTACTCATTCTCCCTCAGCCATTCAAGCACCTCATCCTCA
Source organism: Laticauda colubrina (assembly GCA_015471245.1). Taxonomy (NCBI): domain Eukaryota; kingdom Metazoa; phylum Chordata; class Lepidosauria; order Squamata; family Elapidae; genus Laticauda; species Laticauda colubrina. The sequence goes on along the minus strand of BLBF01000036.1, from coordinate 21,427,240 downwards.
TGTTCCTCTTCAATTGAGTACCGTCTCCTCTCCCTATCATGCGATTGCCTCTTCCTGCCTCTGGCAGGGCCTTCTAGGCCCTCATCAGTAGGGCTTTGAGGTTCTCGGGGCTGGTCCACCATACCAGCAGCAGCAGCAGCAGCAACAGCAGCAGCAGCAAAAGCAGCACCAGCCGGACCAGCAGAACCAGCAGCACCAGCAGCACCAGCAGCACCAGCAGCACCAGCAGCACCAGCTGCGCCAGCAGGACCAGCAGGACCAGGAGCACCAGCAGGACCAGGATCAGCACCAGCAGAGTAAGCACCAGCAGAAGCACCAGCACCAGGAACAGCACCAGCAGAGTAAGCACCAGCAGAAGCACCAGCAGCAGGAGCAGCACCAGCAGAGTAAGCACCAGCAGAAGCACCAGCACCAGGAGCAGCACCAGCAGAAGCACCAGCACCAGCAGAGTCAGCCCCAGCAGCAGAAGCCCCAGCAGAAGCAGAGTCAGGGCCAGGGGATGGGATGGTGGCCCTGTCCTTCTTGCCAGGGCTGGCAGCAGATGGCACAGGCTTCCTCTTCTTCCCCATGGTTGTTGGCTGGAGCTGTGTCTGGCAGCAGGTCTTTCCTCTGAATGGTGACCTGCTTGCGAGCTGCATCCTTTTATATCCGCGGGGCTGTTGCAATGCATCCTCCCCGCATGCACAGTGAACGCTTTGCATCCGTTAGGCATCCGCTAGGCGTCCGTGATGCATCTGGGTCATCCGCTAGACATCCGCTCTACATCCGCTCCTTCTGCTGCACGTCCGCTTCACTGTGCTCCCCCAGAAGCCCTGCAGACATGTCATCCGATTCCATCCGCTAGGCTCCCGTGGAGCATCCGCTTAACGGATCCTCTCCCTGTCCATTCCTTTCTGTTGTTGTCCGCTCTGTTTATGCAAATTTGGGGCACTTTTGAGAGCGGATAACAACGGGTGGAACATTTTCTCGTCCGCTGTGTCCTTTTTACATACATTTTGCATCCATTGGCCGATGTGACAGGGCCTTTACATATTGGCAAAAAAAATCAGAAATTAAAATACAGGCTGAATAGTCAAGACCTTGTTGATGATCCAAACTCTGTCAAGGATCTTGTAATAATCATCTCAAATGAACTAAGTGCTAGAGCCCACTGTAACTTCATAACCAAAAAGGCATTAAAATTGTAACCTAAACTTTCGTAGCTTTTTCTCTGGTAATATTACATTACTAACTAGAGCATAGAAAACATTTGCTAAACCAATACTCAAATACAGCTCATCAGTCTGGAACCCACATTACGTATCTGATATTAACACAGTTGAAAAAGTCCAGAAATATTTCACAAGAAGAGTTCTCCACTCCTCTACTCATTGCAGAATACCTTATGCCACCAGATTTGAAATTCTAGACTTAGAAAACCTAGAACTTTGGTCTGATCTAAGTATAGTATATAAAATTATACATTGCAATGTCCTACCTGTCAATGAATACTTCAGCTTCAACCATAACAACACAAGAGCAAACAAGAGATACAAACTCAAGGTTAATTGCACTAAACTTGATTGCAGGAAATATGACTTCAGCAACAGATGGTCAATGTCTGAAATACTCTACCTGACTCTGTGGTTTCTTCCCCAAACCCCAAAAACTTTAACCTTAGACTTTCTACTATTGACCTTTCCTAAGAAGTCTGAAGGGGGCGTGCATAAGCACACCAACAGGCCTACCGTCCCTGGTCTATTGTTTCTTTTATTTTTCTTATATGTATCCATGTATTCATAACTATGTTTTTATGTATACCTATTATTTTGTAAGCAATTGACAAACCAAATAAAATAAAATAAAATAAAAAATAACCAGATGTGGTTGATGCAATAGGAATGAAGCAGCGTACCATGGGTATTACTCTTTAACAATGGGGATGGGTTCTACTACCCCTTTAAGTGGTGTTTATATAAGGCTGACATTATAGAGGCATGTTTCTCTCTCCTTGTGTCTGGCATTCGTTGCAGAGTTCTCCGTGTAGAGTTAAGAAGAAGAAAGATTGCTTGTTAGGTATTTTGCCTACCACGTTTATGTCTGTATATAACTGTTGTATATAAACCACTGCTAAATGTCGAAGTCTCTGTGTGCTGTGTTTTGTTCCTGAGTTATCTCATAATGGTAGTCACGCTGCAAATGCTCTGAACAATTCTCATGATCAAAAAAATCAGATGTGTGGCAAATGACTCATTTTTATGATGGCTGCAGGGCCCCAGTGTCATGTGATCATCTTGAGCAACCTTCTGACAAGCAAAGCCAATGAGGAAGCCAGATTCACTTAACAAGTTATTAACTTAAGCCCATGTCACACTGCCCAACGGATACAAAAAGGACACAGCGGACGAGCAAAATGTCCCATCCATTGTTATCCCCTCTCAAAAGGGGCAAAAATGTGCATAACCAGAGCGGATAACACGGATGCATGGAGGACGCAGGGCAGATGCAAAGCGGATGCGGAACAGAAGCCTAGCGGATGGAAGCAGATGGGAGCGGATGGCACATCCGCAGGGCTTCCAGGGGGTCTCAGCAAAGCGGACGCGGAACGGAAAGAGCGTATGCAGAGCGGAGGCCTAACGGATGAAGCAGATGCACAGCGGATGCACAGCGGAAGCCTAATGGATGCCTGGCATTAATTGCGCATGCGGGGAGGATGCATTGCATCAGCCCTGCGGACATAACGGAAGCAGCTCGGAAGCAGGTCGCCATTCAGAGGAAAGACCTGCTGCCGGACGGATTGGCTGCCTTGCCTGCCCTGCCTGCATGTCTGCCTGCAAGCCTTGCTGCCAGCCTTGCTGCCACCCTCCCTGCCAGCCTTGGTTCCTGCCAGCCTCCCTGCCAGCCAGCAACCCCACAACCATGCGGAAGCACAACAAGCCTCAGCCATCTGCTGCCAGCCCTGGCAAGAGGGACAGGGCTACCATCCCGCCCCCTGGCCCTCACTCTGGTTCTGCTGGGCTTCTGCAGCATGGGCTCGCTCTTCTGGGGCTGGGGATTCTGCTGCTTCTGCTTCTGGAGGAGCTGATGACAAGCACTCCAGCACCAGCCACCTCCACAGCACCTGGACCCTTCACCCCTGAGACTGAGCGACCAAGAGGAGTGCCAGAGACTCTTTTTTGTCTTATAGCTTGTTGTTAATAAAGTCTATTTATGATTCACACACTGGTTTCATTTCTTGTTTTTAATAAAGTCTTGGTGGAAACTTTTAGAAATGGTTTAAGCCTTTGCTTGCTTGTGGGATGGGTAAGGATAGCTGTGGGATGGGTTAGGATAGCATTGGGATAGATAAACCTCCAGTGCAAGCATAGTGGGACTGTATGGTCCACTCTCCCAGGTGCCACACCTATGGCCCTTTATTATCAATAACGATATAATCAATCATCCACACATGTCAACATAAACACAACTCTTTATTAAACGCCCTGTTCATTGTAGGCCAACCAAACATACATGGCCCAATCTCATCCCTGTGATGAGACAGGCTGAAGGAAGCATCCATTAAGCATTTACCATCCTGTCTTGCCACTCCACTGCTCCAGTTGGGGAGTTGCATCAGTGTTTTAGGAGGTTGCTCTGCTTCTTTGCCTCATGTGAGGCTCTGTTGGGGCCTTGCACATCCTCAGTGTCGATCAGGTTTTGCCCTTGCCTCCATTCCCCAGCCTCCATGTCCCCATTGCCTTGTTGACAGTCCACAAGCCTGTTCTGCAAGACTGGGTAGCGGGTGCACATGAGATAGTGCAGGATGCAGCAATCTTCCACGATCCTCCTCACGGTCTCTGAGCTATGCTGCATGGTGGTGAGAAGTATCTGGAACCTGTTGGCCAGGATGCCAAAGGTGTTTTCCACCACCTGTCTTGCCCTGAATAGTTTGTAGTTGAAGATCCTCTCTTCATGGGTTAGGTATTTGGAGGTGTAGGGCTTCATGAGGTAAGTTGTGAGGGAGAAGGCATCATTCCCCCACGATGAAGTAGGGCACATCTTGCTTGTCGTTGGGCAGTGGGTCTGGATCTGGGAAACCCATGATGAGGTTGCCTACCAGCCCCTCCTTGAGGTGACTGGCATTGTATACCTGGGCATCTGAAGATGAGCCGTTGCCTGAAGCATCGATGTACATGAACTTGTAGTCAGCATCGACCATGGCGAAGAGGATGATGCTGAAGAAGCCCTTGTCGTGGTGATAAGTGGACCCAGACTTGGCTGGAGCTTTGCAGGCCATGTGCTTGCCATCTATGGCTCCAACGGTGTGGGGGAAGTTCCACTTTTGATACCACTGCTCTGCAACTTTCTTCCATCCTTCTTCAGTGGAGGGGTACTGGAGGAGCTCCTCCTTGTATTCTTCAGTGATGGCCTGCACCATTTCTCTGACCACAATGCTGATGGTGTTGGGTGGCACCCTCCAGCCATACTGCTTGCTCCTGTAGGAGGTCCCTGAGGCCACGTGGCGCAGAGTGAGTGCCACCTTGAGCCCAGGTTCCAGGCTGGGCCGGAAGTTGGTGTTCTGCTTGGTCAACCTGGGTGTCAGCCGCTGCACAACTTCGTCAAACATGGCTGGAGGCATCCTCATGAAGTTCTGGAACGCACGAGTGTCTTCGCTACTGAGCTCCACCATCAGCTTGTTGTACAGTCCATCCTCTGCTCTTTTGGTGAACCATCTTTGGACCCAGACTTTTTTTGGGTGCCTCCTTTTCTTCCCGTAGTAGAGTTCACATAGCCTGTAGATGGTTTTGCACTGTTGCAGAAGGATGGTGGCTGCCAAAAGGACTTTGGTCTGCAGAGCTTGGCTGCTGTTCTGAAAGTGAGAAGCAGGCGAGTTGCTCCCCCTTTCTATAGGCAGTATAGGTGTCCCTTTGCATCCTCTAGGCATCCTCTAGGCATCCTGCAGACATCCTTAATATCCAAGATAGGTCCCCTCTGCAGACGTTTTTTCTGTTTTAAACACTTTGTTTCCATGCTGCATCCGTTCTGCATCCGTTCTGCATCTGTTCTGCGTCCGTTCCGCTTCCTCCCTTGCGTCCGAGCCGATGCGAGTTGCGCGGATGTGGAATGGATGCCTAGTGGATATAGCGGATGCATAACGGATGCGTAGCGGATGCGTAGCGGATGCAGAACGAACGAACTGGATACATTTTCCGCGCAAAAGTTTTGGGCAGCCCAAAACTTTTGGAGCGGATATAACATCCATAAACGGATGCTGGATGGATAGAGAGGAAGCCAAACGGAGGCAGTGAGTACATCGCGTTTTCCAACGGATGGCAAGTTTTTTTGTCCGTTTTACATCCTCTTTGCATCCGTTGGTTCAGTGTGACAGGGGCTTTAACAATGGCAGTGATTCACTTAACCACCGTGGCAAGAAAAGGTAACAAAATGGGGCAAAAATCACTGAACAAATGTCTCACTTAGCAAAAGAAGTGTTGGGCTCAACTGTGGTCATCAGTCAAGGACTCCCTGTAATAGCAAGATCCAATATGATCATCATCATTATTTTTACTTTCTTGGAGCCAACAAAAATAACCAAACCGCAAGATCCAGAATATTTTTTAGTTCACACAAGAAGAAATTTCCAAAAGACAGGCTGACTAAAGTTATATGCTCCTCAATTTGAGTGTCACTTTCAGGCTTCCTGAATTTATGTCTTTTTTTCTTTTGGAAGGAAAACAATTATTGATTGCTTTGAAAAAAAAGGGGGGATTGATAGAACTAAGCAAGTTTGATTTCACTTTTTGATTTTTGAAATAAATTTTCAGTCCTATAATTTTTCCAGAGGTTTCCCAGAATGGCTTGAGAATGGATTTATATTGCAAAGTTTACAACTAGCTGAGAGCTATTTAAAAAAAAATTCCTTTGATTCTTCAAAGTCACATATACTCTAATGGGTCTGTGAAAATAACCTTGGTAGAGGGAAAGAAAAGTCACAGCATAGCCAATGGTTTGATAAATGTATTCTGAGTCCAAAGGAGGAATAGGGGTGGGATAAGCATCTCAGAAGGGATTCTCCCTTGTTCCCTGAAAAGTAAAAAGTAAAGGAGGGGAAAGTGCTTTCAAATTTGCAAGATTTTGTTACTACACTTCAGTAAATGGAGTGTTATTAATCATGCTTCTGATTTCCTATTGTAATGGACTGACCTTGGGAGATAGGAGGAAGAGATGCTACCTAGGGAACTGTCCGATAGGAGGGAATATAACCCATAGCTCCATAGTGAGTGGAGTAAAAGGAAGAATTGTCTCTAAATTATTGGGCTGTAAAGAAGATGGCGGGAGAATTGTACTTTCAAACCTGCAAGATCCCATTAATATAGTTTTATGATAAAATAGTATTAGAAGAAAATTCTGGTACCAGACCACAAAAGAAATGCACTGGATAAGCTGTCTGAAGAAGTAGTTTATTCAATAATATGGAATTCAGCAATCAAACTATGGTAGCTACAAGACTAGGGGGCCTGAGGCTGGTAACATTTATATATTACCATTATAGGTATTATATAATCATAATAGGTAATCCCATGATTATAAGAAAATCAGTCCTTTGTGAAGTGTGTGAAAGTGTTATTTGAAATGTTTGTTCTGGTGGAGGTGCAAGTCCAGGGGGGCAAAGGCATCATTTTCTCACCTTGCTGAGAGTGTGGATTCTTCCCCATTGTGTGTGCCTATGTGTGGAATTTGGAAAACCACATTTGTGTGTTCAGCAAGCCTCTTTGTCCTGAAGGGATTTAAATTTAATTATAATGAAGTTGCCGGTGTTTTGTTATTTCCAAGGCAAGATGCTTTTTTTAATCAATCTTTTTCATCCTAATGGCTGAAAGGACCTTAAGTGGTCCATTCCAATGTTGTTCCTTCTGATCACAACTCTGTATATTCTGGCTTTGCTTAGGTGAGGCTCAGTTTTGTAAATAGAGGAGGTGGCAAAGAACAGCCGATGAATCATGGGTGGGATTCTACTGATTCAGACCAGTTTGGGTGAACCAGATGTTAAAATTACATCTGGTTCCCCAAACTGGTGTTTCAACCGACCAACTGGCCCTGCCCACCCTGCCCCTCCTCTCCCAGGAGTCTCCATGTGGCCCATTTTCAATGGAGGTAAGTGCAGGGGGGAAAATGGGCCTTCTGGAAGTGCAGAAATGGGCCTGTTTCCAGCTTCCACAGGGCCTCCAGAGCCCAGGGGAGGCCACCAGATGCTTGGGAGGGGGAAAATGGCCTCCCCTGGGCTCTGGAGGCCCACCAGAAGATGGAAACAGGAAGTTTTGGTAGGCCATGCCCACCGTGGCCATGTCCACCCAGCAACTGGACAGCGAACCGGTTGCTGGGATTTTCGAATCCCATCCCTGCTATGAGTGCGAGTTAGCTCATCTGGCCATATTTCCTGTCTGGTCTACCTGGTAAGACAAACACTTGTCTGGGCTATCTCAAAAAGGACTGACACATATCTACAGCTTAACTTAACTCTCTATTTGAAAAGGAGAAGTGTTTATTTTCTGGGTAATCATGGGCCTATGCAACAGTGATTCCCTCTAATGTTTTTTTGGAGGATTTCTTTACATGGTAATGTATATCTCTTTAATTATCTTAAAACACATTGAGACATACGTGGTATTTTGGGGGGATGATTTACCTGAACAGGTTTAAAAATCTACTCTAAGACCTTGGCTAGGAATGGGACAGCTCGCTCCACCCAACTTTCCCTGGTTGTCTCGCTACGGCCAAATCACTGTGGCCAACTCACCATGGAAGAATTTGCCATAGCCAACTTGCCACAGGACAATTCAATGAGGGATAACTCAAGAGAGAGGCAAGTGAATTGTAGTGGGCCTTGTTTTGCTGTAGGTCTGAATCTTCTCAAGTTAGAAGATCTCAAGACTGGTTGATCCAGAACATGGACTCCCAGTGACTCATTAGCCAAGCAGCATTGAATTGCCTCATGGCAAGTTGTCCAGTAATGAGTTGGCCATGATGAGTTTTCCTGCCTCAAATTGTGTGTGGTGAATCGGCAGGGACAAGCTGGCCATGGCAAGCCAGCCATATTAAACTATTGTAGACCCCCATCTTGCCTAATGATACTACAGAGTTTTTGGAACATCTTGTTCCCTTTTTAAAGTAGGCTTTATTAAATATTCTTTATTTTCCAAATCTAACAATCACTTGAGATTGTAATTGTGCAGTTGTAGCTGATGTTTTGATTTTGATTTTTTTTTAAACGTCCTTCTTCTCCTTGAAAATGCCTCCAATCTCACACAAGACCAGTTTGGAGTTCTGAATTAAATCAACAGTCTGGAACTGGTACAGCTGATTCAGCTGATCCAATTGATCCATACCTTATAGGCTTCACACCTTCAGTGTAGAAAACTAATAGGAGGAAGACCCAGTTTTGTTTTTCACTCTCTGCTCACAAGCTGATTACTACAAATGTTTTGTACTTATCTTGTTTGTCTCCCCAAGGTAGTGCTGGGCCCTTGTTGAGAAAGAACAAATTTGCTGTTGTCAGCAAGATGAATGTGATGCTTTAGAGTCACAGCGCCTACATATTACTTAAAATTTCCCACAGGGCTTTTGGAAAACATCTTGAGTTGTTAGAACCATCAGAAGCAAAAGGGTGGGAGGAGAGAAGAAAGAAAAAATTGTTCTATGGAAAAGATAATCATCCAGTGAATATTCAAGGAGTAAAAATGATTCAACTTTGTGTCAAAACCTGAAATGTTTGCAGTGGTGTGGATCAGAACTGGTATCCAGCAGGTTCTGACCAGTTCTGGAGAACTGGTAGTGGAAATTTTGAGTAGTTCAGAGAACCGGCAAATACCACCTCTGACTGGCCCTGCCACCATCTATTCTCTGCCTCCCAAGTCCCAGATGATCAACTACGTCTTCTTTTGTTGCCCTGCAAAGGAAAATGGAGCTGGAAAGCAGGTTAGTGGGGTAGGGAGGGAATGGGATTTTGCAGTGACCTTCCCCTGGAATGGAGTGGGAATGGAGATTTTGCAGCATCTTTCACCTGCCATGTCTACCAAACCACACCATGGTCACCAAGCCACACCCACAGAACCGGTAGTAAAATAAATTGAATACCACCATTGGTGGGGGTCTTAGAATCATACTGCTGGAAGAGAACTTGGAAGTTTTCTACTCTAACCCCCTTCTCAGAAGAAGAATCCCCATACTATTCCAAACAGGTAGTTGGCCAATATTTTCCTGAAAACTTCCAGTCATGGAGCACCCACAACTTGAAGGCAAATTGTGGTTGTATGTCGAGGACTATTTATAGATAACATTGACGGAGTGATGGCTGCAGTGGCAGCATATTTATGATTTTATTTAAAAAAATGCCAGTGGGCTGCCCAAGGTAAGCCTTATGTTGTAGAGATCTGGGTAACATCAATCTTAGAATGCTGATTAAAGGCAGCTTGAGCATGCAGATTAATTGAGCGATTGATTATGTGCCATCAAGTCAGCATTGACTCTTAGCAGCCACATAGATAAATGTTCTCCATGATGATCTGTCCTTCAACTCTTTTAACAATGCTCTTGTGGCCACTGTAACTGAGTCCATCCATCTTGCTGCTTGGTCATCCTCTTGTCTTTCCTTCTTCTTTTTTTAATTCATGTTTTATTTACAGTTTTCCTTTCAAACCATACATAATTTTGTGGACAGTGTATTGACTAGGTCAATGTCCTTTTGTAAACAATGCTAACAATAATACAAATAAGTATATATAATCCTAACCTTCCAACTATTCTGTCTTTATAGTTCTTTCTCATTTTTTCCATCAATTCATTTAAGCATAAATAATATTTCTTTTTACCATGTATTTATTATTCCCTATTAAGTCACTTATATTGAATATTTTAAAAATTATTCATTATTCCACCATAATTTCAATATCCCAAATATCTAGAACTGCTAATCAAGCCAAATATTAACAAAGTTTAATCAATCCCGTGGTTATATCTCAAAATCCCCACAATTTCTAATCCTTAATAGTTTTAAGTTCACAATATATTTTAACATACTGTTAATATTAAAATACAATTAAATTACCTAATTCTAAATTTCCACCTTCTACCCTTAGCTTACTTTTAAATATAAGAAATTTTATTATCTATTAGTATATATGCTATTGTTTTTTTCTTGCTTTTCTTTCTACCTTTCCAAGCATTAGAGCTTTCTTCAGGGAGTTGGCTCTTCATGTGTGACCAAAATATGATTGAGCCTGGTCAATGCCTCAGGTGAGATTTCTGAGTTGGTCTGTTTGATGACCCATTTGTTTCCTTGGCTATAAAAGAGCTCAACTGGGAAAAATGTCTTCATACCTGATAAGGACACAAGGAAATAGAAAGGAAAACAAAGGCATCCTTCATGGTATGAAAACATTGCAGACATATTCCTTGAAAAGCAGCATTGATTTTGATACAGAGGAGCTCCGATGTACAAGTTGTACCCAGAATGTAATTGTTATTCTAACAAGTTATAGTGTACTTTACCTCAGGAACAAGGAGATAAGTAAACATAACAGGACATACTGTTGGAAGAAATGTCCATCTGGGTTCAGTTCCAAGTGGGGAGAAAGATACTGGAAACATGGAGGCTGTTTGGAAAGATGATTTAATGGTGATCAAGATCACATGCCTTGGAGCTCTTGGGTGAAGAAAAGGGCAGAGATGCTGAGATTCCTTGGGTTTTATACCCTCTCTGGCTTTGAACTTCCTCTGGCACAGGTTCTGACCAGTTCTGGATAACCAGGAGCGGAAATTTTGAGTAGTTCAGAGAAACAACAAATACCACCTCTGACTGGCCCCGCCCCCATCTCATCTCTGCCTCCCAAGTCACAGCTGATTGGCTGGTTCTACTTTGGTTGCTTGCACAGGAGAACGGAGCTGGAAAGCAGGTTAGTGGAGTGGGGAGGGAATGGGATTTTGCAGTAACCTTCCCCTGCCATGCCCACCAAACCACACCATGCCCACCAAGCCATGCCCACAGAACTGGTAGTACATCTTTTTTGAACCTCACTACTGATAGCAGTGTTCCAGTATCTAAGGGGTTGCCATAAAGGACCTATTCTCCCAAGAACCTTGAAGGCAGGACAAGAAGCATTGGATGGAAACTCACCAAGGAGAGAAGCAATATAAGGAGAAATGTCTTGGCAGTTAGAACAGTCAGTGGAATGGACTTGGACTGGCCTCCAAAAGTTGTGGGTGCTCCAACACAGGAGCTTTTAAAGAAGGGTTTGGAAAACTTTTTGTCTGAAATGGTATAGATAGGGTTTCCTGCCTGAGCAGCAGGTTGAAGAGCTTCAAGGTCTCTTCCAACTCTGTTATTGTGTTATTCTATTTTTATTCTGATAAAGTCTGGAACTATTTTCATTCAAAAGTTATATCAAGAGAATCTTGCAGATCTGAATGTGCTTGCCCCTTCCCTCTCTCAATATTCATGTAAATCAAAGAGGTTTCAAGGATCCTTGGTGCTCTCTAAGATTGGTGGTTTACTTGCAGATGTTTCATTACTCGAACGAGGTAATATCATCAGTGTAGTGATGAAGTTGTCTAATTTGGGTAATGAAACGTATGCAAGAAAACCACCAAACTCAGACAAACCTTTCTAATGGGAAGTCCTTGGTGGTCTTGATGGTCTTGGTAGTGGTGTTGGAAGCTTGATGGTCTTGGTAGTAGATGGTAGATGGTCTTGGAAGCTTGATGGCCTTGGTAGTGGTGCTTCCTTTTAACCCTCAAGCCCATTCCCTCTAGTCAATATTCAAAGGTGGTTAAGAGATTGAACTATATTTTGATCCCTCCAAACTATTCACACTCCTAAAGTTTAAAACATTTGACCTTTCCTCTTCTGGGGGCCTTGGTAGATATAAAATAGATGTAATCCCTGAACTTATTTGTTTTCTTTCTTTCTTTCTTTCTTTTTTTCTTTCTTTCTTTCTTTCTTTCTTTCTTTCTTTCTTTCTTTCTTT
>BLBF01000036.1:21381561-21415249 GCA_015471245.1 Laticauda colubrina | reverse complement strand
TTTCTTTCTTTCTTTCTTTCTTTCTTTCTTTCTTTCTTTCTTTCTTTCTTTCTTTCTTCCTTCCTTCCTTCCTTCCTTTCTTTCTCTTTCTCTTCCTCTTTCCTTATTTTTTACACCTTTACTACAGAGCATTGCAACAAAATGTTGTTTTCCATCAGGTTAGACAACATGCATTTCCCCAAGTCTTATTGGCTTTCAATTCCCCTCATATAACTGTTTTCCTCTGGTATGCTTGTTATCGCTTTTGGGAAATGTAGTTTAATAAGATCTAAAGAGCTACCTATTTTTTCTTTGTGGAATGGGCTCATAAATTGAATGAGCAAACAGATAAATTAATTAACAAGGCTAGTTGCCATGACTCAGAGATGGCAATTGGATTAGATAGTTTTAAAATTAATCAAAAGAAAGATCTTCAAAGGTCTCCCAGTTAGAACCCAGCCCAGATTTTTTGTTGCAGTTTTTCTCCCTGAAATTTTATTTCTTCAGTTCCCTAGCTAAAGAAGGACATTTGCTAATTATCTCTTAGTGTTCTCTTCTTTTTAAGATCACAGAATCATAACCTTGTCGAGTTGGAAGAATCTATAATAGTACTCTAGTTCATGGATTGAAAAAGCTATCAAACTATCAAGGAGGGGTGGCTAGGGAAGGGGAAATGCTTGCAGGCTTGCAAGATTAATGTCAGCTCTTCAATGTAGTCCAGATTCAGGAAACTGAAATCAAGAATGTTAATGCTAGCTATCTGTATTATGTTAGTATCTGAATCTTGCAAGTCTGACAATCCTTTCTAATTACCATGTTTTTATGTTCCAGACCACTAGGGTTGGTCAATTCTGAGATGCCTACTCCATCCAATTAGTCCTTTAGATCTAGATTTCACTTATCAGGCTGTGGAGTCCTTGGTGCTCTCTGGGCTTAATTGCTTTCTTGAAGATGTTTCATTACCAAACTAGGTAACATCATCAATGTTAGCTGACAGTCAGATCTGGTCTGAATTTATGTATTAGTGGCTTGCCCTTTAGTGTAGAGAGAAACTAGGTGGGAGGCTAAAGAGTTGTCATTATCATGGAGATTGAGCTGAAGATTTGACAAAGGAGGCTGGGGGGCTAAGGTTGCTTGGAGATAAAATGGAGTAGCATCTTAAAAACTAGCTGTAACGTTTGATAAATGATTAATCTTCTTGTGACCATGATTGCTTTTCAAATTGCCAAACAACTGGGGAGAGAGAAGGATGGGATGGAATGCAGAGGCTACAATCTTCAACCTTGAGAGAAAAGGACACTTCTGCAGGTGGCAGCTAAGACATGGGCTGTTATCAAAAACAAAAGGCTGATTCCTAATTGGGCCATGTGACTTGTTCCATGGGAGGAGGGGATGAAAACTCATTTTAACTGTGCAGGGTTGCACAGGAAAATGTAGAGTTGGTTTTGCTTTTTTCAGTGCCGAAATGATGAACTCAATAATAGCAATAGCACTTAGACTTATATAACACTTAACAAGGCTTTACAACCCACTCTAAGCGGTTTACAGAGTCAGTGTGTTGCCCCCAACAGTTTGGGTCCTCATTTTACTCACCTTGGAAGGGTGGAAGGCTGAGTCAACCTTGAGCCTGGTGGGATTTGAGCTGCCAAATTGTAGGCAGCTGGCATTCAGCAGAAGTAGTCTGTAGTACTGCACTCTAATCACTGTACCACCATGGCTCAATCAAGTTTTGCTTTTGGGATTTTAAAGTTCCTGAAGATGCCTTTTGCTGGGTCTGATAGTCAGATGGTTGACACTAACCAACTTCCATTGTTCCACTCATGACATTAATAATTCTTATTGTTCTTGTCAATGGCATCATCAGAAAGCAAAAAAAAGGACACTGATTATGGCAGTTTGATTAAAACTGTGCATGTATCATAGTTGCAACTATCAAAAAGCTAGAAGAGCTTCAACCATGACTGCCACCTGAACCTGTTCAATCCTGAAGGTGTCTTTTTAAGGTTGAAGTAATGGACTGGAATATCTTTGTTTGGAGATGGGATCCCTTTCCCAACCAAGCCATCCACCCTCTGAAAGATAGAATGTTATGCATCATTTGACTCCTTGTAGAAGGTCAGTTAGCTTCTCAACTAAATATCTGTGGAGATTCTCAGTCATGCAGGTCATGGTTATCCCAAAGGTGATTTTTCTAGAGGCAACTGGACTTTCTGGTTTTTCTTTGAATATGTTTTGCTTCTCATCCAACAGGATTCTTCAGCTCTCCGTGCCCCATTTTCAGCCATGATGGCCTCTGCAGCCCTCCCTGAGCCCTCCAATTTCCATTTTCACTACAGGAGATAGGCCAAAAATGGGGCAAGTGGGAGCCATGCGCACTCCCTTGAGCTCCATTTTTGCTGGCAGAGGCACCCTGGGCTGATCTTTTGCTGTTTTCAGGCTGGCCCCGCAGGCCAGATCTATGATGGATCCAGTTCACGGGCCTTGAGTTTGACACCCCTGTTCTAGAGTCTCAACAACTTCTTGCACACCATGGCAACCAAAACTGAATGCAGTATTTCCAAGTGTGGTCTCATCAAGACAATAAAAGTGATATTAATACTTCATGTGATCTTGATTCTAACCTGTTTATGCACTGTGTTGGAATGTGTTGACTATTTTAACAACTGCAGACACTGCTGGCTTATATTTGAGTGACATTAAGAAGCTTCTTAGATGAGAAGCGAAGTGTCTTCAGAGAAAAACCAGAAAGTCCAGTTGCCTCTTGAAAAAGCACCTTTGGGATTACTTGTCAATGAAACTATCATATCTGGGCTGGGAAATTGCAGAAAACCTCCTCTTTTTACAGGTCAGACAGAGGCTGCCTTACTGGCAAGCGTGTTGATAGAGTGGGTCAAACATTCTTCTTTCTGAGCACAACCAAACAACAGAAAAAGTCAGAGGCAAAGTGAGATAATTGGTAAGAAAGTTAGTGAATTTCAGACAGCTCATCCCTTCCTTGGCTGTTTGCCCTTTGTTGGAAACACAGAGAGTTTGAACAATGTGAGCCTGGGTAAGAATTTCCAGCAATGACTGACAGAGGCTGCCAAACGTTGCTGTTGCAATATTCATAGGCAGATTTTCAAGATAATTAACAGAGACAACTGTCTTCTTTTCTCCTGATTACCCAGAGATATGGTAAGGGTAGGCTTGCATCATTAATGTTTTAAAGGTTGCTTCCAGTTTCTCCGAAGTTATCATGGGAAGTTCAAGAAAACCGTCATCTTCATAATGAATGTTACTTGACCACCCTCAACTTTTAAATTACTGATTACAGGGAAAGAAAAAGAAAAGAACTGAGATCAAGTGGAAGGAAGCAGCTCTTCAGATCATTCTGCCCTAATAGCGTAAACCCAGAATTGTCAGCACAACCTTTGTCAATTCCAGAATACCTGCCATCCTCTCCTGCCTAACGAAAGTGCCCAAATTAAATATAAAAAAGCTAAAATGGAACTTTAAAAAGCAACTTATGGACTTTTTTCACACTTACATCCATTGCAGCTCATGTGATTAAAATTCGACCGTGTATCAACTGGCATGTATTTATGATGGTTGTGGTGTCCCAGGATCATGCAGTCCGCTTTTGCGACCTTCTCTCAAGCAAAGTTAATGGGAAAGCCAGATCCACTTAACAACAGTGTTATTAACTTAAAAACTGCAGTGATTCACTTAAGCCCATGTCACACTGCACCAACGGATGCAAAGAGGATGTAAAACGGACAAAAAAGCTTGCCATCCGTTGGTTAATGCGATGTACTCACTGCCTCCGTTTTGCTTCCTCTCTATCCAACCAGCATCCGTTTATTGACGTTTCATCCACTCAGAAAGTTTTGAGCTGCCCAAAACTTTTGAGTGGAAAATGTATCCAATGCATCCGTTCTGCATCCTTTAGGCATACGGGGGACATCCGTTCTGCATCCATTACGCGTCTGCTATATCCGCTAGGCATCCGCTGTGCATCTGCGCAACTCAAATCCGTTCCAGTGGTAAACGGACGCAGAGAGGAAGCAGAACGGACGCGCAGCGTTAGTAGCACGGATGGAGAAAGGATGAAAGCGGATGCAGCTCATCCGCTCTGCATCCGCTCTGCATCGTCTACGCATCCTCTACGCATCCGCTCTGCATCCTCTACACATCCTCTATGCATCCTCTATGCATCCTCTACGCATCCGCTATACATCCGCTCTGCATCCTCTATACATCCGCTCTGCGTCCTCCCCACGTCCGTTCCTTTCCATGTTATCCGCTCTGCTTATGCAAATTTTTGCCCCTTTTGAGAGCGGATAACAACGGATGGAACATTTTGCTTGTCTGTTGTGTCCTTTTTGCATCCGTTGGGCAGTGTGACATGGTCTTTAACAACCGTGGCAAGAAAAATCGTAAAATGGGGCAAAACTCACTTAACAATAAGGGACAGCAGGGTGGTGGTGGTGGTGAGGAGTGGGGGGTGGATGCCTTCTGCAGCATCCTGTTGGCCAAAACACAGACCTCCCCTGCGCATGGACCCCCCTGCTTCTCGTTTTCACCCTCCTGCAGCACTCTGCTGGCCATTTTCGGGCCTGTTTCTGGCCCATTGTTGGTCTATTTTTTGGGTCACTTTTGGCCTATTTTTTGGCCCATTTTCATCCCATTTTTGGTCTGTTTTGGGGCCCTGTCTAGGCCATTTTGGGACATTTTTCACTAATTTTACGGCCCATTTTCAGTCAGCAGAGGGTTGCAGGAGGCCATGGAGGGTGAAAACAAGGTGGGGGGGACACCACCCATTTCAGCTGCCTGAGGAATCGCAGGCTAGTCCTTTGATAGTTCCAGGCCAGCTCCATGGGCCACATTTAAGCACCCTGCAGGCTGGATCCAGCCCACGGGCCTTGAGTTTGACACCCCTGAGTTAGATGGACTCAATTACAATATGGGTGATGGGTGTACTCTTGCATGGCTTGAAAAACCAGGCTAGGAAAAGATTATCCTGGAGAAAACCTACCCATGTAGTATATAATAGTTGAAAGTGACTTGATGGCATGGAATCAATCAGTCAAACATACTTTAATTGTCATACCATGTTTCTTCAACAATACAGCCTCTACCAAGAGGAAGGCCCAGCATGATTTCCAGGCATGAGGTGAAATTAAGCCCTGCCCCCAAAATTTAGGCCTATTTCAACCATGCTTTTCCCGCCATTTCTCACATCGTTCGTTAGAACTACACGAGGTAAAGAGAGATGGGGGGAAGGACAAGGGAGATGGGGAGAAAACTTGCCTTTAGGAGTGCCCTGCAGGTAGCCTAGGCTAGAATACCCCGATAGCTGATAGAAGCTCCCTGAAGGCAGAGTCCCCAACCGTTTCAGGGCTTGGCATGGCTACCTGTGTCCCCTCACCTTTAGCCAGTCTCTTTCGGTGATAGAAGCTCCCCAAGTGCAGTCACCAACCACTTCGATTGGCCATTAGAAGCGGCCTCAGGGCAAGTGCACACACACATACTCCCCTCGCTGCGAGGCTGCTTCTTTCGGCAGATGAAAGCTCCCTTGAAGGCAGAATCCCCAGCCGCTTTGGGGTGAGGCGTGGCTGCCCATGTCCCCTTGCCTTTAGGTAGTATCCTTTGGGCAATGGAAGCTCCCCAAATGCAATCACCAGCCACTTTGATCGGCCGGTAGAAGTGGCCTTGCGGCGAGGGGAGTGTATGCGTGTGTGTGTGTGTTTGTGCGCTCGCCCCGAGGCTGCTTCTACCAGCCGATTGAAGTGGCTGGTGACTGCATTTGGGGAGCTTCCATTGCCTGAAAGAGACTGCCTAAAGGCGAGAGGACATGGGCAACCATGCCTCGCCCTGAAACATCTGGGGACTCTGCCTTCAAGGGAGATTTCATCTGCCGAAAGAAGCAGCCTCGTGGTGAGGGGAGTGTGTGTGTGTGTGTGTGTGTGCTCACCCCGAGGCTGCTTCTACCGGACGATCGAAGTGGCTGGTGACTGCATTTTGGGAGCTTCCATGGCCTGAAAGAGACTGCCTAAAGGTGAGGGGACATGGGCAGCCACGCCTCACCCTGAAACATCTGGGGACTCTGCCTTTGGGGAGCTTTCGTCGGCCGATAGAAGCTGCCACACGGCGAGGTACATGCGTATGGGCCACTCTAGGTGGGGGAGGAAATTAAGTCACCCCTGAAAAGACGGCCTAGCCATTTTTTCAGGGGTCAAAAAAAAAAAATAAGGCCCAGCCTTATTTTGTGAGAAACACGATAGTAGTAGTCTTTATCTTTTTTCTTATTCAAGTCACTGACCCGAATTCTTCAAGTTAATGAACTGCTGAAATTGATGAAACTGTTTCTATTTTCGATAAAGTGAAAATATCATAAAATGATAATAAAGTCATTGAGATGATCAACGTGTCTTGTTTTACAGACAGAACAACAAAATGTAGCCTCATTCGAGATGAAATCATTTTGGTCTGACAAAAGTAACCGTACATAAAACCAGTCCGAACTGTCTGGGTACTTCTCCAGACAGTGAATTTTATAAAGCATGCTTTTGTGTTGTTCTGAAAGGCACGATATGACATAAGTTATGGATTTAATGGATCCTCCTCCACCAACAGAGCTTTGTTTCTCAACCTTGGCATTTTGAAGATGTATGAACTTCAATTCCCATAATTTCCCCAATCTGTCCATGGTCTTCTTCAGAGTTCTAATTCTGTAGAAAGGACCTTTTTCAAAAAATAATTTATACAAGTAGTCCTTGACTTACAACCATTCATTTAGTGACCCTTCAAAGTTACAATGGAACTTTAAAAAGTAACTTATGGACTTTTTTCATACTTACATCCATTGAAACATGGCCAGGCTCATGTGATCAAAATTCGACCACATGTCAACTGACTTGTATTTATGACGGTTGCAGTGTCCTAGGGTCACACAATCCCCTTTTGCGACCTTCTCACAAGCAAAGTCAATGGATAAGCCAGATCCACTTAACAACAGTGTTATTAACTTAAAAACTGCAGTGATTCACTTAACAACCGTGGCAAGAAAAATCATAAAATGGGACAAAACTCACTTAACAACAGAAACTTTGGGCTCAGTTATGGTTGTAAGTCAGGAGCTATGTATATTGGTGGTGGTGTTTTTCTCACCTCAGGAACTTCAAGATGTGTGGGTTTGAGAATCCTGGCTGGGAATTCTGAAAGTTGGAATCCACACAGCTTAAAGTTGTTGAAATTGAGACAAATTGATTTATGCAATTTCAGTGCACTTTCAGGTCCTTAGTTGTACAAGCGTCTTTGGCCCTCAGGGCTCCTACTGGCATCAGATGGGCTCAGGGCTGCGATTCAACTGGTATAACAACTGGTTCGCTCCACACACGTACTCCACCGTTAAAGAAGCTAATACTTACCTTCAACTGCAGCTGAAGAAAACAGCTGAGGCACGGCAAACCACTCTGCCACACAAATCAACTGTGCTCTAACAAAAAGACATAAAGCACAGGAAAAGCAGGGGTGGGGGCGGGCGAGCCCGCATGCTAGTCAGAGCAAACCAGTTTGGAGCCAGCTGATCGTGGGAACAATGGGTTTGCCCGAGCCAAGAGAATCCCACCCTTGGATGGGCTGTGAAATGGTAGAATAATCAGGACCTTTGTGTATAAGGTTATCTCTGTGTGTCTTCTATCTATCACAGCCTGTCAGCTTTCTCAGCTTCTCAAAACCTCCCATGCTGGAAAAACTCACAGGGAAGTCCTTCTTATTTAATTTTCCCATGGGTTTTAATTGAAGTGTACAACGCCAGAAAGGCTTCTCAGTAAATGTTAGAATGATGCTGACGTAATGCCAAGATCTACCTTGCAAGTTATTTTGAGTATCAACACAGTCCTAGGCTGCATTAACAGAGGCCTTGGAAGCCATATTTTACTTGGAAGATTTGAGGCTACCACATTTAATGCCTGGGAAATTGGGAGGGGGGGATTTCTTAGTGAGTAGAAGATTAGACTCAACAACTTCCTTTGTTAGGCATTCAGAAATTGTCCATAGTAATCAGTCACTCTAAGACAAGTATAATCTCCAACTGATTTATTAGGAACAGCTCTGGTACTTCTATGGCGTTTCCAAAAGTGAAAGTCATTTTCAGTGTGTTTCACAAAATCCACCTTCTCTCCTCCCACTTCTACACTTCATTAATCATGAGAACCAATTAACTGCAGCTGGAATTTTTTTATGTGACATATGGCATAACCCTGAACTTTCCAAGTCCTCCACCCCACTTCTATTCCTTTCTTGGCAGTTGAATCTCAGAGCTGACACCTTTCTTAGAAGTCAAGGACAAGTTACCCTCCACCAGGAGGGGAGTGACTAGAGGAATGGCTCCAGTTGGGATGATGTTTGATTGGTCCATGTGATGGACTGATGGATGCAGGGGATGGATCTTTGAATCTCTCTTGAGGAATAGAAAACCCGGAGCTCTCAGATTTGGGTTTTCCCAGATGTGCCAATATGACTTCTCTAATAAATTCTTACTTGGATGAACTTTGTTTCTGAGTGCTGAATGAGTTGGAATGCTGACAGGGATAGAATCAAGATCATGTCAAGTGTTAGTACCTCTTTATAATGCCTTGGTAAGACTTCACTTGGAGTATTGCATCCACTTTTAGTTGTTTTGATATAAACAAATTGTTGAGATTGTGGAAAGAATATGGAGAAAATCAACAAAGATGATTAGGTTACTGGAGGTTAGAACAGTTGCAGGAACTGGCTAAGTCTAGTCTAATGACAAGAAGGACTAGGGGTGGCAAGATAGCAGTCTTCCAATATCTAAGAGCTGCTCCAAAGAAGAGGTGGTCAACTATTCTCCTGAAGGCAGGACAACAAGCAGTGGATGGAAATTAATCAAGGAGAAAGCCAACCTAGAAATAAGGAGAAATTTCCTGCCAGTTAGAAGAATCAAACAGTGGAATGGCTGTGGGCACTCTATCACTGGAGACTTACAAGAAGAGATTGGACAGCCATTTGTCTGGAATGGTGTAGAGTCCTTTGCTTGAGCAGAGAGTTTGAAAGTCCCTTTCAATAACTGTTATTCTGTTACTCTGTTCTTTCCATTTGAAATAGGATCCCCTTTTTTTTCTACTTGAATCAGAGACTGTGTGAGCATTTCATTTGAATTTCTCTTGGTGGGTTTTTTGAACTATCTTTTTTTATGGCTGCAGGATAGTGAATATTTCTGGTGTTGCTGTTTTTTTATCCAGTGGTTCCATGGAAAGTGTTTGTATGTATGTGTCAAACCACATTTTGAACATGCAAACACGTATACAAAAGGAATGGGACTCACATTACAACACTAACTGTAATTTAATTTTGACCATGTTTAGTCTCCCCACCCACTTCTAATTTGGAATAAAAGAATGACAGAGTGGGAAGGGACCTTGGAGGTGCTCTAGTCTAATCCTCTGCTCATTCCAGAGACCTTATATCATCCTGAACAAATGTCCAATCTCTTCTTTAAAATATACACTGATGGAGCACTCAGAACTTCTAGAGACAAGCCGTTCCACTGATTAATTGTTCTCACTGTCAGGAAATTTCTCTTCAGTTCTAGATTGGACCTCTTTTTGATAAATTTCCATCCATCATTTCTTGTCCAACCCTCAGGTGCTTTGGAGAATAGGTCAATCTCATCTTCTCTATGGCAGCCCTTCAAATATTGAAAAACTACTACCTTGTCACCCTTAGTCCTTCTCTTTATTAAACTAGACTTACCCAGTTCCTGTAACCATTCTTCATTTATATTTTAGCCTCCAGTCTCTTAATCATCTTTGTTGCTCTTCTCTTCAGTATTTCTAGAGTCTCAACATATTTTTTTTGTATCTTTGCGACCAGAACTGGATGCAATATTCCAACTGTGGTCTTACTAGTGCAGTATAAAGTCATACTAATACTCCAGTGATGGGTTTCAAAAAATTTTACTACTGGTTCTGTGGGTGTGGATTGGTGGGCGTGTTAGGGGAAGGTTACTGCAAAATCCCCCTTCCCTCCCCACCCCACTAACCTGCTTTCCAGCTCTGTTCTCCTGTGCAGAGCAACAAAAGAATCAGCTGATTCAGTTGATCAGCTGGGACTTGGGAGGCAGAGAATAGATGGAGTTGGCAGGGCCAGTCAGGTGGTATTTGCTGGTTCTCCAAACTACTCAAAATTTCTGCTACCGGTTCTCCAGACCTGGTCAGAACCTGCTAAATACCACGTCTGATACTAACACTCCATGTGATTTTGATACTATCCCTGTCTTGATGCAGCCTTTAATGAATTCCTTTCTATTGTTCTGTAGCCTCCTCTGCTGATAACTCAGTTTACCAATCTCACAAGGAGGGGTGTGTGCTTTTTGATGCCTCTTTTTATAATGGAAGTGTGTGAATCCAAGGGGGCCTTACGGGAAAAAAAGATTGCATGATAAAAAAAACAAGACATTCAAATATAAACTCTTTCAGCTATTCATTACTAGATGTGTCAGAACCCACACTCCAAGGATTTTTTTTTTTTCCCCTTGGGACAGCAAATAATCTAAAAGTAATTTATTTTCTATTCAGTGGAAGAAAAGTGGTTACAGAATGCTAAAGAAAGGTTTGGCACAGGACTTACTTGTGTGATATCTTTCCGTGGGTTGGAAGGGAATTATGGCAAGCTGGAAATGCAGGTGTCCAGGGAGATTAATGCATGTTGAGAGACAAGAAACTCACACACCACCACAGCTTTACTCCATTGCATAGAAATAAGGAGAGGACAATAATCTGATCAGCTAATCAAATGATGCTTCCCTTTGGAAAAAACGAGTTAACACAGGGATCCCCAACCCCTGGGCTGCAGCCACTACTATGTACTATTCAGAACTATGCCGCAGAAGTGATGGGTGAGCACATGCACACATGGGAGGCAGCAGTCTCATTCCTGGCAGGGAAGGCTGGGCAAGACCAATGTATGGACAGTGTTCCGTAGTGCAGGCTGACTGTGTGCACCACTCTCTGCTCCATCCCTGAAGTGGGATCGAAACTTCGGCTTTCTCTGAAAGGGTGAAGTGACCTGGCTGGCAGAAGGGGATGACTTTTTACTCGGCTCTTTCTGCCTTTCCATTTTCTTGTTCCTGGAAGGACCTTTTCCCAGAGATGGTATTCAGCAGGTTCTGACTAGTTCTGGAGAACCAGTAGCAGAAATTTTGAGTAGTTCAGAGAACTGGCAAATGCCACCTCTGACTGGCCCTGCCCCCATCTATTCTCTGCCTCCCAAGTCCCAGCTGATTGGCTGGATCTTCTTTTGTTGCCTTGCACAGGAGAACAGAGCTGGAAAGCAGGTTAGTGGGCGTGGGGTGGGAATGGAGATTTTACAGAATCCTTCCCCTGGTCACTAACCCACACCCACCAAACCATGCCCACAGAACCGGTAGTAAAAAATGTTTAATCCCATCACTGCCTTTTCCACACTCTGCCCGCTTTGTCTTTGTCTTACTTTTACATACAGGAGGTGACAAGTGCATGTGGACTGCGGTATGGTGCCAGCCCCCCCCTCACTTCACCACTTCAGCCCGCCGGACGTGCTGCTCAGCTGTTTCTCTGAAGAAAACAAGACATCACCCAAAAATAAGCCCTAATGGGTCTTTTGTAACAAAAAGCTAATATAAGACCTGGTCTTATTTTGGGGGGAACACAGTATCATCTCTGATTTTATGTATTAGTGGTTTGCCCTTTCAATTGAACTATCCCCTCCCCCCCATAAAAGCCGGTCTACAAAGCCACAAAAGTTGGAGAACTCTGAACTAACATCATCACCCCATAAAAGTAGAGCACTTGATAAGAAAAGGTTGGGGGATCAATTGCATTACAGCCACCATGTTTGATCTCTCCTCCCCACCATCTCTGTTTCTTACAAACAGATGCTTTTTAAGAATTAAAAAGGTTAAGGTTTCCCCTGTCCAATCATGTCTGATTTTGGTGTGTTTGTATGTGCTCATTTCTGTTAGCCAAGGGAGTCAGCGTTGTCCAAAGACATTTCTGTGGTCATGTGGCCAGCATGACTATATGCCACAGCTGGGGAAGTCCATTGTTATAGAGATGTCCACTATATGCCACAGCTGGGGAAGTCCATTGTTATAGGAATGTTGAGACAAGGGGGGGCAGGTCCCTCACTGAGGATGGGATCTTGAGGTATTTCATTTTGTTAAAAGATAAATATTTTCTCTGACTAGTCATGTCTGATTCTAGGAGGGAATGTTCATCTCCATTTCCCAACTGAGGAAGCCAGTGTTGTCCAAAGATGCTTTCCATGGTCATGTGTCCAGCATGACTTTATGCCTAAGTGCACAGAATGCTATTACCTTCCTACTGAAGTGGAACCTATTTATCTACTCGCATTCACATGCTTTCGAACTGCTCGTGGGCAGGAGCTGGGGTGGGTAACAGGAGCTCATCCCATCATGCAATGCTCAGTTTTGAACTCAGACTGTCAGCTTTACACTGACAAGCTCAGCATTTTTAACCACTGAGCCATCATGAGATTTTCTATGTATATAAATGACTTGCTTTGCTCTTAGAGACATCTTATTTGACTGAAGCCTGGATTAGTCATGGGGTTCAGAAAACTGAAGATCCAATTTCTAAAATCTAATGTGGAAAAAAACTAGGTGCAGCTGTCCATTTTTGAAAATAATTACTAGAATGGGATGCTATTTATAGACAGACTTAATTATATGAAAAAACAAATCACATCATATTTAATAGCTAAAGCCCCTGTCACACTGCACCAACGGATGCAAAGAGGATGTAAAACGGACAAAAATGCTTGCCATTCGTTGCAAAATTCAATGTACTCACTGCCTCCGTTTTGATTCCTCTCTATCCGTCCAGCATCCGTTTATTGAGGTTTCATCCGCTCAGAAAGTTTTGAGCTGCTCAAAACTTTTGCACGGAAAATGTATCCAATTCGTCCGTTCTGCATCCGTTATGCATCCGCTATATCCGCTAGGCATCCATTCGGCATCCGCGCATCCGCGCAATTCGCATCCGCTCGGACGCAGGGAGGAAGCGGAACAGATGCAGAACGGATGCAGAATGGAAGCAGAACGGATGCAGCACGGAAAAAAAGTGTTTAAAACGGAAAAAACGTTCGCAGAGGGGACCTATCTCGGATATTAAGGATGTCTAGAGGATGCCTAGAGGATGCCTAGAGGATGCCTAGAGGATTCAAAGGGACACCTATACTGCCTATAAAAAGGGGGAGCAACTCATCTGCATCTCACTTTCAGACCAGCAGCCCAGCTGTGCAGATCTCTGCAGCCTTCATCTGACTCTTCCTCTTCCACAGCATCCAGTCATGTCCACCGTGGATCGTAAAACAGTCCTTTTGGCAGCCACCATCCTTCTGCAACAGTGTGAATCCATCTACAGGCTCTGTGAACTCTACTACGGGAAGAAAAGGAGGCAGCCAAGAAGCGTCTGGGTCTGAAGATGGATCGGGAGAAGAGCAGAGTATGGACTGTACAAAAAGCTGATGGTGGAGCTCAGGAACGAGGACGCTCGGGCATTCCAGAACTTCATGAGGATGCCTCCAGCCATGTTTGACGAAGTTGTGCAGCGGCTGACACCCAGGTTGACCAAGGCAAACACCAACTTCTGGCCCAGCCTGGAACCTGGGCTCAAGGTGGCACTCACTCTGCGCCACCTGGCCTCAGGGACCACCTGCAGAAGCATGCAGTACGGATGGAGGGTGCCACACAACACCATCAGCATTGTGGTCAGAGAAGTGGTGCAGGCCATCATCGAAGAATACCTGCAGGAGCTCCTCCAGTGCCCCTCCACTGATGAAGTATGGAAGATAGTTGCAGAGCATTGGTATCAGAGGTGGAACTTCGCACACACCGTTGGAGCCATAGATGGCAAGCACGTGGCCTGCAAAGCACCACCCAAGTCGGGCTCCACTTATTTCAACTACAAGGGCTTCTTCAGCATCGTCCTCTTTGCCATGGTCGATGCTGACTACAAGTTCATGTACATCGATGCTTCAGGCAGCGGCTCATGTTCAGATGCCCAGGTATACAACGCCAGTGACCTCAAGGAGGGGCTGGAAGGCAAACTCATCATGGGCTTTCCAGATCCAGACCCCCTGCCCAACGACACGCAAGATGTGCCCTACTTCATCGTGGGGGATGACACCTTCTCCCTCACAACCTACCTCATGAAGCCCTACCCCTCCAGACTCCTCACCCGTGAAGAGAGGATCTTCAACTACAGGCTGTTCAGGGCAAGATGGGTGGTGGAGAACGCCTTTGGCATCCTGGCCAACAGGTTCCAGGTACTTCTCACCACCATGCAGCATAGCCCAGAGACCATGAGGAGGATCGTGGAAGCTTGCTGCATCCTGAACAATCTCATGCGCACCCGCTACCCAGTCTTGCAGAACAGACTTGTGGACCGTCAACAAGGCAATGGGGACATGGAGGCTGGGAAATGGAGGCAAGGGCGAAACCTGATCAACACTCAGGATGTGCAAGGCCCCAACAGAGCCTCAAATGAAGCGAAGAAGCAGCGCAACCTCCTGAGACAATGGTGCAACTCCCCAGCTGGAGCAGTGGAGTGGCAAGACAGGATGATAGATGATTAATGGATGCTTCCTTCAGCCTGTCTCATCACACGGATGATATTGGGGCATGTATGTTTGGTTGGCCTACAATGAACAGGGCGTTTAATAAAGAGTTGTGTTTATGTTGACATGTGTGGATAATTATTACATTATTATTGATAATAAAGGGCCATAGGTGTGGCACCTGGGAGGGTGGACCATACAGTCCCACTATGCTTGCACTGGAGGTTTATCTATCCCACTGCTATCCTAACCCATCCCACAGCTATTACCCATCCCACAAGCATGCAAAGGCTTAAACCATTTCTAACAGTTTCCAGCAAGACTTTATTAAAAAAAAGAAATGAAGCAAGTGTATGAATCAAAAATATACTTTATTAACAAGAAGCTATAAAACAAAAATGAGTCTCTGGCACTCCTCTGGGTCACTCAGTCTCATGGGTGAAGGGTCCAGGTGCTGTGAAGGTGGCTGGTGCTGGAGTGCTTGTCATCAGCTCCTCCAGAAGCAGAAGCAGCAGAAGCGCCAGCCCCAGAAGAGCAAGCCCGTGCTGCAGAAGGCCCAGCAGAACCAGAGTGAGGGCTAGGGGGCGGGATGGTAGCCCTGTCCCTCTTGTCAGGGCTGGCAGCAGATGGCTGAGGCTTGCTGTGCTTCCGCATGGTTGTGGGGTTGCTGGCTGGCAGGGAGACTGGCAGGAACCAAGGCTAGCAGAAAGGCTGGCAGGGAGGCTGGCAGGAAGGCTGGTAGGAAGACTGGCAAGCAGACATGAACCAAGGCTGGCAGGAAGGCTGGCAGGCAGACATGAACCAAGGCTGGCAGGAAGGCAGGCAGTAAGGCTTGCAGGCAGGCTAGCAGGGAGGCTGGCAGCAAGGCTGGCAGGGAGGCTTGCAGCAAGGCTGGCAGGGAGGCGGGCAGCAAGGCTGGCAGGCAGACATGCAAGCAGGGCAGGCAAGGCAGTCGATGTGTCTGGCAGCAGGTCTTTCCTCTGAATGGCAACCTGCTTCCGAGCTGCTTCCGTTATATCCGCAGGGCTTACGCAATGCATCCCCCCCGCATGCACAATTAATGCCAGGCATCCGTTAGGCTTCCGCTGTGCGTCTGCTAGGCTTCCGCTCTGCATCCGCTTCATCCGCTGTGCATCCAGTGTGCATCCGCTGTATCCGTTCCACGTCCACTTTGCTTAGGCCCCCCAGAAGCCTAGCGGATGTGCCATCCACTCCCATCCACTTCCATCCGCTGGGCTTCCGTTCTGCATCCGTTTTCCATCCGCTCTGCATCCTCCCCACGTCCGTGTTATCTGTTCTGGTTATGCAAATTTTTGCCCCTTTTGAGAGCGGATAACAACGGATGGAACATTTTGCTCATCTGTTGTGTCCATTTTGCATCCATTGGGCAGTGTGACAGGGTCTTTAGAGCAAGGATATTATAATTATTACCATTAGTTTAGACTGGATTTCCTAAGGATCACCCAAAAATAAGGATCTGGGATAAACAGATGTTATTTGATGGCATTAAATGATCATCACAGGATGTAAACTGTTGCAAGTAAAGTTGCATTTTGCAATTGACTGGTGATTATTTTGTCAATGCGAAGGGTTTTCAAGTAGTGCTTCAGATGTTTTCAGATTGAATCAAGGTGCTTATTACTATTGGTACTACCTTTGTTTTCTTTTGCCACAGTCATTCTATTTCTATTTTCAGGTATTTGTATTTTGTTATTTTCTCCAATTTTTCTTTGTCTCTTCTGCTGTCTCCAGTCACTATCCCAACTTTTTAAACTTTCTTATTGACTATTGTTAAGTCTGGAGTGTTGTGTCGCAGGTGCCTGTCTGTGTAAATTGTAAAGTCCCAAGCACTTTAGCTTCTTCATTTTCTATTACCTTGCCTATTTTGTGGTCCCACAGTTCTTTCTTGCAGTTAAGAGCTGTGGTGGCACAGTGGTTAAAATGCAGCATTGCAGGCTAATTTGTTGACTGCCAGCTGCCAGCAATTTGGCAGTTTGATTCTCACTGCCTCAGGGTTGACTCAGCCTTCCATCCTTCCGAGGTCGGTAAAATGAGAACCCAGATTGTTGGAGGCAACATGCTGACTTTGTAAACTGCTATTTCTTGAAGATTGGAGGAGATGAGTGGTTGAGCCAAAGGGTGGGGTTAAACACATCAGTTTGTAATCATTGCACAGCCACAAGAGACC
This sequence comes from Laticauda colubrina, assembly GCA_015471245.1. Lineage (NCBI taxonomy): Eukaryota > Metazoa > Chordata > Lepidosauria > Squamata > Elapidae > Laticauda > Laticauda colubrina. Next base: position 21,398,457 of record BLBF01000036.1, on the reverse strand, counting down.
CAACTTGTGAATTCCAATGAAGTTTATCTGGTGCGAATTTGGCTTGCTCATTTAGTAGATCAGATTCTTTTGTATAGGGAGTTGAATAAATTCTTTGTGCTACGAATTCAACTCCTGTTCCTGGATTCTTGTGCTGGATATAGATATCCCAATGCACATTTTTTGCTTTGTTTGTACTAAGTTTATGCAATTATTTTTACTTATTCCCACAGTGTTTTGTTTGTTTTCTTTTAGACAGAAGGAAGCAGAGGAAGGGAGACTACTCATGAGAAATTTTGAACCAGTAAATACAGAGGCTTTAATACAAAAGGAAATTGTTCTGCCCTCACTACACGTTAGTCTGTGTGCAGTTTGACATGCAGCTAAACCCATCTATCCTCCATTAAAACAGAAAGATCTGAATTTGTTATTGAAAGAACAGGATATGGTGAAACTGGGGAAAATAGGAATACAAACAATAAGAACCAAATACAAGAAAGACAGTTTTAAGTTGCTGCTGAACATAATTAATAAATACAAGCAATTTAAATCTCAGCAGCAATGCTCTGTGTGTAGGATGTGGTTTTGTCCTTGGATGACCATGTGCCATAGATTAAGATGTATTCTTCTTTGTGCTTCTGCCTTCTCAAAATGCTAAAGAAAATGGAGTCTAGTTTCCCAACATGCACTTGTCTTGAGAGTGCGGACTGATGGGTAAGGAGGTTGGGTTAGCTTCAAATAATATACTTGGTTTTTGTCTCTCTGGCCACTAGATGGGGCTAGAGAGCAAAAACAGTATATAAAAGTTATCTGGTGGGACATGATAGAAATGTTATTCTAAAGAAGAATGATGCTGTCAAAAGGATTTTCCGGGTCTCTTTTCTGAGCTGAGGTATCACAAATAAAATGTAAGGCACACTGCTGGTGGAAAGGATGTGATCCATTTATTTTGAAAAGAAAACAGGTTTCTTTTGATAGTTAGGTAAAGGTAAAGGTTACCTTCGCACATACGTGCTAGTTGTTTCCGGCTCTAGGGGGTGGTGCTCACCTCTGTTACAAAGTAGAAGAGCCAGTGCTGTCCAAAGACATCTCCATGGTCATGTGGCTGGCATGACTAAATGTTGAAGGCGCATGGAACACTGTTACCTTCCTACCAATATGGTCCCTATTTTTCTACTTGCATTTTTATATGCTTTCGAACTGCTAGGTTGGCAGAAGCTGGGACAAGTAATGGGAGCTCACTCCGTTATGCGGTGCTAGGGATTCGAACCGCCGAACTGCCAATCTTTCTGATCGACAAGTTCAGCATCTTAGCCACTGAGCCACTGCATCCCTATTTTGACAGTTGATGATAGTTTAAAAAATCTTACAAGTAAACAGAGGGATGAATTAATAAAGAAAATGGATATCCAGATCGTGAAAAAAGTGAAATACTTAGGAATCTACCTAACAGAAAGATGTACAACAATTAAAGAGAACAATTATACAAAATCAATGCATCAAATTAAGCTGGATCTGGAGAGATGGGATAGCTTGCAATTTCTAGGATGGGGAGAATAGCCACAATAAAGATGAACATATTGCTAAATACATTTTTTATATACCAATAGAACGAGAGAAAAAATATTTTGATGAGTTGAATAAAATGTTGAAATTCATTTGGCAAGGGAAAAATGAGAATAAAACTGAAACTACTGCAAGAGTTAAAAGGGAATGGAGGTTTTGGACTACCAGACCAGGAATTGTATTACCAAACAGCTGCACTCATGTGGGTGAAAGGCTGGATAACTTTGAGGCATAGAAGTCTACTATTATTGGAAGGTCGTGGTCTTCAGTTAGGATGGCATGGTATGGTATGGGATAAATATGGCACATAGATATTTCCAAAGACATTACATAGAAAATGCATTGTTATCAGTGAGAGATAAAATTAAACAACAACACGACAGGGAAATACTAGTTTGGCTCTCCTCCTTAGAAGCATTGATACACCCAAATGTTAAAAATAGGGGGGAAATGTTTCTTATAAAGACATAGTTAAAAATGGGATAGTTGAGATAGTAAGAGACATACAATTAATTTGGAATAAAGAACTGAAATCTTTATAAATAAAGATTGCAATTTGATTCAAGAATCTTCAATGGATATTATTGTTAAAATAAGATTTTCTCTGCATGTTAATTCCTGAATGAATACAGCAAGTTGTTAGGAGGGAGGGAGAGCAACCTTTACTATGTGTCAGAATGGTCGAACAATTGGCAACTTCAAATCTCAACCAACAAATGCTGCCTTCAGGGCCTGTCACATAGGCCAACAAATGCAAAAAGTATGTAAAAAGGACACAGCGAACGAAAAAATGTTCCATCCATTGTTATCCGCTCTCAAAAGTGCCCCAAATTTGCATAAACAGAGCGGAAAGGAACAGACGGGGGGAGGACGTAGCCAGGATGTTAAGCGGATGCTCCACGGAAGCCTAGCGGATGGAAGCGGATGGCACATCCGCAGGGCTTCCAGGGGAGCACAGTGAAGTGGACGCGCAGCGGAAGGAGCAGATGCAGAGTGGATGCCTAGCGGATACAGTGGATGCATCACGGAAGCTTAGCGGATGCCTAGCAGATGCCTAGAGGATGCAAAGTATTCAATGCGCATGCGGGGAGGATGCATTGCGTCAGCACTGCAGATATAAAAGGATGCAGCTCGCAAGCAGGTCACCATTCAGAGGAAAGACCTGCTGCCAGACACATCTCCAGCCAACAACCATGGGGAAGAAGAGGAAGCCTGTGCCATCTGCTGCAAGCCCTGGCAAGAAGGACAGGGCCATCATCCCACCCCCTGGCCCTGACTCTGCTTCTGCTGGGGCTTACTCTGCTGGTGCTGCTCCTGGTCCTGCTGGTCCTCCTGGTCCTGCTGGTGCTGCTGCTCCTGCTGGTGCTCCTGCTCCTGCTGCTGATCCTGGTCCTGCTGGTACTGCTGGTGCTGCTGGTGCTGCTGGTGCTGTTGGTGCTGCTTTTGCTGCTACTGTTGTTGTTACAGCTGCTGCTGGTGGTGGTGTGGTGGAGCAGCCCCTAGAACCTCGAAGCCCCTCTAATGAGGGCCCAGATGGCCCTGCCAAAGGGAGGAAGAGGCACACGCGAGAACGGGAGAGGAGGCAATATTCCATCGAAGAGGAACATGAGAATGAGGTGCTCGAATGGCTGAGGGAGAATGAGTACCTCTGGCAGAAGGGACACAGGCTCTATCAAGACACCAAGAGGAAGCAGGCAGCTTGGAGAGAGAAGGCGGAGAGCCTGGGCTACACTTCGGAGGTCCTCCTTGGGTGGTGGAAGCACATGCACACCTGGTACAGGAAACTGCACCTCAAGAAGTCTGGCCAGGCTGCGGTCAAGCTCACCGACCGGGAGACCTACGTGATGGCCAAGTGCAGTTTCTTGGAGGGTGAGATCCGCCACTGAGGAGCAGCCCTTCTGTCTACCCTCTCTCTCAGGCAGCCCACAGCCAGCCAGTCCTCTTCTGGCCAAGAGTCAGCTCCTGTGTCCAGGCAGGTATCTGTGGAGTGTCCCACGACAGAGAGCCCTCCGACAGCTGTACTCCCCGTGGCGGAGCACGTGGAGGACCCCCTGATGCAGTGGAAGCAAGGAGAGGGCACTTCCACCAGAGACCAACCCACACCCACACCCAGCTCCACCTCCACAGAAAGCAGGCAGGGAGCCAGATCGGAGGGACAGAGCCAAACTGTCCTGCTGGAGATCAGGGACACAATCAAGAGCAGCGTAGATCTCCTCTCTCAGCTGGTACACACTGACATACCATCCTCAAACCGCAAGTCCTTCCTCACCTACGTCAACCAGACCCTCATGGACATGTCTGAATCACAGTACCAGGTGATAAAGGAAAGGACCGCCAGTCTTTTGCACAACCCTCCAGGCCCAGCTGAACCTGATCAAACCCAGTCCAGGTCTGCTCCTCCACCCCAAGTGATGTCACAGCCCTTCCAAGGCTTTCCACAGGCCCTCACCTACCAAGGCTATGGATACGAGGAGTTCCAGCAGCATAGGCAGCCCTTCCTAGTCCAGGCACAGGTACATCATATGCCACCGATGCCACCCACACCACAGATGCCACCCACGCCACAGATGCCACCCACACCACAGATTCCACCCATGCCTCACCTCGCTCACTTGCAGACCAGACAGCCCCATTACACTCCTCCTTTCTCCACCCCACAGCCAAGCCCGGCCTCAGAACATCTGTCATCGGTCTTGGGACTGACATCCCATGTCCTGGAGGAAGGGGCTCTCAACATCACAGGACTGAGCCAGCTCTCTGAGAGCTTCCTCCACACACCATCCCCTGTTGTCCTCTCAGGGCCAGGCACCCCAATGGTGCCTCAGACCAGCACTCCAGCCACTGCCACCTCCACAGAAGCTGGACTCTTCACCCCTGAGACTATGGGCATGCCTCAGAGTGACTGAGAAGAGTGCCAGAGACTGGGTTGCTACCTGTTGACTTTATCTTTGCTTGGGACACTTTTCTTGGGTCATTTTGCTTTTACAGTTTATTATTAATAAAGTTTATCTTAGCTTCACACACTTGGTTCAGTTCTTTTTGTCAATAAAGTCTTGGTGGAAACTTTTAGAAATGGTTTAAGCCTTTGCATGCTTGTGGGATGGGTAAGGATAGCAGTGGGATGGGCAGGGATACCTGTGGGATAGGTAATAGCTGTGGGATGGGTTAAGATAGCAGTGGGATGGGCAGGGATACCTGTTGGATGGGTAATAGCTGTGGGATGGGTTAGGATAGCAGTGGGATGGGCAGGGATACCTGTGGGATGGGTAATAACTGTGGGATGGGTTAGGATAGCAGTGGGATGGGCAGGGATACCTGTGGGATGGGCAGGCATACCTGTGGGATGGGCAGGCATACCTTTGGGATGGGTATCAGCTGTGGGATAGATAAACCTCCAGTGCAAGCATCGTGGGACTGTATGGTCCACCCTCCCAGGTGCCACACCTATGGCCCTTTATTATCAATAACAATTTAATCATTCATCAACACATTTCAACATAAACACAACTCTTTATTAAATGCCCTGTTCATTGTAGGGCCACTCAACGTACATGGCACAATCTCATCAGTGTGATGAGACAGGCTCAATGAAGCATCCATTAAGCATCTATCATCCTGTCTTGCCACTCCACTGCTCCAGCTGGGGAGTTGCACCATTGTTTCAGGAGGTTGCGCTGCTTCTTCCCTTCATGTGAAGATCTGTTGGGGCCTTGCACATCCACAGTATCTATCAGGTTTCGCCCTTGCCTCCATTCACCAGGTTCCATGTCCCCAATGCCTTGTTGGAGGTCCACAAGCCTGTTCCGCAAGACTGGGTAGCGGGTGCGCATGAGATTGTGCAGGATGCAGCAAGCTTCCACGATGTTCCTCACAGTCTCTGGGCGATGCTGCATGGTGGTGAGAAGTACCTGGAACCTGTTGGCCAGGATGCCAAAGGCGTTCTCCACCACCCGTCTTGCCCTGAACAGCCTGTAGTTGAAGATCCTCTCTTCACAGGTGAGGAGTCTGGAGGGGTAGGGCTTCATGAGGTAGGTTCTGAGGGAGAAGGCGTCATCCCACACGATGAAGTAGGGCACATCTTGTGTGTCGTTGGGCAGGGGGTCTGGATCTGGAAAGCCCATGATGAGTTTGCCTTCCAGCCCCTCCTTGAGGTCACTGGCATTGTATACCTGGGCATCTGAACATGAGCCGCTGCCTGAAGCATCGATGTACATGAACTTGTAGTCAGCATCGACCATGGCAAAGAGGACGATGCTGAAGAAGCCCTTGTAGTTGAAATAAGTGGAGCCCGACTTGGGTGGTGCTTTGCAGGCCACGTGCTTGCCATCTATGGCTCCAACGGTGTGTGGGAAGTTCCACCTCTGATACCACTGCTCTGCAACTTTCTTCCATCCTTCATCAGTGGAGGGGCACTGGAGGAGCTCCTGCAGGTATTCTTCGATTATGGCCTGCACCACATCTCTGACCACAATGCTGATGGTGTTGTGTGGCACCCTCTGTACTGCATGCTCCTGTACGTGGTCCGGGAGGCCAGGTGGCGCAGAGTCAGTGCCACCTTGAGCCCAGGTTCCAGGCTGGGCCGGAAGTTGGTGTTTGCCTTGGTTAACCTGGGTCTCAGCCACTGCACAACTTCATCAAACATGGCTGGCGGCATCCTCATGAAGTTCTGGAATGCACGAGTGTCTTTGTTCCTCAGCTCCATTATCAGCTTGTTATACAGTCCGTACTCGGCTCTTCTCATGATCCATCTTTGGACCCAGACACTTCTTGGATGCCTCCTTTTCTTCGTGTAGAACAGGTGAAAGAGCCTGTAGAGGGCTTTGCACTGTTTTAGAACAGTGTTGTAGAACGATGGTGGCTACAAAAAGGGTTGTGTGACGATCCATGGTGGAGATGACTGCATGCTGTGGAAGAGCAAGAGCAAGAGCAAGGCTGAAGAGGTCTGCACCACAGGGCTGCTGGACTGAAAGTTAGATCCAGATGAGTTCTTCCCCCTTTTTATAGAAAATGTAGGTTTTCCGCTAGGTGTCCTTTTGCATCCTCTAGGCATCCTCCAGACATCCTAAATATCCAAGATACGTCCCCTATATGAACTTTTTTTCCATTTTAATGTTTTGTATGCGAGCTGTATCCGCTTTCATCCTTTCTATGTCCATGCTACTAACGCTACGTGTCCGTTCCGCATCCACTTCACTTCCTTCCTGTGTCCGTTTTCCGCTGGAACGGATGTGAGTTGTGCGGATGCACAGTGGATGCCAAACAGAGAAAGCGGACACGTAACGGATGATGACGGACGTATAACGGATGTTACCCGTATGTGTAGCAGATGTATAACGGATGCGTTGGATACATTTTCCGCTCAAAAAGTTTTGTGCAGCTCAAAACTTTTTGAGCAGATGAAATGTCAGTAGACGGATGCTGGATGGATAGAGAGTATGAAAAACGGCTGCAGTGAGTACAGAACGGATGCATCGCGTAAACCAATGGATGGCAAGTGTTTCTCTCCGTTTTACACCCTCTTTCCATCCGTTGGTGCTGTGTGACAAGGGCTTGACTCATTGGCAACAAAAATCAGAACATTAAATACAAACTGGGTGGATATGACCTTGTAGACGACCCTCGCTCTGTCAAGGACCTAGGAGTACTCATTTCAAAAGATCTAAGCCCCAGAACTCACTGTAACAGCATTGCCAAAAAGGCATTAAGAATTGTTAACCTAATTTTGTGAAGCTTCTTCTCCGGTAACTTTGAACTGCAAACCAGGGTATACAGAACCTTCACCAGGCCAATTCTTGAATGCAGCTCATCTTCCTGGAATCCACACTGTATAATGGACATTAATACAACTGAGTGAGTCAAGAGGTATTTCATGAGAAGAGTACTCTACTCCTCAGCTTGTAATAGAATACCTTATGCCACTTGAAATTTTGTACCTAGACAACTTAGAATTATGCTGCCTATGGTCTGACCTCAGCTTAGTACACAAAATAGTATGCTACAACATCCTACCTGTCAATGACTACTTCAGCTTCATCCGCAATAACACACAGGCAAACAATAAATGTCAACTCAAGGTAAACCACTCCAAACTCGATTGCAGAAAATACGACTTCAGCAACAGAGCAGTCAGTTCCTGGAACCCATTACCTGACTCTGTTGTTCCATCCTCTAATCCCCAAAACTTTAACCTTAATCTGTCTATCGTGGACCACACTCCATTCCTAAGAGGACTGTAAGGGGGCATGCATAAGTGCACCAGCGTGCCTACCTTCCCTGTCCTACTGTTCTCATCTATCTATTTATTCATACTCATTTTATTATGTATATACCTATACTTGTTTATACTTATATGTTTATATGTTATGTACATACTTATACTTGTTTTCTCATCCTTGCTTGACAAACTAACTAACTACCCAACTAAAATAAAGAGGGAGGGAAGGAGAAAAAACATGTGGACCCTGGAAATGTTTTCCATCATCTATTAGTTCATGCAAAAAGGAAAGAAAAGCACAAAAGTACAAAACAGTCCATTCCATTTTGTGACCCTATGATCCACTATTATCTTTGCTGGTAGGTTATTATGTTATTATGGAAGTGGAGACTGGGAGGAATAGTTCAACTGAATAACAGCTTTGCAATAAGAAGCCACAGCTTTCCAAGCCTTGTTATCTGCTGCCCTCTTCTGGACAGATCTAAAATTCTTAGAAATAATTGTGGAATTTTTTTCTCCCTTATATCGTCTCTTCTTCAATATGATTAGCTTCCTTGCTAATGTGGAGGACTAGATGTAAAAAAAGGAAAAAAGATATGTAGTCCTCAACCTGTGACAACTGAGCCCAAAATTTCCATGCTTAAGAAAGACAATTGTAACTGTGTGATGAAGAGATAATAGAAATGGATAGATTGAAATTAAAATTGAACAGAGAGAAGACAGAATACTATCAAACATGGAATCTGTTTTACCAGTGGTTGGGAAAAAGGGGTGGAGATTGAGTATATAATTGGTATTGTTGAGCTAATTAAATATCCAGACAACACGATGTTTAATAAGCACTAAGAAATGTAATTAATAAAAAAAACAATTAAAAGAAAGAAAGACGATTGTTAAATGAGTTTTCCCCCTTTTTACAACCTTTATTGGCACAGTTCTTAAGTGAAACACTGTAGTTGCTTAAGCCCATGTCACACTGAACCAATGGATGCAAAGAGGATGTAAAACGGACAAAAAACCTTGCCATCCGTTGGTTAACGCGATGTATCCATTCTGTACTCACTGCCTCCGTTTTGCTTCCTCTCTATCCGTCCAGCATCCGTTTATGGACGTTTCATCCACTCCAAAAGTTTTGGGCTGCCTAAAACTTTTGCGCGGAAAATGTATCCAGTTCGTCCGTTCTGCATCCGCTATGCATCCGTTACGCATCCGTTACGCAGCCGCTATATACGCTTGGCGTCCGCTGCGCATCCACGCAACTCACATCCACCTGGACACAGGGAGGAAGCGGAACGGACGCAGAACAGATGCAGAATGGATGCCTTGGCGAAACAAAGCATTTAAAATGGAAAAAACGTTCACAGAGGGGACCTATCTCGGATATTAAGGATGTCTACAGGATGCCTAGAGGATGCCTAGCGGAAAACCTATACTGCCTATAAAAAGGGGGAGCAACTCGCCTGCATCGCACTTTCAGAACAGCAGCCCAGCGGTGCAGACTTCTGCAGACTTCGTCTGTCTCTTCCTCTTCCACAGCGTCCAGTCATGTCCACCGTGGATTGTAACAAAGTCCTTTTGGCAGCCACCATTGTTCTGCAACAGTGCGAAGCCATCTGCAGGCTCTGTGAACACTATTGCGAGAAGAGCCACCCAAAAAGAGTCTGGGTCTGAAGATGGTTCGCGAGTAGAGCGGAGGATGGACTGTACAACAAGCTGATGGTGGAGCTCAGGAACGAAGACACTCGGGCTTTCCAGAACTTCATGAGGATGCCGCCAGCCATGTTTGACGAAGTTGTGCAGCGCCTGACACCCAGGTTGACCAAGGCAAACACCAGCTTCCAGCCCAGCCTGGAACCTGGGCTCAAGGTGGCACTCACTCTGCACCACCTGGCCTCAGGGGCCTCCTACAGGAGCATGCAGAACGGCTGGAGGGTGCCATCCAACACCATCAGCTTTGTGGTCAGAGAAGTGGTGCAGGCCATCATCGAAGAATACAAGGAGGAGCTCCTCCAGTACCCCTCCACTGAAGAAGGATGGAAGAAAGTTGCAGAGCAGTGGTATCAGAAGTGGAACTTCCCCCACAACGTTGGAGCCATAGATGGCAAGCACGTGGCCTGAAAAGCTCCAGCCAAGTCGGGGTCCACTTATTTCAACTACAAGGGCTTCTTCAGCATCATCCTCTTTGCCATGGTCGATGCTGACTACAAGTTCATGTACATCAATGCTTCAGGCAATGGCTCATCTTCGGATGCCCAGGTATACAACGCCAGTCACCTCAAGGAGGGGCTGGAACGCAACCTCATGGTGGGATTCCCAGATCCAGAACCCCTGCCCAACGACACACAAGATGTGCCCTACTTCATCGTGGGGGATGACGACTTCTCCCTCACAACCTACCTCATGAAGCCCTACCCCTCCAGACTCCTCACCCGTGAAGAGAGGATCTTCAACTACAGGCTGTTCAGGGCAAGATGGGTGGTGGAGAACGCCTTTGGCATCCTGGCCAACAGGTTCCAGGTACTTCTCACCACCATGCAGCATAGCCCAGAGACCATGAGGAGGATCGTGGAAGCTTGCTGCATCCTGAACAATCTCATGCGCACCCGCTACCCAGTCTTGCAGAACAGACTTGTGGACCGTCAACAAGGCAATGGGGACATGGAGGCTGGGGAATGGAGGCAAGGGCGAAACCTGATCAACACTCAGGATGTGCAAGGCCCCAACAGAGCCTCAAATGAAGCGAAGAAGCAGCGCAACCTCCTGAGACAATGGTGCAACTCCCCAGCTGGAGCAGTGGAGTGGCAAGACAGGATGATAGATGATTAATGGATGCTTCCTTCAGCCTGTCTCATCACACGGATGATATTGGGGCATGTATGTTTGGTTGGCCTACAATGAACAGGGCGTTTAATAAAGAGTTGTGTTTATGTTGACATGTGTGGATAATTATTACATTATTATTGATAATAAAGGGCCATAGGTGTGGCACCTGGGAGGGTGGACCATACAGTCCCACTATGCTTGCACTGGAGGTTTATCTATCCCACTGCTATCCTAACCCATCCCACAGCTATTACCCATCCCACAAGCATGCAAAGGCTTAAACCATTTCTAACAGTTTCCAGCAAGACTTTATTAAAAAAAAGAAATGAAGCAAGTGTATGAATCAAAAATATACTTTATTAACAAGAAGCTATAAAACAAAAATGAGTCTCTGGCACTCCTCTGGGTCACTCAGTCTCATGGGTGAAGGGTCCAGGTGCTGTGAAGGTGGCTGGTGCTGGAGTGCTTGTCATCAGCTCCTCCAGAAGCAGAAGCAGCAGAAGCGCCAGCCCCAGAAGAGCAAGCCCGTGCTGCAGAAGGCCCAGCAGAACCAGAGTGAGGGCTAGGGGGCGGGATGGTAGCCCTGTCCCTCTTGTCAGGGCTGGCAGCAGATGGCTGAGGCTTGCTGTGCTTCCGCATGGTTGTGGGGTTGCTGGCTGGCAGGGAGACTGGCAGGAACCAAGGCTAGCAGAAAGGCTGGCAGGGAGGCTGGCAGGAAGGCTGGTAGGAAGACTGGCAAGCAGACATGAACCAAGGCTGGCAGGAAGGCTGGCAGGCAGACATGAACCAAGGCTGGCAGGAAGGCAGGCAGCAAGGCTTGCAGGCAGGCTAGCAGGGAGGCTGGCAGCAAGGCTGGCAGGGAGGCTTGCAGCAAGGCTGGCAGGGAGGCGGGCAGCAAGGCTGGCAGCAAGGCTGGCAGGCAGACATGCAAGCAGGGCAGGCAAGGCAGTCGATGTGTCTGGCAGCAGGTCTTTCCTCTGAATGGCAACCTGCTTCCGAGCTGCTTCCGTTATATCCGCAGGGCTGATGCAATGCATCCTCCCCGCATGCGCAGTGAATGCTAGGCATCCACTAGGCATCCGCTAGGCTTCTGCTGTGCATCCGCTAGGCTTCCGCTGTGCATCCGCTTCATCCGCTCGACGTCCTCTCTGCATCCGCTGTATCCGTTCCGCGTCCGCTTCGCTGAGGCCCCCCGGAAGCCCTGCGGATGTGCCACCCACTCTCATCCGCTTCCATCCGGTAGGCTTCTGTTCCGCATCCGCTTTGCATCTGCCCTGTGTCCTCCCCGTGTCCGTGTTATCCGCTCTGGTTATGCAAATTTTCACCCCTTTTGAGAGCGGATAACAACGGATGGAACATTTTGCTCATCCGCTGTTTCCTTTTTGCATCCGTTGGCCAGTGTGACATGGGCTTAAGTTAGGAATGCAGCTGCTAAGTGAATCTTAGCTTTCCCATTGATTTTGCTTTTCAGAAGGTCTCAAAAGGTAATTCCATGACCCTGGGATGCTGGAACCCTAATAAGTGCATGCCAGTTGCCAAACATCCATATTTTGATCACATGACCACCGGGATGCTGCAAAGAACATATGTGTGACACATGGTCATGGGCTGATCTTTCACTTCGTATGGTCATTGAATGAATGGTTGTAAGTTGAGGACTACCTGTGTTGTCCTGCATAATTTTTATTCCCTGGTCTGGTTTACCTTGAAAGGTTGACATGTACTGACTTGGCCATGGATGTCATAGAGAAGTGTTCTGACCCAAATCTGGTTCCAAGAGAGCAAACACAAGACAAAGACAGCAGTATAATCTGTTTAAGTTTCAGCTAAGAATCCTGTTTCTTCACAGATAAAAGGTTGCTTCCAACTAATTAGCTCCAACAAGAAAGAGCCTTGCCACGTTTTTTCAAGTCTGACAAAAAACAACAGATAAGAAATAGTTTACAAGAATCTTCAGATACCAGCTGTAATGTCCACAAGGCTGAGTTCAAAACTTCTTTGCATTCTGCAAAGTGCGTTCGTTCACAGTTGGCTTTTATCTTCTTGAAAGGGGGGGGAGGCTAATCTTGCAGTCTTATTCCCAAGTCACCCGTGCTGTTGTAACTGTTCTTTCCTCCAAGCAATCCTTCATGCACGTGCACTTGACACAGGCTCCTCGGGAACTTCCTCATCACTGCTGCCAGTCCCCACAATCTCTGAAGACAGCAGTCCACTCCCTAATGGTCCTGGCCCCTCCTCTGAGTCCCCACTCTCCTCAGCCGTCTGCATCTGTTGCCAGCTAACTACAACGCTAAGAGGGAATTCGAAACACAATGCCTGTGAGATGACTCATGACGCAATCTCTGACAAAGGAATCATAATGGTAATCTAAAGAATGTGTAGATACTATGGTCCTCAAACCAGGAGGAGAAATACATTTCAAGAATATAATAGAAGAGTTGGAAGGGACCTTAGAGGTCTTCTAATCCAAACCCCTGCTCAGGCAGGAGACTCTATACCGTTCCAGATAAATGCTTGTCCAATCTCTTCTTAAAAACTTCCAGTGTTGGAGAATTCACAACTTCTGTTGGCAAGTTGTTCCACTGATTAATTGTTCTAAATGTCAGGAAATTTCTCCTTAGTTCTAGGTTGCTTTTCTCCTTGATTTTTTTCCACCCATTGCTTCTTGTTCTGCCTGCAGGGGCTTTTGAGAATAGGTTGACTCCCTCTTCTTTGTGGCAACCCCTGAGATATTGGAACACTGCTATCATGCCACCTCTAGTCCTTCCCCCCAAGTCCTTTAAGGAGCTAAAGAAACCAAGTAAGGAAAGAGAGCCAAGATAAATTATTCATGTTTTACTTGCGACCTGTTGGAGGATTTGACCTTGGCAGCAAAGAAATTAGACCCTGGCTTTTCATGATATTTTTCAAGTAAGCTAATTTGACAGGTTGACTAGAGAACATCTCTATGTGGTATTTGTTCTGTCCTGATAATAGAAGTACTCGAGACCAGTGTTCATCAAACAACTGTTTATTATAAACTCAGTGATTTCATAACAGAACATTGCCGGAGCCGCGGCAGCCCTTTTTATAGTGGCTGCTCACGGCTTGCGGCCAATGACAGCTCTTTAAGATTTCCCGCCATCAGGCAGGCCAATTGTAACGGTACTTTATTAACCAATCCTATTTCGGCCTGCTCGGCCAATCAGATTTAAGTATTTGGAGTATTCTAATTCTTATACACAACACCCCTCCCCTCTTGGTTTCGTCCAACGTGCGTAACGTAGTCACACGGGTAGATGGGGCTTTTGCAGATCCTACTTGACCTGTGCAGCTCAGTCTCAGTGTGGTCTTCCATCAGTTCGGCCAGGATCACCTTTTCTCCGTATCTTCTCCATGGAACCTCCTGGAAGGGTGAGTCAGCCTTGCCGCTCCTCCTGGGTCTCTCGGGCTGGTTGAGTTGGCTCTGCCACTCCCTCCTGGTCTGTCTGGGTTGGTTGAGCTGGCCTGGCTGCCTCCTTCCTGGAAGGCCTCACCTCACTTCCCTGCAACCGGTTCTCTTCACCAGAGGTCGTCTATGGGTAAATGCTCTTTTTGTCTTACTGGGGTTCTAATTCAGGTTTGTGCTGTGTCTTTTGTCGTGTCATTGGTGGTTCTTCTCTCCCTTTTTTATTATTTTGTGTTCCCCCCCGCTTGGTTGTTTTTGGATTGTTTTTTGGGGGTGGTATTTGCAGCGGTGCTTTGGAGCTAGGCAGGTTAGTGTTGCGTTCCAATGTCCTAGAGCAAAGCTGGTCAATGTGTCGTTTCCATGTTCTGCCATCATCTAGTTCAAGTTGGTATGACCCGGGCCCTGTAATTTGTGTAATTGTGGCTGGAAGCCATAATGGGTCCCCAGTAAGTTTTATGGTGTAGACTAGGTCTCCAGTGGTAAAGGAGTGGTATTTACTTGAGGAGTCAAGGGTTTTTTCAGAGGTGTAGGTGGGGTGTAATCTATCTAGGTAGGAACGCAATTTTCTGCCCTTGAGAAGTTCTGCTGGGTTTTTGTTTGTGGTTGTGGTAGGGGTGATATGCTGAATTGTTAACAGTTTGTTTAGTCTATCTTGGATGTTCCCAGTGTTCAGTTTGTGTTGGGCTTCTTTTGTATAATGAACCATGCATTCAGCTCATCCATTTGAAGCCGGATGAGCCGGCACTGTTAGGGCATGTTGGATGCCTTGTGCAGCTAGGTATTGCTTGAAAGCTAAGGCAGTAAATTGGAGGCCATTGTTGGATGGCCATTGTTGGACATCTGGCAGTCCATGTGTAGCAAAGAGTTTGTTCAAAGAGTTTGTTCAAAGAGTTTGTTCAACATGGGTGGTCCCCTCCACATCCAGCACACTGGAATTCTCACCTTCTTCCTCTTTTTTCCCGCCATTTTCTTTCTGACTGAAGCCTATGTATGTCTTCATTGTTGTCATCGGTATTGCTTGGGGAGCCGAGGTCTTCATGGTGGGCAGTTGCGATGGTTTGTTTTTGTGTTCCTTCTGCCTTCTTCTCTCGAGCTTGGTTTGTGGTTCTGGATTTGTTGAGTTGATTTGGCGCATGGTGGCTGCGGATTTCTTGGCTGCTTCAGCAGAGGTGGCTTCTGTGATGGCCTCAGCCACTGTGATATTTGGTCTTTTAGTAGCTTGCTTTGGAGTGTAGCATCCTTCAATCCAAGGACCACGCAGTCTCTCATGGTTTCGTCCATGTTGAGAAACTCGCAGGCTCCTCCGATATCTCTTAGGGTTGCTACGAAATCTCCGATGCTCTTGTCTTCTCGTTGATCTTGCTTATAGAATTCGTGTCTTTTAATAAGATTGGAGATCACAGGCACATAATGGGCTTGTAGCATTCAGTTTAATTCTGGCCATGCCATTTGTTTTACGTCCTGCAGTTTGGCTAACGCCTTGGCTATCTTGAAAATGGTAGGGACACAATGCGTGAGGAATACGGCTCTCTTCCTCTGGTCAGTTATTCCTTGTAGCTCGTTGCTTTCTAAAAGCATCAGGAAGCGGTAAATGTATGACTCCCAATCTTCTTCGGCTGGGTTGAACGATGCAGGTGACGCATTGTTACCAGCCATTTTGGTTGCTCGGTTCTTGTTGCCATGTGCTTCGGTCTCACTGTTCTAAGACGATCCCATCCTCATCACCAGTGTTCTGTCCTGGTAATAGAAATACTCGAGACCAGTGTTCATCAAACAACTCTTTGTTATAAACTCAGTGACTTCGTAGCAGAACATTGCTGGAGCTGAGGCAGCCCTTTTTATAGTGGCTGCTCATGGCTTGCGGTCAATGATAGCTCTTTAAGATTTCCCGCCATCAGGTGGGACAATTGTAACCGTACTTTATTAAGCAATCCTATTGCAGCCTGCTCAGCCGATCAGATTTAAATATTTGGAGTATTCTAATTCTTAAACACAACAATATTAATAACACAGGTGGCTGCAAGCTATCAGCCAGTTTGGTCTAGTACAGGGGTGTCAAACTCAAGGCCCATGGGCTGCATCCCATGGGGTATGTCACAGTATATTCATTAAACGGAATAGAGCATGGTAGAAAAGTCAACCAATGAATAGGCATCGTAACTAAATCAACCAATGAGGACTGTTTGGAAACTGAAATTAGAAGTAGCCTAGAAGTGGCTCTATATTAAACTCTGCAGCTATGAAGCTATGTTGAGCTCTGAGTCTGTCTATTGAAAATGAAACCGCTTCTCTCCTCTGCTGTGTGTCTTGCTTGCCTGCTGAACTAAAGTGAAACTGATGTCTGTTTCTGAGCTCCTGAGTTGCTATGCTGCTCTGAACCTATAACATGTCTGCTTCTGTTTGAGTTTACTCCATGATGGAGAAATCTACAATTGGTATTGTAAACTTTACTTTATGTGTTTATAAAGAAGTTAAATGAAGCCCCAATCACCTGTATTTACTTTTCTGGTGCTGAATTTATGCTGCAAAACTTTGAACAGGGTACTTAGATCTGGCCCATGGGGCCGGCCTGGAAACAGCAAAGGACTGGCCTGCTGTGCCTCTGTCAGTGATTACAGAGCTCCATTTTCATTGGCAGAGGGATATCAAGACAAACTAAAAACAAAACAAAAGGAGAAATGGTTTCCTTTTTTCATCTGAGCATGCAAGAAGGGACAGGAAAGGAGAAAGAAGAAAAACAAAGAAAAAGAAGGAAAGATAGGAAAAGAACAAGGAAGGAAAAATAAGGAAAAGGGAAGGAAGAAGAAAGAAGAAGGAAGAGAGAAGGAAAGGAAATTTCCTTTTATTTTATTTTATTTTATTTTATTTTATTTTATTTTATTTTATT
>BLBF01000036.1:21355066-21381551 GCA_015471245.1 Laticauda colubrina | reverse complement strand
TTTTATTTTATTTTATTTTATTTTATTTTATTTTATTTTATTTTATTGACCTCACCCCATTCCTAAGAGGTCTGTAAGGGGCATGCATAAGTGCACCATCATGCCTATTTTCTGTATTCTTACTTATGTTTATACTGATACCTATTATTTTGTAAGTGATTGACAAATCAAATAAATAAAATAAATAAAGGGAAGGGAAGGGAAGGGAAGGGAAGGGAAGGAAAGGAAAGGAAAGGAAAGGAAAGGAAAGGAAAGGAAAGGAAAGAGATTATAATGAGAGTGAGAGAGGGTTTCAGGGAAGTCTTGTCTTAGCACTTGGCCACCACAGATGCCCCAGACACAAGTCCCATGTCATGCCCACCATGGCCACGCTCACTCCTGGCCATGCCCCCCGGCCCTCTGAGGTCAAACACAACCCTGATGCAGTCCTCAATGTAATCGAGTTTGACACCCCTGGTCTAGTAGTTAAGGCCCCAGGCTACAAAGCAGAGGGCCATGACTTCAAGTCCTGCCTTAGCCATGAACATCAGCTGCAAGACTTTGGGCCAATCACCAGGGCACTGTGAGTTGTAATTCTGCCCTAGGCGCAAAAACCAGTTGGGAGATTTGGGGCCAGTCCTTCTCTCTCAGTCCAACCCACCTTGCAGGGTTGTTGTTGTGGAAAAAAATAGGAGGAAAATATGTTGGATATATGCTCATCTTAAGTTATTTGTAAAAACAATAAAAGCAGGATAGAAATAAATAAGAAATAAATCAGCTTCTGAAAAAAATTATTGCAAATAAACAAAATATTGCAAATTGTAAAAAAAAATGCAAATAATTGCAAATAACCCAAAATTATTGCAAATGGGGAGAGATATGACCTACTTCATAAGTCATATCTCTCCCCAGGTTTCCAGGTTGCCCAATTCAGTGGTGGGACTCAAAAATTTTTACTGCTGGTTCTGTGGGCATGGCTTGGTGGGCGTTGCAGTGGAAGGATGCTGAAAGATCTCCATTCCCTCCCTATCCCACTAACCTGCTCTCCAGCTCCTTTCTCCTCTGCAGAGCAACAAAATAAGATCCAGTCAATCAGCTGGGACTTGGGAGGCAGAGAATAGATGGGAGAGGGGCCAGTCAGAGGCGGTATTTATCAGTTCTCCGAACTACTCAACATTTCCACTACTGGTTCTCCAGAACTAGTCAGAACCTGCTGAATACCACCTCAGGCCCAAATGTTTGCCACTATGTATGCTACGCATTCCAGATATATTGATCAATTCAAATTTTGGTACATGCCAGTATTTATTTTCCCTTTTGTACTTTCAAGTCAGTCTTGACTCCTGAGGACTGAAGTTTTCTTTGGCAAGAATTCAGAAGTGTTTTGCTGTTGCTGCCTTTCTAGGGCTCAGAGAAATGGACTGGCTCAGCTGGCTTTATGGAAACTTGGGACTAGAACTCACTATATCTGGTGCTTTAACCTGATGCTTTAACCACTATGGCAAATTGGTTCTTTATTGTTGTTACTATTATATATGGATTTATTTGAATGGAGTGTTATTGTGTTTGATCTCCTTAGTTTTATTCATAATTACTGTTTTAAATATTTTTATTGCAGTGTTCTCTGGCCTAAAGACTGTAAGAAAAAAAAATATGATTCAATTTGGCCTGTTGTAATGAAGGAAACACAATCTGCCATCTGTCTAGAATTTCATGCTGATTCTTTTCTCAGCCCTATCTGGAATTGTAGAATTGAATCTGGAGAAATGTGGGTAAAAATAAATAAACTGCTGTACTGTAAGAAGAGAGTGGACAGCCATGTATCAAAAATAGTATATGTCTCTTGCGAGAGCAGGGGATTGGAGTTGGAGTTGGACTAGAAGATATCCAAGGTCCCTCCCAACTCGTATTACTGTTACTATTCAGATAGAACAGCATTTTCACCAGTGATTTACTAATATTTGGTCACTAGATGGCAGGATTGGATCAATATTAAGAGAACTGACAAAATGTAAAACAATGAAAACTCTTGTTTCTCTACTTCTGGCATTCACTTCCAAATTTATTTCACTTTATTGCACTGTTTTGACAATGCAAGCCTTTAACCATACATATTTGCACATGGGAACACAAATAAAATTCAGTCAGAGCACTTATCGACCCCCAAACTTTAGACTCTAAAATCTAAGGGGTGGCCACAAGGATCAGGGGAATCAACCAATTCTCCAAAGCACCTGAAGGCAGGACAAGAAGCAATCAATGGAAGATGATAAAAGAGAGATCCAAACGAGAACTGAAGAGAAGTTTCCAGACAATTAGAATAATTAATCAATGGAACGGCTTGCCTCCAGAAATTGTGGGTGTTCCATCACTGGAGTTTTTTAAGCAGAGATTAGACTACCATTTGTCTGAAATGATATACAATTTCCTGCTTGAACAGTAGAGTAGAAGATCCCCAAGGTTCCTTCCAACTCTGTTTTTCTGACTCTGAGGTCACAAGGAAATAAACAGTGGTGGGATTCAAATAATTTAACAATCTCTTCTGTGCTCTAATGATTGGATGGGTGGGTGTGGCCAGTGTGGGCGTGGCTAGGGTGTGTGACAGGCAGCACTAAGCACTCCCATGGGAACAAAAATTGGCCATGGGGGACTCCACACTGCACACACCCCATGCCCTGTTTTGGGCTTAATAGGCTTCCCTGTAGCCTGCTGGGAGCAAAAACAGGCCACGGGAGGGCGGGGGGGCTGCACCACACACACACAACACACATCCCGTTTTGGGCCTAGCAATCCTCCCTGCACTTACCTGGGAGCCAAAATCGGGGACATGGGGACTCCTGGAAGGGGAGGGGAAGGGAGGGGCCAGACAGAGGTAGTATTTGCCGCCTCTCCAAATCAGTTAAAATTTCTAATACCAGTTTGCCAGAATTGATCCAAACCAGCTGAATGCCATCTCTGGAAATAAACCTATCTAAGATGATAATTTCCCTTCTTTCCAAAATTATGGCACTAGTTCTCACAACATCTCGATGAAACCTGTTCTTTTGGAAGTTTTCTTCAGGGCAAAAGATTGTCAGCCCCTCAGGGTCACGTCTTGAAACTTTATAAATTCCCCAAAGTAGTAAAAGTAAAGATATATTTCAGTCATGTCCGACTCTCGGGGTTGGTGCTCATCTCAATTTCTTAGTTGAGGTAGCCAGTGTTGTCCGTACTCATTTCCATGGTCATGTGGCCAACATGTCTATACATCAAAGTGCACAGAACACTGTTAATCTCCTACTGAAGCAGTACCTATTTATCTACTCACATTTTTATGTTTTTGAACTACTAGGTTGGCAGGAGCTGGAGCAAGTAACAGGAGCTCAGCACTTGGGTCTTGAACCAAGGCCAGAGGTGGTATTCAGCCAGTTCTGACAGGTTCTGGAGAACTGTTAGTGGAAATTTTGAATAGTTTGGAGAACCAGCAAATATCAACTCTGACTGGCCCCGCCCCCATCTATTATCTGCCTCCCGAGTCCCAGATGATTGGCTGGGTCTTCTTTGGTTGCCCTGCACAGAGAATGGAGCTGGAAAGCAGGTTAGTGGGGTTGGGAGAGAATGGGATTTTGCAGTATCCTTTCCCTGCCACACTCAACAAGCCACACCCACCAAGCCATGCACACCAAGCCACACCATGCACACCAAGCCATGCCCACAGAACTGGTAGTAATTTTTTTGAATACCACCACTGACCTAGGCTGTCAGTTTTCTAGGTGACAAGTTAGACATCTTCAACTGCTGAGCTACTCCACCACCCCCAAATCCATAAACCAATGAATAAATTTATCCTCATTCTTCCTTTCAATACTAACTGCTTCTTATTCCTTCTCAGTTGAAATGGATGGGATGTAATACACAGAGTAAATTCAAATTTATTTTGATTTCTGGTCCTGTCCTCAATAAATAACTACTTATTTATTTATTGAAGACAAGAAGATTAGAGTGATCTGCCATCACTTTCTTCCATTCCCCACCTCCCTACCCCCACTCCAATTTCCTATTTGGTGTTATGGCTTAAGGATTTCCTGGTGATCTCCCATCCAGGTACTAGCCAGGATGCAAAGGCTTAGGACCATTTGTTTTGGTTGCTGCATAAACAAATTATTGAAACCTATACACAAGAATCTAGTGAACTAACGGTCAGTACTAAGCTGTTGCTAGGTAAAGGCTGATTGGATCCAAGAGTGGGGGAAGCTGGACTTAGATCAGTTGTGGAAACGCAAGGATTCTAAACTGGTGATGTCTTTAACTCCACCCTCCAGCTCTGCCTGCTCTTCTACCCACTTAGCTTTTGCAAGTTTGGTGAGGTGCTGCCACCTAATGGCAAATGCAGGCATACTATTTAACAGACCGTATAGGTAGTTCTCAAATTTTGACCACTTGTCTAGCGACTGTTCGATGTTATGATGGAACTGAAGAAAGCGAGTTACGACTGATCCTTGAATTTCCCATGTTCACACAATAGTGATTCAGGTGCTTGGTAGCTGACATGTATTTATGATGGTTATAGAGCTGTGGGATCATGTGATCACCATTTGCAACCTTGCCAAATGGCCTCTGACCAGCAACATCAATGGGGGAAAGTCAGATTCACTTGATGATCACAGCTAAAAAACGTCATAAAGGTCAGTCCAGCATTATGGACCTTCAGACTGTTGGAAGAAATATCCATCTGGGTTCAGTTCCAAGTGGGGAAAAAGACACTGGAAACATGGAGGCTATTTGGAAAGATGGTTTAATGGTGGACAGGACCACATGGCTTGGAGCTCCAAAGTGAAAAGAATGATTGCATGCTTCAAGATGTTGGGTGAAAGAAAAGAAGGGCTGATATACTGAGAGTGCCTGGGTTTTATACCCTTTGTAGGGATTTGAATTTGAGCTTGCATTCTGATTGTTTGTCAGACTCCCATGGGGCCATGCAGGGGCAACTCTGTAGTCTGTCCTGAGTCCCAGGCTTGGTTGAGCCTTGCTGTTTGATAATGCATTGAAAGGGTTTTTGGCAATTGCTATAGCTTTACCTGGAGATCTTTGTTATGTAAAGTATTCTGACCCAGGCCTTAATGGCCCACCCATTAACAAAGGTGGGGGTGAACTTCTACTTCTGAGATGAGTTTCTGCTTCTGAGTTTCTACTCTTTTTAGAGGAAATATTCTGCCTTTTTAATATTTCCAGGATATTTCATTTTTCTAGGAGAGGATGGATGCTAGCTTCCTACGCTATCATGGAATGGAGAAAAAAGCAAAATGATAGTACCATCATTCTAAGAGAGAACTGATAAGCAGAGTAATAAAAGGGCTTTGGGCAATTCCTATTATAGCTCTACCTGGAGTAGATCTTTGTTATGTAAAATAGATTGGCCCAGGCCAGAGTAATGGTCCATTAGCAAAGGTGGGGGAGGGAGTTTCTGCCTCTTTGAGTTTCTGCTTTTCTTTTTAGGGGAAATATTCTGCCTTTTTAATATTTCCTATGATATTTCATTTTTCTAGGAGAAGGGAGGGTGCTAACTTCCTACAAGACCATGTCATCCTGCCAAGTGTGTAGAATAGGGATCGGCAACTCATGGCTCTGGAGCCATATGTGGCTCTTTCATCCCTCTGCTATGGCTTCCGGTCCCCGGTAAGCTCCACAATTGTTCGGAGTCAGTTAGGACAGGTAGAGGAAAAAGGATGCTGTACTTGGAGGAGATTGTACAAAGGGAGAACCGTACTTCTGGTCAACTCCGGAATTGAACAGGGGACTTCTGGTTAGGACCTTTGTGGCTCTTTGAGTGTTTAAAGTTGCTGACCTCTTGCTGTCCCTTTCTGATAACAATAGCACTTAGATTTATATACTGCTCCATAGGTTTTTATAATACTCTCTGAGCAGTTTAAGGCCCTGTCACACTGACCAACGGATGCAAAACGTTTGTAAAAAGGACACAGCGGAAGAGCAAAATGTTCCATCCGTTGTTATCCACTCTCAAAAGGGGCAAAAATTTGCATAACCAAAACGGATAACACGGAAAGGAACGGACGGGGGCAGGACGCAGGGCGGATGGAAAACGGATGCAGAGCGGAAGCCTAGTCGATGGAAGCGGATGGGAGCGGATGGCACATCCACTAAGCTTCCGGGGGACCTCAGCAAAGCAGACGCGGAATGGATACAGTGGATGCAGAGCGGACGCCAAGCGGATGAAGCGGATGCACAGCGGATGCACGGCGGATGAAGTGGATGCACAGCGGAAGCCGAGTGGATGCACAGCGGAAGCCTAGCGGATGCCTAGCATTCACTTCGCATGCGGGGGGGATTTATTGCGTCAGCCCCACAGATATAAAGGGAAGCAGCTCAGAAGCAGGTCACCATTCAGAGGAAAGACCTGCATCCAGATACATCGAGTGCCTTGCCAGCCTGCCCTCCCTGCATGCCTGCCTGCCAGCCTTGCTGCCAGCCTTGCTGCCTGCCATCCTGCCAGCCTCCCTGCCAGCCTTGCCGTCTGCCTGCCTGCCAGCCTCCCTGCCAGCCTTGCTGTCTGCCAGCCTTGGTGCCTGCCTGCCTGCCAGCCTTCCTGCCAGCCTTCCTCCCAGCCTGCCTACCAGCCTTCCTGCCAGCCTGCCTGCCAGCCTCCCTGCCAGCCAGCAACGCCACAACCATGGGGAAGAAAAGAAAGCCTCAGCCATCTGCTGCCAGCCCTGGCAAGAGGGACAGGGCCACCCTCCCGCGCCCTGGCCCTCACTCTGCTTCTGCTGGGGCTTCTGTAGCACCGCCTCGCTCTTCTGCAGCTGGGGCTTCTGCTGCTTCTGCTTCTGGAGGAGCTGATGATGCTGCTTCTGGCGGTGGTGCTTCTGCTCGTGCTTACTCTGCTGATGCTGCTCCTGGCGGTGGTGCTTCTGCTGGTGCTTACTCTGCTGAAGCTGCTCCTCGTCCTGCTGGTCTTGCTGGTCCTGCTCGTGCTCCTGGACTTGCTCGTACTGCTCGTACTGCTCGTGCTCCTGGTCTTGCTCATCCTGCTCATCCTGCTGGTCCTGCTCGTGCTCCTGGTCCTGCTTGTGCTCCTGGTCCTGCTGGGGCTCCTGGTGCTTACTCTGCTGCTGCTGATCCTGGTCTTGCTGGTGCTGCTGGAGCTGCTGCTGCTGCTGATGATGATCCTGCTGCTGCTGCTGATGATGATGATAATGATGATTATGATCCTGCTGATGATGATCCTGCTGGTGGTGTGGAGGAGCAGCCCCTACAACCTGGAAGCCCCTCTGATGGGGGCCCATCTGGTCCTGCCAAAGGGAGGAAGAGGCATATGCAGGAATGGGAGAGGAGGCAATACTGAATTGAGGAGGAACATGAGGATGAGGTGCTGGAGTGGCTGAGAGAGAATGACTATCTGTGGCAGAAGCGACACCGGCTCTACAGGGACACCAAAAGGAAGCAGGCTGCTTGGAGAGAGAAGGCGGAGAGTCTGGGCTACACATCGGATGTGCTCCTCGGCTGGTGGAAGCATATGCACACCTGGTACGGGAAGCTGCACCTGAAGAAATCTGGCCAGGCCACAGTTAAGCTGACGGACAGAGAGACCTACATCATGGCCAGGTGCAGCTTCCTTGAGGGTGAGATCTGCCACCAAGGAGCAGCAGCAGCCCCTCTCACGACCCTCTCTCTCCGGCAGCCTGTTGAGAGCCAGTCCTCTTCCGGCCTAGAGTCAGTCCCTGTCTCCAGGCAGGTTTCTGTGGAGCGTCCCACGCCGGAGAATCCGCGGACAGCTGTTTTAACCGTGGTGGAGCGTGTGGAGGACTCGTGGAGCGCATGGAGGAGAAAGGAGACGGCACGTCCACCACAGCCCTGCCCGCATCCACCCCCAGCTCCACCTCCACAGAAAGGCAGAGAGCCAGACAGGAGGAGGGGCAGAGCCACACTGTCCTGCTGGAGATCAGGGACACCATCCGGAGCAGCATAGATCTCCTCTCTTAGTTGGTCCACACCGACTCCTCATCCCCAACCACAAGCCCTTCCTCACCTATGTCAACCAGACCCTCACGGACATGGCAGAACCCCAGTACCAGGTGATGAAGGACCAGATCACCAAGCTGCTTCACAACCCTCCAGACCCAGAGGAACCTGCTCCCACCCAGTCCAGGTCTGCTCCTCCACCCCAGGTGATGTCCCTCCCATTCCAAGGCTTTCCACAGGCCCTCACCTACCAGGGCTATAGCTACCAGGAGGTCCAGCAGCACAGGCAGCAGCCCTTCCCAGTCCAGGTACAGAGTCATCGGACGACACCGTTGCCACCGGTTCCACTGATGCCACCGATGCCACCCACGCCACAGATGCCACCAATGCCAGTCCTCACCCAGCTGCAGACCAGACAGCCCCACTACACTGCTCCTTCCTCCACCCCACAGCCAAGCCCGGCCTCAGTACACCTGTCCTCGGTACTGGGGTGACACCCCATGGCATGGAGGAAGGAG
Organism: Laticauda colubrina; assembly: GCA_015471245.1. NCBI lineage: Eukaryota > Metazoa > Chordata > Lepidosauria > Squamata > Elapidae > Laticauda > Laticauda colubrina. The sequence continues at coordinate 21,373,098 of BLBF01000036.1, read as the reverse complement.
CTCTCAACATCACGGGGCTGAGCCAGCTGTCCGAGGACTTCCTCAACACACCATCACTGTTGTCCTCTCGGGGCCAGGCACCCCAATGACGCTTCAGACCAGCACTCCAGCACCAGCCACCTCCACAGCACCTGGACCTTTCACCCCTGAGACTGGGCACATCTCAGAGTGACCAATAAGAGTGCCAGAGACTGTGTGGCTACCTGTAGACTTTATTTGGACACTTGACTTGGGTCATTTTTCTTTTACAGCTTGTTATTAATAAAGTTTGTCTTTGCTTCACACACTTGCTTCATTTATATTTTTTTAATAAAGTCTTGGTGGAAACTTTTAGAAATAGTTTAAGCCTTTGCATGCTTGTGGGATGGGTAAGGATAGCAGTGGGATGGGAAGGGATACCTTTGGGATGGGTAAGGATAGCAGTGGGGTGGGCAGGGATACCTTTGGGATGGTTAATAACTGTGGGATGGGCAGGGATACCTTTGGGATGGGTTAAGATAGCTGTGGGATGGGTTGAGATAGCTGTGGGGATAGATAAACCTCCAGTGCAAGCATAGTGGGACTGTATGGTCCACACTCCCAGGTGCCACATCTATGGCCCTTCATTATCAATAACAATGTAAGCATTGATCCACACATGTCAACATAAACGCAACTCTTTATTAAATGCCCTGTACATTGTAAGCCCACTCAACATACATGGCATAATCTCATCAGTGTTATGAGACAGGCTGAAGGAAGCATCCATTAATCATCTATCATCCTGTCTTGCCACTCCACTGCTCCAGCTGGGGAGTTGCACCAGTGTTTCAGGAGGCTGCGCTGCTTCTTCCCTTCATGTGAGGCTCTGTTGGGGCCTTGCACATCCTCAGTGTCTATCAGGTTTTGCCCTTGCCTCCATTCCCCAGGCTCCATGTCCCCATTGCCTTGTTGGAGGTCCACGAGCCTGTTCTGCAACACTGGGTAGCAGGTGCACATGAGATTGTGCAGGATGCAGCAAGCTTCCACGATCCTCCTCATGGTCTCTGGGCGATGCTGCATGGTGGTGAGAAGTACCTGGAACCTGTTGGCCAGGATGCCAAAGGTATTCTCCACCACCCGCCTTGCCCTGGACAGCCTGTAGTTGAAGATCCTCTCTTCACGGGTGAGGAGTCTGGAGGTGTAGGGCTTTATGAGGTAGGTTCTGAGGGAGAAGGCGTCATCCCCCACGATGAAGTAGGGCACATCTTGTGTGTCGTTGGGCAGGGGGTCTGAATCTGGGAAGCCCATGATGAGGTTGCGTTCCTGCCCCTCCTTGAGATGACTGGCATTGTATACCTGGGCATCTGAACATGAGCCGTTGCCTGAAGCATCGATGTACATAAACTTGTAGTCAGCATCGACCATAGCGAAGAGGATGATGCTGAAGAAGCCCTTGTAGTTGAAGTAAGTGGACCCTGACTTGGCTGGAGATTTGCAGGCCACGTGCTTGCCATCTATGGCTCCAACGGTGTGGGGGAAGTTCCATCTCTGATGCCACTGCTCTGCAACTTTCTTCCATCCTTCTTCAGTGGAGGGGCACTGGAGGAGCTCCTCCAGGTATGCTTCGATGATGGCCTGCACCACTTCTCTGACCACAATGCTGATGGTGTTGTGTGGCACCCTCCAGCCGTACTGCATGCTCCTGTTGGTGGTCCCTGAGGCCAGGTGGCGCATAGTCAGTGCCACCTTGAGCCCAGCGTCCAGGCTGGGGTGGAATTTGGTGCTCTGCTTGGTCAACCTGGGTGTCAGCCGCTGCACAACTTCATCAAACATGACTGGAGGCATCCTCATGAAGTTCTGGAATGCACGAGGGTCTTCGCTCCTGAGCTCCACCATCAGCTTGTTGTACAGTCTGTACTCTGCTCTTCTCCCGATCCATCTTTGGACCCAGACGCTTCTTGGACGCCTCCTTTTCTTCCCGTAGTAGAGTTCACAGAGCCTGTAGATGGCTTCGCACTGTTGCAGAACGATGGTGGCTACCAAAAGGAATTTGTTACAATCCATGGTGGACATGGCTGGATGTTGTGGAAGAGCAAGAGGCAGATGAAGGCTTCAGAGGTCTGCACAGCTGGGCTGCTGGTCTGAAAGTGAGACCCAGGTGAGTTGCTCCCCCTTTTTATAGGCAATATAGGTTTTTCCCTATGTGTCCTTTTGCATCCTCTAGGCATCCTCTAGACATCCTTAATATCCAAGATAGGTCCCCTCTGCGAACGTTTTTTCCGTTTTAAATGCTTTCTTTGCATGCTGCATCCGCTTTCATCCTTTCTCCGTCCGTCCTACTAACGCTGCGCGTCCATTCCTCTTCCTCCCTGCATCCGTTTACTGCTGGAATGGATGCGAGTTGCGCGGATGCGCAGCAGATGCCTGGCAGATATAGCAGATGCGTAACGGATGCAGAACGGTTGTCCCCCGTATGCCTAGCAGATGCAGAACGGATGCATTGGATACATTTTCCGCTCAAAAGTTTTGAGCAGCTCAAAACCTTCTGAGTGGATGAAATGTCAATAGACAGATGCTGGACGGATTGAGAGGAAGCAAAACGGAGGCAGTGAGTACAGAACGGAAGTATCGCGTTAACCAACGGATGGCAAGTTTTTCTCTCCGTTTTACATCCTCTTTCCGTCCGTTGGTGCAGTGTGACAGGGGCTTTACCAATGTCAGTATATTGCGCCCCCCCCCCCAACAATCTGGCTCCTAATTTTACTGACCTTGGAGGGATTGAAGGCTGAGTCAAGTTTCAGCTAGTCAGGATCGAACTCCTGGCTGTGGGCACAGTTATCCTGCATTGTATTGATCACTCATGGATAGCAGCTTTTCTCAGATTAGCCTGTTTAAGCTTTTCTAAATAAAACTGTTCCACATTACAGATTTTTTTTTTTTTAAAGAGTTTGGAAATCTTGCAGACACTATCCATCAAGAATGAGGCCATTATTATTAGGAAGATAAGTGGTCTCCTTTGTACACATCACCTTTCTTTGCAATTTTTTTCTTGACCTATGGAGGGCAGCAAAGAACAAGAAAACCAATTTTCAAGGTAAGTATGGTTGCTGAATCTTCATTGTCATTTGGGATTTGATTTATAAGGTTTTAAATTTTCATTTTAGGGGAACAGTAGGCCTTCTGCCTGCTTGTTTATAAATTACAGCTAGAGGCTTCTGGTTATACATATCTGAAAGCAAAACAGAATATATGCCCCATTATGTAGCTTAATGAGCAAGCAAATGGCCCGCTCAATAAATGTACAGGCACCTCTAAGCCTTGTTTGTAATTGCTTCTCTGCTTTTCTCTCTGGCCTATTTCCCCCTTCTCTTCTTGGATCCAATTTCCTTTCCAGCCTTGCATTTCAAAGTTCACAAGATATGACTCATATATGAGATCTGGTATATTGTGATATACGGATTTGACATCTCAAGAGAAGAAAGACAATCAACTAGAAAAAAAAAAAAAGATTTGTACACCCCACCCATAAACAAAAAAATATCACTTTGTATATTGTTGGAAGAAATGTCCATCTGGGTTCATTTCCAAGTGGGGAAGAAATATACTGGAAACAAGGTGACTGCTTGTAAAGAAGGTTTATTGTTGAACAGGATGGGTTCCTGGGCAGAAAAAGGAGATGCTGAGACTCCCTGGGTTTTACACCCTCTCTAGCTTTGAACTTCCTAGGGCATAGGAAGAGTATCCTGACTGGTTATCGTCAGAGGTCATAGCTAACTCTATAGGTTGCCTGTATGCTAAGTTTGGTTGACTCTTGCTGGGTGATGATGTTATGAAAGAAATTTGGGCAATTCCTATTATGGCACTGCCTCAAAGAGGTAGATCTTTGTTATGTAGAATAGACTGGCCCAAGCCTTAATGGTCCATTAACAAAGATAGGGGGGCTGAGTTTTTGCCTCTCTGAGTTTCTACTTCTCTTTTAGGGGATATATTCTGCCTTTTTAATATATCCTAACATTTCATTTTCCTAGGAGAGGGGTGGGTTTTAACTTCTTACAATATTAAGCCATCTTTTGTTGCCTTAGACCAGTATTTCTAAGCCTTGACAGATGTGTAGACTTCAATGCCCAGAATTCTTGCCGGTTTGCTGGCTGGAGAATTCTGGGAGTTTACTGGCTGGGGAATTCTGGGAATTGAAACACATCTTAAAAATTGCCAAGGGTCTTCTCTTCTCTTCTCTTCTCTTCTCTTCTCTTCTCTTCTCTTCTCCCTTCCCTTCCCTTCAATGGTGTGAGTCAAATTTTTTTACTACCAGTTCTGGGGGCATGGCTTGGTGGGCGTGACACAGGAAGGATGCTGCAAAATCCCATTCCCTCCCCATCCCACTAACCTGCTTTCTCCTGCGCAGGGCAACTAGAGAAGACCCAGCCGATCATCTGGGACTTGGGAGGCAGAGAATAGATGGGGGCAGGGCCAGTCAGAGGTGGTATTTGCCGGTTCTCTGAACTACACAAAATTTACGCTACCGGTTCTCCAGAACTGGTCAGAATCTGCTGAATACCACTTCTGATTCCATTCCATTCCATTCTATTCTATTGAGTGAGTTTGCTCTTAGTTTATATTCTTATATTGTGTCAGTTTTCATGGGGGTGGTCTTAAAGGTCTAAAACATACGATGAATGGTTACAGGAACTGGACATGGCTCATCTAGGAAAGAGAAGGATCAGGGGAGACATGATAGCAGTGTTCCAGTGTTTGAGGGACTGCCACAGAGAGGAAGGGGTCAAGCTATTTTCCAAAGCACTTGAAGGTCAGACAAGGAATAATGGATGCAAAGTGAGAGATTCACTCTGGAAATAAGGATAAACTTTCTGACAATGAGAACAATCAACCAATGGAACAGAAATTGTCCTCGGAAGTTGTGGGAGTGCCATCACTTGAAACTTTCAAGGAGAGATTGGACTGCCATTTGCCAAAAATGGTATAGGGTCTCCTGTTTGGGTGGTGGGGGTTGGACTAGATGACCTACAAGGTCCCTTCTGTTACAATTTAACATTCTTGTAATACCTAACCTGATTAGCTGAAACAAACTGCACTGTGATTGGCCAAGACGTACAACGGTGATTGGTTAGTAAGGAATCTCCCATGATTGGACGAACCGATTGCGGGAGATTCAGAAAGCTGTCATTGGGTGAGAGCCACCGGCTAGCTCTATAAGAAGAGCTGCCGCAGCTCGCTAAAGGAGATACAGATCTATACCTTGAATAAAGAGCTGAAGTTACGCTGGTCTCCTGTCTCCTGAATTCCCTTGCTTCTACACCTTCCAACTCTGTTAATCTTACCTTCCTCATCTGTTTAGAAAATGATTCCACTGATTAGTCTTTGGAGAGACAGGGAAATATTCAGTGTTCTTCTCGGGAGAAGTAGTATTTTCTTTCTGCACAACTTCCCTGGAGGACGATAATGTTAAAAATGTAGTTGGATGAGCAGGTTGTCAAACAGATTGTCTCATACAATCTGTTGAGACGGGGATTGTCTGAATCCCCACCAAGATTTTTTTTTAATGCATTTATAAACATTACATTATATACCTGCATCCCAGTTCAATCACCTACTTGACAGAGCATTGGATATTTCTGTTTATTTTGCAGTTCTTTTCTTTCCCCCAGCTATATAATTCAGGTATGCAGTTACATTGTACATTAAGAGTTCAAAATTTAGGTCTAGATTTTAATAAACAATAATTACAATTACAATAAACCATAATCAGAAAGATTCAACAGGCTTCTGAGTAGAAGAGAGACCTGTTCTTCATATGTTTTAGTCTCCAGTCCCCTCCCTCCTTCCCTCCCTCCCTCTCTCTTTCTTTCTTTCTCTCTCTGTTGTTCTAAAGACCCACTTCAGTAATCCATGGCCAGTAACTACTTACATTAAACTGACTTTCCTAATTGATGGAAAGCCTTTAAATTAATTCGTGAAGAAGAGCTGGCCAGTTTCCAGCAGGACATTTATTCTTTGTTGTGTTCCTTTGGCTTAAGGTGGTGTTCTAAACTGTCTCAGTTTATCGATCTCTGCTGATGTCTGGTTTTCTGGATGATGTTTTTTGCAGCAAAATTGATGTCAGGTGTTCTCTTTCCTCCAGCACTTTCCTCAGCTTGGAGGAATTGAAATCCAGTTTGCCAAGGCCAGCCATACACAGCCATCAATCCTCATTTCACGTAGCTTAATACCTTGGCAGTGGGATTTTTTTTTTTCTTTCCTGGCAGCCCTGGCCTCCAAACAAATGTTTTTGTTCATGGTACATCACTTCATCTTCATTTAATATGATTAAGTAAAAGTCCATCAGCATAACTAGCATCTCCGGAAAAACCAGCCGGGAACAAATTCCTTTAATCTAAGTATTACTATTAAAAGAAGATTTTACAACGGTTAAAAAAAAAAAACTCCTCAAAAACACAAAGAAGAAGTAGAAAAGAAAAAAGAACTTAGACAAGGGTAAGGGAAACAAAGTGAAAGAAAAGAAAAAGAAACAAAATCTAAATAAGTCATTTTTGAACTTCTTTGCAGCAAAGAGAGGAATAACCATTCCACTCTCTTATATTTATGTATCTTGTTGTGGGGCTACTCTTTACAGATTAATAGAATTGGAAAGGACCTTGTAGGTCATCTAGTTCAACTCCCCCATCCAAGCAGGAGACCCTACACCAGAAGTCTCCAAACATGGCAACTTTAAGACTTGTGCATTTCAACTCCCAAAATTCTCTTTAGTGATTCATTCTCCCAGAGAATTTTGGGTGTTGAAGTCCACAAGTCTTAAAGTTGCCAAGTTTGGGGACCCCTGCTCTACACCATTTCTGACAAATGGCAATCCAATATCTTCAGGCTTCTCTTCTTCCCATAGATCAGTGTTTATCAACAATGGCAATTTTAAATTGTGTGGACTTCAACTCCCAGAATTCCCCAGCCAGCAGGGAAGTCTGGGAATTGGAAGTCCACATGGTTTACAGTGGCCAAGGTTGAGAAACCTTCACAATGACAAACATTTTTCATCAATAAATCCTGAAATCATCTGTTCAATTTTATTCCATTTTCAGCAAAAAGTTCATAAAAGGTTTCCAATCTTGTAGAAAAGTCATTGTAGTTCTTTCTTGACAAATTAACCAGTTTATTAGCCATTTCTGTGTACTTAGCCACTTTCATGAAGCATTCATTCATTATTGGTTTTTCTGCAGTCCACTGTGTTTGTTCATATAATAAACTCCTTGCAGTTGTCATATACATGTAGTTCTCAATGTACGACTAATGGAGCCTCCCATTACAGTCATATGTTGCAACAGACAAAACACAAAACCTGATTTTATGACCTTTTGTGCAGCAGCTGTTAAGTGAACCAACATGTCAGACCTGCTCCATTTTGCTCTCAGGAAGGTAAGACTTGTGACTCCATTTAGTTGAAGCAAAAGGAACTTTTATTGAAAGAAACTGGTTGTAGCAAAATCAGGCAGAATCTCTGTTTCTCTGCAAAAAAAAGAGAGCTATTATTATTTCCAACTCCCAATCCCTCCCCCCATTACGAGTTCCCCCAGCCAGTCAATGTGATATTGGTATGATGTTTTGAGAAATTCTCAGGTGGGAAACTGGTAACAGTTTCATTCCATTCTCAAGGCAAGTGGCCTGGAGGATCGGGGTACAAGCCAATTTGGTTTGTTTAAAAAAAACATTTTATTAGATTATAAGATACAAAATGCAAAAGTAAATAGGAGGAAAAAGGGGGAAGAGGAATAAGGAAGGGTTGGAAAAAAGAAAAAAAAGTGTTGAGTTCCAACTCCTTCTGCTGCAGTAAAATAAAGCATTAACATCAAACCACAACTTTTTGCTTTTTCATAATAATATAAACCAGCCATTTCTCTAAGCATCTATCAGTTGAGTTGGTAAACCCCAAAATCAAAATTTCATTTTTTTCCACTTCAAGCACCAAGTTCAGAAGCAGTCCCCATGTGGCAACAAAGGTACTTATATTTTTTTTCTTTAATCAAAATGTTCAATTTAGTCATTTCAGCCAACTCCATCAACTTTTGCAGCCATTTGTCCATGGTGAGAATCAAAGTATCCTTCCATTTGTGTGTGTACAGTAAGTAGTCAATGGAAGGCAGGTTGGTAGTTTTTTTTTTTTTTTTTTGCAGTCCTAATTACTCTCTAGAGTCTGTGTCTATCCTGTTGGGTTGCAGAACCAAACCAAACAGTTATAGAGATGCAGATGACAGACTCAATAATTCCTAAATCAGCAGCTACTTGGGCAGCTTGAGCTTTCTGAGTTGGCGCAGAAAGAACATTCAGTACAAGTTGCTTTTCTTATATTGTGGATCACTCCTTTGTTTTATTCCATATAACTATTCTGTTCATGTTTTGCACAAACAGAATCTCATTGTTTTTCCATCACAAACTTTTCAAAAATCTATGTTTCTTTTAATCCGGCACTAAAGCAAAAGTAATGGTTTGGGGATAGTATACATCTGACAGCTGGCACAATATTTTTCAGCTGAGTTTTTGCGAAGTGAGTTGGGTTGATGCTTCTCTGGACTAGGAGAAAACTGAAAGGGGAAATATTGGAGGGTTTATTTATTTATTCATTAACTTTTTATGTCTCCCACCTCCTTTGTAAGGTGACTCTGCGCTGCACAAGGGCAACATAAAATCAATGCACAAATATCTCCTGATTGTGATGCTTTTGAGTGCCATTAAATGTAGCTGCTCAAATTTCTATTCCAATAACATGGTACCCTGATGATCATCAATGGAATGCCATGGGTGCCATATTGCCTGCAACAGGTCGTCCTTGACTTACAGCAGTTCATTTAGTCATGGTTTGAAGTTACAATGGCACTGAAAAAAAAAGTGACTTTTGACCATTTGTCACACTTATGACCATTGCAGCATCCCTATGATCAGGCGATCAAAATTCAAACACTTGGCAACTGATTCATATTTATGACCATTGCAGTATCTCAGGGTCACGTGATCCCCTTTTGCAACCTTCTGACAAGCAAAGTCAATGGGAAAGTAAGATTCACTTAACAACCAGGTTACTAACTTAACAACTGCAGTGATTCACTTAACAACTGTGGCAAGAAAGGTCATAAAATGGGGCAAAACTCACTTAACAAAAGTCTCACTCAGCCACGGAAATTTTTGGCTCAATTATGGTCATAAGTCAAGGACTACCTGTACGGTATTAATAATGCGGCATTTTCACTCCATAGCACTGATTTCTGTGTCAAGGTGGCCCAGCCTTTCTTTTCCTTATCTAAGAGAGAAACCAACCTCATAGGAAATTAAATCAAATTTCTTAGAATAAAGGTATCAGGGTTCCAAATAATAGATCCATTGCAAGGAAAAACTCCGATGCAGGTGGATTCCTCAAAGAATACTTTTATTGGAATTATCATATTGGCACATATCTGGTGAAAACTGATTCTGAAGGATTCCTCAGTTTTCACCTAATTAAAAGAGAAAATTTTCCCCCAAATGCCAAACCATCAGTCACATGGTCCAATCATGATGCTGTATGGTTGCCTGGTGACATCACTCCTCCTTCTTCTGGCCAGGTGGTGAGAATGTCCTTGGTTCTGTTGAAAGGCTGTCAAAGTGCCTTTCTTCCAAGGATTCGAATTTTCCTGCTGGGAGAGCTCTGGCGCAAGGATACGGACAACTGCTTGAAAGCTGGATCTTTTTATTTTTCTGGAAGGCGAGAGACAGCGAGGCTGTGTTCTTGGGGCTAGCTAGCTAACTTCGAATGGTTTTTATACCTTTTTTTCCTTTTGTGTATGAATGTTCATTTAGTGTTTAATGTTTAATGTTTAGATATTAAAATCCTGTCAGAGTTTATTTTTCACCAGAAGGCAAACTTAGTGAGGTGTAGAAAATAAACTCTGCGGGGTGGCTTGATTGTATTATTGGTTCTTTCCTAATTTCTTTTACCTTTATAATGGTTTTTCTATTTGTTTTTCGGCAATCTTCTGTCTGTTTCCTTTGTAATTTATTTTGTGTCTTTTGTCTGTTTGTTTTGCTGATTTGGCATGTCCTGTGTTTGTAAGGGTTTTCTTTTCCTTGTTTCCCTAGCTTTCTTAATTATTTGGCTTTTGTCTAAGGGGCTTCTTTTAATAACTTTTGTTTGATTTCTTTTCCTATGCAAGTTTGTTTTATGGCTGGTCTGATGTTCCCTTCAGGCTTTTCCTGCTTGGGTGACACCACTGTCCTCGTGAAGTTCTCTTTCCACAGTTCCCAAGAGAATCTTGTTTTGACAATACAAAGTCAGCTATTTCTAATCCCCATCCCTGTCCCTCAGCCAGTGGTGGGATTCAATTTTTTTTACTACTGGTTCTGGGGGCATGGCTTGGTGGGTGTGACAGGGGAAGGATACTGTAAAATCTCTATTCTCACCCCACTCCCGGGGGACAGTTACTGCAAAATCCCCATTCCCTGCCCACCCACTAATCTGCTTTCCAGCTCCGTTCTCCTGTGCAGGGAGGGCGACAAAAGGAGACCCAGCCGATCAGCTGGGACTTGGGAGGTAGATAATAGATGGGGATGGAGCCAGTCAGAGGTGGTATTTGCTGGTTCTCTGAACTACTCAAAATGTCCACTACTGGTTCTCCAGAACTGCTGAATACCACCTCAGCCCTCAGCTCTAGTATGGTAGCACTGAAGCTCCAAGATGGCTTTGGCCAGGCCAGCTTTAGGGTTGATAATAGGAGGAGATATGAAGTCCATTTTACTTTAAATTTGAAAAAACAAATATTTCTTGTTAAGTAAAAAAATAAGAATTTTAGAATGCCTAATTTGATAAGTGAACAGCAGCTGGTAGCTTGGTCAAGAAGAGAAAAAGGATAATTCCTAAATAAGAATAATGCTATTTTAGGCCACAAGATGGTGATATAATCAAAACATAGCAGATCAGGGTGTTAGTGAAGGAAGAAAGATTCTAATAATAAATTTTGACCCAAAGAGGTTAATGATAAAATCAAGAATGCACACACTAATTTGATGAAGGATAATAAAAAGACTTTAGCACAACAGAGTCAAACAGATTAAACTTAATATAGCATCTTTAGAAATAACCTGGGCATGGCTAGTCTAGTGAAGAGAAGGACCAGGGGAGACATGATAACAGTGTTCCAATATTTGAGGGGCTGCCATAGAGGAAGGGGCCAAGCTATTTTCCAAGATACCCGAAGGCCAGACAAGGATTAATGGATGGAAACTGAACCAGGAGAGATTCAACCTTGGAATTAAGGATACATTTTCTGAACGATCAACCAATGGAACAGAAGTTGCCCTCAGAAGTTGTGGGAGCACCATCATTTGAGACTTTCAAGAAGAGATTGGACTCCCATCTGTCAGAAATGGTGTAGGGTCTCCTGCTTGGGTGAGGGATTAGACTAGATGACCTGCAAGGTCCCTTCCAACTCTGTTAAATCTGTTAATCTGTAAAACAGATGGCAAATATGTGCTAGGTAGCCTGTTTCTTGAAAAAATCCTCCCTGTTTCAGCTTTTCCTGGATGTAGGTTTTCTGTGTATTCTCATTACGTTCTGAAGAAATCAGTAGGATTCCAGTTCTTTTTCCATCTTTGGTCCACAGATTCTTTCTTATTTTTTAAAGAAAATGTTAACAATATTTTTATAATAAGCTTTTTGGTATCTCTCTCTTTGTAAGTAAGTAAACAAAATAGAATTTCTGCATAAAATAGGATGTGGACATGACTACCTAAAAAAATCATGTCAAGCTCCCTAATCCTAGAAGTCCATGAGAGCCTTACAGATTAAAAGAAGGATGTTATGATATGTACAGAATAACACTTGAGGAACAAGGATATGCACATGGAAACATTTATGAGAGCAGTTATGAATAATTATTCAGCCACACTCAGATACACTAAATTGATTTAAAGTTTACTTTGAGAAATAGCATAGTCCAATAAACAGTCCAGGTCATATATGTTTTACAGTCCAAAGAATATCCAATTACAAAGTCTTCTTACCGGTTGTCTTTGTCATTTACAGTAAACAAAAATGTCAAAGTATAAGCACAGCAGAGAACCTTAGATAGCAATAGAATGTCAGAGATACAGAATTTCAGAGAGAGCAAGCCATGATATCTAGCTCCCTCTTATGGCAATTTACAATAAAATCAACCAATCGGAACATAGTACAAATCAATACAGTAACTTTGTCTTAAAGCTACAAACATACATTTTTGGTTTATATATTGCCAATCCAACTAATTTGTGGACAGATTCCTAACATTTTCCCCTTTGGTGTAGTCAATATATAATACGTTACATCTTTAAACCATAATTCTCACAACACTCTTTATGCTTAATTGCACCTTGAGCTTTCGTGAAATGATCTGCAATATTATGTTCAGTCATGCAGTATTCCAACTGTGTTAATTTATTTTGAAGACACTGTCTAACGTTCAAATATCTCAAATCAATATGTTTAGACCTTGTTTTAAGAGCTAAATTAATAGCCATATTAATTGCAGATTGATTGTCTTCATAAACAATAAACGGATCACCTACAGTAATTCCAATATCCTTCAACAATTGTTTATAATATATGTATTCTGTACACATTAACAATAAACATGAGAATTCTGCTTCCATAGTGGATAAACTAATATGTTGTTGCCTAATAGACTTCTACCCTATAAAAGGCTAGGTCCCACTGACCGATGGACACAAAACGTATGCATAAAGGACACAGCGGACAAGCAAAATTTTGGGGGTGGCTCCATCCATTGTCATCCGCTCCCAAAAGTGGTGAAAATTTGCATAAACAGAATGGAATAGAACAGAAAAGAACGGACGTGGGTAGTATGTAGCGGGGATGTTAAACGGATTCTCATGTTCTCAGAAGCAGAATTCTCATGTTTATCATTAATGTGTACAGAATACATATATTATAAACAATCGTTGAAGGATATTGGAATTACTGTGGGTGATCCGTTTATTGTTTATGAAGACAATCAATCTGCAATTAATTTAGCTCTTAAAACAAGGTCTAAACATACTGATTTGAGATATTTGAACGTTAGACAGTGTTTTCAAAATAAATTAACACAGTTCATAGGAAGCCTAGCAGATAACAGCGCATGGAAGCGGATGACACCTCCGAAGGGGTTCCGGGGGAGAATTGCGAAGCGGACGCATAGCGGAAGGGGCGGATGCATAGCGGATGAAGCAGATGCATCACGTACACCTATAGGAAACAAAGGGGATGCCGTGTGGATGTATATCGGATGCAAAGCATTCACTGCACATGCAGGGAGTATGAATTGTGTCAGCTCCATGGATATAAAAGGATGCAGCATGCATGCAGTCAGCATACAGGGGAAAGACGTGCAGCCACATACATCTAGCAGAAACACAATGGTTCATCAGTCAGGCAAGAAGAGGAAGCCGATTAATTTTAAGTCCTGCTACTGCTCCAAATTGTTCTATTTCTTTAATCAATTTTTGTCCTCTTTCAATTGGATCCTCAATGAAAAAAACCAAATCGTCAGCAAATGCTTGTAATTTGAATTCTTTTGATTTAATCTTTAGACCTTTTATCTCTGAATTTTGTATAATCTTAAGGGCCTGTCACATAGGCCAACGGATGCAAAAAGTATGTAAAAAGGACACAGTGGACGAGAAATTTTTCCATCTGTTGTTATCCACTCTCAAAAATGCCCCAAATTTGCACAAACAGAGTGGACAACAACGGAAAGGAACGGACGGGGGGAGGATGTAGCCAGGATGTAAAGTGGATGCTCCATGGAAGCCTAGTGGATGGAAGCAGATGGAAGTGGATGGCACATCCGCAGGGCTTCTGGGTGAGCACAGTGAAGCGGACACGCAGTGGAAGGAATGGATGCAGAGTGGATGCCGAATGGATGAAGCGGATGCATCACAGAAGCCTAGCGGATGCCTTGCGGATGCAAAGTGCTCACTGCGCATGTGGGGAGGATGCATTGCGTCAGCCCCGCGGATATAAAAGGATGCAGCTGGCAAGCAGGTCACCATTCAGAGGAAAGACTGCTGCCAGACACAGCTCCAGCCAACAACCATGGGGAAGAAGAGGAAGCCTGTGCCATCTTCTGCCAGCCCTGGCAAGAAGGACAGGGCCACCATCCCACCCCCTGGCCCTGACTCTGCTTCTGCTGGGGCTTCTGCTGCTGGGGCTGACTCTGCTGGTGCTGGGGCTTCTGCTGGTGCTGCTCCTGGTGCTGGGGCTTTTGCTGATGCTTACTCTGCTGGCACTACTCCTGGTGCTGGGGCTTCTGCTGGGGCTTACTCTGCTGGCGCTGCTCCTGGTGCTGGTGCTTCTGCTGGTGCTTACTCTGTTGGTGCTGATCCTGGTGCTGGTGCTTCTGCTGGTGCTTACTCTGCTGATGCTGCTCCTGGTCTTGCTGGTGCTGCTGGTGCTACTGGTGCTGCTGGTGGTTACTCTGCTGGTGGTGCTGGTGGTGCTGGTGGTGCTGGTGGTGCTGCTGGTGCTGCTGGTGCTGCTGGTCCTGCTTTTGCTGCTACTGTTGTTGTTGCTGCTGCTGGTGATGGTGGTGTGGTGGAGCAGCCCCTAGAACCTCGAAGCCCCTCTGATGAGGGCCCAGAAGGCCCTGCCAGAGGGAGGAAGAGGCATAGGCAAGAACGGGAGAGGAGGCAATACTCCATCGAAGAGGAACATGAGGATGAGGTGCTCAAATGGCTGAGGGAGAATGAGTACTGATGGCGGAAGGGACACAGGCTCTATCGAGACACCAAGAGGAAGCAGGCTGCTTGGAGAGAGAAGGTGGAAAGCCTGGGCTACACTTCGGAGGTCCTCCTTTGGTGGTGGAAGCACATGCACACCTGGTACGGGAAGCTGAACCTCAAGAAGTCTGGCCAGGCTACAGTCAAGCTCACCGACCGGGAGACCTACATGATGGCCAAGTGCAGCTTCTTGGAGGGTGAGATCCGCCACTGAGGAGTAGCCCCTCTGTCTACCCTCTCTCTCAGGCAGCCCACAGAGAGCCAGTCCTCTTCTGGCCAAGAGTCAGCTCCTGTGTCCAGGCAGGTATCTGTGGAGCGTCCCACGACGGAGACCCCCCAGACAGCTGCACTCCCCGTGGTGGAGCGCATGGAGGAACCCCTGATGCAGTGGGAGCAAGGAGAGGGCACTTCCACCAGAGACCAACCCACCCCCACCCCCAGCTCCACCTCCACAGAAAGCAGGCAGAAAGCCAGACTGGAGGGACAGAGCCACACTGTCCTACTGGAGATCAGGGACACCATCAAAAGCAGCGTAGATCTCCTCTCTCAGCTGGTACACCCCGACAAACCATCCTCAGACTGCAAGCCCTTCCTCACCTACGTCAATCAGACCCTCATGGACATGTCCGAATCACAGTACCAGGTGATAAAGAAGAGGATCACCGGTCTTCTGCAAAACCCTCCTGACCCAGCTGAACCTATTCCGACCCAATCCAGGTCTGTTCCTCCACCCCAGGTGATGTCACAGCCCTTCCAAGGCTTTCCACAGGCCCTCCCCTACCAAGGCTATGGCTACCAGGA
The DNA here is from genome assembly GCA_015471245.1 of Laticauda colubrina. Lineage (NCBI taxonomy): Eukaryota > Metazoa > Chordata > Lepidosauria > Squamata > Elapidae > Laticauda > Laticauda colubrina. The sequence goes on along the minus strand of BLBF01000036.1, from coordinate 21,357,546 downwards.
GGTCAAGCAGCACAGGCAGCCTTCCCAGTCCAGCCACAGGTTCATTGAACACCACCTATGTCACTGATGCCACTGACACCACAGATGCCACTCATGCCACAGATGCCACCCACGCCACAGATGCCACCCACACCTCGCCTTGCTCACCTGCAGACCAGACAGCCCCACAGCCAAGCCCGGCCTCAGAACATCTTTCATCGGTCTTGGGATTGACACCCCATGTCACGGAGGAAGGGGCTCTCAACATCACAGGACTGAGCCAGCTCTCTGAGAGCTTCCTCCACACACCATCCCCTGTTGTCCTCTCGAGGCCAGGCACCCCAATGGCGCCTCAGACCATCATTCCAGCAGCAGCCACCTCCACAGCACCTGGACCCTTCACCCCTGAGACAATGGGCACACCTCAGAGTCACCAAGAAGAGTGCCAGAGACTGGGTTGCTACCTGTTGACTTTAACTTTGCTTGGGACACTAGCTGTGCAATGGGCAGGGATACATGTGGGATGATTAATAGCTGTGGGATAGATAAACCTCCAGTGCAAGCATTATGGGACTGCATGGTCCACCCTCCCAGGTGCCACAGGTGGCCCTTTATTATCACAAACAATTTAATCATTCATCAACATTCATAAACACAACTCTTTATTAAATGCCCTGTTCATTGTAGGGCCACTCACCATACATGGCATAATCTCATCAGTGTGATGAGACAGGCTGAAGAAGCATCCAATTAGCATCTACTATCCTGTCTTGGCACTCCACTGCTCCAGCTGAGGAGTTGCACCAGTGTTTCAGGAGGTTGCGCTGCTTCTTCCCTTCACGTGAAGCTCTGTTGGGGCCTTGCACATCCACAGTGTCTATCAAGTTTTGCCCTTTCCTCCATTCATCAGGCTCCATGTCCCCATTGCCTTGTTGGAGGTCCACAAGCCTGTTCTGCAAGACTGGGTAGCGGGTGCGCATGAGATTATGCAGGATGCAGCAAGCTTCCACGATCCTCCTCACGGTCTATGGGCGATGCTGCATAGTGGTGAGAAGTACCTGGAACCTGTTGGCCAGGATGCCAAAGGCGTTCTCCACCACCCACCTTGCCCTGGAGAGCCTGTAGTTGAAGTTCCTCTCTTCACAGGTGAGGCATCTGGAAGTGTAGGGCTTCATGAGGTAGGTTCTGAGGGAGAAGGTGTTGTTAAGCCTGGGTTCCCCAACCAGGGTTAGGTAGACAAGCTAAACAGAATGTGCAGCGTTAGTCAGATAGGCACACAGATAAATGAGTGAGCTAAGCTTGTATGTTTATTAACATACAGTAAAAATAACAGATACGCTTGTGCTATCAAGAATATATTTTATTCCAGTATAAGTTCATGGCATAGTCAAATAACAGTCCAATATTCATTTACCATGTAGTCAGTCCATTCAGGGATATTCAGTTAGCAAAGTCCATGTAGAATATCCTATGTCAGTTCACTTACAAAATCAGTCCTTTGTTGTCTCTCCCGTTCGAGCAATGCAGTCTTGATTCCAAGCAGTAATCAGGGATCATCAAAGCCAGAGAGAGTGAGAGCAAGCCGTAGTCTTGCTACTTTTATATTGTTTTCTTAGCCACTCCTTTAATTGCTATTTCACAGTTAAAGCTGTATACACTCTAACATACACTAACTATGCTTCATAGTTATTATTTCACCTAAACCAGTTAGGGTAAACAATGTTATCCCTAACATTCTCCCCATTTAGGTTACATAATAACTATGAATCATTTACATTTTTAAATTATATTTTTCGCAACTTTCTTTAAACCTAGTTGCTCCTTGAGCTTTTGTAAATTGGTCTGCAATGTTTTCTTCTGACATGCAGTATTCCAATTTTATCAGTTCATTCTTCACTGATTCTCTTACATTCAAATATCTTAAGTCAGTATGTTTTGATCTAGTTTTTACAGCAATACTAGTAGCTAACTTTATAGCTGCTTGGTTATCCTCATACACCATAATGGAATCTTTTACAGTTATACCCATGTCCAACAATAACTGTTTGAAGAAAATCAAATCAGTGCATAATAATGATAGACATGAAAATTCTGCTTCCATCGTAGATAAGCTAATATGCTGTTGTCTGATTGACCTCCATCCTATTAGTGTCTTACCAAATAATATAGCCATACCAGATGTTGATTTTCTAGTGTTTATATCAGTTGCAAAACTTGCATCTGCATAAGCACTAAGACTCAAATCACCCTTTGGTTCTATATATAATGCATGGTTTATTGTTCCCTTAAGATATCTCAATATTCTTTTTAAGGATTTCCAATGACATTCTTTTGGATCTGAATTAAAACGTGCCAGCTGATTTACACTATAAGCTATATCTGGCCTTGACCAATTGCTTATATATGATAAGCTACCAATCAAAGATTGATATATGGACTTATCAAATTTGGGACTTTGATCATTAGTTTGGCAAACTTCCTGACTCATTGGAGTCTTTGCC
>BLBF01000036.1:21338332-21350066 GCA_015471245.1 Laticauda colubrina | reverse complement strand
GCGTTAGTCAGATAGGCACACAGATAAATGAGTGAGCTAAGCTTGTACGTTTATTAACATACAGTAAAAATAACAGATACGCTTCTGCTATCAAGAATATATTTTATTCCAGTATAAGTTCATGGCATAGTCAAATAACAGTCCAATATTCATTTACCATGTAGTCAGTCCATTCAGGGATATTCAGTTAGCAAAGTCCATGTAGAATATCCTATGTCAGTTCACTTACAAAATCAGTCCTTTGTTGTCTCTCCCGTTCGAGCAATGCAGTCTTGATTCCAAGCAGTAATTAGGGATCATCAAAGCCAGAGAGAGAGAGCAAGCCGTAGTCTTGCTACTTTTATATTGTTTTCATAGCCACTCCTTTAATTGCTATTTCCACAGTTAAAGCTGCATACACATTACAATACACTAACTATGATTCATAGTTATTATTTCACCTAAACCAGTTAGGGTAAACAATGTTATCCCTAACAGGTGTCATCCCCCACGATGACTTCCAACAGCATCCACAGCAGGCACCAAGGCTGGCAGGAAGCCTGGCAGGCAGGCTGGCAGGCAGGCAGGCACCAAGGCTGGCAGGCTGGCTTGCACCTAGGCTGGCAGGAAGGCTAGCAGGAAGGCTGGCAGGCAGGCAGGCACCAAGGCTGGCAGGCAGACAGGCAGAAAGGCTGGCAGCAAGGCTGGCAGGCAGGCAGACAGCAAGGGTGGCAGGGAGCCTGGCAGCAAGGCTGGCAGGCAGGCAGACAGCAAGGCTGGCAGGCAGACTGGCTGGCAGCAAGGCTGGCAGGCAGGCAGACAGCAAGGGTGGCAGGGAGGCTGGCAGCAAGGCTGGCAGGCAGGCAGACAGCAAGGCTGGCAGGGAGGGTGGCAGCAAGTCTTGCAGGTAGACATGTAGGCAGGACAGTCAAGGCAGTCGATGTGTCTGGAAGCAGGTCTTTCCTCTGAATGGCGACATGCTTCCGAGCTGCTTCCGTTATATCCACGGGGCTGACGCAATGCATCCTCCCCACATGCGCAATTAATGCTCGGAATCCGCTAGGCTTCCACTGTGCATCCGCTGTGCATCCGCTTCATCCGCTGTGCATCCGCTGTGCATCCGCTCTTTCTGTTCCTCGTCCACTTTGCTGAGGTCCCCCGGAAGCCTTGCGGATGTGCCATCTGCTCCCATCTGCTTCCATCTGCTGGGCTTCCGTTCCGCATCCACTTTCCATCCACCCAGCGTCCTCCCGGCGTCCGTGTTATCTCCTCTGGTTATGCAAATTTTCACCCCTTTTGAGAGCGGATAACAACAGATGGAACATTTTTCTCATCCGTTGTGTTCGTTTTGCATCCGTTAGGCAGTGTGACAGGGCCTTTACATTATTATTGATAATAAAGGGCCATAGATGTGGCACCTGGGAGGGTGGACCATACAGTCCCACTATGCTTGCACTGGAGGTTTATCTATCCCCACAGCTATCTCAACCTATCCCACAGCTATCTTATCCCATCCCACAGATATCTCAACCCATCCCAAAGGTATCCCTGCCGATCCCACTGCTATCTTAACCCATTCCAAAGGTATCCCTGCCCACCCCACTGCTATCCTTACCCATCCCACAAGCATGCAAAGGCTTAAACCATTTCTAAAAGTTTCCACCAAGACTTTGTTTACAAAAAGAACTGAAGCAAGTGTGTGAAGCAAAGATAATCTTTATTAATAACAAGCTGTAAAAGAAAAATGACCCAAGTCAAGTGTCCAAATAAAATCTACAGGTAGCCACCCAGTCTCTGGCACTCTTCTCTGTCACTCAGAGGTGTGCCCAGTCTCAGGGGTGAAGGGTCCAGGTGCTGTAGAGGTGGGTGCTGCTGGAGTGCTGGTTTGAAGCGCCACTGGGGTGCCTGGCCCCGAGAGGACAACAGGTGACGGTGGGTTGAGGAAGCTCTCAGACAGCTGGCTCAGCCCCGTGATGTTGAGAGCTCCTTCCTCCATGCCATGGGGTATCAGCCCCAGTACCGAGGACAGATGTACTGAGGCCGGGCTTGGCTATGGGGTGGTGGAAGGAGCAGTGTAGTGGGGCTGTGTGGTCTGCAGCTGTGTGAGGACTGACGTGGGTGGCATCAGTGATGTGGGTGGCATCGGTGGCGTGGGTGGCATCATTGGTGTGGGTGGCATCGGTGGCATCAGTGGAACCGGTGGCAACAGTGGCGTCCGATGACTCTGTGCCTGGACTGGGAAGGGCTGCTGCCTATGCTGCTGGACCTCCTGGTAGCCATAGCCCTGGTAGGTGAGGGCCTGTGGAAAGCCTTGGAATGGGAGGGACATCACCTGGGGTGGAGGAGCAGACCTGGACTGGGTGGGAGCAGGTTCCTCTGGATTTGGAGGGTTGTGAAGCAGATCGGTGATCCTGTCTTTCACCACCTGGTACTGGGGTTCTGCCATGTCCGTGAGGGTCTGGTCGACATAGGTGAGGAAGGGCTTGTGGTTGGAGGATGAGGAGTCGGTGTGGACCAGCTAAGAGAGGAGATCTATGCTGCTCCGGATGGTGTCCCTGATCTCCAGCAGGACAGTGTGGCTCTGCCCCTCCTGTCTGGCTCTCTGCCTTTCTGGGGAGGTGGAGCTGGGGGTGGATGCGGGTAGGACTATGGTGGAAGTGCCGTATCCTTTCTCCCACTGCACCAGGGAGTCCTCCACGCGCTCCGCCATGGTTAGAACAGCTGTCTGCGGGTTCTCCGTCGTGGCACGCTCCACAGACACCTGCCTAGAGACAGGAGCTGACTCTTGGCCCTGAAGAGGACTGGCTCTCAGCAGGCTGCCTGAGAGAGAGGGTTGTGAGAGGGGCTGCTCCTCGGTAGCGGATCTCACCCTCCAGGAAGCTGCACTTGGCCATCACATAGGTCTTTCTGTCCGTCAGCTTTACGGATTTCTTGAGGTGCAGCTTCCCGTACCAGGTGTGCATGTGCTTCCACCAGCTGAGGAGAACCTCCGAAGTGTAGCCCAGGCTCTCCGCCTTCTCTCTCCAAGCAGCCTGCTTCCTTTTGGTGTCCCTGTAGAGCCTGTGTCCCTTCTGCCATAGATACTCATTCTCTCTCAGCCACTCCAGCACCTCATCCTCATGTTCCTCCTCGATGGAGTATTGCCTCCTCTCCCATTCTTGCATATGCCTCTTCCTCCCTTTGGCAGGACCACATGGGCCCTCATCAGAGGGGCTGCCAGGTTGTAGGGGCTGCTCCTCCACACCACCACCAGCAGCAACAGCAGCAGGATCATCATCATTATCAGCAGCAGCAGCAGCAGGATCATCATCATCATCATCAGCAGCAGCAGCAGCAGCAGGACCAGGATCATCATCAGCAGAGTAAGCACCAGCAGCGCCAGCAGCATCAGAAGGACCAGCAGGACCAGGAGCATGAGCAGGACCAGGAGCATGAGCAGGACGAGCAGGACAAGCAGGACAAGCAGGGCAAGCAGGATGAGTAAGACCAGGAGCACGAGCAGGACCAGCAGGACGAGCAAGACCAGGAGCACAAGCAGGACAAGCAGGACCAGCAGGACCAGCAGGACCAGCAGGACGAGGAGCAGCTTCAGCAGAATAAACACCAGCAGAAGCACCACCGCCATAGGCAGCATCAGCAACTCCTCCAGAAGCAGCATAAGCAGAGTAAGCACCAGCAGAAGCACCACCGCCATAAGCAGCATCATCAGCTCCTCCAGAAGCAGAAGAAGCAGAAGCCCCAGCCCCAGAAGAGCGAGCCCATGCTACAGAAGCCCCAGCAGAAGCAGAATGAGGGCCAGGGGGTGGGAGGGTGGCCCTGTCCCCCTTGCCAGGGCTGGCAGCAGATGGCTGAGGCTTTCTCTTCTTCCCCATGGTTGTGGGGTTGCTGGCTGGCAGCAAGGCTGGCAGGCAGGCAGGCAGGCAGCAAGGCTGGCAGGCAGGTGGCAGGCAGGCTGGCAGGAAGACTGGCAGGAAGGCTTGCAGGCAGGCAAGCACCAAGGCTGGCTGGCAGGCTGGCAGGCAGGCTGGCAGGCAGGCAGGCAGCAAGGCTGGCAGGGAGGCTGGCAGGCAGGCTGGCAGGCAGGCAGGCAGCAAGCCTGGCAGGCAGCAAGACTGGCAGGCATGCAGGCAGGCAAGGCAGGCAGGCTGGCAAGGGTGGCAGGCAGTCGATGTGTCTGGAAGCAGGTCTTTCCTCTGAATGGTGACCTGCTTGGGAGCTGCCTCCCTTTATATCCACGGGGCTGACGCAATGCATCCTCCCCACATGCGCAGTGAACGCTAGGCATCCACTAGGCATTCTCTAGGCTTCCGCTAAGCTTCCGCTCTGCATCCGCTTCATCAGCTCGGCATCCGCTGTGCATCCGCTTCATCCGCTCAGCGTCCGCTCTGCATCCGCTGTATCCGTTCCGCGTCCGCTTTGCTGCACTCCCCCGAAAGCCTTGCGGATGTGCCATCCGCTCTCATCTGCTTCTATCCACTAGGCTTCCATGGAGCATCTGCTTTCCATCCGCCCTAAGTCCTCCCCCCATCCGTTCCTTTCCGTGTTGTCTGCTCTGGTTATGCAAATTCGGGGCACTTTTGAGAGCGGATAACAACAGATGGAACATTTTTTTCATCCGCTGTGTCCTTTTTACAAACGTTTTGCATCCGTCGGCCAGTGTGACAGGGCCTTTAAATGTAGCATACAAAATTATCTGCTACAATGTTCTATCAGTCAATAACTACTTCAGCTTCAACAACAATACAAGAGCATGCAACAGATACAAACTCAATGTAAACCACTTCAAACTCGATTGCGGAAAGTACGACTTCAGCAACAGAGTGGTCAATGCCTGGAATGCACGACCTGATTCTGTTGCTACATCCTCTAACCCCCACTCCTTTCACCTCAAACGCACCACTAGTATGTATATAAACAGAGAGCAAACTCCACTCTCTTCTAGCACTGATGATGTTACCTAGCTGGATAATGAAACATCTGCAAGAAATCAATCAAGTTCAGAGATTACCAAGGACTCCATGATCAGTAACGTCATTGCATCTTTTTCAACTAGCACATTGTATTAAAAGGTAAAGTTTTTTGTGAGCTGCAGTTCATTTCATCAGAAGCAGAGTGGCTAGGCTGATGTAGAATTGCAGTGATAGGAAGAGGATGGAAGAGATAAGGTTTGGTTAGGCAGGTGGAGATTAATGAGACAGATTAGAAATATATCAGCAAGAAATAATTATGATGTATTAAAAACCCATTGTGTTCAATGGGAAGATAATATTGTTGTGTTTCCCTACATCCAATTGCTTTAGAGCCACAGCCTTATTTTCATGGTTGTGCATCTACAGTACATTGCTTTGTCAGAAAGACGAGGGCGAAAACTGATATGTAATAGAACTACCAGTTTGGATTGCAAAGCCACAAATGTCTACTAGGCAGCAGTAAAGATCAACTTTCCGGTATTCTGGAGTGGGAATTCTGGGAGTTGAAGTCTCACATCTTAAAGTTGTTAAGGTTGACATAGAACAGGAGTATCAAACTCGCAGCCCGCTGGCCGGATGTGTCATGTGCTAGCCATACCCACCCCCATTTTAGCACAGAGGGAAAAGTTGCTATACCCTCAGTTGATGACAAGTTGTGTCATCACAATTTTGATACCCCTGATGTAGAATGTTGCAGTCATGGTCCCATAATCCTAACAAAACAACTAATCCTCTCTAATCCTCCCAATTAAATTTTAATACAATAATACTGAATTAATTGAGCAGAAATGAAAATATTGACAAAAGAAAGAAGATGAATGTTTAAGAAAAACAAATTGGCCTATTTACCTCCTGCAGATAAGTATATTGTGCAAAAACTTTGGGTATTGGAATAACCCATCGGAGGTGGGAGGTACTGAATATACTGATATTAGTATAGAACATACTGATATGAACAAACAGGGTTCAGATAAGAGTTTAAATCCTTAAACTCAGCAGGTTTTGCATAATGTGCAAATACAGCCCAAAGGTACACAATTCACCATCTTAGGTATGAAAAAGACTTTTTTAATGTTTATGTATCTTTTCCTCCCTAATTCAGTGCTCCAAATCATTGGCTGTTTTGTATCTGAGATTTAGGATTACTGATTTCAGATGCAAAAGGGTGACCATTGGCAGAACAAATGAGATCCATTTAATTTCATGCTCCAGAAATGGCAGGATGGCAAGTTAGAGCAGAATTCATTTCGAATATTTCCCTTGGCAGCTGAACATGATGGCAATATAAGCTTCAAAGCATGCCTAAAAACTTACCTTCTTACATTTGTCCTTATTAGAGCAAAATTGCTTTCTTTTGTGACTACACACAGAAGGGACAAGGTAGAGCATCAAGAAGTTTGTCTAACTAGGGCTCCTGGCTTTGTTGAAACTTCAGCCAGTGACAGCAGAAAGATCACAGAATGTATGGGTTGAAAGGTGTTTCCAGAGGTCATCTAGTCCAGCTTCCTCAGTATAAAAATTCCCCTATGAAAGTCCCAAAGGTACTTTTTCAAGAGGCAACTGGACTTTCTGACTTTTCTTTGAAGATGTTTTGCTCCTCGTCCAAGAAGCTTCTTCAGCTCTGAATGGATGGTGGGGACTGGATGAAAGCAAAGAAAGTCCAGTTGCTCTTGAAAAAGCATCTTTGGGACAACCCAGGGGTGGGCTGCTGCGAGTTCACAGAGGTTCGGGAGATCCTCTAGCTAAGATTCTGTGCAGTTTGGAGAACCCCCAAATTCCACTCCTGGCTAGCCCTGCCCACTCCTCCCCTGCCAAGACAGTTGACAGTGGAGCATCGCAGTGTATAACTAAAAGTAAAGAGAGGTTTGTTAACATGACAAAGAGTAAACAGCATGTATCATAAGCTAATGGATGGAAATTGAGAGCATTTAGAGAAGATACTGCATATTGCTCATGTATTAATGAACATTTACCAATGTTATATGTCCCTAGAATGATATTTAACTTGCTTTTCGTAAGAGAAATGGCAAAAGCAGGATTTGTTGTAACCTTTCAGGGAGATAAATGTATAATTGAAAAACAGGGTAAAAGTTTTACTGCAAGATTGGGAATTGGTTTGTTTATTATACATGATAATCCATTAATTAATGCTAACTCAGTTTATGAGAATAGAAAGCCTCGTGATGAATGTATTCAGCTGCTCCATAGACATATGGGACATATCAATGTCAAAGCCCTAACTATTGAGTTATCTCATGGTATAAAATTAAAACCTTGTACAAAGTATTTAAATTGCAATGTTTGCAATCAAGAAAAAAGCAAGGTAACTCCTGCAAATAGGGTAAATGGATTCAAAACCAGTGAACCATTAGAGGTTGTTTTTGCTGATATTATTGGACCTAAAGAAACCTAGTTTAGGTGGAGCCTGTTACATATTAAATATAATTGATCATTTTTCCAGATATGGTTTCTGTTATTTAATGAAAATGAAGATGGAAACATACCAGCATTTTGTAAACTGGCTAAAATTTTCTGAAAAGAAAAAGAAACAGAAAGTTATCAGCTTAGTAACAGATAATGGTACTGAATTTACCAATAGAAAATTTGAAGCCATGTTATAGAAAGCTGGCATTGAACATAAGTGTTCTGCTCCTTATTGACCACAAAATAACTCATATATTGAATGTAGAGGACAAACATTAAAGGCTATGGCTAGGACTATGATTTCGGATTCTGGTTTATCAGAGAAACTTTGGGGTGAAGCAATAATGCGTGCTAACCATGTTTTGAATAACGTAATGAATTCAATGACTGGTGAATTACCATTGACTCATTGGTAAGAGAGCCAGATCTCAGTTATTTACATACATTTGGAAGCTCAGCATGGGTTCATATTCCCATACAAGTAAGGCAAAAGAGAGAAAATTATATTTTGTAGGTTATGAAGCTAATCATAGATCATTTAGATTTTGGGAGCCAGGTACTACTAATGTATATTGCAGTGCAAGTGCTAAATTTTTGGAGCATGTTGGCTGGAGAAAGCTTGAACAGGAATATAATAAGGTACAGAATGGTGTTGTTGTTGAGATTCCATTGTTTTCCAGTAATCCTAAGGATAATAATATTGATGATAAGATAGTGGAGGAATCCTCAATGGAGGAATCATCAATAAAAGAACCCTCTATGAATCTAGAAGACAAGGATTTGATAGGGGAGGTAAGGGAGGAGGACATGTCAACAACATGTACTGAGTTTCCTAGGAAGTCAACATACATGGCCCAATCTCACCAGTGTGATGAGACAGGCTGAAGGAAGCATCCATTAATCATCTATGATCCTGTCTTGCCACTCCACTGCTCCAGCTGGGGAGTTGCACCAGTGTTTCAGGAGGTTGCGCTGCTTCATCCCTTCACGTGAGGCTCTGTTGGGGCCTTGCACATCCTGAGTGTCTATCAGGTTTCACCCTTACCTCCATTCGCCAGGCTCCATGTCCCCATTGCCTTGTTGGAGGTCCACAAGCCTGTTCGGCAAGACTGGGTAGCGGGTGCGCATGAGATTGTGCAGGATGCAGCAAGCTTCCACGATCCTCCTCACGGTCTCTGGGCGATGCTGCATGGTAGTGAGAAGTACCTGGAACCTGTTGGCCAGGATGCCAAAGGCATTCTCCACCACCCGCCTTGCCCTGGACAGCCTGTAGTTGAAGATCCTCTCTTCATGGGTGAGGAGTCTGGAAGTGTAGGGCTTCATGAGGTAGGTTCTGAGTGAGAAGGTGTCATCCCCCACAATGAAGTAGGGCACATCTTGCGTGTCATTGGGCAGGGGGTCTGGATCTGGGAAGCCCATGATGAGGTTGCGTTCCAGCCCCTCCTTGAGGTCACTGGCGTTGTATACCTGGGCATCTGAACATGAGCCGTTGCCTGAAGCATCGATGTACATGAACTTGTAGTCAGCATCGACCATGGCGAAGAGGACGATGCTGAAGAAGCCCTTGTAGTTGAAATAAGTGGACCCCGACTTGGCTGGTGCTTTGCAGGCCACTTGCTTGCCATCTATGGCTCCAACGGTGTGGGGGAAGTTCCACCTCTGATACCACTGCTCTGCAACTTTCTTCCAGCCTTCATCAGTGGAGGGGCACTGGAGGAGCTCCTCCAGGTATTCTTCGATGATGGCCTGCACCACTTCTCTAACCACAATGCTGATGGTGTTGTGTGGCACTCTCCAGCCGTACTGCATGCTCCTGTAGGTGGTCCCTGAGGCCAGGTGGCACAGAGTCAGTGCCACCTTGAGCCCAGGGTCCAGGCTGGGCCGGAAGTTGGTGTTTGTCTTGGTCAACCTGGGTGTCATCCGCTGCACAACTTCGTCAAACATGGCTGGAGGCATCCTCATGAAGTTCTGGAATGCACGAGGGTCTTCGTTCCTCAGCTCCACCATCATCTTGTTGTACAGTCCGTACTCTGCTCTTCTCCTGATCCATCTTTGGACCCAGACGCTTCTTGGCCGCCTCCTTTTCTTCCTGTAGTAGAGTTGAAAGAGCCTGCAAATGGCTTCGTACTGTTGCAGAATGATGGTGGCTACCAAAAGGACTGTGTTACGATCCATGGTGGACATGACTGGATGCTGTGGAAGAGCAAGAGCCAGATGAACGTTGCAGAGGTCTACACAGCAGGGCTGCTGGTCTGAAAGTGACATCCAGGTGAGTTCCTCCCCCTTTTTATAGGCAATATAGGTTTTCCCCTATGTGTCCTTTTGCATCCTCTAGGCATCCTCTAGACATCCTTAATATCTGAGATAGGTCCCCTCTGCGAACGTTTTTTCCATTTAAAATGCTTTCTTTGTGAGGTGCATCCGCTTTCATCCTTTCTCTGTCCGTGCTACTAACGCTGCACGTCTGTTCTGCGTCCGTTCCACTTCCTCCCTGTGTCCGCTTTCTGCTGGAGCGAATTTGAGTTGCGCGGATGTGCAGCGGATGCCTAGCTGATGTAGCGGACGCGTAACAGATGACGATGGACGTCTAACGGATGTTCCCCGTATGCCTAGCGGATGCAGAACGGACGCGTTGGATACATTTTCTGCTCAAAAAGTTTTGAGCAGCTCAAAACTTTATGAGCGGATGGAACCTCAGTCGACGGATGCTGGACGGATAGAGAGGAAGAAAACGGACGCAGTGAGTACAAAACGGAAGCATCGCGTTAACCAACGGATGGCAAGTGTTTTTCTCCATTTTACATCCTCTTTCCATCTGTTGGTGCAGTGTGACATGGGCTTTAGAGAGGGCTGTAAAGCACCATAAAGCAGTGTATAAGTCTAAGTGCTGTTGCTATTGCTGTGCCAAGAGCCACAAACATATTTTTCAGGCACAGCGTCAGTTTATATTTGTTCCATCATCTCAATATGGCATATCTAACAAAACAATTTTTAAAATCAACATGAACTTTGCTTTATCACCCCACAGATACCCTTGCCATCCAAATCTTAAATCTTGTCCTTCTTAACTTCAAAAGCCTTCTGTTTCTTAGCAACATCCATTCTTTCATCCAGATCAGACAACAGGTTGCAAAATACAAATTCAAATCTGGTAAGTCCAATCCTCCCCTCTCTCTTTTGCGTCTTGTCACAGCTTATGTTTATCCCATAATCTTTTCCCACTGCTACACAAATGGGGGAAGAGCCAAATTTCTTGTTCTGAGAGTCCTTTTCTTTTTTTCCTTCCAAAAGAAACAGGGATGGGAGGAATGAGGCACCAATTGTGCCTCTTGAATAGCAGTTACCATCTTTAAGCAAGGATCACCTGCATTCTATCCAGGTAGTCCTCGACTTACAACCATTCATTTAATGACCGTTCTGAGTTACAATGACATTGAAAAAAGTGACTTATGACTGTTTTTCTCACTTACAGCCATTGCAGCATCCCCATGGCCACATAATCAAAATTTAGATGTTTGACACCTGGTTTATATCTATGATGGTTGCAGTGCCCTGGAGTCATGTGATTCGCTTTTGTGACTTTCTGACAAGCAAAGTCAATCAGGAATCCAGATTCACTTAACAACCAATTATTATCTTATAAACAACTTTGGTTCACTTAACAACTATGGCAAGAAAAGTCATAAAATGAGGCAAAACTCATTTAGCAACTGTCTTGCTTAGAAACAGAAATTTTGGGCCCAGTTTTGATTGTGAGTCAATCTGCATTTTATTTCATTTGACTTAGCTTATCATCATCATCTTTTAATGACATCATAATCCCTTGTGAGGTAAAGTTTGGGCAACTGAATTGAGCTAGCAGAGTGTTTTAATGGACAGATGCCCTTCCTGTTACAAATACAGCATTTTTTTTACAGCAGATATATTGACAGCATGCCCAGAGAGAGAAATAGGATCAAACTCACAGCCCCTGATTTTGATGTGAGAGCTACACTGCACCACTCCTATTTGGCAAAGCTTATATGTCCTTCTAATTACAATCAGTTCTGAGTGCTGAAGGTACCAGTATTATACTAAAATTCAAGCAGAGGACCCTTCGGGTATTATCCCACATCATTGTAGTGGTTTTAAAGTTGTAGCAACGTTTCAGCAGAATCTCATCTGCCATCATCAGGCTTCTGTATGGATGTGGGTCTCACAGCTTCTGGTTTCAAATTCGAGGCTGGTCTATTCTGATTGGCAGACTGTCAATCATTTGGAAGCCTGCACTCTCAAATAGAAAGATCTCTACACCACAAAACAGAAAAACACCTGAGCACAAATAGACTCCCTCTGATGCCTCCAACTCAAACACCCCCCCC
>BLBF01000036.1:21311258-21328332 GCA_015471245.1 Laticauda colubrina | reverse complement strand
AGAAAATAGAAACAATTCTTGCAGGAGGAATATAAATCAAATCCCCAGACCCTGAAAGATGAAAAAGTCTTGATAATTTGCTACTAAGAATATTGAGGTTGCATTATTCCCAATATATCATATTTTCTCTTTGTCTTCTGTTTTTTTCTAGCCTGAGAAGATTCCAAGTTACTTCAACATACAGGAGTTCTCAATTTACAACTGGTTGTTTAATGACTATTCAAAGTTATGATACTCATAAACTGTACTTTATGGTTTGTAAAGCACTTCTGGCCATCATAAAACATTGTGGCTCCCTCACACACATATACAGTTACATGAGCATGCTTGCACCAAGAGCCATGGTGGGGCAATGGTTGGAATACGTTATTGCAGGCTAATTCTGCCCACTGCCAGCAAACAGCTAGTCAAACAGCCTGAAACCAGACCATGACTCAGAAACATCCGAACAGACAACATTAATTTACATCAAACAGATGTTATTTAAAAAATAGAATAGGATAGGATAATATAGAATAGAATAGAAAAGGGTGGAGGAATTGGAAGGTAACTTGGAGGTCTTCTATTCCAACTTATTTTTATTGATTTATTTTTCTTATATGTATCACTTTCATGTATTCATAACTATGTTTATACTTATACCTGTTATCTTATAATTGCTTGACAAAATAAATAAATAAAAATAAATAAATAAAAGACACTGCTTAGGCAGGAAACCCTACACCACCTCAGACATGGTTATCCAATTTCTTCTAAAAAACATCCAGTGTTGGAGCATTCAGAACTTCTGAGGGCAGATTGTTCCACTGATTAATTGTTCTGTCAGGTAATTTCTTCTTAATTTCTAGGTTGCTTCTTTCCTTGGTTAGCTTCCATCCGACTTTCCTGCCTTCAGGTGCTTTGGAGAATAGCTTGACTTCCTCTTCTTTGTGGCAGCCCCTGAGATATTGGAACACTGCTATCATGTCATCCTTAGTCCTTTTTTTCATCAAACTAGAGATACTCAATTCCAGCAACCGTTCTTCATATGTTTTAGCCTCCAGTCCCCTAATCACCTTTGTTGCTCTTCTCTGCACTCTTTCCAGAGTCTCAACATCTTTTTTACATCGTGGTGATCAAAACTGGATGCAGTATTCCAAGTGCAGTATTCCGAGGCATTATAAAGTGGTATTAACACTTCACATGATCTTGACTCTATCCCTTTGTTTATGCAGCATAGAATCGTGTTGGCTTTTTTGGTAGCTGCAGTACACTGCAAAAGGACCAAGGACCATACCTCAGAAACAAAAGCCCGAGAATCAAACAGTCCAAAATCAGACAATGACTCAGAAGTAGCTGAACAAACAACAACCACATTAATTTGCATCACATAAAAGAGTATTTAAAGACCAGTGTTCAGACAGACAAGCACAATTCAAAATGCACTGATCACGTCTTCTTGAATGGTGATGAAACGTTTGCAACCAAATTGCCAAGCTCAGAGCTGAGACCAACAGTCCAGCCTTCTTTGTATGGCTAATATTTTTTCCTTCCTAAATGTAATACCTTACATTCTATGTCTTTGTTCCCTGAAATCTAAAGTGTAGTAATAATGGCCTTTCAAAATTCTCAGTTGATTTGTGGACAGAGCAACAGAATTGATGACTTATTTGATTTTTTCCAAAGTGAGAAGAACTTCCCCTAATCTTTTTCTTTATGTTGATGGTAACCAATTTACTTAAAATGCCTCTCTCCCCCCCCCCCCCCCGGATATTCTTCCCTTGGACACTTGCTCAAACTGTGGAAGTCAAGGTGTCTGCACACTTCCGGATTGTGAAATGAAAGAAAAGATACTTACAGTGATCTCTGAATCATTTGTAATTAAATAATTGCAAGAATGTCTTAACTAGGCCATAACAATTTCATTGAATGCAAAGGGGAGAGGATGGTAGAAAAGAAATAGATTGAGGTAGTTTGGTTGTACAGAGAGAATAAATGAGGATCAAACTTTAAATTGGATATTTGAAAGAAGAGTGAATGGGTCAAAAGAGAAAGGAGAAAATCAATAAAGATAGAGCTGGATGGAACAGATGAGATCCTTAAAAAAGAATAACAGAATAACAGAGTTGGAAGGGACCTTGGAGGTCTTCTAGTCCAAACCCCTGCTCAAGTAGGAAACCCTATATGATTTCAGACAAATGGCTGTCCAATCTCTTCTTAAAAACTTCTGCAGCACCCACAACTTCTAGAGGCAAGCCGTTCCACTGATTAATTGTTTTCACTATAAGGAAAATTCTTCTTCGTTTTGGGTTTCATCTCTTCTTGGTTAGTTTTCACCCATTGCTTCTTGTCCTGCCCTCAAGTGCTTTGGAGAATAGCTTGACTCCCTCTTCTTTGTGGCAGCCCCTGAGATATTGGAACACTGCTATCATGTCTCCCCTAGTCCTTCTTTTCATTAAACTGTTCCTGTAACTACTCTTTATATTTTAGCCTCCAGTTCCCTAATCATCTTCTTTGCTCTTCTCTGCACTCTTTCTGGAGTCTAGAAAGTTCCGAGAATGAGGCAAGACATTTAATTAATAAAATATAATGTATAAATCACTGTATAGATATTATGGAATCAAAGATGGTTTACAAAGATAAAAAAGTGCAGAAAGAGTGAACTATTGATGTAAAGGCCCTGTCACACTGCCCAACAGATGCAAAATGTTAGTAAAAAGGACACAACAGATGAGAAAAATGTTCCATCTGTTGTTATCCGCTCTCAGAAGGGGCGAAAATTTGCATAACCAGACCGGATAACACGGAAAGGAACGGAAGCGGGGAGGATGCAGGGCAGATGGAAAGCGGATGCGGAACGGAAGCCCAGCAGATGGAAGCGGATGGGAGCGGATGGCACATCTGCTAGGCTTCCGGGGGACCTCAGCAAAGTGGACGTGGAACGGATACAGCAGATGCACAGCGGATGCCGAGCGGATGAAGCGGATGCAGAGCGGAAGCCTAGTAGATGCACAGCGGAAGCCTAACGGATGCCTAGCGTTAATTGCGCATGCGGGGAGGATGCATTGCGTAAGCCCCATGGATATAAGGGAAGCACTCGGAAGCAGGTCACCATTCAGAGGAAAGACCTGCTGCCGGACGGATTGACAGCCTTGCCTGCCCTGCCTGCATGCCTGCCTGCAAGCCTTGCTGCCAGCCTTGCTGACAGCCTCCCTGACAGCCTTGCTGTCTGCCTGCCTGCCAGCCTTGCTGTCTGCCTGCCTGCCAGCCTTACTGTCTGCCTGTCTGCCAGCCTTGCTGCCAGTCTCCCTGCCAGCCTTGCTGCCTGCCTGCCAGCCTTGCTGCCTGCCTGCCTGCCTTGCTGCCAGCCAGTCTGCCTGCCAGCCCTGCTGCCTGCCTTCCTGCCTGCCTGCCAGCCTTCCTGCCAGCCTTGCTGCCTGCCTCCCTGCCAGTCTTCCTGCCAGCCTTGGTGTCTGCCTGCCTTCATGCCTGCAAGCCTTCCTGCCAGCCTTGGTGCCTGCCTCCCTGCTAACCTTCCTGCCAGCCTTGGTTCCTGCCAGCCTCCCAGCCAGCAACCCCACAACCATGCGGAAGCACAGCAAGCCTCAGCCATCTACTGCCATCGACCATGGTGAAGAGGATGATGCTGAAGAAGCCCTTGTAGTTCTGATAAGAGGACCCTGAGTTGGCTGGTGCTTTGCAGGCCATGTGCTTGCCATCTATGGCTCCAACGGTTTGGGGGAAGTTCCACCTCTGATACTACTGCTCTGCAACTTTCTTCCATCCTTCTTCAGTGGAGGGGCACTGGAGGAGCTCCTCCAGGTATTCTTCGATGATGGCCTGCACCACTTCTCTGACCACAATGCTGATGGTATTGTGTGGCACCATCCAGCCGGACTGCATGCTCCTATAGGTGGTCCCTGAGGGAAGGTGGTGCAGAGTCAGTGCCACCTTGAGCCCAGGTTCCAGGCTGGGCCGGAAGTTGGTGTTTGCCTTGGTCAACCTGGGTGTCAGCCGCTGCACAACTTCATCAAACATGGCTGGAGGCATCCTCATGAAGTTCTGGAATGCACGAGGGTCTTCGTTCCTGAGCTCCACCATCAGCTTGTTGTACAGTCTGTACTCTGCTCTTCTCCCAATCCATCTTTGGACCCAGATGCTTCTTGGATGCCTCCTTTTCTTCCCGTAGTAGAGTTCACAGAGCCTGTAGATGGCTTCGCACTGTTGCAGAATGATGGTGGCTTCCAAAAGGAGTTTGTTACGATCCACGGTGGACATGACTGGATGCTGTGGAAGAGGAAGAGGCAGATGAAGGCTGCAGAGGTCTGCACCGCAGGGCTGCTGTTCTGAAAGTGAGATCCAGATGAGTTGCTCCCCCTTTTTATAGGCAGTATAGGTTTTCCCCTAGGTTTCCTTTTGCATCCTCTAGGCATCCTCTAGACATCCTTAATATCCGAGATAGGTCTCCTCTGCGAACGTTTTTTCCGTTTTACATGCTTTGTTTCCATTCTGCATCCATTAGGCATCCGTTCTGCATCCGTTCCACGTCCGTTCCGCTTCTTCCCTGCGTCTGTTTACCGCTGGAGTGGATGGAGTTGCGCGGATGCGCAGCGGATGCCTAGCGGATATAGCGGATGTGTAACGGATGCAGAACGGATGCCTAGAGGATGTATAGCGGATGCAGAATGGACGGATTGGATACATTTTCCGCTCAAAAGTTTTGAGCAGCTCAAAACTTTCTGAGCGGATGAAACATCAATAAACGGATGCTGGACGGATAGAGCGGAAGCAAACTGTATGCAGTGAGTACAGAATGGATGCATCGCGTTAATCAACGGATGGCAAGTGTTTCTCTCCGTTTTACATCCTCTTTCCATCCGTTCGTGCAGTGTGACAGGGGCTTAAATTGGTTTTAACTGCTTTTCTTCATCTCATGCCTTTAATCTCTTCACCCAACTATTTCTTCCTTCTTTGTTAAAAATGCATAATGTCACCAACTCCTAAATGTAATAACTTGATGGATATATATGTAGGCAAAAATATAGAATTGACAATGTTTAGGGTACAGATTGGTAAAGCAGCTGACATAGGCAAAAAGGAAGAAAGAGAGAAGGAGAGTTGGGGAAATGAATCCATTCAATCATATTTTAAATATATGTATTTGTTTTAAATCATGATGAGAAAGTCTTACTTCCTTATGCTCACATGTGTTGAGAAGCAGATATAAAAGAAGAGATAAAAGGGTGTCTGAGATTAGCCTTGAGCAAATATAATTTGCAAACTGATGTCATGCAATGGCTGAAAATACTAGTGTCATTAATTTGCAACACTGAGATATATCAAAGTTATAATTAGGCAGTTCGGGGGAGAAATTAATTTAGCTGGCATTTTAGTTTCTTGATATTGCTTTTCCCAAGCCAATATGTGAATGGAAATGCCCCTGCCTTTCAAAATTGCACATCTTATTTATTTATTTATTTTATTTTATTTTACTTTATTTGTCAATCACTTCCAAGATAATAGGTATAAGTATATACATAATTATGAATACATGAAATGGGTACATATAAGAAAAATAAAAGAAATAGGACAGGGACGGTAGGCACACTGTTGCGCTTATGCACGCCCCCTATAGACCTCTTAGGAAAGGGGTGAGGTCAATAGTAGACAGTCTTAGGTTAAAGTTTTTGGGGTTTGGGGAAGAAACCACAGAGGGCCACTCTGTTGCTGAAGTCGTATTTCCTCAATCAAGTTTGGTGCAGTTAACCTTGAGTTTGTTTCTATTGTGTGCTTTTGTGTTGTTATGGTTGAAGCTGAAGTATTCGTTGACAGGTAGAACATTGTAATATATGATTTTATACACCATACTTAGATCAGACCAAAGATGGTGTAATTGAAGGTTTTCTAGGTCTAGAATTTTGAATCTGGTGGCATAAGGTATTCCACAACAAGTAGAGGAGTGGAGAACTCTTCTTGTGAAATATTTCTGGATTTTCTAAGCTAATATCAGATGTGTAATGTGAGTTCCAGACTGATGAGCTGTATTTGAGTATTGGTCTAGCAAATGTTTTGTATGCTCTAGTTAGTAACATCACACAATAGTGTGATATTACCAGAGAAAAAGCTACGTAGGATTAGGTTAACAACTCTTAATGACTTTTTGGCAATGTAGTTACAGTGGTCTCTAGCAATTAAGATCATAAGAGATGAGTATTCCAAAGTCCTTTACAGAGCTTGGATCATCAGCAAGGTCTTGACTATTCAGTTTGTATTTTATTTTCTGATTTTTTTTTTTGCTAATATGTAAGACAGAGCATTTATTTGTTGAGATTTGAAGTTGCCATTTGCTTGACCATTCTGATACATAGTCAAGATCTTTTTGAAGGGTAGCAGTATTGTCTGTGGTATTGAACAGCTTTACATCATCAGCGAAGAGAACGCAGTTGCTCTTAATGTGACCACAGAGGTCATTTATGTAGAGTATGAAGAGAGTTGGTCCTAGAACATTGCCTTGGGGGACGCCACTATTGACAGGTACAGAATTTGATAGGACGCTCCCAGGTTTGACCATTTGTTGTCTGTTTGACAGGAATGCTTCTATTCAGTTATGCAGTTGTCCAGAGATACCATAAGATATTAGTTTTAGGAGTAGTTTGTCAAAGGCTTTACAGAAGTCTATGTAGATTGTGTCTATTGTTTTGCCCTGATCGAGTTGTATAGTCCATATGTTTTTGCAGTGTGAGAATTGCAGATTACAGTATAGTTTTTTTCTGAAACCAAATTGTTTCTTGGAGAGTAGGTTGTTTGTCTCTAAGTGGAGGATAATGAATTGGTTAATAATTGATTCCATGACTTCAGGTGACGCAGCATAAGGAGATTTGTCTGTAATTTTCAGCCAGGTTGGGCTCTCCCTTTTTGAAGATGGGGATGACCGGGGCTTGAAATTTGATGACTCTTTTGATTACTAATAAGAATATGTTGTCATGGTCTTCAACAGTATTACATCCAGTGAATACAGATTGTCAATCAAGGGATGAGAGATTGTTGTCTATAATATCATAGTTGCCTTTTTTGAAGTTATAATTGGGGATTACATCATTGTGATGAATTTTGTGTGGGCGTATGTTGAGACAAAAGTCAGTCATATTGTGGTCACTGTTGGAAAAGGGTTCTTTAGTTTGTATTCCGCAAATTAAATTCAAACTATTGCAGAAGATGAGATCGAGGCAATTGTTAAGTCTAGTATTATTGGTTACCAGTTGTTCCAGTCTCAGATTTGTAACAGCATTGTAGATGGTTGCATGTATGGGTTCAGTTGTACATTCGTTTAGGGTCCAGTTAATATGAGGTAGATTGAAGTCACCAAGAAAGATAAAAGCATGTGGGCAGGATGTTGCCCATGTTAGTCATGAATTTAGCTTGTTTACATGTTCGATGTCATAATCAGGTGCTCTGTAACATAGTAAGAATCAAAATGTGATATTTAAGGATAGTTCATGGATGATGGTCTCAGAAAGATGGTCTCCTGGATAACTTGGATATTTTTAGATGTAAGGACTTTTTATAGAAGATAGCAACACCACCTCCTCCACAAATTTCACGATCTGATCAGTAAACATGATAGTCTCTTACTGTGGTAATGGAGTCAGAGAGAGATGCATTGAGCCATGTTTGCCAGACAAATATAATGTCGAATTTAGCCATATTTAGTAAGAGGAGAAATTCAGGTATTTTATTCACAAGGCTTTTTGCATTGAGTAACTTGCATTTAAGGCCAGGTGTAATTAGAATTGATTATGCAACTTATTTATTTGAGGTTTTAAACTTATGCAGTTCAGTCCTCCAATTTTTAAACACTGTACCATACCGTGTCAGTGTAAATTAATGTTTGTCAAACTTGCCATCTTTAAGATATGTGGAATTTTATTTGTAAAATCGTGGAGTCCTTGATGCTGATAAAAGAGAATATTTGTTGCTCAGAGTTGAACTGTGAGGTCCTTGGTGGTCTTTGAGTTTGCTTGTTTGCTTGTAGACAGGGGTGGGATTCTACCAGTTCACACCTATTCACTAGAACCGGTTGTTAACATTCTAAGCAATTCGGTGAACTGGTTGTTAGAAAAAATTGCTGGCCTAATCCTGTAAGGAAGGCAGGAAGGAAACATTCTGGTGTTGCTTACAGAAACTGCCTCTCCGTTAAACCTTGTTACATTCTTGGCAGGACTAGACTTCCTATCTCAGGAATGACTCTGGAGTTTTTTTTCCCCTGCTTTGTTGGTACTTTGCTTGTGTGGAGTGACCATTCAATGTTACAATGGCATTGAAAAAAGTGACTTATAACTATTTTTCATCCTTACGACTATTGTAGCATTCCCACAGTCATGAGAGGCCAGGCGAGGAGATTGCGTGCCTCTATGTGAGTGATGTTGAGTTGGCCATGCCCAACCAATTACATGACCACCAAGCCACACCCACCAACTAAGCCATGCCCACAGAACTGGTTGTTAAAACATTTGAATCCCATCTCTGCTTGTAGACATGTCATTTCCTAACAAGGTAATATCATCAGTGCAAGTGAGAGTAGGGTTTGCTTCCTGCCAGTGTAGCTAGGTGTTTAGTTTCTTTCTTAGTATTATCTTGATGAGAGTACTGTTTTCTGCTTTACTGTTTGCCTGGTATTTGTCCCTGCTTATCTGATTGTTGGCTGCTGGAGAGAATAGTCCAGTCTACTTGTTTTCTTCTTACGCTTTTATTGTTTTGTTTTTTTTGAATTAGGAGCCCTGATGGCATAGCGGTTAAATGCAGTATTGGAGGCAAACTCTGCCCAAAGCTTGGAGTTTGATGGGACTCAAAGTTGACTCAGCTTTCCATCCTTCCAATGTTGATAACATGAAGATCCAGATTGTTGGGGGCAATATGCTGATTCTGTAAACTGCTTAGAGAGAGCTGTAAAAGACTATGTTGTGATATATAAGTCTAAATGCTATTGCTACTGAAAAGCATGTAGATAAGGTTTATTTCTATGTATTTATTAATGGATGATTGATAGCATTTTTTGAATTTAGCTTGGCCTGGGATGCTCATAATTTCTCAGTTGAATTTGTGATTAAGTCTGTCCATGTGTTGTGAGATTAAAGAGTTTTCATTGTGCCATAAACAGGGAGCAGTCATACATTCATTTGCACTGATGATATTACTTAGGTAATGAAATGTCTGCAAGCAAAGAACCAAGTTCAGAGCACACCAAGGACTCCAAATGAAACAAATAAAATGTTGAAAAGTTGTGTTATTTATGTAGTTACTTACCAAACACATCTAAATTATATTAAAATAACCAAAATATCTTTACAATCCCCAAGACAAGCCACAACCTTTGAGCTACCCTAATGTTTGGAAATTGAAAGTTGAAAAATTTGACATGCCTTACACCACAATTAAATTCTGAGCTTCGTATATTCTTTTTCATTTCATTTCATTCCATTCCAGAATGCTGGCAGAGAGAATGTCAGGCATTTCATTTCGGGAGGAAGTTTGGGAGTTGAAGTCTGCTCATATTAAATTTGCCAAGTTTGAAAAACAGTGCTGCAAATGGTACATATTCTTTATGTCAGACAACAGGTGAGTATACTGAGCAAAAGAATGTGCAGGTATGTACTGGAATAAATGTACATAAAACTCAGAACAAAAAGAGAAAATACAACTGGGTCTCTACTATATTCATAGTTGTATCTGTTGAATTTGTTCCATAAGATTTCCTTCAGTTGGAGATTTGTAAAAGGGGATTAAAATTTACACATTCTTTTAGTTGCTCTAGAGGGCAGTGCAGTGGCTCAGCGATTAGAAAGGCTGAGCTCATAAACTGGAAAGCTGACAGTCAAGATTAGAGACCCACACACTGCATAATGGGATGAATGAATTCCCATTTTCACCCCAGGCACCTGCCAACCTAACAGTTTGAAACCATGCAAATGCGACTAGATAAAAAAGTATCACTTCGGTGGGAAGAGAACAGCACTCTGTGATGTCATGCTGATTATAGGACTGTGGAAATGTCATTGGCTCAATGGCCTTGAAACAGAGATATTCCTCTAGAATTGGCAATGATTAACAAAGCAAAATCCATCGGTACTCCTTTTACCTTTAATTGCTGCAGAGCACTTAGAGCAAGGCTGTCAAACATAATTGCATTGAGGGCTGCATCAGGGTTGTGTTTGATCTGGAGGGGCTGAGGGGTGCGTGGCCAGGAGGGGCATGGCTGGGATGGGTATGGCCAGCTCGATGTCACTCATGTCAGGGTCACCTGTGGTGGCCCAGGCGGGCCTGGGGGTATCTTCCTACAGCCCTCTGCCAGAAAAAATGGAGCCTGGGAGGCATTCTGTTTTCACTGGCAGAGGCACTGCAGGTTGGTCCTTTGCTATTTCCCCTCAGGCCAGATGTAAGCACTCCATGGGCTGGATCTGGCCCGCAGGCTTGAGTTTGACACCCCTGATCTAGAGAGTTTGTATTGTGGTGAGCAAAATTTATTTATTTATATTTATTTACAAGCATGCATGAGAAAACAAGTTTAAATATGAACATAACATATAAACATATAAGTATAAACTGGTATAAGTATATACATAATAAATGAATACAAATAAATGGGAACAATAGGACAGGGATGGTAAGTAGTTATGTTGTTGTGCTTATGCACGCCCCCTTATAGACCTCTTAGGAATGGAATGAGGTCCACAGTAGACAGTTTAAGGCAGAAGTGGTATTCAGCAGGTTCTGACCAGTTCTAAGAGAACCAGTAGCAGAAATGTTGAGTAGATTGGAGAACTGGTAAATACCACCTTTGACTGGAGATTTTACAGTATTCTTCCCCTGCCATGCCCACCAAGCCATGCCCATAGAACCTGTAGTAAAAAAATTTGAATCCCACCACTGGTTTAAGGTTAAAGTTTTGGAGGTTTGAGGATGTAACAACAGAGTCAGGTAGTGAATTAAAGATAGTAAGAACAGTTCTCAATGGCTCCAGACCTATTTTCTCTAAAGATTGCCTCACAATGCAGACAAATACACAATCTCTCACACTCCCAAGTATATTTCCAAGTGTGGCCCAACCTAACCCTTTTTAGTGACACAATCCAAAGTTTCTTGAATTCAGAAGGAATACTTAAATTCATGATGTATAATTAACTGGACATTAATTTAATGTCAACTAGATCAAATAATTTCTTTTGCTGTGTCCACTTTGAAATGTTTGTCTGAGCGTGCCAATCAACAGACAGCTGTGGGCCTCTGCCTCTGAGGGGGAAAAACATGAAGAGTATATCTTATACAAATTTTTCTCATCTTTGCTAGCAGTAACCATTGGATAATATGCAATTTTCCCCAGGGGATCACAGAACTATAAACTACAGAGGGACCATAGAGTCCTCTTCTTTATAATGAGCAGAAAAATCAGGTAAAACATCCATGTTCTTGTTGTTCAGTCTTTTCTTTAAAAACTTCAGGGACAAGAGAACCCACAATCTACCTGGATAGACCCTAGATCATAGCATCAGGAACTTTCCCCTTATCTTTAAATTAAATTTAAATTTGAATTTTTTGGATTTGAAATTTAAAGGTAAGGGGAAGATTTCTCTTTCCACAGAATACTTATATCAGGTCTCACCTTGGCTTTCTTTTCTCAAAAATGAACATCCCAAGTTTCTTTAGCCTATCCTCATAGAACATGTTCTCAAATTCCTGTATCATCTTTCTCACCCTTCTTTGGGCCTTTTCTAATTCATGAATACTGATTTGAAAATAGGATATTCAGAACTGTGCAAGGTACTCTAGGTGTGGTCTCACCAGTACAGTGTGATGACCCAGAGTGTAACACAAATGTAACAAAATCAAAAACATAAATAAATGTCCTTTAATGCCTCCAACTTGGCCCCACTGTTCAATAATTCTCAGTTGGAGATAAAACATACTCAAAAATAGTCTTCAAAAGAAAGCAAAACAGTCCGAACTTAATGAGCAGATAGAGGTGAAATAAAAAAAACAAACAAAGTACAATGATGAAATTTCCACAACGGATCAGGATAAGTAATTACCAAATTCAAGGAGATATCAAGGCACAGTCTGTTGGAAGGACGCCAACCAAGCTTCAGACCAAAATAAAACATGCTTTGCTTCTGGCAATGCTGTGTTATAATCATCTCTGTTACATACTAGTCTCCCCAGCTTAACCAATGAGAAGGATCATTACCACTTCCTCTCTCACAAGCCAAGTTGTTGCCTTCTCCTTTACTCCCTGCATGTCCTAGGATGCAGAGGGGATGGGCCTGGTTCTTCCTCTGACTGCCCAGCCAGCCTCAGCCTTTCTCCAGCCTCCTCCACAACCTCTGGAGCCACACCTCCACTCCCTGTCGGCTGTTCCTCCTCTCCCTCAGGGTCTGACTCTACCAAGGTCATGACATACAGGTAGAGAGAGAATAAGAACTTCTAGTGGTGTCACTGGATACTGCCAACCTACCAGAGCAGTATAATGAGTTGAACACAGATCAAACTAATGTCAGGTCTAGGTGACAAGCTGGTCAGTCAAGTTTTTTTCATCCCAACCAATGTAGGGGTGGGATTCAAATTTTAACCAGTTCTGTGGGCATGGCTTAGGTTGTGGATGTGGCTTGGTGGTCATGTGACTAGGTAGACATGGCTTGGTGGTCATGTTAGTGGCTGGGTGTGGCCAACTCAATATCACTCACATCGAGGCACACATCTCCTTGCCTGGCCTCTCATGACTGTGGGGATGCTGCAACAGTTGTAAGTGTGAAAAATGGTCATAAGTCACTTCTTTCAGTGCTACTGTCACTTTGCATGGTCATTCCACACAAGCAAAGTACCAGCAAAGGAGGGGAAAAAAACTCCTAAGAAGTTCCTGAGACTGGAAGTCTAGTCCTGCCAAGAATGTAATAAGGGTTAACAGAGAGACTGTTTCTGTAAGCAACACCAGAATGTTTCCCTCCTGCCTTCCTTACAGGATTAGGCCAGTAATTTCTTCTAACAACCAACTCTCCAAACTGCTTAAAATGTTAACAACCAGTTCTAGAGAATAGGTGTGAACTGGTAGAATCCCACCCCTGGATCTACAGCCATCTCTGTCAAAATGCAGACGTAATGCGTTTGATCATGCAAGATGATGTTTTGTCAATCTAAAAAGCAGATCCTACTTCTCTGAGAATAATGCTAGGAAAATGATGAAGGTGATGATTTTGTAACACCTGCTTAACAAGGTTATTTAAAAACCTAGTGTCTGCCTTTCATTGTGGTCGGATATGTCAATGACCAATTTTATTTGGCTCAGGAGGTTGTGTGAATCCTGAATATGGGTTAATTCAGTAATGGGATGAAATGGGTTGTGTGAATTCAGTCTATCAAGCTTTCATCTATTGTTAAACCTAGTTAGCATGCCTGTGATTTTAAGCATACAGAATCAAAATGGTAACAGGATTTGGATGTCATTTTGGCAGCTATTATCATTCTCATGAAGCTGGGCTTTGATTCAGAATTAAATGGGGTATGTTCCAAATAGGGTATGTGCCAGATATCATGGTATGATGCATGTATCTTTAAATTTGTAGTCCTTCACTTGGTTTTATAAGCCTAAGCATCTTAAACCTTTTAATCAATTATAATTGGTTTATTTATTTTTTAAAGATGTTTCATTCTGCATGCACTTCATGAACTGATCACTAAAGAAAATTGATTTAATTTATAGTTTCTGTCTCAGTATGTAAAATCCAATCAATTCAACAAAATGTGCATCCTGAGTAATGAGTAACTAAATAAGTCTTAAATTAATAGAGGGATCATGTCGTTATATACCAGCAGGAGAAATTAAAAATCCTGTATGTAAAATATCATTTCCTCCATTTTCTAAATATTTTCAGAGAAGCATTTGGGATTAATGACTATGGAGATTCTCAGTCATCCAGGTCACGGTTGTCCAAAGGTGCTTTTTCAAAAGGCAACTGGACTCTGATTTTCCTTGAAGACGTTTTGCTTCTCATCCAAGAAGCTTCTTCAGTTCTTCAGTTCTTTTTGGATAAGAATAGAATACAATAGAATAGCAGAGTTGGAAGGGACCTTGGAGGTCTTCTAGTCCAACCCCCTGCTTAGGCAGGAAACCCTACACCACTTCAGACAAATGGTTATCCCATATCTTTTTAAAAACTTCCACTGTTGGAGCATTCGCAACTTCTGCAGGCAAGTTGTTCTACTGGTTAATTGTTCTGTCAGGAAATTTCTCCTTAATTCTAAGCTGCTTCTCTCCTTGATTAATTTCCATTCATTGCTTCTTGTACTGCCCTCAGATGCCTTGGAGAATAGCTTGACTCCCTCTTCTTTGAGACAACCCCTGAGACACTGGAACACTGCTATCATGTCTCTCCTAGTCCTTCTTTTCATTAGACTAGTCACTAGACATTCCCAGTTCCTGCAAACATTCTTCATATGTTTTAGCCTCCAGTTCCCTAATCATTTTTGTTGCTCTTCTCTGCACTATTTCTAGAGTCACAACATCTTTTTTACATCATGGTGACCAAAACTGGATGCAGTATTCCAAGTGTGGCTTTACCAAGGCATTATAAAGTGGTATTAACTTTCAATGATCTTGATTTTTTTAATGTTTATGCAGCCTAGGACTGTGTTGGCTTTTTTGACAGCAGCTGCACACTACTGTGCATATTTCACATATTTAGTGAAGAGAAGTGAAACATCTTCAAGGTAAAACAAAGTCCAATTGCCTTTTGAAAAAGCACCTTTAGGACATTCAAGATTAACCTTCCTGGGAAGTGGGAATTACTTTAAATAGTAACAGAATTATGCTTTCATTTTCCAATTTGCATGTTTGCTAACTTAGTTACTATACTTCATTCACTTTATATTCTGAAGAGATTTTAATATTCTCTGAAAACTCCATAAAAGCAAAACAATCATTAAACAGCAAAAATAGCATGTTATATATATAGCTTAACACAGTCAAGGAATTCTGAATCTTTGCAGTTTCTCAGAAGATCTGATCTTTATAATAACAGTTATCATTGTTATATATTTATGTAACAAAATGTAGAACACAGAAGATAGAATCATAAGGCTGGAAGGAACCTCAAAAGTCTTTTAATCCTCCCCTCTGCTCAAGGCAGGAGACATTATACTTACATAGTCAAATAGTTGTTCAGTCTACTTTTGAAAACCTCCAGGGATGGAGAATCCAAAACTCTGGGAGACAAGCTGTTCCATTGATTAATTGTTCATATAAGTAAACTTTTTTACTGCTTAAATATCCCCACAAAATTCTGAGCTCAGATGGATTATTTGATTAAAATACATATTTAAAATTTAAATATATATGCTTTTGGAAGGGAGTCCATTTCTCATACCAATTTAAATATGATCTCCGTGCTTACTGATTTATGCAGAAATAAAACAGAATAAATGTATGGATTAGCATTTCCTAAAATCTGTCACCTGCTAGAAACAGAAAGGTTCACAGTATTCGAAGATACTATTAATCTCCAGGAATCCACAGGAATATTTATTTATGAACTTATTGGCTGCCCATCTTACCATAGGGTTACTCTGGATGGCTTACAGT
Organism: Laticauda colubrina; assembly: GCA_015471245.1. Classification (NCBI taxonomy): domain Eukaryota; kingdom Metazoa; phylum Chordata; class Lepidosauria; order Squamata; family Elapidae; genus Laticauda; species Laticauda colubrina. Next base: position 21,312,728 of record BLBF01000036.1, on the reverse strand, counting down.
TACACCTAAGTTAAAACATAAACAGTTGAAATCAAACCTTAAAACCAAAAACACAAGGGGTGGGCAAGGGGGAGGTGCCAAGGTGCACAGAGCACTGTTACTTTCTTACCAAAGTGATACCTAGTTATCTACTCACATTTGCATGTTTTCAAACTGCTAGGAGGGCAGGAGCTGAGGCAAGGAACATGAGTTCACCCTGTTGAACAGTGCTTGGGTCTCAAACCTGGGCTGACAAACCCAGTATCTTTAACCACTGAGCCATCACACACCCCAATAATTTTACTGTGTTTTGCAAAATAACTTATGCTTATTTGTTAGCCTTCTCTTGGGTCTTTGAGATTGCCTTGCCTTGATATACTGGTTATCTTTGCACAATACCAGGAATCAAGAACTGCTTATTTTAGCCCAGGGTGGTTTGCACATGCAACCCTTATGTTCAATTTGTACTTTATAATTCAGTATTTCAAATGAATCCAGAAAACTGAGCCAACATCTTGTGGGAATGTAGCCATGCTTATTCCTTCACAAAACAAAGGTTCAGTTGTCATTCGCTTATTTAATCCATCTTCCCTTTTATTGGTTTCACAATTGGGGAGCATTCTTACTTAGCCAAATCCTATTGGAAAAGACATCCATTTCTTCTAGGTATTCATTGTCAAGGCAATTGAATCACAGTTGACTGACTGAGCTGAATATTCTCCATATTCCTCCTTTTGCAGTGCTCAAAATAACAAGATTTCTCTTTCGAATAAAATGTTCACAAATGGAGTCTAGAGAATGCTTGATTGGGTCTCAGTTCTTCTGAAACACAAATCATGAATAAATGGTTCTTTTCTGAGAATTATCAACTGTGTTATTAAAAAAAAATCCAAGTATGATATAAGATCTTTGTAGTCCCACTGCTTTTTCTCCTTCAACCCTTCTTATTCAAAGATACGTTGTCTCTGAACACAAACAACAAAGGGGATTGTGACACTTTGCAAGCCAACAAACAAATGATTGCAGGTTTCTGGGGCAGTACCCTGCTTTGTTCGAAGCAGGCAGTACATCATCTTGAGACTTAATTGAATGATCAGGACTAAAAACCTACCTGTAAAACTGTCAATATCTTCTAAAGTCAGTGGCCATCACACAGAGGTGAATTTTGTGCATTGGGCAAATAAATTGTTTCTATTCTTATTCTGAGATCTATTGTTCATCATTTTATATTCCAGTATACTGAAATTCCACATGTTGATGTTCTCTTCTATTTAGTTTTTTGACACACATATAATTTCAGTTTTATTTTTTCATAATAGGATAACAATAGAACGCTTACAAGATCTGTCTGTCTGTCTGTTTGTCTCTCTCTCTCTATCATATCTATCTCTATCTCATCTATCATCTTCTCTCTCTATCCTATCTATCTATCTATCTATCTATCTATCTATCTATCTATCTATCTATCTATCTATCTATCTATCTATCTAT
>BLBF01000036.1:21279529-21299694 GCA_015471245.1 Laticauda colubrina | reverse complement strand
ATAGAATAGAATAGAATAGAATAGAATAGAATAGAATAGAATAGAATAGAATACTTTATTGGCCAAGTGTGATTGGACGCACAAGGAATTTGTCTTGGTGTAAATACTCTCAGTATACATAAAAGAAAAGATACATTTATCAGGAGTCAAGAATCATAAGGCATGACACTTAATGATAGTCATAGGGTACAATAAGCAATCAATCATACTAGGAAATAGTCAAAATAAATTGTAAGTATACAAGCGACAAAGTTACAGTCATACAGTCACAAGTGGGAGGGGATGGGAGATAAGGAGTGATGAGAAGATTAACAGTAATAGTTGTGCAGACTTTGTAATAGGTGAACAGGGTTGAGGGAATTATGTGTTTAGCAGAGTAATGGCTTTCGGGAAAAAAACTCCTTGTGTCTAGTTGTTCTGGTGTGCAGTGCTCTGTAGCGTTGTTTTGAGGGAAGGAGTTGAAAACAGTTTATGTCTGGGTGATTGTTTGATGTTACAATGACAATGGAAAAAATGACTTAGGACAGTTTTTCACACTTACGACTATTGCAGTATCCCCATGGTCACAGGATCCAAATTTGGGATACTTAGCAACTGATTCAAATTTATGATGGCTGAAATGCCTCAAAGTCATTTCATCCCTTTTTGCAACCTTCTGGCAAGCAAAGTCTATGAGGAAACCAGATTCACTTAACAATAATGTTTTATACTCATTTAACAACTCTGGTGATTCACTTAACAGCTGTGGCAAAAAGGTGGCAAAATGGGGCAAAATCCATTTAACAAATGTCTCGCTTCACAACAAAAATGTTGGGCTCTATTTATTTTATTTCATTTTTATTTGATTTAATTTGTCAGTCGCTTACAAGACAATAAGTGTAAGTATAAACATGAGTAAGAAGACAGGAAATAGGTACAAATAAAAAAAATGGGGACAATAGGACAGGGACGGTAGGCACGATGGTGCACTTATGCACACCCCTTACAAACCTCCTAGGAATGGGGTGAGGTCAATAGTGGTTAGTTTTAAGTTAAAGGAGTGGGGGTTAGAGGATGTAACAATAGAGTCAGGTAGTGCATTCCAGACATTAAACACTCTGTTGCTGAAGTTGTACTTTCTGAAATAGAGTTTGAAGCGGTTTACGTCGAGTTTGTATCTGCTGCATGCTCTTGTATTGTTGTGGTTGAAGCTGAAGTAGTCATTGACTGGTAGGACATTGCAGCAGATAATTTTGTGTACTATGCTTAAGTCTAACCGTAGGTGGCATAGTTCAACGTTGTCCAAGCCCAAAATCTCAAGCCTGGTGATATAGGGTATTCTGTTGCAAGCAGAGGAGTGTAGTATTCTTCTCATGAAATACTTCTGGACTCGCTCGATTGTATTGATGTCCGATATGCAGATTCCAGACTGATGAGCTGTATTCGAGTATTGGTCTGGCAAAAGTTTTGTATGTTCTAGTTAACAATTTGATTTTGCCCGAGGGGAAATTTGTTTTAATTCACGGACTTCCTGTATAGGGTTACCGTAACAGAACCTTGCAAGTCTAAATAGGCTTCTTTATCCTAAAGAGAACTAATCTGAGGGCATTTTCATAGATTATGCTTCTGCTTTGGATTCAGATTTTTCTTATCTGACTTTAACTTGGCTGTGGCTCCTCCTTTTGTTTCTCCAAGGTTATTCTTACAGCTTATTATGCTGGACTTCATTTGCCACATTTTGAAGTACTCTATTATCATTATGATTATTAGCATTAAACTTTATTTGTCACCTAATTGTGGCTCTGGATGATTTACAAATTACTTAAAACATTAAAGACAGGGAAGGAAAAAGAGGAAGCATCTTTCCTCTGAAATTTCCCTCAGAGGAAGCCCTTCTTTTTAAAGAGGTCAGTGCAATTCTAATGATGCCAGTCTTGGTTAAATAAATCTGGAAGTGATTTGTCAAGTGTATTATTTAAAGAGCAATCAAAGCTCCTTCATCCTCTCCATGGTTTTTTTTTTTTTTTAATGGAAAGGTTAAACATTGCCTGGACTTCGCTTTTGGCTTGAATTTATCCTGCCATACATTTCTCCCTGAGCAAATTCCACAAAGTCTTTTACTATTATTTTTTTACTGCTGTTGTTGAATTCATAGTTCCAAACTTTTATGTCCCCTGCTTGGGAACATCCATCTGAATGGCCTAAGAATCTGATTTAAGAGAAAGCATCTTGATGTTCCTTCCTTGTAGAAATTTATCTATGTAACCTTTACACCACTCTATTTTTTCTGTCCACAGCCCTAGTGAAAAGCAATTTCTCCTTGTCTCTCTTGAACTGATTTGCCAGCCATTTCAGCAGCTGAGAGTGAGTTCTTATGGCTTGTATATGCAGAAAAAAACTATTATTTATTCACAGGCCTCAAATGAAGCCTAATATTCAGCCTCATAAATTAGTGTAGCTAGATTGTCCTAAGCTGGCATATGTGCCCTTCAAAATAAACCCTTCCCTATGCTTGTTCCCATGTAACAAATAACTTCCCTTGTCAACTCTAATGGCCAGAAGCCATTATTAATGTTATTTAATTCCCTATTCGAGTAATCAAATGTACAAAACCCTATTGATTAATCCCTCACAAGGGACCGTGGTTAGACAATTTATTTGATCTCTTCACACGCCAGGTAACAATTTTGTCAAACTCGTATCCTTCAGAAGAGCAGCCACAGGAGAGAAACTGCTTTCCTTTTTACAGAACTTGATATATATATATATTTTTTTTAAAAAGGGGGGGGGGTTATCCTTCTTCAGGATGGTAGTCTCTGCTTTGAAAAGTCTTTTTGTACAAAATAATTTTTCTCTGTTTCCTCATCACTCCCATCACTTCCTTTTCCCCAGCAATTCTCATTCAATTTGATGCAAGATAATTTATTCCAGCTTTTCAGAGCGGAAAATGCAAGCATTTGGGAAAGCTACTCAAAATATCATATTCTACTGCCTCCCGCAATAATCAATAATAAAAAATGATTAGGGGACAGGAGGTGAAAGCATACAATGAATGGTTGTGGGAACTGGGTAAGTCTAGGTTAACAAAGAGGAGGACTAGGGGTGACATGATAGCAGCATTTCAGGGGCAGTTGCAATGTCCCAGGGACATGTGATTGTCAAACTTTTGCTGAAAATATAATCAACAAGAAGGGACATTTTGTCCTGTATGGTCCACCCTCCCAGGTGCCACACCTATGGCCCTTTATTATCAATAACAATTTAATCATTCATCAACACATTTGAACATAAACGCAACTCTTTATTAAATGCCCTGTTCATTGTAGGGCCACTCAACATACATGGCACAATCTCATCAGTGTGATGAGACAGGCTGAAGGAAGCATCCATTAAGCATCTACCATCCTGTCTTGCCACTCCACTGCTCCAGCTGGGGAGTTGCACCAGGATTTCAGGAGGTTGCGCTACTTCTTCCCTTCACGTGAAGCTCTGTTGGGGCTTTGCACATCCACATTGTCTATCAAGTTTACTCCTTGCCTCCATTCACCAGGCTCCATGTCCCCATTGCCTTGTTGGTGGTCCACGAGCCTGTTCTGCAACACTGGGTAGCGGGTGCACATGAGATTGTGCAGGATGCAGCAAGCTTCCACGATGTTCCTCACGGTCTCTGGGCGATGCTGCATGGTGGTGAGAAGTACCTAGAACCTGTTGGCCAGGATGCCAAAGGCGTTCTCCACCACCCGTCTTGCCCTGGACAGCCTGTAGTTGAAGATCCTCTCTTCATGGGTGAGGCATCTGGAAGTGTAGGGCTTCATGAGGTAGGTTCTGAGGGAGAAGGCGTCATCACCCACGATGAAGTAGGGCACATCTTGTGTGTCGTTGGGCAGGGGGTCTGGATCTGGGAAGCCCATGATGAGGTTGTGTTCCAGCCCCTCCTTGAGGTCACTGACGTTGTATGCCTGGGCATCTGAAGCTGACCCATTGCCTGAAGCATCGATGTACATGAACTTGTAGTCAGCATCAACCATGGCAAAGAAGATGATACTGAAGAAGCCCTTGTAGTTGTGTTAAGTGGACACTGAGTTGGCTGGAGCTTTGCAGGCCACGTGCTTGCCATCTATGGCTCCAACGGTGTGGGGGAAGTTCCACTTCTGATACCATTGCTCTGCAACTTTCTTCCAGCCTTGTTTAGTGGTGGGGCACTGGAGGAGCTCCTCCAGGTATTCTTTGATGATGGCCTGCACCACTTCTCTGACCACAATGCTGATGGTGTTGTCTGGCACCCTCCAGGCATACTGCATGTTCCTGTACGTGGTCCCAGAGGCCACGTGGTACAGAGTCAGTGCCACCTTCAGTCCAGGGTCCAGGCTGGGCCAAAAGTTGGTGCTCTGCTTGGTCAACCTGGGTCTCAGCCGCTCCACAACTTCATCACACATGGCTGGTGGCATCCTCATGAAGTGCTGCAATGCACGAGTGTCTTCGTTCCTCAGCTCCACCATCAGCTTGTCATACAGTCCGTACTCTGCTCTTCTGGCGATCCATCTGCGGACCCACACACATCTTGGACACCTCCTTTTCCTTGCATAGAACAGGTGAAAGAGCCTGAAGACGGCTTCGCACTGTTGTAGAATGATGGTGGCTACCAAAAGGAGTGTGCGACGATTCATGGTGGAGATGACTGGATGCTGTGGAAGAGCAAGAGCAAGAGCAAGGCTGAAGAGGTCTGCACACCAGGGCTGCTGGACTGAAAGTGAGATCCAGGTGATTTCCTCCCCCTTTTTATAGGAAATATAGGTTTTCCCCTAGGTGTCCTTCTGCCTCCTCTAGGCATACTTCAGACTTCCTAAATATCTGAGATACGTCCCCTATATGAACATTTTTTCCATTTTAATGCTTTATATGCGAGCTGCATCCGCTTTCATCCTTTCTACGTCCATGCTACTAACGCTGTGTGGACATTCCATGTCCATTTCACTTCCTCCCTGTGTCCATTTTCCACTGGACCAGATGCGAGTTGCGTGGATGCGCAGTGGATGCCGAGCGGATACAGCAGACGTGTAACGGATGTAGAATGTTTGTTCCCCATATGTGTCATGGATGTAGAACGGACGAGGTGGAAAGTTCATCCACTCAAAAAGTTTTGTGCAGCTCAAAACTTTTTGAGCGGATGAAATCTCAGTAGATGGATGCTGGACAGATAGAACGTATGAATCATGCATGCAGTGAGTATAGAATGGATGCATCGCGTTAACCAACGGATGGCAAGTGTTTTTGTCCATTTTACACCCTCTTTCCATCCGTTGGTGCAGTGTGACATGGGCTTAAAAGGGAGTGGGTTTTGACCTCTGTTTGTACAGATAGTCCTCGACTTACAACAGTTCACTTAGTGACTGTTCAGTTACAATGCCACTGAAAAGAGTGACATGACAATTTTTCACTTATAACCTTTGCAGCATCCCCATGGTCATGTGATTAAAATTCAGCTGCTTGGTAACTGACTCATATTTATGATGGATGCAGTATCCCAGGGTCTTGGGATCTCTTTTCAACCTTCTGGCAAGCAAAGTCAATGGGGAAGCCAGATTCATTTAACAAATTTGCACTAACTTAACAACTTCAGTGATCTACTCAGCAACTGCAAGAAAAGTCATAAATGGACCAAAACTCACTTTGCAAATGTCTCACTTAGCAACAAAATTGGGGGCTCAATTATGGTCATAAGTCAAGGACAATCTAAATTCTAGTGGCTAGCCCTGTCAGTATTAGTGGATATGATGGACAATTGCAGGAACTTCATGCAGTTCATTTAACAAAGAGAAGGACTAGGGATGGTATGATAGCAGTCTTCCAATATCTAATGGCCTGTCACAGAGAAAAGGAGGTCAGCCTATTTTCCAAAGCATTGGAGAACAAAACAAGAAGTAATGCCTGGGAAGAGAGATTTAAACTAGAATTAAGGAGAACTTTCCTGCCTATGAGAACAATTAATCAGTGGTACAATTTGCCTCCAAAAGTTGTCAGTGCTCTGTCGGTGGAAGTTTTGAAGAAGAGACTAGACAGCCACTTGTCTGGGATGATATAAGGTATAAAGTCTCTTGCTTGGGTTGGTGGCTCGACTAGAAGACCTCCAAGATCCCTCCAAATTCTCTTATTCCATATTCTATTCTGTATTCTGTATGAAGTGTGAAAGAGAAATTTGTCTGAAATTCTCAAGCATCGTGAGAACAAGTTAAGAAAAATGGAGGCCTCTTTCATAGGTGTATGAAACTTTTGAGGAAATGCAAGGCAACATTCAAGATCATATGTAAAAGCAAAACTGAATGGTTCAATTTTGAATTAGGGCAAGGAAAATCCTAGTGGAAATTCATTGGTGCTTTTGGAGCAATCACAGTCCTTTAACTCAATTTTCCTCATTGGTTGGTTGGTGGTGGTGGTGTGAGGATAAAATGACAGATTAACAGAGTTGGAAGGTGTTGTGTTCGCGAAGAATGAGACTCGAGACCAGCATAACTTCAGCTCTTTTATTAATTGCTGGATTCCGTCTGAACCAGGAGCCGCGGCAGCCCTTTTTTATAGAGAGGCTGCTTGCGGCTCATGGCCAGTGATGGCTCCTTGATTCTCCCACCGCTGGGGCAGCCAATCATATGCTACTTATTGTTGACCAATCACCATCGAGTAGAACACCAATCAGATTCAAGTATTTGTGGACCAATGGGAATAGAGTATTTGGAGTATGCTAATATGTAACACCCCTCCCCTCTTGGTTTGGTCCTACCTTAGTAGTCATGTAAGTAGGCGGGGCTTTTATGTTGTCCAGTTGACCTGCACAGTTTAGTGGTGCTGTTGTCCTCAGCGGGTTTGGACAGGATCGCTGTTTCTCCCGTCCTTCTCTGTGGAACCTCCTGGAAGGTGGAGTTAGCCATGCCGCTCCTGCCTGGCCTATCCGGGCTGGTAGAATTGGCTCGGCTGCTCCCTTCCAGAGTGGCTTCTTGGTATTCTTGTGCCTCCTGTTCCTCTTCGACGAAGTCTTCTTCAGGTAACTAGTTGTTTCTTTCTGAGTTTATTTGAGAATTTGGTTTGCGGGTTGTTTTTTGATTTTGTGGTGTTCCTTGTTCTAACGGAGGGTCTCCCCCTCCCCTCTTATTTGTGTTTGAGGGGTCTCCCCCCTCTCTTGTTTAATTATTATTGTTTTTGTTTAATGGTTGTTGTGTTACTGGAGTGTGTTGTTGTTCTTTTTGCCTGGGTATGTCAGTGGTTCGTTCCAATGTTCTTGATCTTAATTGATCTATGTGTCTCCTCCAGCTTCTTCCATTGTCCATTTCTAATCTGTACAACCGGGGTCCTGTTATTTGTGTTATTTTTGCCAGTACCCACAATGGGTGCCCCGTGAGATTTTTAGCATAGACTAGGTCCCCTGGGTCGAATGTGCGGTGTTTGCTGGAGGAGTCTGTTGGTTTTTCAGGGCTGTATGTGGGGTGTAATCTATCCAGAAATGATCTTAATTTTCTGCCCATTAGTAATTCTGCTGGGCTTTTATTTGTAGTGGAGTTAGGTGTGATGTGTTGTATGGTGAGCATTTTGTAAATTTTCTCTTGTATGTCTCCCGTGTCTAATTTTTCTATGGTTTCTTTGGTATACTGGACCATGCGTTCTGCCCACCCGTTCGTAACTGGCCGGCCCAGCGCTGTCAAGGCATGCCTTATGTCGTGTTCGGTGAGGAACATTTCAAAAGTCAATGCTGTGAACTGTGGCCTGTTATCTGAAACTAATAAGTCCAGTAACCCACGTGTGGTGAAAAGTTTCCTCAGTTGTCTGATAACTGCTTCTGTAGTTGTTGAGTTCATGACACTTACTTCCAGCCAATTTGAGTAAGCGTCTACTATAATTAAAAATGTGTTCTTTTGTTGGCCCTGCGAAATCTATGTGTATTCTTGACCAGGACCCCTCGGTGTTTCACATTCGAGTATAGGTGCTGCAAGGGGTGCAGATCGGGATCTTTTTTGCAGATTGGGATCTGCATTTAGTGCAGGTTTCTACCCAACTCCCGATATCCTTATCCATCCCTGGCCACCATACATAACTCCTGGCCAGGGATTTCATTCGTATGATACTCGGGTGTCCTTCATGTAAAATATTCAGTACTTGCTCTTGTAATGCTTCCAATATGACCACCCAATTCCCCCCAGAGAATACAACCTTTTAACAATGATAGTTCAGTCTGCCTGTTATTGAATGGTTTAAAACTCATGTCTGTCTTGTTTTCCGACCACCCTTTTCCTACCCAGTTTAAAACCTGTGACAATTTTTTGTCTCTTGTGGTTTCTTTCACAACATCCACTGCGGTTATGGGTAGGTTTGGTAGTGCCTCAATCTGTAGGGTGGATGTGGTTGGTGCTGGGTCACTCTCTAGTTCAGGTAGGGGAGTACAGCTCAGCGCATCGGCGTGTGAGATGTCCTTGCCTGGTTGGTAAATTAATTTGTAATTGTATGCGGCAAGGAACTCAGACCATCTTGTCATTCATGGGGAGAGTATGTTTGGGCTGGCCCTGTTCCCTGCTAGTATTCTCAATAGGGGCTTGTGGTCTGTAATGAGTGTAAAGGTCCTACCGTAGAGGTATTCATGGGACCGTTTGATCCCGGAAATTGCTGCTAACGCCTCTCTGTCCAACTGGCTTCCTTTCAGTTCCTTTGGACAGTGTTTTGGAGTAAAATGCAATCAGCGCTTCCCTCCCATCTGGCAGCATGTGGCTGAATGCGGCTCCGACACCGAACAGTAATGCATCGCAGGTGACTGTCAGTGGTAGTGTCTCGCTGTATTGTATTAATACAGATTCGGATGTTATTAAATCTTTTATTTTCTGGAACGCTGTCTCTTTTTGTCATCCCCAGGTCCAGGTGTCTACCTTGTCCAGTAATCTATGTAGTGGTTCCACCGTCGTTGCCTTCTGTGGCTGAAAAACATTATAAAAATTGATAAGTCCCAAGAATGCTTGTACATCTGCTTTGTTTTTTGGTCTGGGTGCTGCTTTGATCACTTTGATTTTTTTTATCTGTGGGGTGGATGCCATCTTTATCAATTAGATACCCCAGGAATTTGACTTTCGAGGTGGCTAACTGACATTTTTCTTTTTTGACTTTGAGTCCCACATTTTGGAATCTTTGTAATACTATTCTGAGATGGGCTTCTAGTTGTTTCTTGTCGCTGGCTGACACTAGCACATCATCAAAGTATGGAATTACTCCTTTTATGCCTTGTAACAACTGCTCCATCAGGCTTTGGAACACCCCTGGGGCCACGCTGACTCCAAATTGCAGTCTTTTGCATTTGAAGGCTCACCTATGAGTCATGATCTTTTGTGCCTCTGCTGTTTCAGGGTCGACTGGCAATTGTTGGTCTGCTTGTGCAAGGTTGAACTTTGCAAAAACCTTGCCTCTCCCCAATGAGTGTAATAGGTGTTGCACTACTGGAACAGGATATGCGCTTTGCTATAGTGCATGGTTTAGGGTGGCCTTGTAGTCACCACAGATTCTCACGGACCCATCTGGCTTAATTGGGGTTACGATTGGAGTTTCCCATTTAGCGTGGTCAATTGGTTCCAACGTTCCTTGTGCAATGAGTTTATTTAATTCCTCATCAATCTTCGGTTTTAATGCGAAGGGAACTCACCTCGCTTTTAATCTAATTGGAGCTATTGTCGGATTTAAATTAAATGATATGGGGGACCCTTGGTACTTGCCTAGTTTCCCATCAAAGATGTCCTGGAACTCCCTCATTAGGTTCTCCTCCCAGTCTGTCTCGGTGACGCTGTTGATCCCAGTCACTCTGATTCCCAGAGGTTCGAACCACTCGAATCCCAGCAGGCTTGGGCGGTTCCGGTCTACGATGGTTCGAGGCAGAATTTTTGTGTGTTTCTTGAATGTGACTTGGAAGTGTCTGAGTCCGACTACGGGGATCCTGTTTCCTTGGTAGTATTTTAGTATCAGTGTTTGGTTTTCTAATTCTGTTCTGCGTATATGCGGTATTAGTCTTTTAATGGTATTCCATGATACCATTGATAAGTATGAGCTGGAGTCCACCTCCATCTCACATTTTTGGCCTTCGATGCTTACTGCCACATGTACTTTCCAGCCATTGATTGAGTTTGAATGTCTGATGGTAATAGTTTGGTGTGTTTCTTCTTTTCTGTAGCTTTTGTTTAGTTGTTTGCCTCTGCTTTCTTTCTCTCTCTCTGCTTTCTGACTCTGACGGCTCAATATCTGTCTTTCTTTTATTCTTAATGAGGTGTCGTCTCTATGTCGGGGGCTGTAGCTTTTCCGGTTTTGGCAAACCTTTGCTATGTGTTCCTGTCTCTCACAGTACCTGCAAATGGCGTCTAGGAAATGGCACTTGGAACAGGGGTGGTCTCCTCCGCGCCTGGCACACTGGAACCCCAACTTACATCCTTTCCTCTCCCATCTATTTCATTCTGACTGGAGTCTGTGGATTTCTTCCTCTTCGTCATCGGTCTCGGACAACAATTCACTATCCTCGTGGCGTGTGATGGTTTTATGTGTGTTTTCTGACTTCTTCCCTGGAACTTGGCTTGCTTCTGCCGGTGTTTTTTGTGTTGTCGCATTCATTTGTTGCATTTTGATTTTTTAGTGGCTTCAGCTGCCACAGCCTCAGCGATGGCCTCAGTGACTATAATTTTTGGTTGGGTTAGCAGTCAGCTCTGCAACGTGAGATCTTTTCGACCAAGGACCACGCGATCCCTCATGCCTTCGTCCATGTTGAGGAACTCATATGCCCCTCCAATGTCCCTGAGAGCCACTACGAAGTCTGCGATACTTTCACCTTCTCTCTGGTCCCATTTGTAGAACTCATGTCTCCGAATAAGGCTGGAGACAGTTGGTGTGTAATGATCCTTCAGCAATTTTTCCAAATCTGCCCAGGCCATCTGTTTTACATCCTCCAGTTTGGCCAATGCCTTGGCTATCTTGAACATTGTGGGCCCACAGTGCGTCAGGAACACGGCTCTCTTTCTTTGTTGGAGATTCCTTGTAAGTCGTTGTTCTCAAGGAACATGAGGAATCTGTCGATGTATGATTCCCAGTCCTCCGTCGCTGTATTGAATGGTGTGGGTGGTGAGTTGGTTCCGGCCATTTCATCTGCTTGGTTCTCGTTGCCATGTGCTCACTGGTCTCCTTGTCTCAGAATCCCACCCTCGTCGCCAGTGTTGTGTTCATGAAGAATGAGACTCGAGACCAGCGTAACTTCAGCTTTTTTATTAGTTACTGGATTACGTCTGAACCAGGAGCTGTGGCAGCCCTTTTTTATAGAGAGGCTGCTTGTGGCTCATGGCCAATGACGGCTCCTTGATTCTCCCGCTGCTGGAGCGGCCAATCATATGCTACTTATTGTTGACCAATCACCATCGAGTAGAACACCAATCAGATTCAAGTATTTGTGGATCAATGGGAATAGAGTATTTTGAGTATGCTAATATGTAACAGAAGGGTCCTTGTAGGTCATCTAGTCCAACCCACCCCCTGCCCAAGCAGGAGACCCTACACCATTTCTGACAAATGGAAGTCCAATTACTTCTTGAAAGTCTCTAGTGATGAAGCTCCAACAACTTCTGAAGACAAGCTTGTCCATTGGTTGATGTTCTCACTGTTCTCACTGGAGCTGAGCCCTGTAGCATATTTTTTGCTAAACACCCACAAGCCATAGTATTCAATGCAAGTCTTGTTGAAGTGGGTGACACTTTATCTGGCATACAATTTTCACTTGATGTGTTTTCACCATAGTTAAATGGGTTTGGAGCATGTTTAGTCTTGCTCTTCAGAGCAACACAAGCTCCCCACCTCACCATGACAAGGTAAACCTCTTGGGAGGCTTATTATTATCATTATTATTGTTGTTGTTATTCAGAAACAATAAAAATATAAAAAGGTGCAATGTGAAAACAAAATATTAACAAATATTATCTACATTTTCCAATGGCTATAGAGGAAGATCTATGGATAGGTTCCAATAGATAATGACACAATCTAGAACTCTCGGCAACCACTCCAGAAGTAGTTCCAAATTATTCATTTGAATACATGACAGAGGATTGCTACATATGCCTCTACAGCTCCTGAAAGAAAAAAGAATGTAAATTTAGCAGTTTAAGATTGATGTTTCCAATTCAGAAATCAACGTGGGGGGCATAATTTGTATCTCTCTATAAGAAGGTCATTGTATGTAAATCAGCCAATAATTCTCAGAAGCCCTGTTCTTTGGCTTGCCTTACAAATTACCAGATTTGCAAAGTAGTGAAGTCTGAAGTTGCAAAAGAAGATTAAAGACACAGCTGTTTTCATGAATCAATTCATTACTGCAAACATTTCTCTTTCTTTGCTTACCCAGATGCCTCTAAAAAAGACAGGAGTATTTTAAAAAAGGCACTTTGCTCACTTTCTTTTGCATTCTAAGGCATCTCTTTTAAATAATATTAAAGGCATGCAATAGACCTGGAAGGAACCAGTTCCACCCAGTTTAAGATTAAAAACTAATATAAATTACAGAGTAAGTCCTAAAAACTTTAACTCTGGTCAAAAATTTCTTAGGAATTAAGAAAGTAAGAACCTTGGATATTGGATGAGTGTTTTTCTGGTGAAACTAGTCTATCAGGGCAACCTGGTCTACCCAAATATGGGATGGAGCATACTGCTTCCGCTTTCGTCTTTTGTTGTGGTCTGCTGGTGGCTTGTAGAGCTGGCAGCAGAGTCAGACAGTGGGGAGGAATATGGGCCAGTCCTGGAGTCTGAGGACAGCTCATATGAGGGATCTGTGTCTGACACAGAGATGGGACCAGGGTCATCTGAGAGTTATGTGTGGACTCTGGAGGCTCCAGAATCTGACATCAGCGAGGCAGAGGAACAGGGGGAGCCTGTTTCCAGTGTGCACTTGTGCTGAGCTGCCAGAAGGCAAGAACAGTTAAGACAAAAGGGGCGATTTGGGAATAAGGCTTGGAGATGATGGGCCCTTCTCATAAAACATAAAGGAGGAGCAAAGGGACATGAGCCTTTGCTGGAAGCAACTTTGTTCCTTCTGGTTGGTTTAAAATCTGAAACTCTGTGTTGACTTTGTGCTCTGTTTGGCCTTGTACAGCTAATTGGCAATTTAGTCGCTGGTAGCATTTCAAGGAAGATAAAGGTGGGTGCTTATCAGCCTTATCCCGAAAGCCTGTGGCAAACTTCTGTTGGACTATTCAGAAACTGTTTGGGATTCATTATGGGCTGTGAATGCATATAATTCATAGCTGCTGAAATAAAACAAAAGGTTTCTGGAAACAGCATGTGTTACCATCTCAGGAAGTCTTGATCAGAACATTTTTCAGCCCCAATCCAGGAGCCTTGGCAGGCAGTTGCTTTTGTGACAAACTATTTTTTGTATTGAATTTATATTTTACCAACAAAGACATAAAGGGAAACTAGGTAAAGGTAAAAGTTCCCCTCGCCCATGCTAGTTGTTTCCAGCTCTAAGGAGTGATGCTCATCTCCTTTACAAAGCCGAAGAGCCAGCACTGTCCAAAGATGTCATGACTAAATGCTGAAGGGGCATGGAATGTTGTTACCTTCCCACCAAAGTGGTCCCTATTTTTCTACTTGCATTTTTACATGCTTTCTACTTGCATTTTTACATTTTTACATCGAGCTGCTAGGTTGACAGATGTTGGAAGAAGTAATGGGAGCTCACTCCCTTATGTTGTGCTAGGGATTTGAACTGCTGAACTGCCACCTTTCTGATCGACAGGCTCAGCATCTTAGCCACTGAGCCACTACTGTCCCTTAAGGGAGACTAGTATAGATCTATTTCAAGCTATTTAGCTGTTGTCTTGGATAATGGACATTTCCCAGCCAACTTTACATCACTGCTTCATTTTCAGATGTTCTTCTCCACCAAGGAAACTGGGGTCTCTAATCATCATGGTTTTTCTCCCTCTAACTAACATGGTGACCATTCTGTTCCTGTCACATCAAGTAATATCATTATAACACAAAAATAAAATAATCATGAACTAAACAAATAGTTTCCTTTAATTAGATTCTGAGTAAACAAGCTTTAGTTCATATTCCCCATTTTGATTAAGATCATATTTCAAGTTGCCAAAATCTGAAATTTTCCCATTAGAGTGCAAGCATATCATCATGAAGGACTTCTATTTGCAAATTCAGTCATTTGCTTTCTTCTAATTTTAGAGTAATCCTCCTAATTCTTGGGGGTTCATTTATAATTTTGGTTCTGGAATGTTTTTCAGCTGCCCATTATAACAAATATTTTTCAGTGGCTGATTTATTTTTTTATCATATTTGGATACCTCCTATCATTCACAGAGTGACTTTAGGCAGTGGACAATCAAAAGCATAAAAACATAAAAAGCACATAAAAGATGCAATATATCAGGTAAAAACAAAAATAAACATCTAGCTCTGGTCTTCACAATACAAAAAAGACAGCTGTGATGAACAGCTGAGGGAACAGACAGGATACTGTAAAATCCCCAATCCCTCCACACCCCACTAACCTGCTTTCCAGCTCCGTTCTCCTATGTAGGGCGACAAAAGAAGACCCAGCCGATCAGCTGTGACTCAGGAGACATGGGGGCAGAGATATGGGGGCAGAGCCAGTCAGAGGTGATATTTGCTGGTTCTCCAAACGACTCAAAATTTCTGCTACCGGTTCTCCAGAACTGATCAAAACCTGCTGAATACCATTTCTGGTTAGAAGTCATAATTTGCAAGACATCCAGAGTCACTGATTGAATTGGGTGGCTACAGAAATTGAATGAATAAATAAATACACAAAAATAGAAGTCAATGAGAAGTTGTTAAGGCAACAATCAATCCTAGGGCTGCATGCTATTCTGTGAGCCCCACGCAAGTTGGCAGAACTAAGTCTTCAAATTCTTTTGTAAGGCCAGTCGAGTGGGAGACCACCTCACCTCTTGGGGGAGGATGTTACACAGGATATAGGTGTCATGCCCTTGGTGGAGTCGGACACTGAGGAAGAGGAGGAACAGCCAACAGGGAGTGGGCTCTGGAGGTTGTGGAGGAGGCTGGGGAAGGGCAGAGACCAGCTGAGCAGTCAGAGGAGGACCCAGACCCATCCCCTATTCATCCTATGGCACACAGGGAGAAGGATAAGGGAGAGATGTGGTCTACTTGGGAGGAGAGGGCCTTGATCCTCTTCGTGGGCTGCAGCTGTGACAACTGAATAAGAGGTCGGACATGCTTATGGGCGAATGCTGGGAACAAAGCATGGAAATATCTCTAGTTTATGGTTCCTTTCTGAGTTTGGCATCCTCCCCAGTGTGTATTATCTGTGGATGTCCTCCACCCCTTATCTTGCCTGGTTTGTGTTGCTTTTTTCTTTCTTCTTGTAACGATTTGTGTGGGAGTTTTTTGCCTTCCGTCAAGAATCTTCGGAGTTTGGAAGCAAAGTGAAGGAATAAAAGTGGCTTTGCCTGTTTTCTGTGACTGTGGTTGTTTTGTATCCTACCTTGGGTCATCACAAGAGGCAAGGTCAGAAAAGGCTCTCTTCCTGAACACTGCCAATCAAAATTATTTAACTGATGTCCATATTCTACCTTCCCTGCTGACCAGGTCATGGTAATAAGCCTTGATTCTTATCATGATTAGCTTGCATGCCATGGCTCATTACTGAAGCCATGTCAAAACCATGGCTATGCATCTCTGCACCCAAATTATTGGACCAAACTCCTTGTTTTGTACTGCGTTGTGTTCATCTTGCCACAGTTCTGTACCAGGAGATAAAGTCCTCATCGAACCTCACAATCTTTAATCTCCTTCTTCTCTCTTTAATCCACCCACCTACTTTGTCAATAAAGAGACACCTTGTCAATAAAGATTAGGACAGAACACACCCACAGAAATACATAAACAAACAATCTAAATGTTGTATTAAGAGTCCAAATTATTTTTATAACGGTTGTGCACATATAGATGTCCATTGCCCATCTGTCTCATCCAAACTTAGAGGATCCAATTAGCATTACATCTCAGATTAAAAAAGTCTAAAAGCTGTGTGCTTCCTTTACACTTGGCAAGAAGAAGAAAAAAAGATTTAGTTTGCTAACATCCATCACTTTTAGCTTTAAAACTAAAAAAGTGGCAATATACAATTAAGACAGTAATTGACAATACCAAAAATGCAATTGTTTTGGTAGGTTTTTTCACTTTTTAGGCAAGAAAAACAAAATGCACAGATACAGTATAGGTCAGTGGTTGCCATCTGGTGTGCCAGGGACTACTGGTAGTCTACAAGAAAATTTTGGTGGTCCTCAGAGAAATGTCCCCCCCAAAGCAATTAATCCAGGCTGTGCAGGAACACAAGGCTGTACCACCCACATGGCCTGCCTACCCATTGGCCCTCACCATTCAGCTGAGCATAAACCTTACCTTGAGTAGAGCCACACAAGCTGGAACTGAAAGAAAAGACCAATGGTGGGGGAGGGAAATCCTCCCCAGGATGGCTTGCTGACGTTGGTGGGAAAGTCAGTCCCATATTCCAGAGCTGCAGTAATCACAAGACTGGCCCTTTGGTCATCCTGGAGCAGCTCTTCCAGTCCATGGCAGGCCAGTGCACCTGCGTGGAGGAGCAGCTGCTCCAGGATGACCAAAGGGCCAGTCCTGTGACTACTGCAGCTCTGGAATATGGACCAACTTTCCCACCAACATCAGCAAGCCACCATCAATCAAAATTCATATTAGTGGTCTGCGGGATTTTAAATTATGAATTTGGTGGTCCCTGAGGTCCAAAAGGTTGGTGACCCCTGGTATAGGGGTTGCTCAATAGTACTGTGAGAGGGATCTTGTAATCCTTGTGGACAATCATTTAAATATGAGCCAGCAGCTGCCAAAAAAGCCAACACAGTACTATGCTGCATAAACAGAGGGATAGAATCAATATCACATGAAATGTTAATATCACTTTATAATGCCTTGGTAAGACCACACTTGGAATACTGCATCCAGTTCTGGTTGCCGCAATATAAAAAAGATGTTGAGACTCTAGAAAGTGTGCAGAGAAGAGCAACAAAGGTGATTAGGGGACTGGAGGCTAAAAGATATAAAGAACAATTGTGGGAATTGGGGATGTCTAATTTGATGAAAAGAAGGACTAGGGGAGACATGATAGCAATGTTCTAATAACTCAGTGGCTGCCACAAAGAAGAGGAAGTCAAGCTAATTTCCAAAGCACCTGAGGGCAGGACAAGACAAGAAGCAATGGATGGAAACTAGTCAAGGAGAGAAACAACCTAGAACTAAGGAGAAATTTCCTGAGAGTTAGAACAATTAATGAGTGGAACAACTTGCCTGCAGAAATTGTGGGTGCTCCAACACCAGAGGTTTTTAAGAAGGGATTGGACAACCATTTGTCTGAAATGGTGTAGGGTTTCCTGCCTGAGCAGGAGGTTGGACTAGAAGACCTCCAAGGTCCCTTCCTTCTCTTCTCTTCTCTTCTCTTCTCTTCTCTTCTCTTCTCTTCTCTTCTCATGTTGTTTTGTCAACAATAGGGAAGTGGTTGCTATTTCTTTCTTTTGAGATATTTTTTTCAACATTCTAATCTAATTTACAGCTTTGAGATTTCCTACAGGTGTCTGATATGAGTATCAAGAATACCTGACTTTGCTGAACATTTTGAGATCAGCAAGGTTCAATTAGATGCAGCCACCTGCTGTAGCCAATTAAGTATTGCATTCAACACAATGATGCCTATTATAAAAGGTTGTAGTTGCACTGGAAAGAAAATTACACAGTAATGAAAGTTTAAAGGTGTTCTTATTAGAAAATGTCTCCATATAAATATAAATGGGTATGAAAGGAGAATAATTAATTGATTATACACGAATGAAGGCAAATATATGTGTCCCAAAATAATGTTGCAGCATCCAATCTGGGTTGATCACCAAAAGCAGAGATTGTTCCTTCCAACTCCTGCTGGAGTCCATCCTCAGGAAATTTATCTCTAGCAAAGTATGTCACTGTTTCAACTCCAACTTTCAAAACATTGCTATAGAGCATTGCACACCAGAACAACTAAACATAAGGACAGTTTTTTCCAAAAGCCATCACTCTGCTAAACAAATAATTCCCTCAACACTGTTCACCTATTACAAAGTCTGCACTACTATTACTATTAATCATCTCATCACTTATCACCCATCCCCTCCCACTTGTGACTGTATGACTGTAACTTTGTCGCTTGTATCCTTACAATTTATATTGACTGTTTCCTAGAATGATTTAATTGCTTATTGTACCCGATGAATACTATTAAGTGTTGTACCTTATGATTCTTGATGAATGTATCTTTTCTTTTATGTATACTGAGAGTATTTGCAGCAAGACGAATTCCTTGTGTGTCCAACCACACTTGGCCAATAAAGAATTCTATTCTATTCTACTCTATTCTATTCTATTCTATTCTATTCTATTGAGAAATTACCTGACAGTAAGGATGGTATATCTGGTGAGAAGATCAGATTGGATTACTTATTTTGAATCAAATCATTGTAGACTCTTAGCAGCCACATAGATAGATTTTGCCTCCATGAAGAGTCGTCATTAATCAGGTTCTTCAACTTTTCTTAATGATGCCACTGTAGTCCATCCACCTTTCTGCTAGTTTTCTTTTTCTTCTCTTTCCTTTTATCCAATGTGAATTATTTAGATGAGGGAATAGAAGGGGTACTTAACAAATTTGCAGAAGATACTAAGCTAGCAGGAGTAGCTAACACCCAAGAAGATAGACTCAAGATCTAGATGTATCTTGACAGGCTGGAACATTAGGCTGTATTTAACAAAATGAAATTCAATGTAGAGAAAAGTAAAGGCCTCCATTTAGGCAAGAAAAACCAAAAGTACACATGTAGTCTGGGTGAAACCAGGCTCAATAGCAGTAACCATGAGAGGGATTTTGGAGTCTTAGTGGACAACCATTTAAATATGAGGCAGCAGTGTACAGCAGCAGCCAAAAAAGCCAATCCAATCCTAAATTGCATTAACAAAGGGATACTATCAAGATCAAGTGAGGTACTAATATCATTCTATAAATCCTTAGTAAGACCACACCTGGAGTACTGCATCCAGTTTTGGTCACCACACTATAAAAAAAGTTGTTGAGGCTCTAGAAAAAGTGCAGAGAAGAATAACCAGGATGATTAGGGGACTGGAGACTGGAGACTACAGGAACTGGGCATGGGTAGTCTAGTGAAGAGAAGGACCAGGGGAGACATGATAGCAGTCTTCCAATATTTGAGGGGCTGCCATAGAGAGGAGGACTATTTTCCAAGGCATCTGAAGGCCAGACAAGGAATAATGGATGGAAACTGAACATGAAGAGATTCAACCTGGAAATAAGGAAAAACTTTCTGACAGTGAGAACAATCAACCCATGGAACAGAAGTTGGCCTTGGAAGTTGTGGGAGTGCCATCACTTGAGACTTTCAAGAAGAGACTGGACTGCCATTTGTCAGAAATGGTATAGGGTCTTCTGCTTGGGTGTGGGGGGGTTGGACTAGATGACCTACAAGGTCCCTTCCAACTTTGATTATCTGTATCTATGAAAGCTGTCTCCAGAGACCTAGATTTTCACATAATATGTCAAAATTAGGATAATTTGAGCCTGGCCATGTGTGCCTCAAATGATAACTCTTTGGTTTGATTTGTTTGATGAGTCAGTTGTTTGCTTTCTTGGTTGACGACAGTCTTCTCAGAAATAATAGATATTATGACATCTTTAAAAAATATTCACAGAAAATGTGATGGAAAGAAATAATTGGGTTTTGGGCTTCTTCATTGTTCAGATGTGGTTTATAAACAAGGAAATTCTGAGAAAAGTAAGAACTCAACAGTTCAACCTTGAGTTACATATATTCTTTATGTGGGAAAGGAATCAATCAAAACATACTTGATAAAAATTCAGTGGACTAGATGTTTAAGAATTCTAACCTTTTCAGGAAATATGAAAGAAGGTATTTCATTGAAGTGTACAGCAATTAAGAGTTAATTGTAGGCGTAGCTAATATGTGTGTGTGTGTGTACACATACACATACACACACAGAGAGAGAGAGAGAGAGAGAGATTAGATAGATAGATAGATAGATAGATAGATAGATAGATAGATAGATAG
>BLBF01000036.1:21255858-21269151 GCA_015471245.1 Laticauda colubrina | reverse complement strand
GCCATCATCAGGCTTCTGTATTGAGTTTGTATGTACAAACTCAATACAGAACTCAATACAGAAGCCTGATGATGGCAGATGAGATTCTGCTGAAACGTTGCTACAACTTTAAAAGCACTACACTGACGTGGGATAATACCCAAAGGAAGTTGAACTAGAGTAAATGGATTTTAAATTATAGGCAGCCAGATTCTGAATGAATGTTTCATGGTCATAAATGTCATGTTGACTTTCATCACACTTCCTCTTGTCGTTAAAGCCAGATAAATGGTTGCCTTCCTTTCATTGTATATACACAGGGAGAAGTTTGGAAACCATTCATCAAGAGTGTTTTAATTTGGGATTTATGATTGATTGGTGTTAGAGCTGATGGTTGGAATGGCCTTTTCTGCCTCTATTATTCTATTTAGGTCAATTTGATCTTCAGGTGGCTTTTATGGTTCCTTGTTTCTCCATTTCTTCCAATCTTGTGCCTTTTCACCAGCACTTAACAGCATTAATTTTCTGCCTGGGCATTAAAGATCTTTGTTATTCTGTCTACAAAGGTGACATAAAGGGAAGAAAATGGCTAAAAATAATCCCAAGGAAGAGAAAGTAACAACACCTGTGCATTGTACAGGGTACACCCTGTACAAAAATAGAGACATGACAATATGAAGAGTGTTTTAAAAATCCAATTGCATTTTGGGAAATTAATTGAACGTTGTGAAGTTGAGACTGTCCAAGTATTGCCTCGATCAAACCTCCAGGAAGGAAAGCTGGCTGAATGATTTTCTTCAAAGGAAGGCGAAGTTTCCTATTAAAGACAGGATTCTCCCTGATGACAGTAGTTAACAGAGTAACAGAGCTGGAAGGGATCTTGGAAGTCTTCTAATCCAATCCCCTGCTCAAGTAAGGAAACTATACATTTCAGACGAATGGTTGTCCAATGTCTTCTTAAAAACTTCCAGTGTTGGAGCATTCACAACTTCTGGAGGCAAGTTGTTCCACTGATTAATTGTTCTAACTATCAGGAAGTTCCTCCTCAGATCTAGACTGCTTCTCTCTTTGTTTAGTTTCCACCCATTGCTTCTTGTCCTGCCTTCAGGTGCTTTGGAGAATAGCTTGACTCCCTCTTCTTCTGGCCGTAAATTGAGCACCATCTATATAGAGATGAAGTTCTTTGCTGCAGGATGGCAGATGTAACAGCTATTTCCCTTTATTCTTAAAACAATTTTGTGTGGGACTTTTAAGCTTAGAGAGTGTGAATGTGTTAATTAAACTCCCTGAAAAAGGAAATACTTGATTCAAGATCTCAGTAGGTTAAGCCAACTATCTCCTTTTTATTGTCACACTAAAGTGGGAAATAGAAAAGGAATTTCCCTTCCAAGGTCATTGATTCTTCTTTCCTGTTTTGTCAGTACAACCATTTATTTTAATTCGGGGACTACTGCATGGGGGGAAGTCTTAAGGAAATAACAGGCTTGAACTATAGAAAACAGTTTTCAGTTGAGAAAGAATCTTCAAGCAAGAGCAGAATTTTAACCTAGAGATGTGGTGGATTCCCATTTGTTCAATGGGTTGAAGAACAGGCGGACAACCATTTCTTAATATTTTGTTATTGTTAGTTGGGAAGTCGTGTCTGACCAATCACAACCCCATGGACAATGTTCCTCCAGGCCTTCCTATCCTCCACCATCTTCTGGAGTCCATTTAAGCTCATGCTGACTGCTTCTGTCAGTGTTCCAGCAAACCTCCACTCCAATCAGTAACCCTGAGACAAACATATCTCAAAAATGCCTTTATTAGAATAGCACCTGGCACATCTGTGGAATCCTGAATCTGAAAGTTTTCGGGCTTCCCACAATTTTCCAAATTACAAATTTATCCTTCCTTGGCCCTCATCACATCATATGGCCCAATCACCATCCATCCAAAAGTAATATTCTTATTTCATCCTGCGCCATATTCAATGACCTTGAACTCACAAAATAAATTTATTTCATCTACTTAGAGCTACTCAATTGAATCTAACCCCCTCCCACTTTCTCAGGCTTGTAGCAGTGTGGCTACTTCCAAAGCTGACAGTTTCAGTGCTTCAACATACGTAATTGAGCATCTCTGTTCAATGGAAATCAGAGTAACAAAATAACAGAAGGGACCCCAGAGGTCTAGTCCAACCCCTTGCTCAAGCAGGATACCTTATACCATTTCAGACAAAATGCTTATCCAATCTCTTCTTAAAAACTCCCAAAGTTGGAGCACTCACAACTAGCGGCAAGCCCTTCCACTGATAAATCGTTCTCACTGTTAGGAAATTTCTCCTTAGTTCTAGGCTGAATTTCTCCTTGGTTAGTTTCTATTCTTTGCTTCTTGTTCTGCCTTCAGGTGCTTTGCAGAATAGGTTGACCCCCTCTTTTTTTTGGCAGCCCCTTAAGTATCAGTCGCCTCTGGGCTGATATGTGGCAATACTAAAATTATTTTGCTGGGAGAGCTGCACATATGCTCTGCAGGTCATTGCTGGTTTCATAACATTTTTCATATGCACAAATATGGATTATTCTCATTATCATTTGGAATTCTACCTGCAGCCTATTCCTTTTGGCTGACCTACAGTATGTAACATGGTAAGGATTCTGCAAATTAATTTTACTTCTGATTTTCTGTATTTACTTTCACCCAACATCTCATCCATCAACTTGTATTCATCTTGCCCTACCAAAAGGATTTGTGTGCTTTTTTCTGAATATATGCTATTGTTCAGGAAAAGGCAGCATTGCATAATGGCAAAAGGCTAGGTCCCACTGGCCAACAGACGCAAAATGTATGCATAAAGGACACAACGGATGAGCAAAATTTAAGGGGTGGCTCCATCTGTTGTCATCCGCTCCAAAAAGTGGCAAAAATTTGCATAAACAGAATGGAAAAGAATGGAAAAGAACAGACAGGGGTAGTACGTAGCGGGGTTGTTAAATGGATGTTCATAGGAAGCCTAGCAGATGACAGCGGATGGAAGTGGATGACATCTCCAAAGGGGTTCCAGGGGAGAATTGCGAAGCGGACGCATAGCGGAAGAGGCGGATGCATAGCAGATGACACAGATGCATCACAGACGCCTATAGGAAGCAAAGCGGATGCCGCGCAGATGTATATCAGATGCAAAGCGTTCACTGCACATGCGGGGAGTATGAATTGCATCAGCTCCGCGGATATAAAAGGATGCAGCACGCATGCAGTTAGCATACAGAGGAAAGATGTGCTGCCACATACATCTTGAAGGAACACCATGGTTCATCAGTCAGGCAAGAAGAGGAAGCCCGTGCCTACTCGTTCCAGCACTGGCAAGAAGGAAAGAACCAGTATCCCACCCCCTGGCACTGACTCTGAACCTCCTCCTCCTGCTGCTGCTGCTGCTGGTGGTGGTGGTGGTGGTGCTGCTGCTGCTGCTGCTGTGGACCAGCCCCAAGGCCCTCAAAGCCCTGCTCCTGAAGGCCCTGCTGCTCTAGCCCCTGAAGGCCCTGCTGCTGAAGGCTCTGCCAGAGGGAGGAAGAGGCAAGGAAAGGAGAAGGGAGAGAGGAAACAGTACATCGTTTCCAAGGAGCATGAGGATGAGGTGCTGAAATGGCTGAGGAAGAACGAGTACCTGTGGAGAAAGGGCCACAGACTGTATCGGGACACCAAGAAGAAGCAGGCAGCTTGGAGAGACAAGGCAGAGAGCCTGGGGTACACTGCAGAAGTACTCCTGGGATGGTGGAAGCACATGCACACCTGGGATGGCAAGCTACACCTCAAAAAATCCTGGCAGGCCACTGTCAAGGTCACTGACCGGGAGATGTACGTCATGGCCAAGTGCAGTTTCCTGGAGGGTGAGATCCGCCACCGAGGAGCAGCCCCTCTGAGACCCCTCTCCCTCAGACAGCCCACAGACAGCTAGTCCTCTTCCAGCCAGGAGCCAGCGAACCTGCCAAGGCAGGTGTCTTCAGAGGGCCCCATGGCAGAGACCCCCCCCAACAGCTGCACTCCCCATGCCGGTGGACCCTGTCACAAATGGAGGAAGAGGCAGCAGCCACCAGAGGCCAACCCACACACACACACACACCCAGCTTCACAGGATGCAGGCAGAGAGGCAGACTGGAGGGCCAGAACCACAGTGTTCTGTTGGAGATCAGGGACACAATGAAGACCAGCACAGATCTTCTCTTTCAGGTGGACCACTTGGACAGAGCATCCTCAGGCTGCCACACCTTCATCACCTACATGAGCCACACCCTCAGGGACCTGCCCAAGGCCCAGTATCAGGTGATGAAGGAGAAGATAACAGCACTTCTGCATAACCCTCAAGGCCCAGCTGAAGCTACTCCAACCCAGTCCAGGTCTGCTCCTCAACCCCAGGCAATGTCACAGCACTTCCAGGGCTTTTAACAGCCTGTCACCTACCAAGGCTACGACTACCAGGACTTCCCACAGCAAAAACAGACCTTCCCAGTCCAGGCCCAGGTTCATCGCATGCCACAGATGCCACACCTCACCCATCTGCAGACCGGACAGCCCCACTACACTCCTCCTTCCTCCACCCCACAGCCAAGCCCGTCAATGGACAATCTGTCATCAGTCTTCTGCATCACATCTCAGGTAATTGATGAAGGGCCTCTTAACCTCATGGGACTGAGTCAGCTCTCAGAGAGCTTCCTGAACACACCATCCCCTGTTGTACTTTCGGGGCCAAGCACCCCAATGGTGCCTCAGACCAGCACTCAAGCCACAGCCACCTCCACAGTCCCTGCCCACTTAACAGCTGAGACCATGGACATGACTCAGAGTGACTGAGAATAGTGTCAGAGACTGAGTTGTTTACTTGTTAAGTTTATCTTTGCTTTAGACACTTTACTTGGTTCATTTTGCTTATTTAATAAAGTCATAAAGTTTACCTAAGAAATTTAATAAAGGTTATCTTTGCTTAAGACACTTGGTTCATTTTTTTACCTCAGTTAAGTGTTCGTGAAAACTTTTAACAAATGGTTAAGCCTTTGCATGCTTGTGGGATAGATAAAGATAGTTGTGGGATAGATAAACCTCCAGTGCAAGCATAGTGGGACTGTATGGACCACCATCCCAGCTGCCACACATATGGACCTTTTTTATCAGCAACAATTTATTCATTGATCAACACATTTCAAAATAAACAAAGGTCTTTATTAATGCCCTATTCATTGTAGGACCACTCAACATGCATGGCACAATCTCATCAGTGTTATGCGACAGGCTCAAGGAAGCATCCATTAATCATCTATCATCCTGTCTTGCCACTCCACTGCTCCAGCTGGGGAGTTGCACCAGTGTCTCAGGAGGTTGCGCTGCTTCTTCCCTTCACGTGAAGCTCTGTTGGGGCCTTGTACATCCACAGTGTCTATCAGGTTTCGTCCTTGCCTCCATTCACCAGGCTCCATGTCCCCATTGCCTTGTTGAGGGTCCGCAAGTGTGCAACACTGGGTAGTGGGTGCACATGAGATTGTGCAGGATGCAGCAAGCTTCCACAATGCTCCTCACAGTATGTGCCTCATGCTGCATGGTAGTGAGAAGTATCTGGAACCTGTTGGCCAGGATGCCAAAGGCATTCTCCACCACCCGCCTTGCCCTGGACAGCCTGTAGTTGAAGATCCTCTCTTCACGGGTGAGGTATCTTGAACTGTACGGCTTCATGAGGTAGGTTCTGAGGGAGAAGGCATCATCACCAATGAAGTAGGGCACATCTTGCGTGTCATTGGGTAGGGGGTCTGGATCTGGAAAACCCATGATGAGGTTGCATTCCAGCCCATCCTTGAGGTCACTTGCATTGTATATCTGGCTATCTGAAGCTGACCCGTTGCCTGAAGCATCGATGTACATGAACTTGTAGTCAGCATCAACCATGGCAAAGAGGATGATACTGAAGAAGCCCTTGTAGTTGTAATAAGTGGACACTGAGTTGGCTGGAGCTTTGCAGGCTACGTGATTCCCATCTGTGGCTCCAATGGTGGGAGGAAAGTTCCACCTCTGATACCACTCTTCTGCAAGTTTTCTCCAGCCTTGTTCAGTGGTGGGGCACTTGAGGAGCTCCTCCACATATTCTTCAATGATGGCCTGTACCACTTCTCTGACCACTTTGCTGATGCTGTTGTGTGGCACCCTCCATGCATACTGCATGTTTCTCTATGTGGTTCCAGAGGCCAGGTGCTGCAGAGTCAGTGCCACCTTCAGTCCAGGGTTCAGGTTGGGACGGAAGTTGGTGCTAGGTTTGGTCAACCTGGGTCTCAGACGCTCTACAAGTTCCTCAAACATGGCTGGTGGCATCCTCATGAAGTGATGGAATGCACGAGGGTCTTCATTCCTCAGCTCCACCATCAACTGGTCATACAGTCCACACTCCATTCTTCTCATGATCCATCCTCGGACCCACACAGCTCTTGGATGTCTCCTTCTTCTCCTTCTGTATAAAACTTGAAACAGTCTGAACAGGTTTTGGTTTTGGTGATGAATGAGCGCAGCTATCATATGGACAGTGTCATGATCCATGGTGGAGAACAATTGATGATGTTGAAGACCAAGAACAAGGGTGAAGAGGTCTGTACACCATGGCTGCTAGACTCATACTGAGATCCAGATGATTTTCTCCTCCTTTTTATAGAAAATATCGGTTTTCCACTAGGTGCCCTTCTACATACTCTAGACATACTCCAGACATCCTAAATATACGAGATGCATCCCAGATACAAACATTTTGTCCATTTTGAATACTTTATATACGAGATGCATACGCTTACATCCTTTCTATTTCCATGCTACTAACACTGTGTAGACATTCCATGTACCTTTTGTTTCCTCCCTCTTTCCATTTTCAGCTGCAGCGGATGTGAGTTGAGGGGATGGCCAGAGGATGCAGAGAGGATACAGCAGACGTTTAACAGATGATAACGGACATAGAACATTTGTTTCCTGTATACGCCACGGATATACATCGTATGCGGCGGAAAGTTCATCCACTCACAAAGTTTTGTGCAGCTCAAAACTTCTTGCGCGGATGAAATCTCAGTGGATGGATGCTCGAGTGATAGAGCGTATGAAACACATATGCAGTGAGTACAGAATGAATGCATAGCGTTTTCCAATGGATGGCAAGCTTTTTTTAATGTTTTACATCCTCTTTGCATCCGTTAGTGCAGTGGGACAGGGGCTTAAAGAGTTGGGCTGGGACTTTGGACACTCTGTTTCAAGTTCTTCCTTTGCTATGTAAATGTTTCTAGAGGACTAGATCATCTGCTTCCTTTCAATCTAGCATCATCCACATGGTTGTTTTTCTGTGAAAGTAAAAGACATCTTCCCATGTACATTATCCTCAAATTTCATGGGAAAATAAACTTTATAACATTTTAATGAATAGAACGTCATTAGTTTAATTTGCATCAATACTTATAGGTAGTTCTCAACTTATGACCGCAATAGAGAAGAAAATGACTATTTTTAGTGAGACATTTGTTAAGTGATTTTTGCCCCATTTTATGACCTTTCATGCCACAGTTGTTAAGTGCATCACTGTAGTTGATAAGTTAGTAACCCAAGCATCTGAATTTTGATCACATGATGACGGGGTTTGTGCAATGGTCATAAGTGTAAAAAAGGATCAAAAGTAATTTTTTGGAATGCCGTTGTAATTTCGGACAGTTACTAAATGAACTGTTGTAAGTCAAGGACTATCTATATTTTAAAATACATACATAAGCATAACCCTATCACCTACACAACTAAATATATATATTTTGAAAAGTATTTTAGTATTCTCCAACACCACCTCCCATTCCTGACAGAATAATCATGATTGTTCATTAAAAATATCGTTTGGATAACTCTAATTGGCATATTTGCAAAGCTGGAATATCTGATTTTAGAATTTATGAACATCACATTTCTGGGAACTAGACAAGATGAGATAAACTGTCAAGTGTGAAAAATCAGGGCCACACATTGCTCCAGTTTAGCTGATTTATTGCTCATGTCTATATATAGAATAGAATAGGAATAGAATAGAATAGAATAGAATAGAATAGAATAGAGCAGAGCAGAGCAGAACAGAACAGAACAGAACAGAACAGAACAGAACAGAATAAAATAGAATAGAATAGAATAGAATAGAATAGCAGAGTTGGAAGGGACCTTGGAGGTCTTCCAGTCCAACCCCCTGCTTAGGCAAGAAACCCAACACCACTTCGGATAAATGGTTATTCAATCTCTTTTTTAAAACCTCCAGTGTTGGAGCAATTACAACTTCTGCAGGGAAGTTGTTCCAGTGGTTAATTATTCTAACTGTCAGGAAATTTCTCCTTAGTTCTCGGTTTCTTCTCTCCTTGGTTAGTTTCCATCCATTGCTTCTTGCCCTGCCTTCAGATGCTTTGGAGAATAGCTTAACTCCCTCTTTTTTGTGGCAGCCTCTGAGATATTGGGACACTGCTATCATGTCTCCCCTAGTACTTCTTTTAATCAAACTAGACATACCCAATTCCAACAATTATTCTTTATATGTTTTAGTCTTCAGTCCCCTAATCATCTTTGTTGATCTTCTCTGCATCCAGATAACTAACAGTTAAGGTAGAGCCTGGAAAGAGGAACCAGCCTGGAGTCCTTTTGCTCCCACAAACAACCCAAGTCAAGCCCTCCTCAAATTCCATGTAGCACCAAGTTAGTGCTACATATGAATTAATGGAATTCAAGGAGAACCTGACTTGGGTTGCTTGTGGGACTCCAGACTGATTCCTCTCTTGACTCCGCCTCCAGGCTTTGCCTCTCTTCTCCCATGTAAACTGAGAAAGGAATATGCTTCCAGAATGCTTATAAAAATGAAACAAAATGATTGACTGAATTTTGAACATTTCTTAGGAACACATCACATTTTAAAAGAGGAGAAAATGTAGTTTCTTTTACAATGAATGAGTGACAGAGGTTTCCCCTAAATTTTCATTCTGCCTGCAGCTTTTGAGCATCATATTATCTTCCCCGAAACAGATGTTTGAGATTTTTGTGCTTTTTTTTTTTTTTTGTCTCTGTTGAGGTAATTCCCCATTAGGAGAATGAGCGCATACAGGGAGACGTATAGAGAGTAGTGTTGGAATAATACACACTCAGTATACAGATACACTGTACAGTTAATGTAGGTTTTTACTTCCAGAAAGGTTTAAGCAAAGTCCAAAATAGGCAGTTCAAAAGTCATTCACAGGTTAATCAGTCAGTTTTTCAATCCAGGGATATTCCAGTAACAAAGTCCAGTGTCAAAAACAGTTAAGTATCAGACTTACATTAAATCCAGTAATATCAGTTAATTAGGAAAAACAGAGCAATAGCAATACTTTTCAACAGAAGGAAATAAAGATACACTCTCTTCTCTTCTGAGACTCAGACTAAAACAACCCAGGTTTCTGGCTCCATCTTATGGCCGTTTGAAAAACCACACCCAATTGCATGCTCTTGCATTCCCTTAAAGAGATAGTACTAAAATGTTTATCCTGGTTTATATATTTCTAACCCAAATACCTGTTAAGAGACTCATATTCCTTACAGTCTCCATTAAGGCTGGACAGGATGCTGATGAATCTTTACAGAGCCACACAATTTAATTTTGCCAATTACATGATTTTTCATCCTTTGCAGACCATGTGTGCTTCCAAATGACCTCGCAAGACCTACTCCACAGGAAAGGTTGGTGGGTTGGAAACCCTTCAGCATGATAGCTGGTTTCCAGGCTGTTCAAATGAATATAAGCTTCTTGTATGCAAATCATTTCTTACAAGAATCTGAATGACTAACAGTCAAAACAAATTGATGGGAAATAAGAGTCAATGGAATTCAAAATGGGTTGGACTTAGATCTCTTGTGAGTATATGAAAAACACAAGACTGATGACATGTTTGACTTCTCCTTCAAGCTCAGCTTGGTCAGCTCCTACACCTTGTTTCAATTCCTCCTTGCAAGTGTTGGCCTGAGCCTCAGCTGGGTTCTATTTTCCTGGTGTGAGTGACCAGTAAGTCATGCTGGAATGAGAAAGGTAAATTCTAGTCATTTATGTTTGCAGAAATAGAAAGCCTCATGCTTGGGACAGAGGTCAACTCAGACCTTTTCTTTGTTTGATTACAACATGTCAATCTACCCAAAATTTCCTTTGATAAGTGAGACAGTTGTTAAGTGAATTTTGTCCCATTTTATGACCTTTCCTGCCATAAAGAATTGACATGTTAAATGAATCTGGCTTCTCCACTGACTTTGCTTGTCAGAAGGTTGCACAATGTGATCACATGGCCATGGGACCCTGCAAACATCATAAAAACATGCCAGTTATTAAGTGCACAAATTATGATCACGTGACCACAGGAATGCTGTAACAGTCATAAGTGTGGGGTAGGCTGCTACCAGTTCTCTTCAGTTTGGGTGAACCTGTGGCTAATTTTATGGCTGATTTGGTGAACTGGCAGATCCCACCCCTGGCTGGCCCTGCCCACCCCTCCCAGGAGTCTCCACGCCACTCATTTTGGATGCGAGGTAGGTGCAGGGTCTGCACAGAGGCCCAGGGAGGGCAAAAACACTCCCCAGCCATGGTGCAGGAGGCTGACCAGGCCACACTCACCATGGCCATGCCCACCCAGCAACTGGGCAGAGAACCGGTTGCTAAAATTTTTGAAACCCACCCTTGGTCATAAGTCACTTTTTCCACTGCTGTTGTAAATTTGAATGTTCGCTAAATGAGTTGTTGCAAATCAAGGATAGCCTGTGTGTGATTTCTTTGACAAAGTTAAGAAGGTTTAGATTTGGTTGATTACATTTGTCCTTTTTAGTAAAAAAAATTACATTTGTTGTATTTTGTGCAACATTTCTTAATCCTATGATGAATGTATTTTTATGACGACTATGATCATGATTTATCACTTATAGCTTGTAAGTACACTGAGAGCTTATGCACCAGAGACAAATTCCTTGTGTGTCCAATCACACTTGGCCAATAAAGAATTCTATTCTAATTTTAATCTATTATTATCAGGCTGTATTTCCTGCTCTATGTCCTGCTGCTTGTTTGTCAGCTTTACAAGGAAGACTACAAATAGAAGGGATGTAGTCCTGTGGGTAATTCAAACAGTTTTAACTTTGGATGACTTGAGTCTACGTAATTTGATCAGTTCTTGAGTTGGTTGAAAACATTATTTGAGATCTTTTCTGATGAATGAGATTCCTTTCCTGTAGAAGTTATTGCATTTGCTTTTGCTCCCTTTAGGATTTAAAAGGAACTTTTGCTATTTGAAGGATTCCATTATTTTATGTTCTTCATCATTTTATATTCTGAAGCTGTCATTAAGCTATCACAAGACCTTCCTGAGCTGTGGTGTTTTCATGCATTTCTTACTTTTGATTCAAGCTACGTTTATCCACTAACTCAGTTCCAAATTATGGGTTGTTTTAGAGTTCTTGGTTTTTTAACTTGCATCCTGAAGTTAGATTCCATTATTCTTAACTTTTAAATGCTCAACATTTTGGTTTTCTGGCTCCTTGTTCCTACTTTCTGGCTCAATTTCTGAATCCCTTAGTCTGGATATCTGGAGGGCTTAACTTTCCCAACTCACCTCTGTCACTGGCATTTGGCTTACAGCACACTTCAGACAGTTGTCTGTTGTCCAATAGAAAAGACCTGCTAGCTTTAATACACAGCTTAGGACTTTGTCAAAAATACATTCAAAAACAGCTTATTTCTATAGGCAAAAAACCCTCATAATTCCACTAATACACTGGCAATGATAATTTGGATACAAGGAAAAACTTCAGTGACAATCCATATACACTGTCATGAAAATTGCTTTTTTTTAAAACTCTCCTAAACTGAGGTAGAAGCGAGACCAATATTTTTAAATTTGGAAAAAAAATAATAAACTGAGAATAACCGAAGCAGAAAGAATTGCCTGCCCCCATTTCAAAAGCTTTATCTTTAACCCAGAGATTCAAGAACTTTCTGGAAATGTTGAATTACAGAGAAAGCCAATATTGTATATACGGTACACCATGAATTAGTCTCTGGATGATTTGAATTCAAGTCTATTTAGAAGCCGTAGTGACGCAGTAGTTAGAATGCAGTACTGCAGGCTAATTCTGCTGATTGCCAGGGGTTCGATTCTCATCGGCTCAAGGTTGACTCAGCCTTCCATCTTTCTGAGCTCAGTAAAATGAGGACCCAGATTGTTGGGGACAATATACTGACTTTGTAATCTGCTTAGAGAGGGCTGTAAAGCAGGGGTCCCCAACTCCCAGTCCGTGGACTGGCATCGGTCCATGGCATGCCAGCAACTGGGCCATGCAAACAAGTGAAGCCTTATTTGTGGGATGCAGGCAGCATGCAAAACCATAATCCCTCTGCTCTATGGAAAAACCTCTCTCCATGGAACTGGTCCCTGATGCCCAAAAGTTTGGAGGCCACTGCTCTAAAACACTATGAAACAGTATATATGTCTATGTGCTATTGCTAATTCTATTGCTATCCTCAATCAAGAAACATCACTCTTAGACAGTTGTACTGATACTGCAAAGCAAGGGAATGTTGCAGAGTCCAATCTGAGTTGGTCCTTGGGACCAAAGGTTTATTCTTCCAGGATTCAGGCCCATCATTGGAGGACTTCTCTCTTTTACAGAATATGTGCATGAAGCTGTTCTAAATTCAAATGGTCCATTTAGATGGTTCCTGGTTGTGTGTAGCTTTACATTATTAATTAGGATATTGATGGCTTGCTATTAAGTCATTAGTTGTTTCCTTATGCTGCCCACCTTTGGCTCCTAAGTACCTGATAGACAAGTGGAAAATCAGCACTGCTAATGACTGACAAGGGGCATCATTTCTCTGACTATTTTTGTTAAATGACTGAAGCCTGGGAAATAGACTCCCTTGTCAGTCAAAATAATGTTAATTTACCACCTGCCTATCAGGTACGTTAGGAGCCAAGGGTGGGCAGCATGAGGAAACAACAATTATGACTTAATAGCCAGGCATCAACAACCTAATTAACAACTTGAAGCTTCTCTCAACCGGGAACCATACAAATACAAATGTAGAACAGCCTCACGTAAGACAGAGAAGTTCTCCAATGGTGGGCTCCAGCACAAATCCCAAAGCTTGAAAGAAAAAGCATTTGGTCCCTGTGACTGACTCAGATTGGACCCTGCAACATTATCCTGGGATGCATACATATATACATACATACATACATACATGGAGAGAGAGAGAGAGAGAGAGAGAGAGAGAGAGAGAGAGAGAGAGAG
>BLBF01000036.1:21233236-21255848 GCA_015471245.1 Laticauda colubrina | reverse complement strand
AGAGAGAGAGAGAGAGAGAGAGAGAGAGAGAGAGAGAGAGAGAGAGATCTAGCCTGCAGGGTTGTCTTAGAAATAGCAAATGAATGGATTGCAGTGTCTCTGCCAGTGAAATCGGAGCTTGGGAGGGCTGCAAACGCCTCCCCCGGGCCCCATTTTCAGCCACAATGCCTCCTGCAGCCCTCTGCTAGAGAAAATGGGCCACACCCACCCTGGCCACACCTACCCTAGCCATGTCAATTCTAACCCCCCCAAGGTCAAACACAACCCTGATGTGGCCCACAGTGAAATCAAGTTTGATACCCCTGTACTGGAGAAAACCTGAGATATATAAATATTCAGACAAAAACAATACAGCTCCAGGCATCCTTAATTATTTATTGTGATGGTGAGGTACCTGGGATTTGTAGTTCAAGTGATGAAGTAAGAAGTTCCCAATGAATTTTTGATTTATATCATAGCTATTAATATTGCATCTTTGGGAATGTTGGTGGAGAGAGATATTGGCTTCCATGAATACAATGAAAATCGTTTAATGAGACAATCTAATTGCAAAAGCTTGTTTAGGTGGATTGCACAGTTGGTTATTACCATAGTGCCACCTTCACTTTTTCATTCAGGAAATATGTTTTTGGCTTACAGCACCCATGGTCCTATCACCCATTGTTTCATTAGAAAGCAGTCCATTTTGAATCAGGATTAATATATAAATATGCAGTTAATGCAGCATGACAACCTTTTGTTCTCGGGCTTGTTCGAAGAACAATTGTTCTCTTCTAGCATCTGGACTGTGAGATGCTTTGGTCTGCTACTCAAACACACAAACTCATTTTTCTGCAATTGGCACTTTCCTTGGTATTAATTGCTTAAGGCCTGGTCCCACTGGCCGATGGACGCAAAACGTATGCATAAAGGACACGGCGGATGAGCAAAATTTTGGGGGTGGCTCCATCCGTTGTCATCCGCTCCAAAAATTGGTGAAAATTTGCATAAACAGAACAGAAAAGAAAGGAAAAGAATGGACGTGGGTAGTACGTAGCGGGGATGTTAAATGGATGTTCATAGGAAGCCTACTGGATGAAAGTGGATGGAAGCGGATGACACCTCCGAAAGGATTCTGGGGGAGAATTTCAAAGCAGATGCATAGCGGAAGGGACGGATGCATAGTGGATGAAGCGGATGCATCACGGACGCCTATATGAAACAAAGGGGATGTCGCACAAATGTATATCAGATGCAAAGCATTCACTGCGCATGTGGGGAGTATGAATTGCATCAGCTCCGTGGATATAAAAGGATGCAGCACGCATGCAGTCAGCATACAGGGGAAAGATGTGCTGCCACATACATCTTGCAGGAACACCATGGTTTGTCAGTCAGGCAAGAAGAGGAAGCCTGTGCCGGCTCATTCAAGCCCTGGCAAGGTGAAGAAGGGCAGAACCAGCATCCCAGCCCCAGCCCCTGGCACTGACTCTGAAGCTGCTGCTGCTTCTGCTGCTGGTGTGGTGGACTAGCCCCAAAGCCCTCAAAGCGCTGCTGCTAAAGGCACTGCTGCTCAAGCCCCTGAAGGCCCTGCTGCTCAAGCCCCTGAAGACCCTGCTGAAGCCCCTGCCAGAGGGAGGAAGAGGCAAGGGAAGGAGAAGGGAGAGAGGAAACAGTACACCATTTCCGAGGAGCATGAGGATGAGGTGCTGGAATGGCTGAGGGAGAACGAGTACCTCTGGAGAAAGGGCCATAGACTGCATTGGGACACCAAGAAGAAGCAGGCAGCTTGGAGAGACAAGGCAGAGAGCCTGGGGTACACTGCAGAAGTACTCCTAGGATGGTGGAAGCACATGCACATCTGGTATGGCAAGTTACACCTCAAGAAATCTGGGCAGGCCACTGTCAAGCTTACTGACCAGAAGATGTACGTCATGGCCAAGTGCAGTTTCCTGGAGGGTGAGATCCGCCACCGAGGAGCAGCCCCTCTGAGACTCCTCTCCCTCAGACAGCCCACAGACAGCCAGTCTTCTTCCAGCCAGGAGCCAGCGAGCCTGTCCAGGCAGGTGTTTTCAGAGGGCCCCATGGCAGAGACCCTCTCGACAGCTGCACTCCCCATGCCGGCAGACTTGGAGGATCCCATGGAGGATGACGCCCTGCTGTCACAAATGGAGGAAGAAGCAGCAGCCACAAGAGGCCAACCCACACCCACACCCAGCTCCAGAGGATGCAGGCAGAGAGGCAGACTGGAGGGCCAGGACCACACTGTGCTGTTGGAGACCAGGGACACAGTGAAGACCAGCACAGAACTTCTCTCTCAGCTGGTCCACTTGGACAGAGCATCCTCGGTCCGGAACACCTTCATCACCTATGTGAGCCAGAGCCTGAGGGACCTGCCTGAGGCCCAGTACCAGGTGATGAAGCAGAAGATCACAGCACTTCTGCACAGCCCTCAAGGCCCAGCTGAAGCTGCTCCTACCCAGTCCAGGTCTGCTCCTCCACCCTAGGCGAAATCACAGCCCTTGCAGGACTTTCAACAGTCCCTCACCTACAAAGGCTATGACTACCAGAACTTCCCACAGCAGAAGCAGAACTACCCAGTCCAGGCCCAGGTTCATCGGACACCACAGACACCAGTCCTCACCCAGCTGCAGACCAGACAGCCCCACTACACTCCTCCTTCCTCCACCCCACAGCCAAGCCTGTCAATGGACAATCTGTCATCAGAATTGGGCCTGACATCTCAAGTCCTTGATAAAGGGCCTCTCAACCTCATAGGACTGAGTCAGCTCTCGGAGAGCTTCCTGAACACTTAGTTTACTTGGTTCATTTTTTTTTTACTCAATAAAGTGTTGGTGAAAACTTTGAAAAAATAGTTAAGCCTTTGCATGCTTGTGGGATAGATAAACCTCCAGTGCAAGCATAGTGGGACTGTATGGTCCACCCTCCCAGCTGCCACACATATGGACCTTTATTATCAATAACAATTTATTCATTGATCAACACATTTTAAAATAAGCAAAGTTCTTTATTAATGCCCTATTCATTGAAGGCCACTCAACATACACGGCACAATCTCATCAGTGTTGTGCAACAGCTTCAAGGAGGCATCCATTAATCATCTATCATCCTGTCTTGCCACTCTACTGCTCCAGCTGGGGAGTTGCACCAGTGTCTCAGTAGGTTGTGCTGCTTCTTCCCTTCATGTGAAGCTCTGCTGGGGCCTTGTACATCCACAGTGTCTATCAGGTTACATCCTTGCCTCCATTCCCCAGGCTCCATGTCCCCATTCCCTTGTTGATGGTCCACAAGTCTGTTCTGCAACACTGGGTAGCGTGTGCGCATGAGATTGTGCAGGATGCAGCAAGCTTCCATGATGTTCCTCACAGTCTCTGGGTCATGCTGCATGGTGTTGAGAAGTATCTGGAACCTGTTGGCCAGGATGCCAAAGGCGTTCTCCACCACCCGTCTTGCCCTGGAAAGCCTGTAGTTGAATATCCTCTTTTCACGGGTGAGGTATCTTGAAGTGTATGGTGTCAGCCGGTGCTCCATTCAAAATCCAAGAAAGAAATACTTAGACTCTTCAAGTTAGAGAAAAGTTATCTTTTACTGAAAGTGAAGTGGTAGCAACCAAAAAATTCTGAATCTGAGAAATTAGGCGCGTAAATCACATTTACAAAGTGATGGAAATGTTCCCACCCCCCAATAGTTCAGATGAAACTTCCAATTAGAAATTGTGAATATGATCATGTGGGCATCTTCAGGTGATGATGAGGCCTCTGTCCGTTGATCTTGGCATACTTTGATAACGGGTTGCAGTTGCGCAGAGAAAAGAGAGCTAAGCAAGAAATAGAAACCTAACTCTGATGTATGCTCTCCCCCCCTCATTTATTCAACAGAAAAATGTAACACCTCTGTTGTAACTATGTATCATTTATGTGTTTGCAACTGTATATCAATGCAACTATGTATCATTCAGACATTTGCAACATTGTATCATTCACGTGTAATCATTAAGCTTCTGTCTTCTCAGTGACCTTTTACAGGGCACGTACAGATACAAGGAGTCAAACATTTGCAGAAATGGTTTATTCACTTGGGATTACATTGTCTGGCATGCAGCTTTGTGAAGAAGAAATATCCTGATCAAATATAAATTTTGCCATCCTGTCTGTCCTGGTATCTTGCTTTTGTTTGAGCCATTGTTAATTCTGTATATTCCGTCTGACCTAGGCTTAACCTAGGTTCTGAATAAACAATCACCCCCTTTTGAATGAGCATAATAAAAGAGCGTGTACCCGGACATTCGGGGCGCACTCATCCCGAGGAACTTCGTCTCCTGTCGTTTCTTTCTCCTTCGCTCCCTATCATGAGATGCCCATCTAATGCGGGATAGCAGATACAGCATTCTGGTGACCCCGACGTGATTCCCTAAGGGGGATACGCTGCGACACGCTCATATCTTACTCGCTCGATGGGAGCTGTGCTTCGCCAGGCCTGAAGCGAATTGCACATCATCGGATCTGAAACACGGTCTCGACTTTCGTAAGTATGGGCGGAAACTTTTCTCAACAACAGACAGAGCATCTGAAGGAATTGAGGGAGTTAGTCGCCTCTTCTTCTAAATATTCTGCTAATTTAAAGGGCTCGCCTGTAAAAATTAAACCTATTGCTACATTATTGTCTTATGTCTGGCAACATTGTCCCACTTATCCAGAGAAAGGGTCCTTAAAAATCTCCATTTGGCAAAAAATTGGTGACTATCTCCATAGTCCTCCTCGTGCACCTATTGGCATTTTGGTCACTTGGAGGAAAATTATGGAGGCTTTAAAAGTCCATTCTAAAATAGAAGCAGAAAGTGTATTTGAATCTCCTCCACCAAGTTATGATAACTTTCCTGTCCTTCAACCCTCCGCTCCCAATGATCGTAAGTCATTACGAGAGCCTCCCTCCATCCAATCCACTTCTTTAAAAGGAGAGCTCTCGTGTCCTCCACCACCACCCTGAAGGGGGGGGTGTTGTAAAAGCCATTCAACAAGCCTTTTCTGAAGGAGAAATGGATGAGGACACCCTTGCAGCTGCCTCCCTTTATCCTATCATACAAGCTGGCAATCCTCCAGCTCCTCAGTATACCCCAATGCCGTACAAAATAATTAAGGATTTAAAAGCAGCTTGCAAGGAAAATGGTATTCAATCTCGCTATGTACAGGGTCTTTTAGGATCAATTGCCCAACCAGGAGCTGACTTGATAAATGCTGATTGGCGTACATTATTTGCCATGATCCTCACACCTTCACAATGTTTGGTCTGGGAGTCAGAATTTCATAAGCGTACTGCAGCCGCAGCCGCTAGAGGCTTACCGGCAAATGTCACTCTAGATATGCTTAACGGTACTGGCACTATGCTTACCATTGCCCAGCAGACTGCCACAGATGCAGCTGCTTTCCCTATACTACAGGATTGTGCTTTGGCCGCTGCTCGAAAAGTTGACAATGCGGGATGTGTGCCCAAATCTTTCTCTAAAGTTATTCAAGGACCTTCTGAGCCTTTTTCCTCCTTTATAAACCGTCTCACAGAAGCCTTAGAGAGACAAATTGATAATGAGGAGGCTTGTAATGAATTACAATTGAAACTTGCTTATGAAAACGCAAACGCTGATTGCCAGAAAGTTTTGCAACCAATAATTAATAAGAAAAATGTTACCTTGGCAGATTATCTTACAGCCTGCCGAATCATAGGAACCACATCCCATTCCATGTCTACTCTGGCTACAGCCATTACTGAAGGCATGCAGCAGAACATGAGCTCTCTTCTTCCCATTTCCCAACAAAACACTCGCAAAGTGGGCAATTGTTTTAATTGTGGCAAGCCAGGTCACTTTAAGAGCCAATGCAGAGCCCCGGGTGGGGGAGCAAACATGTCAAGAAACCAGGTAGCTCACCCAAAGACACCATGCCCTCGATGCCAAAAAGGCTATCATTGGGCTAATCAGTGCAGAGCCCAAAAGAATAAACAACAGAATAACCCTGCAATCATCAAAAAACCTTTTTTGAATCAGGGAAACTAGAAACGGGGCAGGCAGCCAGCCCCACAACAAAGGCTGCTGAAAATTGCAACTTTTCTTCTTTCGCTTACGATCTTGTTGCTAATGAAACTGTTACTTATCTTCCTGGTGTCGCTGACTTTCTCTTTGTACGTCTTGTTCAGCCTTTTCATATGCCCCCCGATATTCCAGTGCTAGTCTTTCCTGTAAGGGATTTAGCTGAACAAGGTATTCTTGCCTCTCCTTTTCTGCATGATCCCACTGTATTGTCTGATGTCTGTCTGTCTGTACTAGCTAATACAGAAGTTACTATAAATGAGGGGGATGTTGTGGCAAAAATGATTGTGCTCTTAGACCAACAACAAGAGCAACTCTATGCAATTGAAAGACCAATTAGTCAACCAAAACCTACGGTAACATTCTTATTGAATGGTCGATCCTTTCTTGGTCTTTTAGATACTGGAGCGGATATTTCCGTCATCCGAACCGCTGAGTGGCCAAACACCTGGCCAGCAGATGTGGCACCAGCGGTGAGAGGAGTGGGGGGACTCCAGGAGACTCGCATTAGCAGAAACTGGGTAAAAGCCCATTCCCCTGAGTCTCAATGTGTTGCTTATATTAAACCAGCTGTAATTCCTCTGTATACTAACTTGTGGGGAAGAGACCTTATGTCATAATTTAATGCACAACTTACCCTCTACTAACCATGCTTCGCTTGCATTTGACTCACAATAACCCTGTGTGGATTGATCAGTGGCCTCTCCCTTCTATAAAGCTTGAAGCCTTACATTCTCTTGTTCAAGAACAATTAGATAGAGGTCATCTAGAACCTTCATTGAGTCCATATAATACCCCAGTTTTTGTTATCAAGAAGAAAAACGGCGCTTGGCGCCTCCTTCAGGATTTAAGGGCTGTGAATTCGGTCCTCCTTCCAATGGGACCCCTGCAATGTGGTCTTCCAAATCCTAACATAATTCCTCAAGAGTATGACATCATTATTGATTTAAAAGACTGTTTTTTCTCCATTCCATTACATCAGTTAGATAGAAAATTATTTGCTTTTACAGTACCAACTTTAAATAATCAGAGACCTACCAAACGATATCAATGGAAAGTCTTACCACAAGGCATGTTAAACAGCCCAACTATGTGTCAATTTTTTGTGGATTTAGCCTTGCAACCATACAGGGACAAATATCCTCATTTTTTAATCTATCATTACATGGATGATATATTGGTATCTGCACCTGGCCCAAAGGGCACGGTATTAAAAACTCTGCCGTGCCTGACCTCCATTCTAGGTAAAGCAGGACTCACAATAGCCCCAGAAAAAGTACAATCCAAACCACCCTTTTCCTATTTAGGTCACAAGTTACTTGCTTCAGCTGCTGTTCCTTCCCTTCCCCTCCCAACACTTCCCCCAAAACCTACACTTGTGATCTTACAACAGTTCCTAGGAACCTTAAATTGGGCACGTCCTTATTTGGGTTTGACCACAGCTACATTAGCTCCTCTCTTTAATGCTCTTACACAAGGTAAAGCCCCTTCTGATGTAATCATTTTAAATAAAGAGCAGTTGCAGGCATTAAAAGACGTTTCCCATTTACTGGCTACTCGATGGGTGGATCGAGCTATAGAGAATTGCCCTCTATCAATTGCTTTACTAAATACTGTTCAGAGACCTACAGCTGTTATAATGCAATCTCATCAAACACAGGTTCTGATTTTAGAATGGCTTCATTTGTCTCACACCCCACGGACCACAATCACTAGTAAAGCCTCTGCATATTCCCAGTTGATCTTTAAAGGTCGACAAAGATGTAAACAACTCATGGGATGTGAGCCTGTTTCAATATTCACTCCTTGCTCACTGACCACGTGGGAAATGCTATGGTGTAATTCAGAAGAACTACAATACACTTTAGAAGAGTGGCCAGGGCAAACTTCTTGCCATTTACCAGCAGACCCACGTTTCACTTTTCTTAAAACTCTCCCTTTTGAATGGCAATCCCCTCTCTCAATATCTCCATTAGTAGATGCACCTGCGCTTTATGCAGATGGGGGGAAAGTGTATGGTGCTTGTGCATGGAACCAGGAGGGAGAGTGGAAAACTAAAATTACCCCTCCGCAATCTTCTGCTCAACAGGCAGAACTTGCTGCATCTCTTATTGCATTTCAACAGTTTCAAAAAGCTCCTTTTAATTTAATAGTTGATTCCTTGTACGTTTCTCAGATTTTGAAAAATATATATCAAGCCTATTTATCTCCTAGCATATCTGTTCCTTTGTTAAAATTGATGATTCCTATACAACAATGTATCAACAGTCGTAGGCATCCATTCTTTGTAGCACATATCAGGAGCCACCAACCTCTTCCTGGTATTTTACAGGAGGGAAATAAGGTGGCAGACGCTGCAGCAGCAGCTGCATCAGGTAAATCAATTTGTAATCTGACAGCAGCACAAAGCCATGACTATTTTCACCAAAATAAAAAAGCATTACAAAAACAATTTTCTCTAACTCAGGCAGAAGCTGCTGCCATTATTCAACAATGCCCCACATGTAGTAAGGTAGGACATTCCATTCCCATAGGAGTAAATCCTAGAGGATTAAAAGCTTGTGAAATTTGGCAAATGGATGTAACTCAGTATCCACCTTTTGCCCCTT
Source organism: Laticauda colubrina (assembly GCA_015471245.1). Lineage (NCBI taxonomy): Eukaryota > Metazoa > Chordata > Lepidosauria > Squamata > Elapidae > Laticauda > Laticauda colubrina. The sequence continues at coordinate 21,247,160 of BLBF01000036.1, read as the reverse complement.
GGAAATATTTGCACGTTTCCATCGATACATATTCAGGATTTATTCTGGCTACTCCTCAAAGGGGAGAAACTGTAAAACATGTCATCAATCATTCAATTCGTACCTTTGCCTCGCTGGGACGTCCAAAAGAAATCAAAACAGACAATGGACCTGCCTATACGAGTTCTGCTTTCCAGGACTTCTGTAATAGATGGGATGTAACTCACAAGTTTGGGATTCCCTACAACAGCCAGGGGCAGGCTATTGTGGAACGAGCTCACTTATCTCTGAAACGTGCTCTTGATCGCTATTCGTTGCGGGAAAAACCTCCCAACCTCCCAGCATTGCAAAATTCTCTTAACATTTGTCTTTACACTTTAAATTTTCTTAATCTGACTGGCATTCCTCCTACTTCTGCTGCCTCACGTCATTTTTCCTCCCCTTCACCCCCTCCTAACAGACCTCTGGTACATTATCGCAGATTGCCAGATCCCGCCTGGCAGGGTCCTGCTGAGCTTCTCACCTGGGGACGAGGCTACGCTGCGATTTTACTACCAGACAAAACCACTTGCTGGGTCCCTGGTCGGGCGGTAAGACCCTATCATGGGAATTCCTCTGCTACATCTGCATCTTAAACTCTTCCTGATATTCTTGTCCATAGTCCTCTCTCCTACTTGCAATGCTTTTATATACCCAAACTCTGATCCTGTCAACAAACAACGCTTCAAAAGAACTGTCCATGATGATCCGCAGAAGCCTCACAGAAAATATAATATTACTTGGACTATAAAAGACTTTCAAGGCATTCATTTAAGCTCTACAACCAATTCTTCTCGCATAGAAGACTTCTACCCACCACTTCAATTTGATTTGGCAGAAATGCTTGTAGGTTCCACCCCCTACAACTCGCCTTCTCACCCAACTGAGCCTGGTCATAGAGTGGTTAATAAATATAGGTTTTATGTATGCCCCGGATAGCCCGTTTCCAACACTCAGACCCCTGCCCAACGACTTCTCGACTGCGGGGGGTCATCGGATTACTTTTGCAAAGCCTGGTCATGTGTTTCAACTGGACATATTTATTGGGATCCGGGCACTAAGGGTGATCTCATTACTGTCACTCGCACCACATGGGACATTCCATGCAGTGATAAAAAATTGCCCAAATGCAACCCGGTAACCATAAGGTTCACGGACCAAGGCAAGAAAAGTACTCTATGGGACACTGGCTTGAAATGGGGTGCCCGCCTAAAAGGAGTCTGGCCAGAAAAGCATTATGGAAATATTTTTTACATTCAACATCACATTGAACTCCCTCGCTCTAACCCGGTGGGACCACATGAAAAGGTTATTAAATCCCCATTCTTGCAACCCATAACACAGGGAGTTAACCCATTGATTCCAATGATAAAAGCTTCCTATGCCTTGCTGAACTCTTCAAACTCATCAATTGCCTCCACATGTTGGCTTTGTATTTCTGCCTCTCCACCTTTTTACGAAGCCATCGCTTCCCAAGAATCCATTGCTAATTCCACATCAGACGAACATTGCCGTTGGAGGAACTCCACTATTACTGTTTCTTCCATCACTGGGGTTGGTTGTTGCTTAGGAAATATTCCATCCAATTACTCACAATATTGTCATAATGTTTCTAATGGCTATCATTGTAATGTATATCTTCCTAAGAACTGCCTTGGCCGCTTCCACACCATCGGAGGATACTCTGCAGTCGACACCACTTCAGGAGGAAATTTAACATCACGTCTGAAAGGAATGTATTTTATCCCTGGCAATAACTCTGTCTGGGCTTGTTCCACCGGTCTCACAGCATGTGTCTATGGGGATGAACTTATTAAATCCAAATCATTTTGCATTCAACTATGGCTTGTACCAAAAATTAATGTGTATAACTCTGATGATTTTATATCCCTACAGGCACCCATGGAATACCCCCTCAGAGCAAAGCGGGAAATTATTAGTACTCTCACTTTAGGTTTACTGCTTGCTCTGGGCACCACGGGCGCAGCCACGGGCATTGCAGGACTAGCTGTCTCTGAACAAAAAATTACAGCTCTAGGTTCAGTCATTGATGATGATTTATTATGAATTGAGAAGTCAATTACAGCTTTGCAAAACTCCTTGACTTCCCTCTCAGAAGTGGTCTTGCAGAATCGCAGAGGCTTAGATCTGTTATTTTTAAAACAAGGGGGATTGTGTGCTGCGCTTAAAGAAGAATGTTGTTTTTATGCTGATAACAGGGGGATTGTGTTGGATTCTATGAAAGAATTAGAAAAACACTTAAAAGATAGAGAAAACGAAAGGTTAAACATGTATAATTGGTATCAAGGCTTGTTTTCTATTTCACCATGGCTTACAACCCTTTTAACTGCATTGGCAGGACCATTAATAATCATTATATTGATATGTATTATAGGACCTTGTTGTTTTAATAGAATATTGCAATTTTTGAAAAATCAATTATCCTCCATAACTGCTAATGTTAATGTGTTATTGCAAGCTCATGTTAAGTCCTTAACACCGGATGAAAAAATGTCATTGCTGAGTTACCGCTCCTTGGACAAAAGGATGATGCTGATGGATCGCACTCCTGCCAGGATGACTGGGACGGTGAACATTTTAGAAAAAAGGTTCCTGTCTTCTTGGACAAGGAAAAAGACTCGTCATAAAAAATAAAAACAGAGGAGATGTTGTAACTATGTATCATTTATGTGTTTGCAACTGTGTATCAATGCAACTATGTATCATTCAGACATTTGCAACATTGTATCATTCACGTGTAATCATTAAGCTTCTGTCTTCTCAGTTACCTTTTACAGGGCACGTACAGAGACAAGGAGTCAAACATTTGCAGAAATGGTTTATTCACTTGGGATTACATTGTCTGGCATGCAGCTTTGTGAAGAAGAAATATCCTGATCAAATATAAATCTTGCCATCCTGTCTGTCCTGGTATCTTGCTTTTGTTTGAGCCATTGTTAATTCTGTATATTCCGTCTGACCTAGGCTTAACCTAGGTTCTGAATAAACAATCACCCCCTTTTGAATGAGCATAATAAAAGAGCGTGTACCCGGACATTCGGGGCGCACTCATCCCGAGGAACTTCATCTCCTGTCGTTTCTTTCTCCTTCGCTCCCTAAAATGAGATGCCCATCTAATGCGGGATAGCAGATACCGCACACCTCCAGCTCACTTCACAGACTCATCCCCTCCTTCCTCCCACCCCACCCCCCCCATTTCTTATGACAGCTGAAAGATGCAAGGCAATAGTAGAAGATCTTGAAGGCTGACAGTACGGCTTCATGAGGTAGGTTCTGAGAAAGAATGCGTCATTACCAATGATGAAGTCAGGCACATCTTGTGTGTCATTGGGTAGAAGGTCTGGTTCTGGAAAACCCATGATGAGGTTGCATTCCAGCCCATCCTTGAGGTCACTTGCATTGTATATCTGGCTATCTGAAGCTGACCCGTTGCCTGAAGCATCGATGTAGATGAACTTGTAGTCAGCATCAACTATGGCAAAGAGGATGATACTGAAGAAGCCCTTGTAGTTGTAATAAGTGGACACTGAGTTGGCTGGAGCTTTGCAGGCTGTGTGCTTCCCATCTATGGCTCCAACGGTGTGGGAAAGTTCCACCTCTGATACCACTCTTCTGCAAGTTTTTTCCAGCCTTGTTCAGTGGTGGGGCATTTAAAGAGCTCCTCCACATATTCTTCAATGATGGCCTGTACCACTTCTCTGACCACTTTGCTGATGCTGTTGTGTGGCACCCTCCATGCATACTGCATGTTTCTGTATGTGGTTCCAGAGGCCAGGTGCCGCAGAGTCAGTGCCACCTTCAGTCCAGGGTTCAGGTTGGGACGGAAGTTGGTGCTAGGTTTGGTCAACCTGGGTCTCAGACGCTCTACAAGTTCCTCAAACATGGCTGGTGGCATCCTCATGAAGTGATGGAATGTACGAGGGTCTTCATTCCTCAGCTCCACCATCAACTGGTCATACAGTCCAAACTCCATTCTTCTCAAGATTCATCATTGGACCCACACAGCTCTTGGACGTCTCCTCCTTCTCCTTCTGTATAAAACTTGAAACAGTCTGAACAGGTTTTGGTTCTGAAGATGAATGAGTGCAGCTATCATACGGACAGTGTCATGATCCATGGTGGAGAACAATTGATGATGTTGAAGACCAAGACCAAGGGTGAAGAGGTCTGTACACCATGGCTGCTGGACTCATACTGAGATCCAGATGATTTTCTCCCCCTTTTTATAGAAAATATCGGTTGTCTGCTAGATGTCCTTCTACATACTCTAGACATACTCCAGACATCCTAAATATATGAGATACATCCCAGATACAAACGTTTTGTCCATTTTGAATATTTTCTATACGAGATGCATACGCTTACATCCTTTCTTTTTCTGTGCTACTAACGCTGTGTAGATGTTCGGTGTACCTTTTCTTTCCTCCCTCTTTCCATTTTCAGCTGCAGCGGATGTGAGTTGTGGGGATGGCCAGAGGATGCAGAGAGGATACAGCGGATGTTTAACAGATGATAATGGACATAGAACGTTTGTTGCCCATATATGTCGTGGATGTACAATGTATGCGATGGAAAGTCCATCCGTTCACAAAGTTTTGTGCAGTTCAAAACTTCTTGCACAGATGAAATCTCAGTGGATGGATGCTCGACGGATAGAGCGTATGAAACACATATGCAATAAGTACACAATGGATGCATAGCATTTTCCAACAGATGGCAAGCTTTTTTTTAATATTTTACATCCTCTTTGCAACCGTTAGTACAGTGGGACCGGGCCTTTACTATCATAACATTATGAGGAGAAGGTTGATGGATCGCCCCCCAAGTCCATATTTCCAGCTTCCTGAATCACACAGTGATTGATCCACATGGAGAAAGACCTCAAAGGGAACACGGACATGAATGTTTCCCTCCATTGTTGCACCATATCATGAACATATAACCTAATTTTGGACCAGATACACTTTCTCAACCCATTCTACCTCTTTGTTGTGGAGATATAATAATAGAAGATCCACAAATAAAGTTCTCTTAAGCTCTTGAATCCAACTAATAAGTATTGTCCTGAACCATGTATCTTTCCCTACTTCATTTGCTTCTGAAAAACCTGGAAAACCCATTTTGATTTGACCAGCTGTGTGCGATGTGGACAACACTGAACCAAATTCACACTGGCTATGGTAGATGGGCAGATATCCTCTATAAGTGGGCGATACTATCACCAAATTATGACTGTGGGGCTGAAAAATAAGCTATCCAACATTTTGCATCAGAGTGCCAAAATATAGTCTATAATGGAAACTTTACTGATTTCCTGGCTATGACAAATGAAACTAAAAAAATCATATTTGTAATTTACACATATGTTTGTAATATTTTAGATTTTAGATTTCATATTTTGTATTTTTATCTCTTGCAATTTTATCAAAATGTAAACAAACAAACAAATAAATAAAGTGCCTGCAGAATGTGACAACTCACCATGGCCAATTTGCTGCATCCAACTCACCATGCCCAATTTGCTGCGTCCAACTCACCATGGCCAACTCGGCACAGCCAACTCATCATGGCCAATTCACTGTGGTGAACTCACCATGGCCAACTCATCACAGGACTGCTAGCCAATTCAACAGATACAAAAGTTAAATGAATTCCGACAGAACCATATCCAAAAAGAATAAAATTAAAAAGTCATCCTAGAAATACCAAAGTTACAATAATTTCAATGAAAGCATGGACACCAATAATAAAAGTGAATGAAGTGATTAATGCAGCATTGAATTGTCTTCTTGTGAGTTGTCACGTCACTGCAGTTGGCTGCAGTGAGTTGGCCATGGCAAGTTGGCTGATGCAAGTTTGCTTCAGTGAGTTTGGGTGCAGCAAGTTATCCTAGACCAGGTGTGTCAAACTGCTGTCCTGCGGGCCGGATGTGTCACATGCACATCACGGCCATCCCAGCTCCACAAATGGGAAAAACATCATGAAATTTCACATGACAGCAACATGACCCAGCAAATTTGACTCCCGTGTCCTAGACCCAGATGCCTGACATGCTGATTTTCCTAAGAATCTTGACCTTTTGAAATCTACTATTCTGAGGCTCATGCATTTCTCCCCCAGGGCTACTGATGGACAGCTTTCTTCATTCTACTTCTTTGTGTACATTCTGAAAATTCACCCTGGTTTTCATTTAACTATTTATGTGAAAGAATTTATATGACAAAAGCATATGTTTGTTTGGTACACTGTTTTTCTCACTAGACATGACTTAACTAACCTAAACACCTACTTCTATCTATTTTTAAAAGAAGACCACTTTCTTGACCTATTTCAGGAGATGGAAGAACCATTCTTTTTTCTTCTTTCTGTTTTTCACACTTCCACTCATTATACATATCTTTCCTTTGAAAGTCAGGGTGTTCTTCTTTAAAAAAAATTACTATTAATTTCCACCTTCTATCTTCTCCTTCCAGTTGAATCATGATGTTTGGTCAGCATGTGAGCAGAGCGAGAAAGAACATATATGCATTGAGAATAAGTAAACAGGGAGTTTATATTTAATTTCTTATAGTTATAAACTGGCATGCAAAATGTATTCTTGTTACAAAAATTTGAACCAGTTGTGGTATTCAAAAAAATTTCTACTGGTTCTGTGGGTGTGGCTTGGTGGGCGTGGTTTGGTGGGCATGGCAGGGGAAGCATACTGCAAAATCCCCATTTCCATCCCACTCCAGAGGAAGGATACTATATAATATCTACCCCACTAACCTGCTTTCCAGCTCTGTTCTTCTGTGCTGGACAATAAAATAAGATCCAGTCAATCAGCTGGGACTCCAATCAGCTGGGACTCAGAAGGCAGTGAATAGATGGGGGTGGGACCAAATGGAGATGGTATTAACTAGTTCTCCAAACTACTCAAAATTTCTGCTACTAGTTCTCCAGAACCTGGCTGAATACCACCTCTGATCTGAACCCTGTAAGAAGAGAAATTATAAGCTTTTTTCGCAGGCCATGTAGTATCAGACAAAAGGATTCTGGAGTCTAACTCCTTGGTGACAAGTTGTTAGAGATATTTTCTTAGCCTGATTCTTTATTCTAATGTATTTACAAGTTTAGAGCATTCCTTTAAACTTCAGTCCACAACTGGTAATAATTCTTTTACCAATCTCAATAAATGCACTTAAATGGCATTCTCTGACTTCGGCTTCCTCTCTAACAATTTCATCACTTCTCTTCTTGCTTCTATCCACTTTGCTGGATGATCATTATTTAGCCTTTTTATTTTTTATTTCTTCTACAAAAAGTAAAGGAAGAAAACACACAACATCAAGTCCAAATGGAAATGCAAAAAAAAAAAAAAAAGCCATCATAGTTACTAAAGCTCAGCTTTAAATCATGACCACATAATAGCAATAGCATTAAGATTTATATACTACTCCATAGTTTTTTTTCCCCCAGCCCTCTCTAAGTGGTTTACAGAGTCAGCATATTACCCCCAACAATCTGAGTCCTCATTTTACTGACCTTGGAAGGATGGAAGGCTGAGTCAACCTTTAGCCAGAGTGAATCGAACTGCTAACAGGTGGCAGAATTAGCCTACAATACTGCATTCTAACTACTGCGCTATTCATTCTTTGCATGATTTATTCTCTTAGAATTGGGTAGGGTGACAGAATGCCTCTGTCAGGGTTCCGACAGATGCTCTAATTAATTCATGAGCCTTGAGCCAAGTTTCAAAAGAAATCCAATTGTTTATCAGGAGCAACCTGCCTCTCCAGCTGGGCTTGATAACTTGAGACACAATCTGGAGAAAGGTATGCGTGGAATGTGCTTCTGATCATAGTAAGGAATTGCTCCATCAGATCTCCCACCCTCCTTCTTATGGCAACTCGAGAGCAAGCCAGGAATGCTTTACGAGTTGAAAGCCTCCTAGGGAAACTCCTGCCAGTCAGAGTTCCTACTTCCTTTCGGTTTAAAAGATGCCCTTCAGCTCCACAGGGGCTATAATTCAGAATCTTGTTACTTTTGCATAAAACTTCACTCAAGTCAAAAATTGTTGGAGACAGAAGGGCCATAAACATCTTCAACTAGCAGCACTAGCACTAGCACTTAGATTTATACAGTCACGAATGCTTCTGTTCATGACCAAATCAGGTGGCAACCAAAAATTGGGGGAAATTGTTGCTTCTGGACGTGAACAGATCCTCACATGTTGATCAAATATAGTCGCGGCGATTTTCCCTGCCCTTCTGTGCATGCGCAAAATTGTAGGTGCATGCTAAGCCAGTCTAGCTTCTGTTCGTGACCAAATCAGGTTGCAACTGAAGTCCTGGATGACACTACGGTCGTGATCTGAGGTTCCACTGTGTACGACTTTACAGTGCTTTACAGCCCTCTCTAAGCAGTTTACAGAGTCAGCATATTGCCCCAACAGTCTGGGTCCTCATTTTACCCACCTTGGAAGGATGGAAGACTGAGTCAACCTTGAGCCTGGTGGAATTTGAACTGCCAAATTGCAGTCAGTCAGCAGAAGTAGCCCGCAGTACTGCACTCTAACCACTGTGTCACCATGGCTAGTAAAAAGACAAATGAAAAATATAGGAGAAACTCTTAGCAGAAAAACAAAAGGACTCAGTGTTGTAAAGCCCCTGTCACACTGTACCAACAGATGCAAAGAGGGTGTAAAACAGACAAAAAAGCTTGCCATCTGTTGGTTAACGCGATGTACTCACTGCCTCCGTTTTGCTTCCTCTCTATCCGTCCAGCATCAGTTTATGGATGTTTCATCCGCTCAGAAAGTTTTGAGCTGCTCAAAACTTTTGTGCGGAAAATGTATCCAATTCGTCCGTTCTGCATCCGCTACGCATCCGCTATATCCGCTAGGCATCCGCTGCGCATCCGCGCAACTCACATCCGCCCGAACGCAGGGAGGAAGTGGAACGGACGCAGAACGGATGCAGAACGGATGTCTAGCAGATGCAGCATGGAAACAAAGCATGTAAAATGGAAAAAACGTCCGCAGAGGGACCTATCTCGGATATTAAGGATGCCTAGAGGATGCAAAGGGACACCTATACTGCCTATAAAAAGGGGGAGCAACACATCTGGATCTCTCTTTCAGACCAGCAGCCCTGCTACAGACCTCTGCAGCCTTCATCTGACTATTGCTCTTCCATAGCATCCAGTCATGTCCACCATGGATCGTAACACAGTCCTTTTGGCAGCCACCATCCTTCTGCAACAGTGCGAAGCCATCTACAGGCTCTGTGAACTCTACTACGGGAAGAAAAAGGGGCAGCCAAGAAGCATCTGGGTATGAAGATGGTTCACCAGAAGAGCAGAGGATGGACTGTACAAAAAGCTGATGGTGGAGCTAAGGAACGAAGACACTCGGGCATTCCAGAACTTCATGAGGATGCCTCCAACCATGTTTCATGAAGTTGTGCAGCGGCTGACACCCAGGTTGACCAAGGCAAACACCAACTTCCGTCCCAGCCTGGAACCTGGGCTCAAGGTGGCACTGACTCTGTGCCACCTGGCCTCAGGGACCACCTACAGGAGCATGCAGTATGGCTGGAGGGTGCCACCCAACACCATCAGCATTGTGGTCAGAGAAGTGGTGCAGGCCATCATCGAAAAATACAAGGAGGAGCTCCTCCAGTGCCCCTCCACTGAAGAAGGATGGAAGAAAGTTGCAGAGCAGTGGTATCAGAGGTGGAACTTACCACACACCGTTGGAGCCATAGATGGCAAGCACGTGGCCTGCAAAGCTCCAGCCAAGTCGGGGTCCACTTATTTTAATTACAAGGGCTTCTTCAGCATCATCCTCTTCGCCATGGTCGATGCTGACTTCAAGTTCATTACATCAATGCTTCAGGCAACGGCTCATCTTCAGATGCCCAGGTATACAACGCCAGTCACCTCAAGGAGGAGCTGGAACGCAACTTCATCCTGGGCTTCCCAGATCCAGAACCCCTGCCCAATGACACACAACATGTGCCCTACTTCATCGTGGGGGATGACGCCTTCTCCCTCAGAACCTACCTCATGAAGCCCTACACCTCCAAATACCTCACCCGTGAAGAGAGGATCTTCAACTACAGGCTGTCCAGGGCAAGGCGGGTGGTGGAGAACGCCTTTGGCATCCTAGCCAACAGGTTCCAGGTACTTCTCACTACCATGCAGCTTTGCCCAGAGACCATGAGGAGGTTCATGGAAGCTTGCTGCATCCTGCACAATCTCATTCGCACCTGCTACCCAGTCTTGCAGAACAGGCTCGTGGACCTCCAACAAGGCAATGGAGACATGGAGCCTGGGGAATGGAGGCAAGGGCGAAACCTGATCGACACTGAGGATGTGCCAGGCCCCAACAGAGCCTCACATGAAGGGAAGAAGCAGCACAACCTCCTGAAACTCTGGTGCAACTCCCCAGCTGGAGCAGTGGAGTGGCAAGACAGGATGATAGATGCTTAATGGATGCTTCCTTCAGCCTGTCTCATCACACTAATGAGATTGGGCCATGTATGTTGGGTGGGCCTACAATGAACAGGGCATTTAATAAAGAGTTGTGTTTATGTTCAGATGTGTAGATCAATGCTTACATTGTTATTGATAATAAAGGGCCAAAGGTGTGGCACCTGGGAGGGTGGACCATACAGTCCCACTATGCTTGTACTGGAGGTTTATCTATCCCACAGCTATTACCCATCCCAAAGATATCCCTGCCCATCCTACAGGTATCTTAACCCATCCCACAAGCATGCAAAGGCTTAAACCATTTCTAAAAGTTTCCACCAAGACTTTATTAAAAAAAAGAAACAAAGCAAGTGTATGAATCAAGAATAGACTTACTAACAAGAAGCTATAAAACAAAAATGAGTCTCTGGCACTCCTCTTGGTCGCCCAGTCTCAGGGGTGAAGGGTCCAGGTGCTGTGGAGGTGGCTTGTGCTGGAATGCTTGTCATCAGCTCCTCCAAAAGCAGAAGCAGCAGAAGCCCCAGCCCCAGAAGAGCGAGCCCGTGCTGCAGAAGCCCCAGCAGAACCAGAGTGAGGGCCAGGGGGCAGGATGGTAGCCCTGTCCCTCTTGCAAGGGCTGGCAGCAGATGGCTGAGGCTTGCTGTGCTTCCGCATGGTTGTGGGGTTGCTGGCTGGCAGGGAGGCTGGCAGGAACCAAGGCTGGCAGGAAGGCTGGTAGAGAGGCAGGCACCAAGGCTGGCAGGAAGGCTGGCAGGAATGCAGGCAGGCACCAAGGCTGGCAGGCAGGCAGGCACCAAGGCCGGCAGGAAGGCTGGCAGGCACCAAGGCTGGCAGGAAGGCTGGTACCAAGGCTGGCAGGGAGGCAGGCACCAAGGCTGGCAGGAAGGCTGGCAGGCAGGCAGGCACCAAGGCTGGCATGCAGGCATGAACCAAGGCTGGCAGGCAGGCAGGCACCAAGGCTGGCAGGCAGACTGGCTTGCAGCAAGGCTGGCAGGCAGGCAGGCAGGAAGGCTGGAAAGGAGGCTGGCAGGGAGACTGGCATCAAGTCTGGCAGCAAGGCTTGCAGGCAGACATGTAGGCAGGACAGGCAAGGCAGTCGATGTGTCTGGAAGCATCCGCTAGGCCTCCGCTGTGCATCCGCTGTGCATCCGTTCCACATCCGCTTTGCTGAGGTCCCCCGGAAGCCTAGCAGATGTGCCATCCACTCCCATTCGCTTCCATCCGCTGGGCTTCTGTTCCACATCCGCTTTCCATCCGCCCTGCATCCTCCCCGCATCCATGTTATCTGCTCCAGTTATGCAAATTTTTGCCCCTTCTGAGAGCGGATAACAACAGATGGAACATTTTTCTCATCCGTTGTGTCCGTTTTGCATCCGTTGGGCAGTGTGACAGTGCCTTAAGATACAACCTTCAGCTTCCCTGGGACAGACTCCCCTTTGTCCTGTCCAGCCCAACAATTCCCCTTTCATGTATTCTTCATATTATGGAATATATTTATTTCATACTCACATTGGCAGCAGTGATTCTTGTATGTGCATTTTGCCACATACTCAGCTTTTTCCAGCTCATCATTTTATGAATTGATCTCTTACATTCTTCTATGTCACTCTGGAATCTAATTATTTTCATTCTGTTTTCCCAAATAGCATCTAATCCCTATCAGCGCTACTTGTATATCTACTTTTCATTCACTCTGTCTGAATATTAATCTGTTTTATGGCTCCTATTCATATCTTATTCTTACTTCCAGCAATTCTTCAATGTTAAGGTCTTGGGATTTAACAGCGACGAGCAGTGAAGCTGATGTAATATGGGCTGATGCAACAAAGATGAATCAGCATTAGTATTACTCCTTTAAGATTGGGGTTGGGTTCTACCCCTTTAAGAGATGTTTATATAAGGGCAGCTATTAGAAGGTGTGTCCTCTCTCTTTGTGTCTGGTATTCATTTCAGAGTTTTCTGTGTGGTGTTAAGAAGAGGAAAGATTGCTTGTAAGGTATTTTGCCAACCATATATATGTCTATATATAACTATTGTATATAAACCACTGTTAAATGTCTGTCTCAGTGTGCTGTGTTATGCTCCTGGGTTGTCTCATAATAACAGTCATGTTGCAAATGCTCTAGCATTCTACATTCAGTTTAGTTATCTTCCACTTTTCAATTCTTCCATGTCCTTTTTTTCTCAAAATCCACTCTGAATGCTGCAAAAAAAGGGTCTGTCCCATTTTTCTCACTTTTGTATCCTTTCTTAATTCTCTCAGTTCTTAATTCCTTTATAAATACTCCAATCACCTTCACTTCTTTATTCATTCCTTTTCCATATGAACATACGAATAGACACAAGCTTAAACTATATGTTGAATTAAACAAATATTCACCAACTTTCACCACATTTATTTATTTTGGGGTATCCAAATTGGAGGCCCAGTTACCTTTTCTCAATTTTCACATCTTGTTTCCACCTAACCATGACATGTGACAGAATGACTTCCGTTCCAGATCTAGACACTGAAAATGTCACAAAAGGCAATCCTACAGTATCTACACTCAACCCTAAATCCCAATTTCAGTTTATGCAAAAAAAAAAAAAAAAACCACTATGAAGAAGAAGTAATAATAGGGGACATAGTGGAGCAGTGGCTTCTTGAGGTTGAATTTGTTGGCCAGAAATGATTGGTGCTCCAATGGTTCGAGCCCAATATTGCAGGATGGAGTGAGCTCCTGTCATTTGTCTGTAGCTCCTAGTCACTTAGCAGTGTGAAAGCATACCATCTGCAAATAGATAAATAGGTGCTGCCATTTCAGTGGTGGGAAATGCTAGCTGGATTCTGCATGAGAAGAAAAAGATCCTATGTTGGATCTACCTGGATGCGATCAACAGAAGGAAAGTCTTGAATGATCTGTCTTCCTCTAAAGTGTTGCTGGGCCAGGTGGTCTTGACTAGTGGTTGTTGGCTGCCAGAATTTCTACTGTGTGTAAACATTGCAGACACCCTGGCCCTGTATGCCATATGCTAAATAAATCCCTCCTCTGAGTGGCCCTGCTCCCATCTATTCTCTTACTCCTGAGTCCCAGCTGATTAGCTGGGTCTTCTTATGTTGCCCTGAAGAGGAGAACAGAACTGGAAAGCAAATTAGTGTGGTGGGAAGGGAACGGGATTTTGCAGTAACCTTCCCCTGGAGTGGTGTGGGAATGGAGATTTTACAGTATCCTTCCCCTGCCATGCCCACCAAGCCACACCCACAGAATCAATAGTAAAAAAAATTGAATCCCAGCACTGGATAGATGGATACATAATGGTGCTTGCAATCAGATCACTATAGGTTGTCTCAATTGGAGGGTCTTGAAGGTTTATTTATTTATCTATCTATCTATCTATCTATCTATCTATCTATCTATCTATCTAT
>BLBF01000036.1:21212491-21233226 GCA_015471245.1 Laticauda colubrina | reverse complement strand
TTATTTATTTATTTATTTATTTATTTATTTATTTATTTATTTATTTATTTATTTATTTGCATTTATAGGCCACCCATCTAACCTCAAGGAAACCTGGGTAGTTTACAGTCCTAAAACAAATAAAAATGAAATAAAGTAAATATATAAATAATATTGGAGTTGAGAGAGGATCCTTTGTTTTACCATTAGTCCAGTTTCCTAGTCCCTTATCCAGAATGGTTACATCTACCTCATTGACCAATTTGCTTTATGGAATCTACTTCATGCAAAAGGCTCTTGAATTAATATATTTTATTATACCTCAGCATCTCACAGTCAGCTCCACTACATTCCAGGAAAGTTCTTATAGACTTGTTTTCTCTTCGTATCTCTTCATTTCAATCTCAATTTCAATCTCTTTTTCTGCAAATGTGTTCCTTACCTATTGTAGGGTCCACTATCAGTCCAATGCCATCACATCCTATCTCTGAGCCACAAAGTGAGAGAATGTGATTATCTCTGCCTTCCAGTATCTGAAAAAAGATAACTGTGGTCTGAACCCAGTAATAATATTGCCATGGCAAAGTCCATCAGGTCTCTAAAAGATCTTTATCGAACGCAATTCACTCTATCTCTACTTGCAACCAAATACCTTGTGCTATGACAGCTGAGTGGCTCATCCAACTATTGATATGATTTCCAGGTGGAACAGAAGGGCTGCTATCATATATTTATTTCATAGACTAAGAACTGTGAAGAAATGCATTTTTCACTTCTGCTCACAAGTCTTGACTGTATTGTTCAAAAAACCATGGTGTGTTACTGGTATTAGTTGTTTAATTACTGGTAATTTCATAGAGCTGACTAATCTGGCATTGTCAGAAGTTTCTACAAAGGGTTGTTTAGAAGATTCATTTATCAGTGTTATTGGAGCAAGACAGAGTGATTAGTTGGCATCTGTTGTTTTCGTTTGCAAAGTGGTGCATTTGCATCCGATTCAAAGACTTTGGTACTTTAAGCTTTCTTGATACCAATATCAGAGAAGTTTCCAAGCTTATCTCCAGATTTATGGTTGGGTGGATTCTTATTTTAAGGTTTGGGATGTCTGTCAACTTTATCATACTTTCATTACTTCTTTATAGAATTATATAATTCAGTGGTCGCCAACCAGTGGGTTGGGGACCACTGGTGGTCCGTGAGAAAATTTTGGTAGTCTGCAGAGAAATGTCACCCCTAAAGCACCCCCCAAAGTAATTAATCCAGGCTGTGTTGGAACACAAGGCTGCACCACCCACATGTCCCATGGGAACACAAGGCTTGCGTCACTTGCATTGCAAAAAAACACAAGGTAGTGAAGGGAGGGGGGAAAAAGATGGAGGGAGGGAACTTGCCCCACTCGCACCAGGCGGCTGGCCTGGCCACCGGTCTGATTCTTTCTACTTCTTTCTTCTTCTGCTTTTGGCTCCACACAAGTAAAGCAGCAAAACTCTTTCTTTCTCTCCCCCAAACTCCACCAGAAATTATTCTTTGGGACCCTGCAAGGCATCCTGCTCCAAGAGACTGTGCCGGCAAAGACTCATTTCTGGTGAAGTTTGGGGGAGAGAAAGAAAGACTTCTGCTGCTTCTGCTGCTTTCCTTGCCAAAAGCCAAAAGTCTCTTTCTCTTTCTCCCCCTGAGAACGGAGCTGGAGACAGTATCATGTGATCCTAAATAAAGAATGATCCATTGGTAGGAAAACGGGGTGGGGGATTTTCCTGAAGACTTTTTTTGGGATTTCCCCAAGGTCTCTGGTCTGCGGGATTTAAAATTTTGAGTTTGGTGGTCCCTGAGGTCTAAAAGGTTGGCGACCCCTGATATAATTCATTTATATCATCATATGATTCATTATATCATTATACTGTTTTAATGATTACTTTGTTTTAAAGTTTTAAATTTTTTTTTGCCTGTTTTGATCATTTTTAAGCCACCCAGAGTCACTTAATAGGGGAAATAAATAAATAGCAAAAGCACTTATATACTACTTCATAGTATTTTACAGCCCTCTCGAAGGGGTTTACAGTCGGCATATTGCCCCAACAATCTGGGTCCTCAATTTACTGACCTCGGAAGGATGGAAGCCTGAGTTAATTTTCGCTCTTTATGCATACCTCTATGTACAAGTAGTCCTCAACTTCTATCCACAATTGAGCCCCAAATTTCTGTTGCTAAGTGAGACATTTGTTAAGTGAGTTTTGCCCCATTTTATATTTCTGGCCATAGTTGTTAAGTGAATTTCACTTCCTCATTGATTTTGCTTGTCGGAAGGTCGCAAAAGATGATCACATGACCCTGGGACAAAGCAACCATCATAAATATGAAACAGTTGCCAAACACCTGAATTTTGATGACCTGACCATGGGGGATGCTGCAAATGTTGTAATTGTGAAAAATAGTTAAAAGTCACTTTATCTAGCTGTTGTGACTTTGAATGGACATTAAATGAGCTGTTGTAAGTTGAGCATTACCTATATATGTGTATAAATATGCCTATAGGAAACAAAGGGGATGCCGCGTGGATGTATATCGGATGCAAAGCGTTCACTGCGCATGCAGGAGTATGAATTGCATCAGCTCCGTGGATATAAAAGGATGCAACATGCATGCAGTCAGCATACAGGGGAAAGACGTGCTGCCACATACATCTTGCAGGAACACCATGGTTCGACAGCCAGGCAAGAAGAGGAAGCCCGTGCCTACTTGTTCAAGCCCTGGCAAGGTGGAGAAGGGCAGAACCAGCATCCCACCCCCTGGCACTGACTCTGAAGCTGCTGCTGCTGCTGCTATGGTGGACCAGCCCCAAGGCTCTCAAAGTCCTGCTCCTGAAGGCCCTGCTGCTCAAGTCCCTGAAGGCCCTGCTGCTCAAGCCCCTGAAGGCCTTGCTGAAGCCCCTGCCAGATGGAGGAAGAGGCAAGGGAAGCAGCAGGGAGAGAGGAAACAGTACACTGTTTCCGAGGAGCATGGGGATGAGGTGCTGGAATGGCTGAGGGAGAATGAGTACCTCTGGAGAAAGGGCCACAGACTGTATCGGAACACCAAGAAGCAGGCAGCTTGGAGAGACAAGGCAGAGAGCCTGAAGTACACTGCAGAAGTACTCCTAGGATAGTGGAAGCACATGCACACCTGGTATGGCAAGTTACACCTCAAGAAATCCGGGCAGGCCGCTGTCAAGCTCACTGACCCGGAGATGTACGTCATGGCCAAGTGCAGTTTCCTGGAGGGTGAGATCCGCCACCGAGGAGCAGACCCTCTGAGACTCCTCTCCCTCAGACAGCCCACAGACAGCCAGTCCTCTTCCAGCCAGGAGCCAGCTACCCTGTCCAGGCAGGTGTTTTCAGAGGGCCCATGGAAGAGATCCTCTCGACAGCTGCACTCCCCATGCCGGCAGACTTGGAGGATCCCATGGAGGATGACGCCCTGCTGTCACAAATGGAGGAAGAAGCAGCAGCCACCAGAGGCCAACCCACACCCCCACCCAGCTCCACAGGATGCAGGCAAAGAGGCAGACTGGAGGGCCAGAACCACAGTGTGCTGTTGGAGATCAGGGACACAGTGAAGACCAGCACAGAACTTCTCTCTCAGCTGGTCCACTTGCACAGAGCATTCTCGGTCTGGAACACCTTCATCACCTATGTAAGCCAGACCCTGAGGGACCTGCCTGAGGCCCAGTACCAGGTGATGAAGCAGAATATCACAGCACTTCTGCACAACCCTCAAGGCCCAGCTGAAGCTGCTCCTACCCAGTCCAGGTCTGCTCCTCCACCCTAGGCGAAGTCACAGCCCTTGCAGGACTTTCAACAGCCCCTTACCTACAAAGCCTACAACTAACAGGAATTCCCACAGCAGAAGCAGAACTTCCCAGTCCAGGCCCAGGTTCATCGGACACCACAGACACCAGTCCTCACCCAGCTGCAGAGCAGACAGCCCCACTACACTCCTCCTTCCTCCACCCCACAGCCAAGCCTGTCAATGGACAATCTGTCATCAGAATTGGGCCTGACATCTCAAGTCCTTGGTAAAGGGCCTCTCAACCTCACGGGACTGAGTCAGCTCTTGGAGAGCTTCCTGAACATACCACCGCCTGTTGTACCCTCGGGGCCAAGCATCCCAATGGTGCCTCAGACCAGCACTCAAGCCACAGCCACCTCCACAGTCCCTGCCCGCTTAACAACTGAGACCATGGACATGACTCAGAGTGACTGAGAATAGTGTCAGAGACTGAGTTGTTTACTTGTTAAGTTTATCTTTGCTAAAGACACTTTACTTGGTTCATTTTGCTTATTTAATAAAGTCATAAAGTTTACCTAAGAAAGTTAATGAAGGTTATCTTTGCTAAAGACACTTAGTTTACTTGGTTCATTTTTTTTACTTAATAAAGTGTTGGTGAAAACTTTGAAAAAATGGTTAAGCCTTTGCATGCTTGTGGGATAGATAAGAATAGTTGTGGGATAGATAAACCTCCAGTGCAAGCATATTGGGACTGTATGGTCCACCATCCCTGCTGCCACACATATGGCCCTTTATTATCAATAACAATTTATTCATTGATCAACACATTTTAAAATAAACAAATTTATTCATGCTCTTATTTATTAAAGCTCTTTATTAATGCCCTATTCATTGTAGGACCACTTAACATACATGGCACAATCTCATCAGTGTTATGCGACAGCTTCAAGGAAGCATCCATTAATCATCTATCATCCTATCTTGCCACTCCACTGCTCCAGCTGGGGAGTTGCACCAATAGGTTGCGCTACTTCTTCCCTTCACATGAAGCTCTGTTGTGGCCTTGTTCATTCACAGTGTCTATCAGGTTTCGTCCTTGCCTCCATTCACCAGGCTCCATGTCCCCATTCCCTTGTTGACGGTCCACAAGCCTGTTCTGCAATACTGGGTAGCGGGTGTGCATGACATTGTGCAGGATGCAGCAAGCTTCCACGATGCTCCTCACAGTCTCTGGGTCATGCTGCATGTTGGTGAGAAGTATCTGGAACCTGTTGGCCAGGATGCCAAAGGCATTCTCCACCACCCGTCTTGCCCTGGACAGCCTGTAGTTGAAGATCCTCTCGTCACGGGTGAGGCATCTGGAAGTGTACGGCTTCATGAGGTAGGTTCTGAGGGAGAACGCGTCATCACCCACAATGAAGTAGGGCACATCTTGTGTGTCATTGGGTAGGGGGTCTGGACCTGGAAAACCCATGATGAGGTTGCGTTCCAGCCCATCCTTGAGGTCACTTGCGTTGTATACCTGGCCATCTGAAGCTGACCCGTTGCCTGAAGCATTGATGTAGTTGAACTTGTAGTCAGCATCAACCATGGCAAAGAGGATTATACTGAAGAAGCCCTTGTAGTTTTAATAAGTGGACCCTGTGTTGGCTGGAGCTTTGCAGGCCACATGCTTCCCATCTATGGCTCCAACAGTGTGGAGAAAGTTCCACCTCTAATACCACTCTTCTGCAAGTTTTCTCCAGCCTTGTTCAGTGGTGGGGCACTTGAGGAGCTCCTCCACGTATTCGATGATGGCCTGTACCACTTCTCTGACCACTTTGCTGATGCTGTTGTGTGGCACCCTCCATGCATACTGAATGTTTCTATACGTGGTTCCAGAGGGTGGGTGCTGCAGAGTCAGTGCCACCTTCAGTCCAGAGTCCAGGTTGGGACGGAAGTTGGTGCTAGTCTTGGTCAACCTGGGTCTCAGACGCTCTCCAAGTTCCTCAGACATGGCTGGTGGCATCCCCATGAAGTGATGGAATGCACGAGGGTCTTCATTCCTCAGCTCCACCATCAACTGATGATACAGTCCAAACTCCACTTTTCTCATGATCCATCATCGGACTCACACAGCTCTTGGGCAACTCCTTCTTCTCCTTCTGTATAAAACTTGAAACAGTCTGAACAGGTTTTGGTTCTGGTGATGAATGAGTACAGCTATCATATGGACTGTGTCATCATCCATGGTGGAGAACAATCGATGATGTTGAAGACCAAGACCAAGGGTGAAGAGGTCTGTACACCATGGCTGCTGGACTCATACTGAGATCCAGATGATTTTCTCCCCCTTTTTATAGAAAATATAGGTTGTCCGCTAGGTGTCCTTCTACATACTCTAGACATACTCCAAACATCCTAAATATACGAGATACATCCCAGATACAAATGTTTTGTCCATTTTAATCCTTTATATACGAGATGCATATGCTTACATCCTTTCTATTTCCGTGCTACTAACACTGTGTAGATGTTCGGTGTACCTTTTGTTTCCTCCCTCTTTCCATTTTCAGCTGCAGCGGATGTGAATTGAGGGGATGGCCAGAGGATGCAGAGAGAATACAGCGGACGTTTAATGGGTGATAATGGACATAGAACATTTGTTGCCCATATATGTCGTGGATGTACATCGTACGCAGCGGAAAGTTCATCCATTCACAAAGTTTTGTGCAGCTCAAAACTTCTTATGCAGATGAAATCACAGTGGACGGATGCTCAATGGACAGAGCATATGAAACATGTATGCAGTGATTACACAATGGATGCATAGCGTTTTCCAATGGATGGCAAGCTTTTTCTAACGTTTTACATCCACTTTGGATCCGTAGGTGCAGTGGGGCCGGGCCTTTAGTGACTATATAACATTAACAATAGCAGACTTGTATATCGCTTCACAGTGCTTTTACTCTCTAAGTGGTTTACAGAGTCAGCACATTGCCCCAAACAATCTGGGTCATCATTTTACGCACCTTGGAAGGAGGTAAGGATGAGTCAAACTTGAGCCTGGTGAGATTCGAACTGCCAAATTGCAGTCAGCCGGCAGTCAGCCAAAGTAGCCTGCTGTACTGCACTCTGACCACTGTACCACCAAGGCTCTATATGGAGATCTTTATAACTTTTCTCGGTAATAATACAGGAGGGGCTGGTCGTTGATTTCTTCTGACATTGTTTTTAACTTACAGCCAACAGTACATCCCTGGGATCCCTAATAACTTCCTATCCTAATCCTAAACAGATCCAAACTTGCTTAGCATGTTTCCAGATCAGCCCAATGCTGATTAAGTGTGCCCACACACTCACTGTGACTCCACAGCACATTTTCTGGTGGATGAAATCCATATAGGACGCCAGATTGTCCCTTCTTCTTTTTTCATGCCATAGATCAATAAATATTCATGGCATGTACTTTGCAGTGGGTATTATATAATGGAGATGGGATTTTTTTTTTTAGAAATCTCCCAAGACAAAGCCAGAAGACTTGTGTAACTAAATTAGAGAGGTCCCATTGGAGGGGGATGTCAATTAGTCCTTAATCTCCTTTGCATTCCTGTCTCAGAGAGCTCTTCAGATAGTTATTTATTTAAAATCTGTTTGCCCTATTTTTCTTCTTTACAGAGTGCTCCACTCAACTCATTAGTGCTTCTTTCTAACACAGAATGAAAAAAACTACTGTTATATGTCTCATTCACTGCTAGAGCTGGCTCTTTTCAATATTGTTATTAACAACTTCTTAAAGGGGTTGCAAGATAGCTGAATACCTTGTATGGCAGTCCACTTTTGGACTGCACAGCCTTCCTGAGTTTTTCTTATTCTTTTGCCATCATAATAAAACTAGTCTCCCTACTAAGTAGTCCCATTGTTCATTAAAGAGTTCTTATGTATTCGCCATCTTTTGGAGCAGGGTGAAGGAGATTAATATGTCTGGTTTAATGAAAGGAAGGATTGGAGTGACACGATAGCAGAATTCCAATATCTAAGGGGTTGCCATAGAGAAGGGGGGGCAACCTATTTTCCAAAGTACTTGAAGGCAGGACAAGAAGCAAAGGATGCGAGACAAATCAAGGAGAGAAACAACCTAGAACTAAGGAGAAATTTCCTGACAGTGAGAACAATTAATCAGTGGAAGGGCTTGCCACTAGTTGTGAGTGCTCCATTCAGTCCCCACCCCACTAACCTGCTTTCCAGCTCCGTTCTCCTGTGCAGGGCAACAAAAGAAAACCCAGCCAATCAGCTGGGACTCAGGAAGCAGAGAAAAGATGGGGACGGGACCAGTCAGAGGTGGGATTTGCCAGTTCTCCAAACTACTCAAAATTTCTGCTACCCGTTCTCCAGAACTGGTCTGAACCTGCTGAATACCACCTCTGCTGCAATCTAAAAAGGGAGTCAATATTGTTTGGTGATCAAAGTGTTGGATTAGGATCAGAAAGAACTCCAGAAAACTCACACTCAGTTATAGAAGTTCTCTAGGTGACCTTGGGACTTTCTATTTCAGCAAAGGAGCCAGTGTGATAGAATGGTTAAAGATTTCACTTCTGAAATCTTGACAAGAAAATGCAGGGACCTGTCCAGGGAAGGAAGAAGGAAAGAAAGAAAGAAAAAGAAAGAAAGAAAGAAAGAAAGAAAGAAAGAAAGAAAGAAAGAAAGAAAGAAAGAAAGGAGGGAGGGAGGGAGGGAGGGAGGGAGGGAGGGAGGGACAAAAAGCCAGTTTGAATAAATGTTCATTATAAATCTAATAAATAAAATTACCTGTAATAAAATAGCTATTAGCCACTGGGAAAAATAAGGTAGTAAGGGGTCAGTCAAAAACATTCAATAATTTAGACGATCTAATAACCATTAAGGCAATTAATCAGGAAAATCAGCTGCTGATATGTTTGTGGCATTTCTGGTTCATTTTCAATTTTGCTGGCACTCATTAATGTGTTCTATCCAATTTCCACATTATCATATAATTAAAAATAAACCAAAAAACACAACAACCACCCTTGCATCTGCTTTGTATGTGATGCTTCAGCTCAGGTTAGAGTTGCATAATCTGAGAACAGGCAAAACTCAGAGGACAATTCTCTTACAGGCTGTGTCGCTGTCTGGAAAGAGTGAATTATGTTCCCTTCAAATAAAGGCCAAACAAAAACTTTTCCAACTGTCCTGAGATGGCTTCATATATCTTTGAGCTACATCTTTAAAATATACATCATTAAGTGGCTACTATCAGGCCAAACACCTTGCAATGCTGTTTAAATTGTCAAATTGAAGTTTTACCAGTTCACTGTGAGGTTTTATTTTTTATCAAGTATGAATAATTATCTCTCCTAAGTATTTTAAAATACTTCATTTTTTTACCCAATTATGCTGCATCAAGTATGACCTCACTTCTTTCTATTTTATGCTATATTAAACCTGTTTCCATTTTCATTAATACCTGTTATGGCTTTAAAAAAACAACAACAACAAATATTTCAGGAGACGCATCAACTTGGAACACTAACAATTTGCTGTTAACCATTAGCACAAATTAACATTTCCATCTTCAGTATTTTATTATGTTGGAACTGCTAACTCATAGTATAAAACCAAACATTCTGGAGGCCTTTTTTCAAATAATGCATTAACATGTATTATAAGGCTGCCTTTTTTTCTTTTATTTCTGGCTCCAGAGGGAAAGGATTTAAAAGCAGAAAGCAGAAGGAAAAAGGTATTTTGTTATGGAGAATTTAAGATAGAAGCATACAACTTGAGACTGGAAAGAGTGCAAAGAAGAGCAACAAGAATGATTAGAGGGCTGGAGGCTTAAACATACGAAGAACTGTTACAGGAATTGGGGATGTTGTCCAATCTAATGAAAAGGAGGACGAGGGGAGACATGATAGCAGTGTTCCAATATTTGAAGGGCTCCTAAAATGATGTGGGTGGCGGGTTCAAACTATTTTCCAAAGCACCAAAAGGCAAGACAAGAAACAATGGATGGAAACTAACCAAGGAGAGAAGCAGATAACAGATAATAACAGATAAAAAGAGTTGCAAGTGACCTTGGAGGTCATCTAGTCCCCCTGCCCTACAGCATTTCTGACAAATGGCAGTCCAATCTCTTCTTGAAAGTCTCAGGTGACCTAAGGCTAAAGAGAAATTTCCTAATGGTGAGATCAATCAACCAATGGGATAGCTTGCTTTCAGAAAATGTTGGTGCTCCATCACTGGAGGCTTTCAAAAAGGGACTGGATAACCATTTGTCTAAAATAGTATAAATTCTCCTGCTTGAGCAGGGGCTGGGACAAGAAGACCTCCAAGGTCCCTTCCAACTCTATGTTCTTCAGGTCTTCCAATGGTGCACTCATCACCTCTGTAATCAGTCTATTCATCTTGCTGCTGGCCAACCTTTTCTTTTCTTTTCTTTTCTTTTCTTTTCTTTTCTTTTCTTTTCTTTTCTTTTCTTTTCTTTTCTTTCTTTCTACCTTTCCTGGAATTATTATTTCCTGTTTCTTGTTTTCTTGTTTCCATACAGTAATGTTTACAAAATAATAAATATTGTCATGAAACTAGGTACATCATTCTCCTCCTCCTCCTCCTCCTCCTCCTCCTCCTCCTCCTCCTCCTCCTCCTCCTCCTCCTCCTCCTCCTCCTCCTCCTCTTCTTCTTCTTCTTCTTCTTCTTCTTCTTCTTCTTCTTCTTCTTCTTCTTCTTCTTCTTCCTCTTCTCCTCCTCCTCCTCCTCCTTCCTTCCTTCTTCTTTTTTTCCTCCTCCTTAACTCCTCCCACTCCCTTGTTTCTTCCCTTCTTTCCTTCTTCTCTTCATTCTACCCTTATTTCCACATTTCCCAGCACTAGAGTCATATCCAGAGAGCTGGATCTTCACATAATGTGTCTAAAGTAGATAAGCTTGGTTATTTGTGGCTTCAAAGAAAAACAGGACTTCAGCAGACTCCTGGTTTGAACTTCGTTGGAGCAGACTGAAGCCTCATCTCTGTGAGGCTTCAATCCATGCTCACCACTGGAGCACCTCGAGCCAGCTGGTTTTGGGGTTAAGCCACCCCATAGAGGTGGTGAAGAAGGGGGAGACTGCCTGCAGGATTGAGGAGAGCCGCATCTCTCCTCCCCAACTGGCCATTAATCCCTTTCCCAAAGGCGGTTATAGCGGTGGTCAGAAATGGCCACCACAAAGAAGAACTTGACCAGAAAAGAATGTGCAGGAGGAAGATAAGAAGAGAAAGTTTTGGTTGACTGGGTTAAACTGCAAAAGCAACAAATAAGTACCCTGGAATTGAAACTATTAAAAAAAACAATAACTTTGTTCCCTAAGAAGATTTTTAAGCTGCGAAGGAGAGAGAAAAGGAAAAAGATTTTTTTTCCCTTTTCCTATACTGACAGCTAAGAAATTGGCAAGATTTAAGCAAGAAATTGGAAAAAATCCACTTTGATTAATAGTCATTTAATGCTGAAAATAAAAAATCAAAGGGATAATAAAGATTTCTGGATAATCAAAAGCTTTTGAAAACAGGAAAAGAGAAAAAGAATAAAAGAACAAGATCTGGAAGGGATGAGACTGCCTGGAATTAAAAAGAACTTACAGCAAAATCTCAACAAGACTTCCAAAATATGCATTTTAACTGAAATATCGCAACCAAAACCCCAGGAAGAGAAAGTGGAAAAAGAAATAAGGAGAAATTACTTGGGACTATTTGGCTTACTTGATGATTTCTGGATTTTTGGTTATTGTATTTGAATGACTAAAATCAATTGGGTGGTTGTTTAAAACTGTTTAAAATGGCTCCACTTTTAGAAGAACTGAAAATGGAACTTAAACAGTACAAAGAAGATGCATAAGAAGGGAGAGGTTCTTTTGGCTTCATATTTCAGTTTTTAGAAATGGAGATTTGGAACTATGAGAAACAACAAGAAATGCCTGCAGAACAAGAAGATTGCGACAAAGAAGAAGCCATCTTTAATGAACAAGTAATCTTAGATGGGGGAAAAAAGGAAAGGGGGGAAAGAGGATGGAAAGTTTAAGATTGGGTAAAACAACTCAAAAAAAAATAGAGTGAAAAATAAGTATAAAATCAGAAAGCAACAGAAGAGGGAAATGCAGAAGAGAGAATTAGAAGTCGAGAGACAAGGGGGTAAAAAGGGGAGGGAGAAGATGAGGGGGAAGAAAGAAAGGAAAAGAAGTTATAAAGAACAGAAACAAAATATAGAGAAACAGGGCCTATTTAGAGATAATGGGTGAAAATTTAATGGAAAAAGGGATTCTGCAAAAGTACATAAGATAGTATTGTTATATTAGAAATAGAAAAAACTTTAGAAAATGTGAAACAATGTATGATTAAAATGTTTGATAAAATAGCTATTGTAACTCAGTGTAATGCTTGTCAATAAATAATTGTAACAAAATGAATATTTAATGATTTACAAAACGTGAAGAGAAATAAGGGAAAAATTAATCATGGAGATTATATGTGTTTTTAAGGATGTATGATATTTAATTGAAAAGAAGTGTTAAAGATGTTAAGATTTTCATGATTATTAATGATAGAACTGAATTGGAATGGAATGAGGTTTATAATTACATATATTTATAATCTTTTTTTAAAAAAGAATATAGTATGTATTATGAGAATGTACCAAGCAGAATTCAATTGGAAGTTATGTATTATATTGAAGGTTATAACCTTAAGGTATATATTGAAGTTTAAATAAGAGTTGAATGGATGTAATTAAAAGATATAAAGGTGTCATACTCCAATTGGTAACTACAGGAGAAAATTTGTTTAAAGAAAAAAGATAATATGAAATTGAAACAGAACAGGCAAAAGTATAAATATAATGATTGGAATTGAGATGAGATAATCGAAATAAAATTGAGAAAATTAAAAGAGGGGGAAAAACTATATAGAAAATGTTGAATAGTATAAGACATGGAATAGAACACAAAAAGGAGCATGAAATTGAGCTTTGTGTCTGTATAAAGAAGTTCAACCCGGGACTATGCTATTTTCAAAAAAGATGCTTTACTTGTATTTTGTATGTGTGAAAACCCAAATAAAACTTCATTAAAAAAAAAGAAAAACAGGAGTTCAGTTATTGTATATAAAAGGGGAATGCTCTTTAATCATTATTGAAAACAATTCCCATCAGGCCCAGCCAACAAGACAAACTCTCAAGGATCATAGGAGTTTTCAGGATAACTATGTGTCACCAGTTTGGGAATGAATATGTTACATATTAGTTCCAAAAAGAAATGAGTCCCTCACAGGAAGAAAGTTCACTCTCTGGATACATGTTACTTTGGTTGTAAAATTAATTCTGAATGCTTCCTTGCTCTCTCTGCCCCATTCCACTTGGGAAGACGTGTCACCATTCCCCTACCTCCTTCTCTGAGAGAATAATAAGTAGCTAATAACTTTTTTTTCTTTTAGAACAGTGCAATTGTTAAAGTGATTGATAATAACTATAAAGTACAGTTATTAAATATAGCTCTTTGATTCTCCTGTATCATATTGGGCACAATAACTAATATACTTCTTGAGCAATTTTATTTTTCACTGTCACATTAAAAAATGGGAATATTTTTAGTTTTAGGTTGGTTGTTTTTTTTTTTTTTTAAGTTGCATGGTCAGTCAGTTTATACACACATATATTTATTTGGAATATAAGTATATCTAAAAAAATACCTAAAAAGTTCATATGCCTTGACCTGTGTTTGTTTGGCAATTAAACCCAGCAAAAATGTTCTTTTAAATTCTCAGAATTTAATAGTCATATTAGATAACCAGAATTTATTACAGGCAGTCCTTGACTTACAACTGTTTGTTTAATGACTGATTGAAGTAACAAAAACAGTGAAAAAAGTGACTTATGACCATTTTTCAGACAAGTGTTGGGGCATTTCCATGGTCACATGATCAAATTTCAGACACTTGACAGCTGACTCATATTTATGACAGTTGCAGTGTCCATTATATTTAATTCAATTACTACTGGAATGCACTACCTGACTCTGTGGTTGCTTCCCCAAATCCAGGGGTGGGATTCAACTTTTTTAACAACCAGTTCTGTGGGCTTGGCTTAATTGGTGGACGTGGCTTGGTGATCAT
The DNA here is from genome assembly GCA_015471245.1 of Laticauda colubrina. Classification (NCBI taxonomy): domain Eukaryota; kingdom Metazoa; phylum Chordata; class Lepidosauria; order Squamata; family Elapidae; genus Laticauda; species Laticauda colubrina. The sequence goes on along the minus strand of BLBF01000036.1, from coordinate 21,219,353 downwards.
GTTATTGGCTGGACATGGCCAACTCAATATCACTCACATTGAGGCATGCATCTCCTCGCCTGACCTCTCATCACTGGGGATGCTGCAACAGTCATAAGTGTGAAAAATGGTCATAAGTCACTTTTTTTCAGTGCCATTGTAACTTTGAATGGTCACTCCACACAAGCAAAGTACCAGCAAAAGAGAGGGAAAAAACTTTAGAGAAGTTCCAGAGACAAGAAGTCTAGTCCTGCCAAGAATGTAATAAGGATTAACGGAGAGGCAGTTTCTGTAAGCAACACCAGAATGTTTCCTTCCTGCCTTCCTTACAGGATTAGGCCAGTAATTTCTTCTAACAACTGGTTCTCCAAACTGCTTAGAATATTAACAACCTGTTCTAGCGAATTCCACCCCTGCCCAAATTCTCAAAACTTTAACCTTAGACTGTCTACTGTTGCTCACTCCATTCCTAAGAGGTCTGTAAGGGGCATGCATAAGCGCACCAATGTGCCTACCATCCCTGTCTTAACATTCCCTTTTATTCATATCTATTTCATGTATTCATAATCATGTTTATACTTATATCTGTTATCAAATACATACTTCACAAATGAATGAATGAACGAACAAACAAATAAATAAATAAATAAATAACTGAGCCCAAAATTATCAGGGTTCCAGTTAACACACCCAACAGAATCAAAACTCCAAGGCAGCCATATTCCTCAAAATATAGATTTATTAGGCATGTCATATTGACACATCTAGGGAAAACCCGACTCTGGAGGACCTGAGGTTTTCCCCTCAAAAATCAAATCTCAAAGTTCTTCCCCTCAGATCACATGTCCATAACATAGTCCAACCAGGTCACAGCCACCATCTTATTTGGCTTTGGTCCACATCTCTCCAATACCTGGCCGAACATCCTTGGCTTCCATGAGAAAGAATATTGTTTTGGCTACACATTCCCAGCTATTCTCTGTCTCCCACCTTAAATTCTCACAGCTCCAACTGGCCTGGCTGTGCCAGCCCTGAAGATGCTCCCAAAATGGCTCCAGCTTAAAAAATGGCTTCAGGGCTAACATCAATTGGGATTGTATATTGAAGACTACCTGTATTTATTATTTATTAAACAAATTTATATAGCTGCCCAACTCATACAACTCATAAAGATTCCAGGAAACTTTTAAAATTTAAACAATTTTAAATAATCAATGCTACAATAAAGTAAATTTTAAAAAACCTACACCCTACCCCATGACAGCAACAACACAGATTAGCCACTTGATTGACTCAGTCTCCATTTGTGGTCCCCAGGCCCACTGACAAAGCCAATTTTTTTAGGGCCTTTCAGAAAAGCAGCACAGCGGGGGTGGGCGGGGGGGGTGGGGGGTGGGAACCATACCTCAGGGGGAATGATGTTCCTTAAAAAGGGGGCCACCACCAAGAAGGCCCTTTTTTGTGGTTCCATCAGATGACAATTACTAATTAATGTGATCTGTAACGTGTCTGCCTTCCCATTCTGATAATGACCTTTTCCTATAGGATCTCCAAATTATGAAAAGCAGTGTAGACAACTACAAAGAAGACCATTCATAAAATATTAGTTCAGACCAGGAAAACAGAAAAGCATGAGAAAGAAAGTCAAAATCACACCCCTTTGATTCTCTTTGATATAAATGGAAAGCAGGAGAAACAGTGAGAGCTTTTCAAAATGTTATTATAGCTGATATCAATAAAATAGAATTCTAAAAATTTTCTGTTTCCTGATCTGATGTATCTGAAATGTCTGACAAGCATTACTCTAGAAAATAAATTCAGTTCCACCAGAGGCATCTGCTTCACAATAAAAGAGTCATGGCTTCCATCTTGATTTTTCTTGTTTGAATTCTCCTGTTCCCTCCTTTCCACTTTTATGAGAAACTCCAGTGTTCCCAGACCTTCTAAATTAGGTTAGTGATGATTTTCACTCTTGTTCACTTGTTGATTTCAACTTGTGTCATTTTATTTACTTATTCTATTTATAGAGTCAGCAAATCAACTGCAGACTCAGGGCAGTTTGCAAGAGATATCAATGTCAAAATATTCACAATATAGAGTCAAGAATCCATAATAATACGACATAGAATAAATCATAGGAAGTTGAATGAACAAACTGACAGTGATAAATAAGCATAGTATTGACAGTACTGATATAGATGGCAACAGTATATTAATCATCAAATGTTCTTATAATAACCCCTCTTTATTCCAAGTTCTCAAAACTTAAGGCCCCTTTAGGTAGAAAATTCTACAAGTAGAACTCATACGTTGCTGGTAACAGTTTTGTATGGAAGAAATGGCATTTTGTTCATCTGTACAATGTAACATCTAGAAACAAGTAAAGTAATAACTAGCAGTCAGCAGGGGTTTGTTGAGAACAGATCATGCCAAGGCAATCTTACTTCATTCTTCAAAATTTTCTACCAAAAGGGACCTTAAGTTTTGGGAACTTGGAATAAAGAAGAGGTTTTTTTAAGAACATTTCACGCTCCATTATCCTGTAGCTATAAAAGTCAGCAGCAGACATGTTCTTGGGAGGACCCTTGGTCTTTGAATTGCACTGAGGTATATTGATGTAATAGCCATCTTCTCCATGGCAGAACATCAGAGGATACTGGAGAGCTCAGGAGCAATCTGGGGCTCCTTATAATACTTAATGTTGGTACCTCACCAAAATGTCTACACCTTCCACTTATGGAACTGCTCCCGGACTCAAATCAACGGGAACGATATTCCCTTATGTGTTTCAATCACTGACCACCACTGAGCCAACAGAATGTGAACCAGATTTTTCCTGCATAGCCCAATCACATTGTGTCGTTGTGAAGCACAATAAAGTAAATCCAGCTAGTAAGCTTTTTTCTTTCTTTTTTTTTTTTGCTTTGCCTATAGCATTTCTGAAACCAATATAGATTTGTTTCTAGAACAATGTTAATCTTCCTCCTGCTTTGCAATTCTTTACTAAAGGCATTATTTGCAGTTATTTACCTCCAACAAATGAAAAAAAAAACATGTTAAACCAATATGTATGTAGAGGTGGAGATTAACATATGATATGAATTTTGATATAAATTATAAAAATAGACAAGCAAAATGCAGGGAAAAGAATTTGAATGGCAGAAAAAAATGAAACAGACAAAAATCCCTTTTTTCCCTTTAAATCATCACCTTCCCAAAATGTCTCAGAATTTAAAAGCAGTATAAAAATAAGGAGATTGCTATCAGATATTATTCACATATTATCACATTCAGTAAGATCACTTTTCAATAATAGGCTTATTAAAATCCTATGTTTTCTTGAACAAAAAACCTTGTTCCTAAATATTTTAACAATAAAATATGGAGTGGCATGCTTGATTTGTTAAGAGCGTGGCAATGAAAAAAGATAAGTGTTTTTTTACATACACACAAACACAGATACACATACGTGTGTCTTTTGTGTGCATGTTCTGTACCTCAAAGATTCTGAGCTATCCTTCATTTGAGTGAAGGCAGGACAATTTCAACTTTTAATTTGCAGAGTATAAAACAATTTCAGATTAGATAAAGCTTGTTGGAAAGAGCATGGTGGTATAGGAGCCACCGCTAAAATGGTCGTGTAATTAACCCTTTCCAGTTCAAAGGTATCTGCAGGGAGGCTGAAATAATCAAGACACAGTTCACAATCACACAATTAAAGCCTCATACTTTATACAATGCATCACCTGACTGTTGTTACTGTCGTGATTTATTTATTTTTTGATCTTTTCCTGAAATTCCTTGTACTCAAGTCAACAAAACAAATCTCTTAATAAAAGTTTGAGTGATAGAACACTGAAAATAGTCAGCTTACTGTGTATGGGACATAGTTTTTAAAAAGTCATGTTATTTTGCCAGCTCAGAGATAATAGCTTTCTGTACTTTCCCCTTACTTTGGAGGGGGAGAAAATATTTTTTTCTTTTTTTAATCCTTTTTAAAAACCATTTTTCATACAAAAGGTAGAGCAAAAAAAAAATTTATGGAGCAATTTGCCAAGAAGATTGTTTCTTGGAATTAAGTTATTTTACATCTTTGACAGGCTATATAGCAATGACAAATGTTACACTACTAGTAGTTAACTAAAGATGGAACCAAGCAAATCTTTCAGCTCAGGTTGCTCCCTATATAATGCTCACAGAAGCAGAACAAAAGGAAAACCATTATCTTACGTGAGTGTCAATTCTATTAATGTTTAAATTAACAAAAGGTTTCAGTTAATTGGAAGGACAGATTTTTGCGGTGGTCTCCAAAATGTTAGCAGTCAAAACTATCATCCTGTACCTTTTTAATCTGCATTACTTGGGTAAAATATCTGAAAAATGATGGGGTTTTGGTCATATGGACACATCTTGATCTCTTTGAAATATTATTTTATTCTGCTCTAAGATTGCAGTAATACCAGGGGTGGGATTCTATCGGTTCAGACTGGTTCGGGTGAACCGGATGTTAAATCTGCATCTGGTTCGCTGAACCAGTATTTGTATACTTGCCAACATTTTTAAATCCTGAAGAGGTAGATTTTGCGAGGGAGCGAAGTGACCAAGCCCGAGCGCGCTTGCGCGCGAGGGGGGGGAGGGTGTGGGAGGGGTGCATACATGACTTGTGTGCATATTAGAAGGCTGAATATGGTGTTTTTGAGGAACGAGTTCCTTGAAATTATTATTAGTATTCTAATTACTAGCTTATTTTAGGGAATCAACGCACAATGAAGGGAAAATATGACTTCCATTTCATTTTACGGTAGGTTTGCTACAAAATCGGTAGATCAGAAGAGAAAATCGGTAGCCAGTCAAAACCTCTAAAAAGCGGTAGTCTACCGCCCAAAGCGGTAGAGTTGGCAGGTCAGTATTTGAACTGACTGACTTGGTCTGCCCAAAAATGGCCTCCCCCAGGCTCTGGAGACCCTATGGAAGCCAGAAACAGGCCTGTTTTTTGGACTTCCAGAAGGCCCATTTTTCCCCCTCCTGGGAATCTCCATGCAGCCCATTTTTGATGCATGTAATTTCAGGGTCTGCGCAGAGGCTCTGGGAGGGGAGAAAATGGGCTTTCTGGAAGTCCAGAAACAGACCTGCTTCCAGCTTCCACAGGACCTCCAGAGCCTGGGAGAGGCCATTTTTGCCCTCCCAGAAGCCTGAGGAAAGCCTCCAGATACTTTGGAAGGCAAAAAATGGCCCTCCTGGAAGTTCCAGTGGGCCACACCCACCATGGCCATGCCCACCCATCAACTGGGCAGCAAACCGGTTATTGGGATTTTTGAATCCCACCCTTGAGTAATACATTGTTTTATTTAGCTACATAAATATTTATACAGTATTAATATTTATGTTAACTTTAATCTTTTAAAGATAAGGAAAAAAGTTTACATCAATATTATCCGTGGTTTCTAAAATATTAATGTTTTTTAAATCTATGGTTGCTTTAATTGTTTATCTACAGTTGATTGTAACATTGATAAAGAGCTGCAAAGTGCATTAAAGGATGCAGGATCCAATCTAGGTCAGTCACAGGAACCAGGGGTTTAGTCTTCAGAGCTTTTGGACAGAAATATATTTGTATTAGCAAAGCATGCATTCTGATGAGAGAGAAATTTCCTGAGGATGGGTTCCAGCATGAGTACAAAAGCTCAGAAAGCTAAAGCTCTGGTCCTGCTGACCAATTCAGATTGGATCCTGCAACATTACTCTGGGACACATATTTTTGCTACATTCATGCATTAAATAGTGTTGGAAGAAATATCCATCTGGTTCAGTTCTCAGCCGGAAGAAAGACATTGGAAACATGGAAGGTGATTGGAAAGAGGTTTTAATGATGAAGCAGATGTCAACTCATAAAACATTTCTATGCCTGTTTTAAATTGCCATGAACAGAAGTGGAGTGGAGAAAGAAATTTGAAGGAGCAGTGCAGCAGTTTGGAACCGAAAGTGCATTCCATTCTTATCTTGCAAAGATTATAACTAAGCTATCAGAATTTCTGCTGTTCAAATCTCTAATTGAAGAATGTGATTGATGACTCTTGGCTATGAACGTGTTTCTTTGGATAGTATGAATTATGATACAACCAGAGTGGTGGGGGAAAACCAAGGTCAAGGTGACACTGAATTATATTTTTCAGAATTGGCTTTGTACAGGTCATGCCGACATGTTCTCTCCTAATAAATCCTTTGAAGTTTTTGAAGCTTGGTTTGAGGCTCATGATTTGATTAGGGCAAATGACAGCAGAACCATCAAGCACATGGTTCTGGTGCAGCTGACCAGAGAGTTGAGAGTGAGGAGCTTTTATACCTTCTCTTGGGCTTTACACTTGAACTTCCTGTTCCTGTGCAAGAACACATATTCTATTGTCTGTTGTAAGAGTCATCGTTGGTTCTGAAGGTTGTCTGAACTAAGTTTAAAGGGTGATGCAATGTCCCCAGGAGATTGTGCAATGTGTGCTGCTAGATGGTAGAGGGTTAATCCTTTTATGTCCTGAGGGGTCAGGTCAGAATCCCATCAGTGTCAAAAAATTATCTCCATATTGGGAAAAAAAAAACCATCTGATACAAAGTTCAATTCAACTTGGAAATTATTCATTGGTACTAATTCTAATAATGAGTATTACATCCAAAATTTTGCTTTATTATTGAAACTCTTCTTTGTGGTATTTTTTATATCAGCAGAAATAGTTGAAATAATTCATTCTGATTTACAATCCTTCCTTTCTTCCTCATTCTTTTTCTCCCCTCCTCTTTTTTTCCTCTTTCCCTTTCCCCTTCCCCTTTCCCTCTTCCTTCCTTCCTTCCTTCCTTCCTTCCTTCCTTCCTTCCTTCCTTCCTTCCTTCCTTC
>BLBF01000036.1:21195690-21212481 GCA_015471245.1 Laticauda colubrina | reverse complement strand
TTCCTTCCTTCCTTCCTTCCTTCCTTCCTTCCTTCCTTCCTTCCTTCTTTCCCCTTCCTGTTCCCTTTCCCTCTTCTCCCTTTTCACCCTTCTCCCCTTCCTCTCCCTCCCTCTATAGGATTCAAAATAACTCTGGGCTGCTTATAACAAATTTAAAAACAGATATGATGATGAAGCTCCATACAGAATGCAAAGCAACTGAAGACCAATATTTACACACAAACACACACACACAAACACACACACACACACACACACACACACCAACTTCTCTTAAAACATTTTTCTTGAGTTGGATTTGCTTTAACACTCTGGCCTTATGCCCAGAGAAATAGGTCAACAAGTTCACTACCATCCAATAATAAGCTGTTTCATCGGGCAGTCAGAAAGTAAGAGAATTTTTCTGAGTCTCATTAGATGGCTTTGTTTAATGGCACAGAATGCCAGCTCTGACAGTTCTTATGAGTGAGTGGAATTAATAGGAGAGAGGCAGTCCCACAAATAGCCTGACCCTCCATCATCAAGGATGTTATAGGTGATGATCAACATCTTGAGTTGCATCTGAAAACCTAGCAGAAGCCAGTACAGCTTGTGAAGTAATGATGATATCTGGATCCATTAAGCTTACCCATAGCTTACTCTGCTACCACATTCTGGAGAAGATGCAACTTCCAAGTGGCCTTCAAGGACAGCTCCATGTAAAAGGCTTTGCAGTAATTCAAGTAGAAGGTGACTTAAGAAAGATGCACAAAATCTTTATGGGTCCAAAACCATAAACGATAGGTAACAATTTATCCAAACTGAGTTCTATATTGTTTTACATCTGTAGAGAAAATCTTGCTGGATTGAGGACTCTACCACCTGCGTCATTCTTCCCTCCTTCCTTCCCTCCCTCCCTTCCCTATAAGGGAAGTCTTCACTCTGATTTTAAAAGAAAGAAAAAGGAAAGTATGGTTTAAATTACAAGGACTTATATTATGGTTGGACATCAGGAAGAGTTTCTGAACAATAAGAATTTTTCAACAATGGGATTTGATGCTTCATGAGATGATGAACTTTCCTTCACTGGGCATGTTTGAACAGAGGGCTGGGTGGTCATCTGTCTTGGAGGCTGTATTAGTATATTTGTGCATTGGACAAGGGGTTGGACCAAATTCTCCCCTTTCATCTCTCATATTCTATGAATCAAACTTGGTTTTGGGATTATCCCAATTATTTGATTGTTGTTCAGATGCTAATTTATGTCCGATTCTTAGCAAACACATGGTTCATAGCACACCAGGCTCCCCTGTCCTCCCGTCTCCTGGAATTTGCCCAAATTCATGTTCAGTATGTTGATGACAGTATCTAATCATCTCATCCTCTCCCTTCCCCTTCCCCCTTTGCCTTTAGTCTTTCCCAACATCAGGATCTTTTCCAATGAGAAAAGAAGGACCCAGGGTGACATGAGAGCACTATTCCAGTATTTGAAGGACTGCCACAAAGAAGAGGAGGGTCAACTTATTTTCCAAAGCACCCAAAGGCAGGGCAAGAAACACTGGATGGAAACTAAGCAAGAAGATAAACAACCTGGAGTTAAGGAGAAACTTCCTAACAATGAGAACAATTAGCCAGTAGAACAGCTTGCCTTCAGAAGTTGTGGGTGCTTCATCACTGGTGGTTTTTAAGAAGAGCCTGGAAAGCCACTTGTCTGAAATAGTTTAAGGTTTCCTGTCTGAATAAGGGAGTTGGACTGGAACAGTGGTCGCCAACTGGTGGGCTGCGACCCACTAGTGGTCCATGAGAAAAATTTGGTGTTCCCCAGAGAAATTTCACTCCCAGAGCACCCCACAAAGCAATTGATCCAGACTGCATGGGAGCACAAGGCTGTGCCTCCCACATATCTCCCAGGAACCCTCCCCGCCCACTCACTCCTCACCTGGCAAACTTGCCTGCTAAGTTGCTATTTTTCCTCCTCACCCCCCCCCCCCCCCCCCCACTGTCAGCTCTTCTGCTGGGCCAGGAGGTTTAGATTAATTAGAAAGCAGGAAATCATCGATTTCTTGCTTTCTAGCTAATCTTTAGATCTTTGGCTCTGCTTTTAAGCAGAGGTTCTGTTATTCAGTTGCAGACTCAGATAGCTAATGGCAGAAACACAGATCTCTAAGTGAATCTGTGATTCTATGAGTAACTCAATCTGCCTGCCTGCTTTGCCTGATTTTGGGTTAAAGTTGCTCTTTTTTAAATAAAAAATTCAATATTTACATAAATATTTATAATATTGATAAATATAAAGCCATGCCCAGCCAGTCACATGACCACCCAGCCACATCCACAAATTAGGCCACACCCAAGAACTGATTGTTAAGAAATTTGAATCCCACTCCTTCCTCTGTGTATTTGTGTTTGTGTATGTGTGTGTGTGTGTATGTATGAGAGAGAAAGAGAGAGAGAGAGAAAGAGACAGAGACAGAGACAGAGAGAGGTCTTTCTCTCTCTCTCTCCCACCAACATCAGCAAGCCATCGTCACTCAAAATTCATATTAGTGATCCCGAGGATTTAAAATTATGAGTTTGGTCATCCCTGAGGTCCCAAAGGTTGGTGACCTCTGGACTAGAAGACCCCTAGGTCCCAGCCAATTGTATTCTGATTGATTGAGTCCTCTTTTCTCATTAGTTGGCCAAAGCATTTGATCTTCTATTTCAGAGCTTTTTGTTTATCGTCTTACAAATAGTATTTCCCTCCACGAAAGAGTGTGCAGACATCTGATCCTCAAAAGAAAAGGTTTACTCTATCCAGTCATATGCAACTCTAGGGGGCATTGCTCATCTCTGTTTCTTAGCCTAGGGAGTTAGTATTGTCCAAAGACACTTCTGTGGTCATGTGGCCATCATGATTATGTACTGAGGTGCATAGAATGCTGTTATGTTCCCACTGAAGAAGTACATTTGCATGCTTTCAAACTGCTAAGTGAGCAGGAGCTGGGGCAAGGAACAGGACCTCACCCCATCACACAGCACTCAGGTCTTGAACCCAAGCAGTCAGCTTTCCAGCTAACAAGTTCAGTATCTTTAACTGCCCCCAATATCTGACCCTTGGAAGACTATATAAATGGAGTTGTGTTGTCTGGAAGGGCCGTCAATAGCTGGTTCCCTCTCATTTCGCAGGTATCAAATAACATCTAAGGGAACCTGTCAGCTCTGGCCAAGTGTCCAAAAAAATTACATGACATTTGAACAAAAGATGCAGCAAAGTATCATTTGATCAGAAAGATTTTGCATGGCCAGTTCATCTAGGTCACATCTGATATTTCTTTCAGGCAGGCATAAGGTCAACTTTCTTTTCTCAGACGAAAGATAATTTTTCTTTGAGGCTTTCACATCTATTCTTTTTTGTGCTTCTGATCTTTCTCCATTCTCACTCTAGGCTCACAAGGAAAATATTTGACAAAAAGGCATTGCATTTCACTTCTCAAATCGGAGACTATATTTCAGTAGAATTTCATAGCTGAGCCCAAATATTTTCATATTTGGGCAGAAGAGGAGATGAAATTGAATTAAAGGGTCCTCAACTTTGAGTTCCAAGTTGGAAATCTCATTTAGATTTCATGAAAAAACAAAACAAAACACTAACCTGCAAAGTGGAATGGAGCTTTCAAGGCTGTATTGAACCCGAAGAGATGGAATGGATCTGGGGCCTGGATTTTGGACATTATAATGTAAATTAATAGCCAGATGATCAGAAGTTACAAATCTGCCTTGGAGAATAAACCTGAACATTCCATTTTATTTCAATATCTTGTGTCATTGTTTCTGTGGGTTTTGTTTTTTTTATCTTTTATACAGGTGTGTTTTAAATTGTACTGGCATTCTGGAAACCTGAATGCAGCAGCATAAAAACATTAAAATAATAAAATAAAAAATAAATATAATGAAATAAAATAAGTGATAAAATAAAATAAAAAATAAATAATGAAATTATATAAAATAAAATAGTACTTAGACTCATATACTGTTTCACAGTGCTTTACAACCGTCTCTAAGCAGTTTACAGAGTCAGCCTATCGCCCCTAATAATCTGAGTCTTCATTTTACTGATGTTGGAATGGTGGAAGGCTGAGTCAATTTTGAGCTGGTCAGGATCAAATTCCTGGCTGTGGGCAGAGTTAGCCTGCAAAAGCAACAGCAATAGCACTTAAATTTATGTACAAGTCAATAGTGCTTTTAGAGTCCTCTCTAAGTCGTTTACAGAGTCAGCATATTGCCCCCAACAATCTGGATCCTCATTTTACTCACCTCAGAAGGATGGAAGGATGAGTCAACTTTGAGCCTGTAAGAATCAAACTCCTGGCAGTGGGCAGTGAGTTAGCCTGCAGTACTGCATTCTAACAAAAATCAAATCAAATCAAAACAGATCAATTCCTCCTATAAGCCACAGAAAAATAAGGATTTCAGCCTAACAATAACTAAGAGCCAGTTTGGTCTAATGGTTAAGGCATCAGGCTAGAAGCAAGAAGATTATGAGTTTTCATCCCACCTTAAGCATGAAAGCCATTGGATGACCTCGGGTAAGTCACTCTCTCTCAGGCTAATCCACCTTCTTTTTGTGGGAAAAATAGGAGGAGGGATGTTTGTTAGATTGATACCTTGAGAAACATCATGGAACTTATGTTTCTCAATGTTCTAGTTGTGTTCCTCTAACATTCCTAACCTGATTATTAGATTCTTGGATTTGCAAAACAGAGATGAACCTTGTTGTTGATACTGTAGCATTTAGTCATGGAAAACAAATCAATGAAAAGTGGAGGTTTCGGTGGATATAAATTAAGGGGGTAGACGTTAGATTGATACTTCTGCACATGCATAAGTTGTGCTAGACATGCATCATGGACTATTTCATATATTGTATGTGCTTAATTTTGTATTAGTCAATCAAGGGTGCAAAAAAACATTGATATTAAGACAACAAGGCCTACCTAGATACAAGACTGTCCTTGACTTATAACCATTTGATTAGATAACAGATAATCAGAGTTGGAAGGGTTCTTGTAGGTCATCCAGTCCAAACCTCCACACAAGCAAGAGATCCTACACCATTTCTGACAGATGGCAGTCCAATCTCTTCTTGAAGATCTCAAGTGATGGCGCTCCCACAACTTCCGAGGGCAACTTCTGTTCTATGGGTTGATTGTTCTCATTGTCAGAAAGTTTATCCTTATTTCCAGGTTAAATCTCTCCTTGTTCAGTCTCAGTCCATTATTCGTGACCATTCAAAATTACAACAGCACTGTTTCAGGACCATTCTTCACCCTTATGACCTTTGCAGCATCCTCATGGTCACATGATCAAATTCAGATACCTGGCAACTGGGATGTATTTATGATTAGGGTTGCAATATCCCAGTATCATATGATCCCCTTTTGTGGTCTTTAGACAAGCAAAGTCAATGGGGAGGACAGATTCACTTTTCAACCATGTTACTAACCTCACAACAACAGACATTTGCATAACTGTGGCAAGAAAGATGGACAAACCTCACTTAAAACAACTGTCTTGTTTAGCAAAGGAAATGTTGGGCTGAACAGTGATTGTTAAGTTGAGGAATATCTGCAGTGGTGAGGTTGCTGGGGGTTCACAGGGATTTGGGAAAGCCCCGACATAAGATTCTGTACAGTTTGGAGAACCCCCAAATCCCACTCCTGGCTGGGTCCACCCACTCTGCCCCTCCCCTCCCAGGAGTCACCACATGGCCTATTTTGGGTGCAGGGTGTGGGCAGAGGCTCAGGGAGGGTGAAAAACAGGCCTCCCAGAAGTTCGCAAAGGCTGGAAATGCGCCCATTTCTGGCTTCCAGAGAGCCTCCAGAGCCTGGGGAGGCCATTTTCATCTTCCTGGAGGCTCAAGGAAAGCCTCTGGAGCCCAGGGAGGGCAAACCTCCCCCCCCCATCGTGGTGCAAGAGGCCAACTAGGCCACGCACTCCATGACCACGCCCATGCAGCAACCACACCCATGCTCCATTTTTTGAAGCCCACCCCTGAATATCTGCATGGGTGAGTTTTGCTTAGAGCTTTGGCTGCAATATAATGGAATGAATATTCTGCTTATTCAATTTTGCCCTCTTTGTTTTTATGTATTGTTAGTTACCCAGAGTCACTCAATTGTGATAAGTGGCTTTATGAATTCTTTAAATAAATAGTTCAGCCACAAAAAAATAGTATTTAAGGCTAAACAAGTTTAATCTGTCTTTGAACCGTCTTTGATCTGTTGATATGGATAATATTAACTCAGCCTCTATAGCAGGAAATAAAACTGGGACATGTAGAACTTTTCTGTCTGGGAAGAAATTCAAAAGATCACTTGGGTGCAGTCCAGATGAACAAGTGTGTGTGGCAGACATACAAAATACTGACATTTTATATCAATGTATTAAAATGCATATTAAATAGAGCTGAACGACATACCCTTCTCTGCCCTTTCCACCGAATCAAAAGTACAATACAAGAAATAAGCCCATATTTGCACACTTCCTTTTTTTTAAGCAAAATTGGAATTCACACGAAGTAGACCGGGTTCCAACAACAAATACTTTTATTATAACTAGTCAGTAACGGAACTCTGACCATCTCGTCATTCTTGGGGACAGTATATTAGGTGTTGGCTTGTTTCCCGCCAAAATCCCCATTAACGGTTTGTGATCCGTTATGATTCGAAAAGTCCTCCCATATAAATATTCGTGGAAACGTTTTACTCCAGCGACAATTGCTAGAGCTTCCCTGTCCAATTGGCTATAATTCCGCTCGGTTTTTGATAGAGTCCTAGAATAATATGCGACGGGTGCTTCTCTGCCATCCGGTAGTTGGTGGCTCAGGATGGCACCTACTCCATATGGTGAAGCGTCGCAGGTCACTGTTAATGGCAGAGAGTCGCTAAATTGGATGAGAACGTTTGTTGATGTTAGCAGTCTTTTAATATTTTGGAAGGCTTTTTTTTCTTTGTAACCCCAAGTCCAAGTTGCCTTTTTGTCTAGCAGACGGTGTAACGGTTCTGCTATAGTGGCTTTGTTTGGCAGGAACACATTATAAAAATTAATTAATCCTAAGAACGCTTGTAGTTCTGTTTTATTTCTTGGTTCAGGAGCGTCATTTATCGCCTTAACGTTTTTATCTGTGGGGTGGATACCCTCTCCGTCTATTGAGTAGCCCAGGAATTCGACGCTGTTCTTAACTAGACAGCACTTTTCTCTTTTAACCTTGAGGCCAGATTCTCTAAACTTAGTCAGAACCTTTTTCAGTCTGTTCCTTAATTGTGTTTCATCTCTGGCCGAGATTAGGACGTTGTCGAAATAGGGAACGACTCCTTGTATGCCATTTAGAAGGCGTTCCATTAGACTCTGGAAGACGCCAGGGGCTACGCTTACTCCAAATTGGAGTCGGTGGCATTTGAATGCGCCCTTATGGGTGACTATAGTCTGTGCTTCTGCTGTTTCTGGGTCTACTGGGAGTTGTTGATAGGCTTGTGCCAAGTCGAGTTTGGCGAAAACTTTGCCGTTTCCCAGGGAATGAAGCAAATGCTGGACTACTGGCACCGGGTATGCGCTTGGTTGTAATGCGTGGTTCAGGGTAGCCTTATAGTCACCACAGATTCTGATGGACCCGTCAGGTTTAATGGGTGTGACGATAGGCGTTTCCCACTTGGCATGGTCCACAGGTTCTAAAACCCCTTGGGCTACTAATTTGTCCAGCTGTTCCTCTATTTTTGCCTTTAGTGCAAAAGGAACTCGCCTGGCTTTTAGTCTTCGTGGGGCTATTTGGGGGTTTAAATTGAAAGAAATGGGGTTTCCCCGGTACTTGCCCAGTGAGCCGTCAAAAACGTCCTGGAATTCTCGGATGAGGTCGTCTTCCCAGCCGGTTGTAGTCTCTCGATCGACCCCGGTCATCCCGATGCCCAATGGCGCGAACCACTCGATGCCCAGGAGGCTTGGTCTGTCTTGGTTGACTATGGTCAGTGGAAGCACCTTGATGTGATTCTTGTAGGCGACTCGGAAATGTCCCTTGCCCATCACAGGGATTTGGTTTCCCTGATAGTCTTTGAGGGTTAGGTGCTGCTTCTTCAAGTCTTTGGTTTTGATACCTGGGACTAACTGTTTAATTGTGTCCCACGATACCATGGAGAGGAAGGACCCCGAGTCCACTTCCATCTTGCAGTGTTTTCCCTCGATTTCTACGATGATTTTAATTTTTCTCCCACTTTCCGTCTGGGAGCTCTGAATAATGACAGTTTGGTGTGTATTGGCTCGCTTCTCTTGTTGCCATTTGCTTTCAGCTCGTTTCGGCTCGGCTCGTGTTGGGGAATTTCTGCGTCTCGTCGGGCTGTAGAATTTTTTGTTTCTGCAGACCTTCTCGATGTGCCCTCGTCTTTTGCAATGTCGGCAGATGGCATCGAGAAATCTGCATTCGGCTCGTGGATGGTTTCCTCCGCAGCCAGCGCATTCCCGCCAATTTCTCCTTTCGCGCTCTTTTTTGTTTGTGAGCAAACGGTGGACCTCGTCGTCCTCTTTGCTCGATTCGTTTGTTTCGCCCGACTCTTCATAGTGGGTCGTGGTGGCAGGATGCTTTCTATCTTTGGCTGGTGTTTCATCGCTGTGTGTGTTCATCTTCTTAAGGGCCACTGCAGATTTTTTCGCGGCTTCAGCGGCTGTAGCTTCCGCAATGGCTTCGGTAACGGTGATGTTGGGCTTGTTGAGCATTTTACTCTGTGCGGTCGAGTCTCTCAGGCCCAACACCACGCGATCTCTCATTGCCTCGTCTATGTTTGAGAATTCACACTCACCCCCTATTTGTCTGAGTGCAGCGATGAAATCGGCGACGGTTTCTCCCTCTCTCTGGTCTCTTCGGTAAAATTCGTGTCGCTTTATTAAGTTAGACACCATCGGAGCGTAGTGTGCTTTGAGGAGTCTCTGCAATTCTGTCCATGTTAATTGTTTAACGTCCCGAGGCTTCGCGAGGGCTTTTGCCATTTTAAACACGGTTGGTCTGCAGTGCGTCAGGAACACGGCTCTCTTGCGTTGCTCGGAAATGCCTTCCATTTCATTGCTCTCCAAGTACATTTGGAAGCGATCAGCATAGGAATCCCAATCCTCTTCGTTGGGATTGAAGGGTGCGGGCGGTGCGTTGTTTCCAGACATCTTGGTCGCAGTCTGGACTTCTTATCACCGCGTGCAGGTTTTTCCGTTCAGGACGATCCCACCCTCGTCGCCAGTGTTTTGTTCGGAAAACACACGAGGTAGACCGGGTTCCAACAACAAATACTTTTATTATAACTAGTCAGTAACGGAACGCCGGCTGAAGCCGGGGCCAGCCCTTTTATACAGGCTGGTTTGCCTGCTTGCAGCCAATGGCAGTTATTTGGATTTGCCGCCTTTTTGGCAGCTCTTTGGATTGGTTCCTAGTGAACCAATCCACTGTTCTTTTTCTTAGCCAATCAGGTTTGTAGATTTGGAGTCATCCACTTTACATACAGAACAATTTACACAATGATTGATCTCTTGGACAAATAGGGACAATATAATATTTGGATGTCATAAACAGGGATACTAGTGACACATGCTTCCTTGTAAAAAATATCCGTAATTTGGTAAAGATGCCAATATATTTTCCTTCTAGTCATGTTTATTTCTGGAGGCCATTTAACACTTCCATATGTCACTCAGGGACTAAATTAACCTTTTGTTTATTATTGTTTTTACTTCATGGCATATTGGCAGGCATTTCAAATCCCTGTGTTAAGAGCTGCCATTCAAACTTGACTACGCAACAGAGATTTAGAGGTAGGATTTTCTTCTCTTGATTCTCTTGAATAACTGGTTGAAGCCATCCAACAGAGAAGAGAAGAACATAGAACAATACAGTTGGGAGGGTCTTTGCAACTCTTCTTGTCCAACTCCCTACTTGAGCAGGAGACCTTATAATGAGCTGCTGCAGTGCAGTGGTAAGAATGCAACACTGCAGGCTATTTCTGCTGACTGCCGGCTGCCTGAAATTTTGCAGTTCAAATCTCACCAGGCTCAAGGTTGACTCAGCCTTCCGAGGTCAGTAAAATGAGAAACCCAGATTGTTGGGGGCAATATGCTGACTCTGTAAACCACTTAGAGAGGCCTGTAAAGCACTGTAAAGTAGTATAAAAGTCTAAGTGCTATTGCTATATAATTTCAGAAAAATGGTTTTCCAGGTTCTCTTTGAAAACCTATGGCAGCTAAAAAGACCAAAGAAGTATCTTTTTAGTTTACAACCTACAGTGATGGAGCACCTACAGTGTAAGGCAAGTTATTCCATTGGTTAATTGCTCTTATTAATAGGAAATTTCTTCTAAATCTAAGTTGCTTCTCTCCTTGGTTAGTTTCCAACCATTGTTTCTTGTCTTGCTTATTTGTGCTTTGGAAAAATAGTTTGACCACTTGTTTTTGTAGGAACCCCTCAAATGTTGGAACACTGATATCATGTCCCCCCTGGTCCTTTTCAATAAACTAAACATATCCAGTTCCTGAAACCACACATCATATGCTTCAGCATCTTTCTTGCTTTTCTCTGCACTCTTTCTAGAGTTTCAACATCTTTTTTGTATGGTGGTAGATGCAGTATTCCAAGTGTGGTCTGGAAACGAGCTGATCCTTGATTGTTAAAAAGGAATAAGAGATGCAGAGCAAAAAGAAAGATAATTCAGTAATTATATATCTAATCTGGAGCCATGAGCAATGTTGCTCGTTCTATGATTGTCTGGCATTACAAGACACTTGAAGTCTGAGAAGGTTGCATCATCTTCTTCCAGGTCAGATTTGGTCCATGTAAATTAACCCTGTCTTGCATACTCCACTACCTCAAAAAAATAATACTGTGACTCCTCTACCATTGAACAGATACAGCAAACTTAAATATGAGCCAGTAATCATTTAAATATGAGACAGCAGTGGAAGGCAGCAACCAAAAACCATAATGCAATCCTAGGTTGCACTAATAGAGGAATAGAATTGAGATTACATGACTAGTACTTCATTATAAAGTCTTAGTTAGACCACACTTAGAATACTGCAACCAGCTTTGGTCACAGTAGTATAAAATAGATGTTGAGACTTTGGAAAGAGTACAGAGAAGAGCAACAATGATGATTAGAGTCTGGGGGCTAAAACATATAAAGAATGGTTGCAGGAATGTCTAATTTAATGAAAAGAAGCACGAGGGGTGACATGATAGTGGTGTTCCAATATTTGGAGGGGCTGCTATAAAGAAGAGGGGGTCAACCTATTTTCCAAAGCACCACAAGGCAAGACAAAACAACAATGGATGGAAAATAATTGAGAAGCAACCTAGAACTAAGGAGAATTTTCCTAACAGTGAGACAATTAACCAGTGGAATAGCTTGCCTTCAGAAGTTGTGGGTGCTCCATCGCTGGAGGCTTTTAAGAAGAGATTGAACAGCCATTTGTCTAGAATGGTATAGGGTTTCCTGCCTGAGCAGGGGGTTGGACTAGAAGACCTCCAAGGTCCCTTCCAACTCTGTTATTCTATTATTCTAAGCAAGTAGTTCTACACCCTGTTCCAGTAAACATTGCTAACCTCAAAGCAATGCTTGGAAGCGAAGCAACGTCTGAACTGGTTTGAATTTGGATGGAGACTATCATGGAATTCCAGGACTGGGGATTTAATCTGGATACTCATAATCTCATCCTTCTAGCCCAAATAGATAGGGATTGATTGAAACTTATTCTATCAGTACTGCTTTAGGATTTTTACTGCTAAACTATTATTCCTTTCCAGTGCTGCATAAAAACTATCTTAGACATTACCAGCAGAGGGTTTTTTTTTTCTTTTTCTTATGAAGAGAGCACATTTTTTTTTCAGAACATTTGAGTAGAGAGCGGGAACAACCTAGTATTATATTAGTTGATCCAAAAGGTTTTTCAAGCTGCTTAACTTTGCTGGAATAATCGCTGGCAAATAACTACTACACATTTTCTGCTGTTAATTCAGCACATTGCAGCTATTAAGCTCCCTGGGAAGAAGCTGCAAGAATCCTAGCATCTGTCCTGAACATTAGAAAGAAGAAAAGAAAAGTAGCAAACCAACCATCTCTTTCCATTGGCATATCTCTAATTTAAGATACTGCTGCCTTTAATGTTAAAATTATAAATGCAAAGAAATATGCCTATTTGTTGAGTGGTTCCTAGGAAGATATTCCCAGGCCCATGTCATAAAAGTGAAAAGCAGGTGGGTTCACTTTCAGGCCCACCTGTTAACCTTTATGAATTTTTTGTCAACACTTGTTTGGGAATTAGAGGTTCTTTCTGTCATGAAATCCCTTTCACTATGAAATTAAAAGACACTCGCTTCTTGGGAGGAAAACTACAGCAAATCTATATAGCATATTAAAAAGAAGAGGTATCACCTTGCCAACAAAGGCTTGTATAATCAAAGCTATGGTTTTCCCAGTAGTAATGTATGGCTGTGGGAACAGGACCATAAGCAAGGCTGAGTGCCAAAGAATTGTGGGCTTTCAAATTGTGGTGTTGGAGAAGTCTCTTGAGAGTCTGTTGGACTGCAAGGAAATCAGAATTAGAATAACAGAGTTGGAAGGGACCTTGGAGGTCTTCTAGTCAACCCTCTGCTTAGGCAGGAAACCGTATACCATTTCAGACAAATGGTTATGCAATTTCTTCTTAAAAACTTCCAGTGTTGGAGCATTCACAACTTCTGGAGGAAAGTTGTTCCACTGATTAATTGTTCTCACTGTCCAGAAATTTCTTCTTAAGTTCTAGGTTGGTTCTCTCCTTGATTAGTTTCCAACCATTGCTTCTTGTCCTGCCCTCAGGTGCTTTGGAGAATAGCTTAACTTCCTCTTCTTTGTGGCAGTCCCTCAAATATCTGAACACTGCTATCATGTCACCCCAGTCCTTCTTTTCATTAAACTAGATATACCCAATTCCAGCAACCATTCTTCATATGTTTCATCCCCTAATCATCGTGGTTGCTCTTCTCTGCACTCTTTCTAGTGTCTCAACATCTTTTTTACACCATGGTGACCAAAACCGCACACAATATTTCAAGTGTGGCCTTACCAAGACATTATAAAGTGGTATTAACACTTCACATGATCTTGATTCTATCCCTCTGTTAATGCAGTCTAGAACTGTATTGGCTTTTTTGGCAGCTACAGCCTACTGCTAACTCATATTTAAATGATTGTCCACAAGGACTCCAAGATCCCTCTCACAGTTACTACTATTGAGCGAGGTACCACCTATATAGATCAGTCAGTCATAAAGGAAATCATCCCTCATGAATGAAGGTAAATATCCATGTCCCAAGATAATGTTGCAGGTACAATCTGAGTCAGTCACCACAACCAAAAGTTTATTCTTCCAAGCTTTCAGGCTCATCATCTGGAATTTCTTTCTCTCCCAAAAATGTGCATTGGGCTGCTGTATTTCCATTTATACGATTCCTGGCTGTATCTAGCTTTTAGTTATTATTTAGAGTGTTGATGGCTGGCTGGTAAGTCACTAATTGTTGTTTCCTTGTAGCACCACATGCTCAGCTCCTAAGTAACAGATAGGCTGGTAGTTAATCAGCACAAAATGACTCTTGTCATTTAAATCTTTGATATTGATATGATCTGTTCCTTTTGCTCTCTTCTGTTCCTTTTGCTACTAGTTGTGCTGCTCTCTATTAAATGCAGCATTGCACTTGGAATTTCACAGGAGGTCAAAATGACTCCTATTATCATACCTTTAGAAGTTCACCTGGACCACTTAGAAGAGCCATGGTAGTGCAGTAGCTAAAATGCAGTACTTCAGGCTGACTCTGCCCACTGCCAGCAGTTCGATCCTGACCGGCTCAAGGTTGACTTAGCCTTCCACTCCTCAGATTGTTGCAGGACTCTGCAAACTGCTTGGAGAGGGCTGTAAACCATTAAGTGCTATTGCTATTATAGGCATGCTTATTCTTCAGATCAGGTTGACAGTGTGAACTTCCAGGATGTCCCATTCTATAGCCACTTTTTCTTTTCTTTTTAAAAATTGATTGAATCTGAACATGCTTTCTCTTTTTGGGGCCATTCTCGGAGCCAGTTCCTTACTTGTGATTCTCCTTAGACATTTTCATATGCTTCTGCAAACCTCGAGAGCTCCCTGGGAGGCCCACGACCTTTCACTCCTCTCTCCATTCCCCTGATTTGTCTGTTTCTTGCTGGCATTCTCCACCTGAGTTCAGAATCAAAAGCAATGATGCATAAGATGAAAGTCATATTGCAGTATTTCATTCTCATTAATTATGCAGTGATGATCTTGGTGGCTGAGTGAATACACGCTCAGAGAACAGGCAGAAACAAAGAAACTCTGTTGGGAATCTCTGAGATGATTCATGCCTTTAATAAATTCAAAATACACTCTTTATGGGTCAGCAAATCAATGATGCAAATGTATGTAGATTCAGCAAGGTAGAGATGGAAGGTAGAACACAACAATGTTTGAAGTGGGAGATCACATTTGCTTGCACAGAAGCATGTTATAACCATAACTGAGGATAACAGGTCCTGGATTCACACAACACACTAAGTACA
Organism: Laticauda colubrina; assembly: GCA_015471245.1. Lineage (NCBI taxonomy): Eukaryota > Metazoa > Chordata > Lepidosauria > Squamata > Elapidae > Laticauda > Laticauda colubrina. Next base: position 21,197,893 of record BLBF01000036.1, on the reverse strand, counting down.
CAACTGTTGTATTTATCTAATAAGGAATGCCAATCAAACAAATTATAAAATAAATGTTATTTTGCTTATTGAGTAGCAGTGCGGCGGGAGGCAAAAAACACAATCCTAAATTTCATTAACAGAGGGATACAATGAGGATCAAGTGTGGTAGTAATACCACTCTATAAAGCCTTAGTAAGACCACACCTAGAGTACTGCAGTTTTTGCTTCCCTGAGGCCCAGAAAGCCAAAAAACAGAGCACAGGGGGGCCACAGCAACACCCCCCATGCACACCCCTTTTTGCCTCCTGTGCCTCAGGGAAGCCTCCTGAGGGATCCCGGCACAGCTGATCATCAGAACAGCTGATCGTCGAAGAAAAAAAAATATCTTAAGAAGTGAGTGGGCAGGATAAAATGCAGTCAGTGATGTCGGGCATGAGTGATAAGAACTAACTGGGTGGGGGGGTGGCTGGGTAGAGAGGGGTAGGGCCAGCCAGGGACACGATTTGCCGGTTCTCTGATTTGCACAGAATCGTATCAACAGGTTCTATAAAATCAGTCCGAATCAGTAGAATCCCACCCAGATTCAAACATATGAAGAATGGTTACAGGAACTGTAAAATGTCTAGTCTAATGAAAAGAAGGACTAGGGGAGACATGATAGCAGTATTACAATATTTGAGGGCCAGCCACAGAGAGGAAGGGGTCAATCAATCAATGGAACAACTCATCTATTGTAAATGGGGAGTAATTTTCTTGCTTCATTTTAAATATGAATTGCATGCCCACATTGGGGTTGCTTACAATAATGAAAATGCAGACCAGCATTTGATAATCCAAGATAAATACCCAGAGCAGTCAGGAATATATGGTCTCCCAGATCAAATTATGCATAGTATTGATGAGGGACATCTGTTATAGCAAGAAATTACTGAAATATTTCCATGCAGGTTCTTAAATCATTGTTGAGTGATAAACAGGAAGCAGGAATTGTACACCAGGAGTTACAACTCTATCATGTCCCCTAATCACAGTTCTTCTCCAAATAATATTCTAGATTGACCCCAAAATTCATTGAAGGCTTATTGGATCCATGAAAAACAAGTGAAAAACCAAATATTAAGGTACTTCATTCTGTATTATTTTGCATTGCAAATGCCTGTAATGCATTGAGTTCTACAGCTACAAGAATAACAACTGAGTAGCAGAGATTAGATGAAGGAACCATTGGCTGGCTAAGGAAGGCAGTGTCACTCCAGGGCAGCCAACCCTGAGTCCCTTCAGACGTTTTGTTTTTGCAGATAGCAGCACCTTGCTGATTTCTCCTGAGCAAAATTGGAGCCAATTAGTCATGGAAAACCAGCATAATTTCCAGCTTCATTTCCACCCAGTCCCATGGCACAAACAGTCCCTAGTATCTTGGATCAAAGCAAATGCACATGTCACTCAGTTCAGCTAGCAATAAAGAGTGTAACATTTATTCGTTAAATGTCAACAAGCATCTAAAAGGGTTAATGGGCAAAAAAGGGCCAAAAGCAATGAAGAAGAGACACATGAACTGTGCTAACTTTGGCAGCTGATATATTGAAATTGGAACGATACAGAGATGATCAGTGAGAAGGAGAGACATAAACCAAAGAGGGAGAGATTCCTCCCTCCCTTCCTCTCATTTTCCCTCTCCCCCTCTCTCTTTTTTTCTTTGTTGAACAACTTTGTTCCCTACTCTATCCGTCTGGTAAACTCATTTTTGTCATCATGTACATGTATACATCTGAACAAGACTTTGTTGTTTCTCTGTGTCATATATGCGGGTATATGCATAATTATGTAAATATGTATATATTTTGTCATGTTGAGAGCAACAAAATTTCATTTTAATGTATGCTGATTAGTGTACACTGAAAGTGACAACAAAGTTGTTATTCTATTCTCTCTCTGTCTCTGTCTCTCTCCCCTCTCTCCCACTCTCTCCCTCCCCCTCTTTCCCTCCCCCTATATCTCTCTCCCTCTATCTCACTCCCTTTCCCTCTCTCTCCCCTTTTCTCCCTCCCCCTTTCCCTCCCCCTCTTTCCCTCCCCCTATATCTCTCACCCTCTATCTCACCCCCTTTCGCTCTCTCTCCCACTCTCTCCCTCCCCCTCTATCTCTCTCCCTCTATCTCACTTCCTTTCTCCCTCCCCCTCTTTGCCTCCCCCTATATCTCTCTTCCTCTATCTCTCTCCCT
>BLBF01000036.1:21158339-21192187 GCA_015471245.1 Laticauda colubrina | reverse complement strand
ATAGATAGATAGATAGATAGATAGATAGATAGATAGATAGATAGATATTTGTTTTTTTTAAGTTTTCACGGGTACTTACATGTATGCTGTTCAGCTTCTTTCGGGTATTATCCCATGTCATTGTAGTTGTGCTTTTAAAGTTGTAGCAATGTTTCGGCAGAATCTCATCTGCCATCATCAGGCTTCTGTATTGGATTAATCTGTGAGTCAGGCTATCACAGCCGTTAGTTTTAAATTTGAGGCTGGCCTACTGTTGTCTCAGGTTGGTTTTTTCTACATCCTGATTGGTTGGGAGTCTTGGTCTGTGTTGTTGGTCTTGAAGTTTGTTTGATTGGTGTTTCTGGTTCTTCTGTCTGTTTTGTGGCTTTGATTGGCTGGCAACACTGTGTTCCTGTGTTGGAGGCTTTCAGTGCAGCTTGGCTTCGTGTGAAAGGACGGCTGCTATCCATTAGGAAGCCAGGTTTCATCTGGGTGCCTGGTTGGGGTGTGTTTGAGCTGGAGGTATCACGGGGGATCTGTTTGTGCCCAGGTGTTTGCCTGGCTTGTGGTGTGGAGATCTTTCTATTTGAGAGTGCAGGCTTCCAAATGATTGACAGTCTGGTGGAATCATCTCTTCTATTCATGCTTTCAGGTCTTTTTTCAATCTCTATAGCTTCTCTGATGATTCTGTGGCTGGGGTTTTCTATAGTAGCTAGGGTTTTGGTGCCATTGATATATATATCAAATAAAAAGGCTGGGGCCTCCCTTTTTGAAGATGGGGATGACCGTGGCTTGTGGCCTATATGTTAGGCAAGGAGCTGGTCCTGAAAGATTTTTCAAAAATTATGCTTAGAGGTTCGGCTATGGCAGTGGATAGCTTTTAAAGAAGTAGGCATATATTCTGTCCAGTTCAATAGATAGAGATGGTTTTAGATTGCGTAGTGCTTTTTCAACATTGTCTACTGTAAAATTGATATGTATTAGATCATTGTAGTCTGTGGTTAGGCTAGGAAATACTGGGCATGATCCATTGCTGTTTACAAATACTGAGCCGAAGAATGTGTTAAAGAGTTTGGCTTTAATGGTGTTGTTGTTGCAGTCTTTTCCACTAGGTCCTTTCAGGGGTGGGATGGACCTTGAGTCTTTTAATTTGTTATTTACAAAATTGTAGAAAGCGCTGGTGGAATTGATGCATAGAAGGTTTTCCTCTTGTTTAATGTGACAATTGGTACATTCAGTCTATCTGGTGGCATAAATTTTGGTATCAGTTTTTGAAGTTGGCAACATGACCAGATTTTGTGACTATTGAGAAAGATTGGGCCAGTCTATTTACAAAACAAAAGACCTTTCAGCTCCAGGTTGATGGGATAAAGACAAATGTATTTATTTATTTACAATTGATCTAAAATTTATTTTGTCATTAATTGAATATATAAAACTAAATTTACATCATCTTGAGAAACAATTGCAAATCACCACAAAAATAAACTAATATTTGGATAGAAATCAGTTATATAAAATACACATTTTATTTCCAAAATAATTGTCAGGTGGTGCTCCATTCAAAATCCAAGAAAGAAATACTTAGGCTCCTTTAATCAGAGAAAAGATATCTTTTACTGGAAATCAAGTGGTAGCAACAAAAGAATTCTGAATCTGAAAAAATGGGTGCATAAATCACATATACAAAGTAATGGCAACGTTCCCACCCCAATAGTTCAATTGGTTTATCCAATTAAAAGTTGTGTATGTCATCATGTGGGCATCTCTGGGTCGTGATGAGGCTTCTGTCCATTGACCTTGACATAGTTTGATAAAGAGTTGTAGCTGTGCATAGAATAGAAACCTAAGCATGAATTTTACAGTTTATACAGCTCTGGTTCATAACACCTCCAGCTCACTTCCTCCCCCGTTACTTATGACACCTGAAAGATGCAAAGCAAAGGAAGAAAATCTTGAAGACTGACAATAATAAAATTTTAGTTTTAAAAGCAATCAGTAAAAGATATGTTAAGTTCTAGTTTCCCTCTCATTGCACCATACTGGTGATTACTTTGGTTTATAAACATTATAAAATGGCTTCTGGTTACTAGTATACATTGAGATAAAAACTAACCTGAAGTAGTTGAGTGTGCCATGTGTGAATAAAATATATAGGGAACCCATTCTTGCATATATTTAGTCTAAACTTCAACTCTGTATGTATATTGTACTGTGAATTTGCCATTGCTGCATGTTCCCCCAGGTTTGGTTTTCCAGTCCGATATTGTCGGTGAAGGGAACAGTGGATTTCATGAATGAAGAAAGGCCTTTTAGCTACCTGTGGGAGTGGAAAAAATGCCTCCAGGTTTTTGGACTCCCAACTCCATAATGAGCAATATGCGGTTGGGTGGTTGGGATTGAAAGCTGTAGCTTAGTACAGTACCCATGGAGACACTTGTGGGTTGTGGTGTTTATAATTAGCATGGAGAGACTGATATAGCAAGCTTCCAAAGCATCACCTTTTGTTCCCAGGAATGCTGTTTAATTGCATAACAGGATAACAGAGTTGGAAGGGACCTATGAGATCTTCTAACCTAACCCCTTGTTCAAGCAGGAGACCGTATACCATATCAGGCAAATGGCTGTCCAATTTCATCTTAAAAACCTCCAGTGATAGAGCACCAACACCTTCTGAAGGCAAGCCGTTCCACTGATAACTTGTTCTTAATTTCAGGAAATTCTTCTTTTCTAGGTTGGTTCTCACCTTGGTGATTTCCATTCACTGGTTCTTGTCCTCCCTTTTTTTGTGGCACACCCTTTGCTTTTGGAAGACTGTTATCTTGTCACACCCCTAATCCTTCTCTTCATTGGGCTAGACATTCCCAATTCCCTCAACCATTGTTCATGTGACTTAGCCTCAAGTTCCTTTATCATCTTTGCTGCTCTTCTCTAGACTTTTACTAGAATCTCAACATCTTTTTTCTATCATGATGACCAAACAGGCAGACATTGGTAGATATTTTTTAGGCTTATCTCTCTCTTCTTTTCCCTTTTCTATTTTTCCTCATATTCCATCTCCTTTTCTACATTACTATCCCTCCCTGATTGCCTCTTTATGACTTTCCTCTTTACTAAAGCTCTTCATTATGAAGAACTTTTAATAAAAAAAAATTAATAAAAAAAAGGTGATTTATCCTGAAATAGTCATCCCTTGTTTTTTTTAATTAAGTGGAATTTTATGGATAATCTGAAAACACTGTGGCTGAATTAAAAGAAACAATGTTGAAGGGAGAAACTAGGCACACTGTGCTTAAAGCCCCTGTCACACTGAACCAACGGATGCAAAGAGGATGTAAAATGGACAAAAAAGCTTGCCATCCGTTGGAAAACACGATGCATCCGTTGTGTACTCACTGCATACGTCTTTCATACACTCTATCCGTAAAACATCCGCCTACTGCTATTTCATCCACTCAAAAAGTTTTGAGCTGCAAAAACTTTTTGAGCGGATGAACTTTCCGCCGCGTACGATCTACATTGGCAACACATACGGGCAACAAATGTTCTATGTCCATTGTCATCCGTTACACATCCGATGTATCCTCTCGGCATCCTCTGGACATCCGCGCAACTCACATCCGCTCCAGCAGAAAGCGGAAAGAGGGAGGAAGCAAAAGGTACGCGGTAAGTCCACACAGCGTTAGTAGCACGGACAAAGAAAGGATGTAAGCGGATGCATCTCGGATTGAAAGCATTAAAACAGACAAAACGTTCATATATGGGATGTATCTTGGATATTTAGGATGTCTGGAGGATGCCTAGAGTATGTGGAAGGACACCTAGCGGAAAACTGACATTTCCGATAAAAAAGGGGAGGAAATCACCTGGATATCACTATCAGTCCAGCAGCCCTGGTGTGCAGACCTCTTCAGCCTTGGTCTTGCTCTTCCACATCATCCATTGATCTCCACCACGGATCATCGCGCACTCCTTTTGGTAGCCGCCATTATTCAACACCAGAACCAAGCCCTCTTCAGACTGTTTCATCTTTTCTATGCAAAGAGAAGGAGACATCCAAGAACTGTCTGGGTCCGACGATGGATCGGGAGAAGAGCGGAGTTTGGACTGTATGACAAGCTGATGGTGGAGCTGAGAAATGAAGACACTCATGCATTCCAGCACTTCATGAGGATGCCACCATCCAAGTTTGACAAAGTTGTGGAGCGTCTGAGACCCAGGTTGACCAAGGCAAACACCAACTTCCGTCCCAGCCTGGACCCTGGACTGAAGGTGGCACTGACTCTGCGCCACCTGGCCTCTGGGACCATGTACAGAAACATGCAGTATGCCTGGAGGGTGCCACACAACACCATCAGCATTGTGGTCAGAGAAGTGGTGCAGGACATCATCAAAGAATACGTGAAGGAGCTCCTCCAGTGCCCCTCCACTGAAGAAGGATGGAGGAAACTTGCAGAGCAGTGGTATCAGAGGTGGAACTTTCCCCACACCGTTGGAGCCATAGATGGGAAGCATGTGGCCTGCAAAGCTCCAGCCAACTCAGGATCCAATTATTACAACTACAAGGGCTTCTTCAGCATCATCCTCTTTGCCATGGTTGATGCTGACTACAAGTTCATGTACATCGATGCTTCAGGCAACGGGTCAGCTTCAGATGCCCAGATATACGTCAGTGACCTCAAGGGTGGGCTGGAACGCAACCTCATCATGGGTTTCCCAGATCCAGACCCCCTACTCAACAACACACAAGTTGTGCCCTACTTCATCGTGGGTGATGACGCCTTCTCCCTCAGAACCTACCTCATGAAGCCCTACAGTTCAAGATACCTCACCCGTGACGAGAGGATCTTCAACTACAGGCTGTCCAGGGCAAGACGGGTGGTGGAGAATGCCTTTGGCATCCTGGCCAACAGGATCCAGGTACTTCTCACCACCATGCAGCATCGCCCACAGACCGTGAGGAGCATCGTGGAAGCTTGCTGCATCCTGCACAATCTCATGCGTATCCACTACCCAGTGTTACAGAACAGGCTTGTGGACCATCAACAAGGCAATGGGGACATGGAGCCTGGTGAATGGAGGCAAGGAGTAAACCTGATAGACACTGTGGATGTGCAAGGCCCCAACAGAGCTTCACATGGAGGGAAGAAGCAGCGCAACCTCCTGAAACACTGGTGCAACTCCCCAGCTGGAGCAGTGGAATGGCAAGACAGGATGGTAGATGCTTAATGGATGCTTCCTTCAGCCTGTCTCATCACACTGATGAGATTGTGCCATGTATGTTGAGTGGCCTTAAAATGAATAGGGCATTAATAAAGAGTTTTGTTTATGTTGAAATGTGTGGATAAATGATTAAATTGTTATTTAAAATAAAGGGCCATATGTGTGGCAGCTGGGAGGGTGGACCATACAGTCCCACTATGCTTGCATTGGAGGTTTATCTATCCCACAACTATCCTTTTCCCACAGCTATCCTTACCAGTCCCACAAGCATGCAAAGGATTAAAGATTTTTTTCAAAGTTTTCCCCAACACTTTATCAAGTAAAAAAAATGAACCAAGTGTGTGAAGCAAAGATAACCTTTATTAAGAACAAACTTTATGACTTTATTAAAAAGCAAAATGACCCAAGTAAAGTGTCTTTAAGCAAAGATAAGGTGAATAGATAACAGCTCAGTCTCTGGCACTCTTTTCAGTCACTCTGAGCCGTTCCCATGGTTTCAGATGTAAAGGGGCCAGGGACTGTGGAGGTGGCTGTTGCTGGAGTGCTGGTATGAGTCACCATTGGGGTGCCTGGCCTCAAGAGTACAACAGGAGATGGTGTGTGCAGGAAGCTCTCAGAGAGCTGACTCAGTCCCATGAGGTTGAGAGGCACTTCCTCAAGGACCTGGGATGTGAGGCCCAGGACTGATGACAGATGTTCTGAGGAAGGGCTTGGCTATGGGATGGAGGAAGGAGGAGTGTAGTGGGGCTATCTGGTCTGCAGCTGAGTCAGCTGAGGCATCTGTGGCATCTGTGGCGTCCGAGGAACCTGGACTGGGAAGGGCTGCCTCTGCTGTGGGAAGTCCTGGTATTGGTAGGCTTGGTAGGCAAGGGGCTGCTGAAATCTGTGGAAGGGCTGTGACATCGGCTGGGATGGAGGAGCAGACCTAGAGTGGGTAGGAGCAGGTTCAGCTGGGCCTGGAGGGTGGTGCAGAAGAGCTGTGATCCTCTCCTTCATCGCCTGGTACTGGGCCTCGGGCATGTCCATGAGGGTCTGGCTCACGTACGTGATGAAGGGTTTGCGGTTGGAGGATGGTATGTCAAAGTGGACCAGCTGGGAGAGGAGATCTGTGCTGGCTTTTATTGTGTCCCTGATCTCCAAGGGGACAGTGTGGCTCTGTCCCTCCGGTCTGCCTCTCTGCCTGCTTTCTGTGGAGGTGGAGCTGGGGGTGGGGGTGGGTTGGTCTCTGGTGGCTGCCTCTTCTTGCTCCATCTGAGACAGGGGATCGTCCACGTCCTCCAGCACGGGGAGTGCAGCTGTGGGGGGGGGTCTCTGTCATGGGGCCTTCCAAAGACACCTGCCTGGACACGGCAGCTGTCTCCTGACTGGAAGAGGAGTGGCTGTCTGTGGGCTGTCTGAGGGAAAGGGTTGACAGAGGGGTTGCTCCTCAGTGGTGGATCTCACCCTCCAGGAAGCTGCACCTGGCCATGACATAAGTCTCCTGGTCAGTGAGCTTGACAGCGGCCTGCCCGGATCTCTTCAGGTGCAGCTTGCCATACCAGGTGTACATATGCTTCCACCACCCCAGGAGGACATCTGAAGTGTAGCCCAGGCTCTCCGCCTTCTCTCTCCATGCTGCCTCCTTCTGCTTGGTGTCGCGATAGAGCCTGTGGCCCTTCCTCCACAGGTACTCGTTTTCCCTCAGCCATTCCAGCATCTGCTCCTCATGGTCCTCGGAAATGGAGTACTGTTTACTCTCCCCCTTCTCCTTGCCTTGCCTCTTCCTCCCTCTGGCAGGGCCTTCAGGGCCTTCAGCAGCAGGGCTTTGAAGGCCTTGGGGCTGGTCCACTACAGCAGCACCAGCAGCACCAGCAGGAGAAGCACCAGCAGCAGGAGAAGCACCAGCAGCAGGAGAAGCACCAGCAGCAGGAGAAGCACCAGCAGCACCAGCAACACCAGCAGCAGCACCAGCAGGAGAAGCACCAGCAGCAGCAACACCAGGAGCACCAGGAGCACCACCACCACCACCAGCAGCAGCAGCAGCAGCAGCAGCAGCAGCTTCAGAGTCAGTGCCAGGGGGTGGGATGATGGTTCTGTCCTTCTTGCTAGGGCTGGCAGGAGTAGGCACAGACTTCCTCTTCTTCCCCATGGTGTTCTCTCAAGATGTCTCTGGCAGCAGGTCTTTCCTCTTAATGGTGACTGCTTGCGAGCTGCATCTTTTTATATCCGTGGAGCTTACGCAATTAATCCTCCCCACATGTGCAGTGAACGCTTTGCATCCGCTAGGCATCCACTATGCATCCTATAGGCGTCCGTGATGCATCCGCGTCATCCGCTACGCATCCATTCCTTCCACTACGCGTCTGCTTCGCTGTTCTCCCCCGGAAGCCCTGCGGATGTGTCATCCGCTTCAATCCACTTTCATCCGCTAGGCTTCCTATGAACGTCCGCTTTACATCCCCTCTACATCCTCCCCATGTCCGTTCCTTTCCGTTGTTGTCCGCTCTATTTATTCAAATTTGGGGCACTTTTGAGAGCGGATAACAACAGATAGAAAATTTGCTCATCCGCTGTGTCCTTTTTACATACGTTTTGCACCCGTCGGCCAGTGTGACCTAGCCTTTACCTTGTAAAACACCCAAGAAATTCTGAGCTTTTGTTTTTATCAGATCAGTATGATTCAGTTTCCTTGAACGTGACTAAATTTTGTTATACTGCCTGTAAAATTAGGCAGACTTTTATTAATTCAATTATAATCCCATTAATTCAATTATAATCTTTTATTTTGCTTTTCCTTCATTTTTTATTTTTAATTATTTTATTTATTTCTATCTATTTTATTTTATTTTTACTTTATTAATTTCTCATTTTTAATTTTAGTTCTAGTCAGTGACCGTAATAAAAATATTCATACATGAAATAATACCATAAAATGCATTTGGGGAAAAATAATAATCCAAGTGGCTTTCCCTGTAGGAATTTAGGATAAGAAGCAATGAGTGGAAGAGAGAGATCCCAATCAGGGAATGAGGAGAAATTTCCTAAGAGTGAGAACAATTAATCAATTAATCAACAGCTTGCCTGTTGGACTTGTCACTGAAGGTTTTCAAGAAAATATTTGACAACCATTTTTTTCTGAGATTTTATAAGGTCTCCTGCCTTGAGCAGAGAATTGTACTAGCAAACATCCAAGGTCCCTTCTAGCCCTATGATCAGAGGTGTTATTCAGCAGGTTCTTACAGGTTCTGGAGAACCAGTAGCAGATATTTTGAGTAGTTTGGAGAACCAGCAAATACCACCTCTGACTGGACTTGTCCCCCATCTATTCTCTGCCTCCCATTGAGTCCCAGCTGATCGGCTGGGTTTTCTTTTATTGCCCTGCCCAGGAGAACGGAACTGGAAAGCAGGTTAGTAGGGTGGGGAGGGATTTTACAGTATCCTTCCCCTGCCATACCCTCCAAGCCACGCCCCCTAAGCCATACCACACCCACCAAACCATGCCCACAGAACAGGTAGTAAAAAAAATTAATCCCACCACTGCATGATTCTATGATTCTAACTCTCCCTGTTCCAACCAAGGCCAGAAATGAATTAAAATAATGTACAGATTGGGTATGTGTGTGGAGAGCTTTTATGATGGTCTGTTTGACATCCATTCTTGGCATCCAGAATCCATAACATATCAAATTTGGAAGAAAATCAAGTGAGCGAATGGCTTTTTAACAGGTGAAGCCAACTGCCTTGTGCTTTCAGTAATTAAAAATTCATTAAAAAATTAATAACCTCCTCTTTTTCCCCTCACTCTGAAACACTCAATTGATCATTAATTTGATTGGAGTGAGGAATTAAGAGCAGATGTTCCCCCCTTTCACAGTATGCCTTTTTCTGATTTCCAGAGCAATAAATTCATAGGCATTCGTTTAAAAACAAAAAGCAACTTCCAAATACTGAAACAGGGAGAAACGTAAGAAGTCTATTTTATGGATCTGTTCTCCCATTGTAAGGTTTTATAATGACTCTTGAGAAAAAAGTCCCCAAGTTATTTGACCTCAATTCCAATTTTTATGTGAATTGGCCATTAAAACATGACTAAGGAGTTCTTTATGTGTTGGCAGAAGGCCCATTTATGTCCTTTGGGAGAATTTCAAGATGACCTTTTTAACATCTGTTCCAAGGGTGCTACTTATTTCAGGGTGACTCCAAACTAAGAATATCTCCTGAAGTTCTTATGGGAGATCTTATACAGACTCATATGAGGAATATGGTTTTGAAAGAAAATGTGTGCCAAATTGTACAGACCTTCATTGGTCATACTCAACACTTTGGAATTTGACCAGAAAATAAAAGATGGCCAGAAATCACCAGCCAATCTTTTCATCACATGGACATAGCATCCTGGATCATGTTTGTGAACATCTGGATCAAAAAACAAATCTATACACAGTACACAGAGGTGGTATTCAGCAGGTTCTGACCAGTTCTGGAGAAAGTGGAAATTTTGAGTAGTTCTGAGAACCGGCAAATATCACCCCTAACTGGCCCCACCCCCATCTATTCTCTGCCTCCTGAGTCCCAGCTGATTGGCTGGGTCTTCTTTTGTTGCCCTGCACAGGAGAATGGAGCTGGAAAGCAGGTTAGTGGGGTGGGGAGGGAATGGAGATTTTGCAGCATCCTTCCCCTAGAGTTGGGAGGGAATGGGATTTTGCAATATCCTTCCCCAGCCACACCCACCAAGCCATGCCCAGAGAACCGGCAGTAAAAAAAATGTCATCCCACCACTGACAGTACAGTACAGTAGTACAGATGGGGTGTCTCTCAAGAATGAATTACCATGATGAGATCTGAAGTTTCTTCAAGAATAAGTGTCATGAGAACATAGGTGCAGAGAAAATGAGAACATTTCTGATATATTTGTTATCTGAACATCCTGGGCACTAAGGCTATCAAATAAAAGTGTACAAGTCTACTTCTTATTTTTCACTGAGTAAATTTAGGGTCCAGAAAATAGATAGGCATAAAAGAAGAATCAAGATATAATAATCCACCATAAATCATTTTTTAATCATTTTCTTGAGGTATCAAGGACACTGCTTCCTCAACTGGATTGAAATTTTTTAAAAACCCACTTTCAGAGTTTCAGACCATGTTTTTTTTTCCCCAGCCTTTTCTGGATAATACATCTGCATTACATCCAGAATTCTAAATTAAATTTCTGGCTTCTTAAACTTTCTTCCTCAGGAAGCAGCTTTCCCCCTTCCTATTCTGGAACATGGGTTTATTTTCCCTTCATCTTAATGCCTCAAAACTCATGCCATAAGTGATGCTGCCAAAAATATCCAACACCCTTTTAAGACTGCTGAGCTGTGGCTCTATCTTAGAAGATGACCCTACAAAATGAAGTAACATGGAAGATAAATGGAGAAAGGTCACATTATGTATGCAAACTATCAGAAATTGTGGTCAGTGCACAACCTGAGAACAATGAGAGAAGTAACCTAGAACTAGGGAGAAATTTCCTGACAGTGAGAAAAATTAATCAATGGAACAGCTTGCCTTCAGAAGTTGTGGGTGTTCCATAGGGGTGAGATTCAAATTTTTTTAACAACAGGTTCTGTGGGTGTGGCTTAGTTGGTGGGCATGGCTTGGTGGTCATGTGACTGGGTGGACATGGCCAACTCAATATCACTCACATCGAGGCATGTACCTCCTCGCCTGGCCTCTCATGACTGTGGGGATGCTGCAACAGTCGTAAGAGTGAAAAATGATCATAAGTCACTTTTTTCAGTGTCATTGTAACTTTGAATGGTCACTCCACACAAGCAAAGTACCAGCAAAGGAAGAAAAAAAAACTCCAGAGAAGTTCTAGAGACAGGAAGTCTAGTCCTGCCAAGAATGTAATAAGGGTTAATGGAGAGGCAGTTTCTGTAAGCAACACCAGAATGTTTCCTTCCTGCCTTCCTTACAGGATTAGGCCAGTAATTATTTCTAACAACCGGTTCTTTGAACTGCTTAGAATGTTAACAACCGGTCCTAGCAAATAGGTGAGAACTGGTAGAATCCTGCCCCTGGTGTTTCAGCACTGGAAGTTTTTAAGAAGAGATTGGACAACCATTTGTCTGAAACGGCTGAGGGTCTCCTGCTGGAGCAGGGGCTGAACTACATGACCTTCAAATTATTTTCCAACTTGGATGATGTTCTATCTTCTATATTCATGGTGGAATATCCCTTTGGAAAAACTGGAAGACTGATTTCAGCACTTTTGAGCAATCCAAAAATTAGGTTGTGTTCAATTTTTTTAAGAAATTCATATAGAGTGATCACAACTTAGGCTAACCTGAGAAGGGTTGAGACAGGAGATACCTACACTGGCTGAAAATGATCAATAATCTCCTCTCCGATCCGTTATTGGCCATCTGACTTTAATGCAATCAGACAAATTTTACATGCCTTGCAACTATCATTGAATGTCATCTTAAGAAGGAAAAAAAATACTTTACTAGCAAGGCCACTGAAGATGACATTAGCCAGTCTTACACATGAGCTGGGATAAGGTGGAGGCAACTCATTCGACATGGCAGAAAAAAAATACATTGCCACAAGCAAGTTTATGCCAGAAGCCACCAAAAGTGGCTGGAGTGTGCTACAAGCAATTGACTGCCTTCCTCTCATCTTTCTAATTTGAGTCATGGCACCAAAATATTGTGGCCAAAAGCTGGCTCCCTTTACAAGAAACCAAATAACTTTAAAGATACAAATTCATGAAGCGTGCAAACTACAAACAGTATTAAGATCTTGGCACAGGAACTGGCAGCTTCTGAGCAGCCCTGAGCAAAAGGGGACCCACAGCTTATATAACTTTTATAAAGGTAAAGGTTCCCTTTGCACATACGTCCTAGTTGTTTCCGGCTCTAGGGGGGCAGTGCTCATCTCCATTACAAAGCCGAAGAGCCAGTGCTGTCAGAAGACATCTCAGTGGTCATATGGCCGGCATGACTAAATGCCGAAGGCGCACAGAACACTGTTACCTTCCCATCAAAGGGAGTCCCTATTTTTCTACTTGCATTTTTACAGGCTCTCGAACTGCTAGTTTGGCAGAAACTGGGACAAGTAGCAGGAGTTCATTCCATTATGCAGCGCTAGGGATTTGAACCACTGAACTGCCAACCTTTCTGATTGATGAGCTCAGCATCTTATCCACTGAGCCACCACATGTTCTGACCCAACCGGGTTCCCAGAGAGCAAACACAAGCAAAGGCAGCAGCCCCCACCTTTCAAGGTTTAATCACGAATACTGTTCCTTTACAGATAAAAGGTTGCTTTCCAACAATTAGCTCCAACAAGAAAGAGCCTTGCCAAGTTGTTTGTCAAGGCTGCCAAAAACCCAGAGATAAGAACTAATTTACAAGATTCATGAACTAAGATATCCACCAGTTGAGTTGAAGAGCTTCTTTGCTTTCTGCAAAAAACACTTTTTCAAACCTGGCTTTTATCCTCTTGAGGGAGGAGCCATTACCTTGCAGCCTTACTTCTGAGTCGCCTGTGCTGCTGTAATTTTTCTTTCCTCTGAGTAATCCTTTGTGCATGTGTACTTGGCACAGGCTCCTCAGGAACCTCCTCCTCATTGCTGCCAGCCCCCACAATCCCTGAAAGCAGCAGTCCACTCCCTGATGGTCTTGGCCCCTCATTAGAGTCATCGGTCTCCTCAGCCATCTGTACCTGCTGCCAGCTAACCACAACACCACGTCCCTTAACTATTATACCAGATTTCAAAAACAAGACACAGAAAAAGCCAGGCAGAGGGTAAATCATAGCACGACATTGGAATATTTTTGATAAACACATCTGGGGGGATCATCTCATTACATATTCTGACTAGGCTATCACATCAGTTACACTATTTTTAAAATATGTCAGGTAATATTTAAAAATGGGTTTACTGGGGAAGTGAACCCTGTCTGAATCCTCCCCTCTTTTGCTGCTCAGGGTCAGCTATGGTTTCTTAGAAGAGCACTTAAGGGGGGGGCAGGGGACATCTCATAGGGTTAGTAGTGAATGCAACTAAATGTGTAAGTGGGGTACACATAAAAAAAATCTGGGTTTAGGAAAAGATGGAAGGATTTGGAATTGTTGAATGCTTATCAAATGCTTAAATATTTGAATGGAAATCATACACCCAAGAAGATGTCAGCCTTATGAGATCGTTTAACAGGAAGTATGGCCAGACTTCACTTGAAATAAGGCATCCAGTTTTGACCACACAATGTAAAAAATATATTGAGACTCTAGAAAGAGTGCAGAGAAGAGCAACAAAGATGATTAGTTAATGATTAGTGATGGTTAAAACATACAAAGAACAGTTGGAGGAATTGGATATGTCTAGCTTAATGAAAAGAAGGAATAGGGATGATGTGATAGTAGAATTCCAATATCTCAGGGGCTACCACAAAGAAGAGGGAATCAATCTATACACCAGAACATCTGAAGGCAGGACAAGAAGCAGAAATAAGACTTCAGCAACAGAGTGGTCAATGTCTGGAACATTCTACCTGACTCTGTGGTTTTTTCCCCAAACTCCAAAAACTTTAACCTTAGACTGTCTACTATTGACCTCACTCCCTTCCTAAGAGGTCTGTAGGGGGCGTGCATAAGTGCACCAATCATGCCTACCGTCCCTGTCCTATTGTTTCTTTTATATTTTTTTTTATTTTTTTGATATGTATCCATGTATTCATAACTGTTTTTACCTATACCCTATTATCTTGTAAGCAATTGACAAATAAAAAAACGTAATCAAGGAGAGAACGAGCTTAGAAATAAGGAGAAATTTCTGGGCAGTTAGAATAACTAATCAGTAGAATGGCTTGCCTTCAATGTTGTGTGTGCTCCATCACCAGAGGTTTTTAGGAAGAGATTGGACAACCATTTGTCTGAAATGGTATAATGTCTCCTGCTTAAGCCGGTAGTTGGACTAGAAGACCTCCAGGGTCACTCCAAGTCTATTATTCTGTTTTGTTCCATTCCATTCCATCATATGATAGACTAATTTTTCTTTATTGTAAAGTTACATTAACAGATTTTTGCAAGTCTGAAAGTTCATTTCTCGTCCATCACCTTTACAATCCATGAAACTAGGGAGGGTCTCTCCTGAGACATTTGCCACACCCACATTTCTTCTTTGGACTAAGCTGCCTCTTATCCAACAACTTCCCCAGCTATAACTCTTTCCCCTCCCCTCCCAAGGTCATTCCTATATACCAATACAAAAAGTCAGGATATGAATTCTCTGATTCCAGAATGAAGGACATGCAACAATGGAATGAAGTTCCAGGAAGGGAGATACCAAACTAATGCACACACACACACTTAAAAAAACCCCACCCGAAAACCACAATCTGCTCTTTGTTTTAATGGTAAGTGCAGCCCTGACTTTGGAACCGGTTACCAAAACAAAAAGTGGATTCTCCTTCACTAACTGTGTTCAGATGGTGATAAGATGTTCACCTGTTGTTGGGATATCTTAATTGGAATTCTTCTATGGTTTGATGGCCCAGAATATTGTTTTGAGTCTTTGTGTTTTTGAGAACATTCTCTAAGTTCTGGAGAAATTGCATATTGTAATATTGCATATTGCAATGTCCTGGAGAATTTTGCAAAATACATAGAATCCATTACTTTGAGGACAGATTTACAACTCGGTACAGGTTATGCTAAGGCCCACCTGTAAAAAACATTGAATGGCTTATGACAAGGGAATATATCTTGCCAATGAGAAACCTAAATTACTTCCTGCAGAACAGCTAATGGTATTGATATTTCTCTTTTCCCAGCCCCAAATTAGATAATTTGCTTTTGCCCAACGGCACTTTTAGTCTACTTTGATTCAATTGAGTTTTGAAATGAGTTCAGTTGTCTCTCTGTTGATATATTGTCATGAATGCTTTCATTTTATTATATATTATTATTTACAGCCACACTTCTTTGTTCTACCATAGCATCTGGAAATATGAATGGTAGCATAAGTGGGTGCAGGCATTCAAGCTGAGCTTAGAAATTCTCTTGCATTTTATATTACCTTCTCCTTTTGATTTGATGTAATAAGAGTTCGCTTTGCTCTTTTAACAACCAAAGAGAAAAGTTATTCTAATGAGCTATTTATTTATTTACTTGATGTAGATTTTACTCCATTAATCATTGCCACCTATAAGGGGTGTCACTCACCTCCATTTCAAGGCCATTGAGCCAGCACTGCCAGAAAACATTACCACGATCATCTGGCCAGCATGATGTCTCAAAGTGCTGTTTCCTTCCCGCTTAAGTGATACCTATTTATGTACTCGCATTTGCATGCTTTCAAACTGCTAGATTAACAGGAGCTAGATGAAGATGCTCAGGTCTCAAACCCTGGCTGTCAGCTTTTCAGTTGATAAGTCCAACATCTTAACTGTGCCACCCCAATCCTGTAATAAAATTAATAAATGTTCTCTAAATGCTCAATGTCAGACTCAGCTTAATTTGTACAAGCTGGCTCTGGGACTATATTTATTTGCCAAATTTAGATTCTGGCCCTCTTCACTGAGGGACTCTGAAATTTAATTTTTATTTATTTATTAAAATTTTATCTCTCCTTGTTCACTTCATAAGTAACTCAAGATAGCCAACATACCTAATAGTCCTTCTTCCTCCTATGTTCTCCACAGCAACAAACCTGTGGCTTGGGTTGGGCTGAGAGACACCCAGCTGTCATTCATGCCTAAGGCAAGACTAGAACAGTCTCCTGGTGATTGGCCCAAAATCATTCAGCTGGCTTTCATGCCTAAGGTGGGACTAGAACTCATAGTATTTTTGTGTATCCTCATGTTTGGCCCAAAGTCACCAACTAGCTTTCAGGCCTAGGGCAGGACTACAATGTCTTCTGATTTGTAGCATCTTAACTACTATACCAAACTCACTCCCTCTTCCTGCTTTCCTTAGAACATCAGTCCTGTGAGGTAGGTTGGATTGAGAGAATGTGACTAGCTCAAAGTTACTCAGCCAGCTTCAATGCACAAGGGAGGACTTGAATTCAGAGTCTCCTAGATTCTAATCCAGCACTTTAATAACTCCACCAAAGATGGACAGACCATCATTCCCTTGAGAAACAGTTGGAAAATTTCTCCTTCTTCTGGAGAAATTCTAAATCCATCCACTTTCTTTGCCCACATATTTGACAACTTTTTTAAAAAAAAACGTTAGGGCTATTTTTCAGGCAGCTCATGTTAAGTTGGAACTATTTTTAACTTGACACATGCACCCTCAGGTTATTGCATAAAAGTACATTTGCAAGAATTGAAAACGATGTGGAATTACTAATACATACATTTGAAAAGAGGGGAGGCTATGGTGAGATTTATTCCTAAATAAACCAGTTCATCCCCTGGAATTAATTTCCTCTTGGCAAATGTCCCATTTACTGAGCATATATAATATTACTTTAAAGGGGTTGTAGAGCTTCCTTTTCCTTTCAACAGAATAAGAAAGGAAACTTAGATAAGAATGCATTATGTACTTACTGTCATCTATCCAGGATTACAGATTAATGTATACATGAAGCAAAAGCTTCTACAAGTACAGCTTTCTATTCTGAAGTGTATTTCCCCTTTCTTTCAAAGTAGCACGAGATGTAATTTACCTGTTGTAGTCAGTGTGAGCTTTGATAGATGTTTCTTATCTTTTTTCAAATGAGAACCAAGAAAGGCAAACTCCAAAAAAGGATCAGGGAAAGAAATTAAAAAGACTCAATGTGATGGAATGTAGTCTGGATTCCCAAGAAGGAGGGAATGCAGTCCAGAGAAACAAGACACAATGCAGTTCAGATAGTTTGTGTGGGAGAAAAACGGTGAAAACGGCTCCCCTTTAACAGTTCCCAGAGCATATGTTTTAGGGAGTATTTGCATGCTTTAATTTGGCAAGATTCTGTCTATGAATGAACAATAAAAAACTATGCTTGGGATGAACAATAAAGAACTATGCTTGGAAGAATCATAATGTATCTTTCTTGGTTTTTGGAGCCTGAGATGTGATATGTTATTTCATTGTAATAAAAAGCAACTCACTGGATGCAAAATGAAAATCAAATAATGAGTCATGGAAGAAAATATAGCCTTAAGGAGTATCATAACTAGACAAACAGTTATCTCCAATAGAAGATAATATATGCGGCTCAGGATAAATGGTGGAATCTTTGAGCTTGGCTGTTTTCTTGTAGATGTTTCACAACCCAACTAGATAACGCCATCGGTGCATCGATCATGATGATGTTGTTTAGTTGGATAATTAAATGTCTGTAAGAGACCAACAAGGACTTTATCCCACTGATGGGCTTCATCCCACTGTGGCAGTTGCAGGGCAGTTGGTAGAACTAGCTAACTAACAGACTAACAAGGTCTATAAGAGACCAACAAGTTGATTAGAAGATTCTGTAAGGATCAGTCAGATGATGAGTTGAGCAGTCTTCTCAAGTAATGAAATTTTTGTCCAATAAAGGCTGTATAGTTCAAGGTTAAATGTGTAGAAATAGGGGCAGTTTTAAGAAAGCTAGTGGAGTAGGTTGAGGTAAGGCTTAGAGGAGAGGAGAGGAGAGGGGAAGGGAGGGGAGGGAACTAGAGAGGAGAGGAGTGGAGAGGAAGAACAGACAACACTGCAGAAGCCACATGGCTCAGATTCTCCATCTGAAGGAAGAATTCTGTCCCTATTCATGGTCCTCATTCTTGCCTTACTAATTCTTCTCTACTAACACACAAGCACTGATAGGGTGAAGAATGAACAACACACTTCACTGATCTTGCTTTCTTCTGGTGATGATGTAGGATTTGATTATTTTGATTGGATCCAAAGGGAAAAGGAAAGTTTATGTGCCAGGATAGGGATATGGGGAACAGCTAGAAGCATAGCTCTCCAAATCTGGAATTTGCACAAAATCCAGCAAACATAGAGCTCAAGTGCAGGTTCCTCTCCTTGTGTGTCTTGGAGGAGAAGGAGATCTCTGTAGCATGATAACAAGCAGTATTAAATCACAATCTGTCTGACCACCTCGAGTTCTTGGATATTGTCCAATAATTTCAACAGCCCACCAGAATGTTGATTTCAGAAGGCAAGGGTCATTAGACCAAGCATATCTACTATACCTAGATCTGGGAATCTTTGGTTAGGTACTTCTTTTAAATCATGATTGTACTACATGATTTGTTGCTGGTCTGCAACCCAGGATTGCATTTAGCAGCTAAAATCCACAGCCCATGAATCAGATATTTTTCCTGCTTGAGATTTTGAGCCATAAATGATTGTTTGCTGTCTTTAAGGAATACAGAAGAGAACTTCATCTGGGAGGTATCAGCTAAGAAGAGGAAGTCCTTATGAAAAAGGATACAAACAAGAGTTTCTGATTCATATTAGCCATCCTTGGCAATAGTCATTGGAGACTCTCCAAACTAATTTGCTGGACTTTGAATTTTAATAGGACATAAGGGAGAAATTAATAAGTGCATAGTGAACCTTGCCTTAAATCAAATTACTAAATTTAATTTATTTCAATTAAATAGAATACAGTTTTGGTCTGCATCTTCGGAATGCAGTCTCTAATTTTCTACTCAAAAGCTAAACACAGCCTTGGTTAAATAAATGGCTTTAGAAGATATTGAACTCAGTAGGTTTTAAATTTAAAAGCCACCCTTTGCATTTTGATGGAAAATGAAGCCACAGTGTCTATAGTTTTTTCCAATCCAAACAGTATTTCAGCTGCCAGGAGTTGCAATGGCATTTTAAGTTGCTTGATCCAAAAGAGCTTGCTAAGGCGAGTTTGTTAAATATGTACACTCCAAATTCATTGAATTGGCAGTCAGCTATTAAATGTATGTACCCACTATGTTAAACTCGGCTCTACAACTGTTTTATTGCTTTCTGTTTTATAGCTCTGCAGACAGATGGAGCCCTGCAGGTTTATGACCATGGCTTCACTGGAAATGCTAAGAAACAATTAATTGTTCAAGTAAGAAGCAGAGAGGAAACATAATGGCCATATAAAACTAAAAAGCCAAGAATTGGAGAATATAGGAATATAGCAATGGATGCTAAAAGAGGGGAAGGACTCTGGCAGGAGTACAGGAATCCAGAGATAGATAAGATTTCATTCAGCTCTCATCATTTCTTCTAGGCATTTTCAGATAGTTTTCTTAACAGTCCATTCCATACAACTTGCACAAACCAAACCATTGTCAAGGGTAGACCAGCTGTACCCATTAGTCTGAATAAATATTTTTTGAGCTCACTACCACAATTATAACATTTTATTTTATTTTTAATGAAAAGGAAAGTGGGATGGAAAGTCAAGGAACAGCCAACAACAAAGAACAGTTGTAGAAATTGGGTATGACTACTTTAATGAAAAGAAGGACTAGGGAGACATGATAGCAGTCTTCCAATATCTCAGGGGTTGCCACAAAAAAGAGGGAGTCAAGCTGTTCTCCAAAGCACCTGAGGGCAGGACAAGAAGCAATGGGTGGAAACTAACCAAGGAGAGAAGCAACCTAGAACAAAGGAAAAAAATTCTTGACGGTTAGAACAAATTAACCAGTGGAACAACTTGCCTGCAGAAGTTGTAATTGCTCCAACACTGGAGGTTTTTAGGAAGAATTTGGACAATGACTTGTCTGGAATGGTTTAGGATCTCCCGTTTGAAAAGGATATTGGATTAGAAAACTTCCAAAGTTCTTCCAACTCTGTTGTTCTGTGAACAACATATTTGGTGTAGGCCCTGTGTATATCTTTAACAAAACCCAAATTATTTTATTCTATGATTTTTGCAAATGATATAGATTGAAAGCAACTTTGGAGATCTTCTCCTCCAACCCATTGAGTGACAAATTCCCCACCTTTTGCAGTAGCATTCCATCCATTTTTGTACATCCATTCTTCTTGAAGGAATCCCATATTTCTGTGCACATTCTATCCAGAAGGATGCATTTACTGTGGAAGGTGGGAGAGTTGTTGGTCAGCAGCAATCTCACCTGGGTGTCAAGCAGTGGTGGGATTCAAATATTTTTACTACCGGTTCTGTGGGCATGGCTTGGTGGGCGTGACAGGGGAAGGATACTGTAAAATGTCCAGTCAGAGGTGGGATTTGCTGGTTATCTGAACTACTCAAAATTTCCGCTACTGGTTCTCCAGAACTGGTCAGAACCTGCTGAATACCACCTCTGGTGTAAACGTATCAGAAATATCAAGATGACAGGTGTTGCATGAACCACATGGTAAAAGGTGAAGATCTTTGTAGACATGGTTGCATCTGCCACCTTGATTTTTTTGATTCCTCATTTTGGATATCCCTGAATCTCAAATATTCCTTTGTTCTCAGCATTGGGGCCTCTGCTTCCGAGCACCAGAATAAAGGGATAGATCTTAATCATCCTTTTATGTGATTAGTCTTCATCACCATTAGTTACAGAGCTATAAATTAGGGAAAACTAATTGATTTTGGCATGCTTCCCATTTTTTAATACACTCTGCATTCCTTGTGTATTTCTTTTTATCTTCTATATTCTAATAGACTAATAGACTGAGAAACAGTTTATTTTCCAAGGCAATAATTGACTTGAATCAAACAGTACATTTGTGATTTAGTTCTATGTATAAAGTGGCATTTTTAAATCATCTAACTTGATATATTTTAAATAAATTATAGATTAGATTTTTAATTATTATTATTATTATTACTTTAATTATTTTAATTTTTAAATACTGTGTAGCATGATTGTGATGTGGTGTTTGGGGCACTGTGCTGGAGTAGCTTTCAAATTTCTTTGTATTTTGAATGCAATGACAATAAAGGTATTCTATTCTATTCTATTCTATTCTATTCTATTCTATTCTATTCAATCCATTCATAGTAATCTCCCAGTACTTTGCCATTTGTTTGTGTTGCAATGAGGCTTATCTAAGACAACTTCCCTCCCTTCTTTCCTTCCCTCTTCATCTTCTTCCCTTTCTCCTTCTCTTCCCTCCCCTTTTCCTTTCCTTCCTCTTCTTCTTCCTTCCCTTCCCTTCTTTTCTCTTCCCTTCCTTAGGAACTCTTAATGTTTGGCTCAGTAAAAAAAAGAGCGGAAGACAACTGAACCATAAATTAAATAAAATATAAAATAATGTAAAGTAAAATGCAAAATCACCTTTAAATAATATTCTCATTTTCTTCAGTCAGCTGGGAGTTGATACACTTTGAATTTTATTACTGTGGACTTCAGGGCTACTATTTAGCTTTGATTAATTAAATTAATTAGTTAATTAAAGAGTTCAATGGGTATTGCCAAATTAATTGAGGTTAATGAGGTTGAACAGAAATAAGAATATTCTTATTTCAATATCTACCATTCTGCTCAGAGGTTCTTCTTTCATACTACAACTTTCTTGGGAAATTAAAAGCAGGAGTTCCAACTTCAGTTCAATTTTTTTAGGCCAAAATATAATACATTTTCACAGAACATCTGCCTTGCTCTTTTGGATCAAATATGTTTGTATTTTTAGGCTATGTTCCTGTTATTTCCCCAGGATATCAGGGGCTGCTAAGGGTCCCACTATTGAAGCACTGTTATTTGCATGGATAGACATTTTCGGAGATATTATAATTGAGCCTTCTCAATGTTTGCCCTCCTCCCCTTCCAAAAAAATTGTTAAAAAATATTCAGACATTTCCCTGTTTATCAATTAAATGTTAAAACATAACTTTCAGGAAAGTATTTGAGGATTACATGGAAGATCATAGTCTCCATTAGGTGTAGATGCACTAGGCTGGTTGTTATCAGCAGTAATGTAATGGCTTTATATGGTGCAAATTAGTGCAATGGTTTTACTGTTCAAAGAATCATAGTGAAGTTGGAAGGGCTGCCAAATTCCCAGCCCACGGTCTAGATGTATCATGCACTGTCCATGCCCATGCCCAATTTAAGCCCCTGTCAGACTGCACCAACGGATGCAAAGAGGATGTAAAACGGACAAAAAAGCTTGCCATCCGTTGGAAAACGCGATGTACTCACTGCCTCCGTTTTGCTTCCTCTCTATCCGTCCAGCATCCGTTTATTGACGTTTCATCCGCTCAGAAAGTTTTGAGCTGCTCAAAACTTTTGCGTGGAAAATGTATCCAATTCGTCCATTCTGCATCTGCTACGCATCCGCCATGCATCCGTTCTGCATCCGTTACGCATCCGCTATATCCGCTAGGCATCCGTTCCGCATCCGCGCAACTCGCATCCGGTCGGACACAGGGAGGAAGCGGAACGGACGCAGAACGGATTCAGAATGGATGCAGAATGGATGCAGCATGGAAACAAAGTGTTTAAAATGGAAAAAAAGTTCGCAGAGGGGACCTATCTCGGATATTAAGGATGCCCAGAGGATGCCTAGAGGATGCCTAGAGGATGCCTAGAGGATGCCTAGAGGATGCCTAGAGGATGCAAAGGGACACCTATACTGCCTATAAAAAGGGGGAGCAACTCACCTGCATCTCACTTTCAGACCAGCAGCCTAGCTGTTCAGACCTCTGCAGCCTTCATCTGACTCTTGCTCTTCCATAGCATCCAGTCATGTCCACCGTTGATTGTAACACAGTCCTTTTGGCAGCCACCATCCTTCTGCAACAGTGCGAACCCATCTACAGGCTCTGTGAACTCTACTACGGGAAGAAAAGGAGGTGTCCAAGAAGCATCTGGGTCCGAAGATGGATCAGGAGAAGAGCAGAGTATGGACTGTACAACAAGCTGATGGTGGAGCTCAGGAACGAAGACACTCGGGCATTCCAGAACTTCATGAGGATGCCTCCAGCCATATTTGATGAAGATGTGCAGCGGCTGACACCCAGGTTGACCAAGGCAAACACCAACTTCCGGCCCAGCCTGGAACCTGGGCTCAAGGTGGCACTCATTCTGCGCCACCTGGCCTCAGGGACCACCTACAGGAGCATGCAGTACAGCTGGAGGGTGCCACACAACACCATCAGCATTGTGGTCAGAGAAGTGGTGCAGGCCATCATCAAAGAATACGTGAAGGAGCTCCTCCAGTGCCCCTCCACTGATGAAGAATGGAAGAAAGTTGCAGAGCAGTGGTATCAGAGGTGGAACTTCCCACACACCGTTGGAGTCATAGATGGCAAGCACGTGGCCTGCAAAGCACCACCCAAGTGGGGGTCCACTTATTTCAACTACAAGGGCTTCTTCAGCATCATTCTCTTCGCCATGGTCGATGCTGACTACAAGTTCATGTACATCGATGCTTCAGGCAACGGCTCATCTTCAGATGCCCAGGTATACAACACCAGTCACCTCAAGGAGTGGCTGGAAGGCAACCTCATCATGGGCTTCCCAGATCCAGAACCCCTGCCCAACGACACACAACATGTGCCCTACTTCATCGTGGGGGATGACGCCTTCTCCCTCAGAACCTACCTCATGAAGCCCTACACCTCCAAATACCTCACCCGTGAAGAGAGGATCTTCAACTACAGGCTGTCCAGGGCAAGGTGGAGAACGCCTTTGGCATCCTGGCCAACAGGTTCCAGGTACTTCTTACCACTATGCAGCATCGCCCACAGACCGTGAGGAGGATCGTGGAAGCTTGCTGCATCCTGCACAATCTCATGCACACCCGCTACCCAGTCTTGCAGAACAGGCACGTGGACCTCCAGCAAGGCAATGGGGACATGGAGCCTGGTGAATGGAGGCAAGGAGTAAACCTGATAGACACTGTGGATGTGCAAGGCCCCAACAGAGCCTCACATGAAGGGAAGAAGCAGCGCAACCTCCAGAAATCCTGGTGCAACTCCCCAGCTGGAGCAGTGGAGTGGCAAGACAGGATGGTAGATGATTAATGGGTGCTTCCTTCAGCCTGTCTCATCACACGGATGAGATTGGGCCATGTATGTTGGGTGGGCCTACAATGAACAGGGCATTTAATAAAGAGTTGTGTTTATGTTCAAATGTGTGAATAAATGCTTACTAATGAAGGGCCAAAGGTGTGGCACCTGGGAGGG
This sequence comes from Laticauda colubrina, assembly GCA_015471245.1. NCBI lineage: Eukaryota > Metazoa > Chordata > Lepidosauria > Squamata > Elapidae > Laticauda > Laticauda colubrina. The sequence continues at coordinate 21,167,958 of BLBF01000036.1, read as the reverse complement.
TAGACCATACAGTCCCACTATGCTTGCACTGGAGGTTTATCTATCCCACAGCTATCTTAACCCATCCCAAAGGTATCCCTGCCCACCCCACTGCTATCTTAACCCATCCCACAAACATTCAAAGGCTTAAACCAATTCTAAAAGTTTCCACCAAGACTTTATTACAAAAAAAGAAATGAAGCAAGTGTGTGAATCAAAGATAAACTTTATTGAACAACAAGCTGTAAAAGAAAAATGACCCAAGTCAAGTGTCCAAATAAAGTCCACAGGTAGCCAGCTACCCAGTCTCTGGCACTCTTATTGGTCACTCGGAGTTGTGCCCAGTCTCAGGGGTGAAGGGTCCAGGTGCTGTGGAGGTGGGTGGTGCTGGAGTGCTGGTCTGTATTGTCATTGGAGTGCCTGGCCCCGAGAGGACAACAGGTGACGGTGTGTTGAGAAAGCTCTCAGACAGCTGGCTCAGACCCGCGATGCTGAGAGGTCCTTCCTCCATGCCATGGGGTGTCAGCCCCAGTACTGATGAGAGATGTAGTGAGGCCGGGCTTGGCTGTGGGGTGGAGGAAGGAGTAGTGTAGTGGGGCTGTCTGATCTGCAGCTGGGTGAGGACTGGCATGGGTGGCATCGCTGTCGTCGGTGGCATCATTGTCGTGGGTGGCATCGGTAGCATCAGTGGAACTGGTGGCAACGGTGTCGTCCGATGACTCTGTGCCTGGACTTGGAATGGCTGCTGCCTGTGCTGCTGGATCTCCTGGTAGCCGTAGCCCTGGTAGGTGAGGGGCTGTGGGAAGCCTTGGAATGGGAGGGACATCACCTGGGGTGGAGGAGCAGACCTGGACTGGGTGGGAGCAGGTTCCTCTGGATCTGGAGGGTTGTGAAGCAGCTTGGTGATCCGGTCCTTCACCACCTGGTACTAGGGTTCCTCCATGTTCTTGAGGGTCTGGTTGACATAGGTGAGGAAGGGCTTGCGGTTGGAGGATGAGGAGTCGTTGCTGACCAGCTGAGAGAGGAGATCTATCCTGGTGCGGATGGTGTCCCTGATCTCCAGGAGGACAGTGTGGCTCTGCCCTTCCTGCTGTCTGGCTCTCTGCCTTTCTGTGGAGGCGGAGCTCGGGGGGGTGGATGCGGCTACGACTGTGGTGGACTCGATGTCTCCTTTCTCCCATCGCACCAGGGAGTCCTCCATGCGCTCCACCACGGTTACAACACCTGTCCGTGGGTTCTCCGCCATGGCACGCTCCACAGAAACCTGCCTGGAGACAGGGACTGACTCTCGGCTGGAAGAGGACTGGCTCTCAGCAGGCTGCCAGAGCGAGAGGGTAGACAGAGGGGCTCCTGGTGCTTCTCGGTGGCAGATCTCACCCTCCAGGAAGCTGCATCTGGCCATGACGTAGGTCTCTCTGTCCGTCAGCTTAACCGTGGCCTGGCCAGATTTCTTCAGATGCAGCTTCCCATACCAGGTGTGCATGTGCTTCCACCAGCCGAGGAGCACCTCCGAAGTGTAGCCCAGACTCTCCACCGACTCTCTCCAAGCAGCCTGCTTCCACTTGGTGTCCCTGTACAGCCGGTGTCCCTTCCGCCACAGATATTCATTCTCTCTCAGCCACTCCAGCACCTCATCCTCGTGTTCCTCCTTGATGAAGTATTGCCTCCTTTCCCGTCCCCGCATACACCTCTTCCTCCCTTTGGCAGGACCAGATGGGCCCTCATCAGAGGGGCTCCCAGGTGGTAGGGGCTGCTCCTCCACGCCACCAGCAGCAGCAGCACCAGCAGGATCATCATCATCATCATCATCATCATCATCATCATCATCATCACCAGCAGGATCATAATCATCATCATCAGCAGCAGCAGCAGCAGCAGGATCATCTTAATCATCATCGTCATCATCATCAGCAGCAGCAGCAGGATCAGCAGGACCAGGATCAGCAGCAGCAGAGTAAGCACCAGGAGCCCCAGCAGCCCCAGCAGCACCAGCACCAGCAGCACCAGCAGGACCAGGAGCACGAGCAGGACCAGGAGCACAAGCAGGATGAGCAGGATCACGAGCAAGACCAGAAGCACGAGCAGTATGAGCAGTACGAGCAAGTCCAGGAGCATGAACAGGATGAGCAGGACGAGCAGGACGAGCAGGACAAGCAGGACCAGCAGGACCAGCAGGACCAGCAGGACCAGTAGGACCAGGAGCAGCTTCAGCAGAGTACGCAGCAGCAGAAGCACCACCGCCAGGAGCAGCTTCAGCAGAAGCTCCAGCACCAGAAGAGTGAGCCCGAGCAGCAGAAGCCCCAGCAGAAGCAGAGTCAGGGACAGGGGGCGGGAGGGTGGCCCTGTCCCTCTTGCCAGGGATGGCGGCAAGTTGCTGAGACTTTTGCTTCTTCCCCATGGTTATGGGGTTGCTGGCTGGCAGGGAGGCTGGCAGGCACCAAGGCTGGCAGGCAGACTGGCTGGCAGGGAGGCTGGAAGGCAGGCTGGCAGCAAGGCTGGCAGGCAGGCAGAGAGCAAGGCTGGCAGGGAGGCTGGCCAGGAGGCTTGGAGGCAGGCTGGCAGGAAGGCTGGCAGCAAGTCTTGCAGGCAGGCATGCAGGCAGGGCAGGCAAGGACTCGATGTATCCTGCAGCAGGTCTTTCCTCCAAATGCTGGCCACGTGCGAGCTGCTTCCCTTTATATCCGCGTGGCTTATGCAATGCATCCCCCCTCCGCATGCGTAATTAAAGCCAGGTATCCGTTAGGCTTCCGCTGTGCATCCGCTAGGCTTCCGCTCTGCATCCGCTTCATCCGCTGTGCATCCGCTGTGCATCCACTCTTTCCATTCTGCATCCGCTTTGCTGAGCCCCCCCGGAAGCCTATTGGATGTGCCATCTGCTCCCATCCGCTTCCATCCGCTGGGCTTCCGTTCCGCATCCGCTTTCCATCCACTCTGCGTCCTCCCCGCGTCTGTGTTATCCGCTCCGGTTATGCAAATTTTTGCCCCTTTTGAGAGCGGATAACAACGGATGGAACATTTTGCTCATCCGTTGTGTCCATTTTGCACCCGTTGGGCAGTGTGACAGGGCCTTTAGTGAAGAGGGAAAAAGTCCTGAGATGTCATGTGACACTGCCGTGAAGTGAGTTGGACACCCCTGCCCAACAAGGATCTTGTAAGTCCAAACCTGGCTTCTTTAAGACTTGTGGACTTCAACTTCCAGAATTCCTCAGCCAGCCAAGTTGGCTGGGGAATTCTGGGAGTTAAAGTCCATATGTCTTAAAGTTGTCAAGTTTAAAGACCCCTGTTCTAGTGCAGGAAAAGCAATTGAAATTTTCCCCCAGAGGGGATCCTCCAGCCTCTTTTTAAAAGCTTCCAGAAATAGAGAACTCACAACCTTCATAGGTAAGACTGTTCTACCTTACTGTAGATCTTACCAACAGAAAAGGTAATTTAATCCAGAGTTCTCCAACCTTTCCAGGTAGGCAGCCCAGAGCAGGAGTGGGGAGGGGAGAGGGGATGGTTTTGTGGGAGGGGCAACCTCATGTGCATGTGCGAGCACCCATTAATCATGCTAGTGGGGCCAAGAGTGCCTCTGATGCTCTCGTGAGGTCCCAATGCTCACACAAGTTGAGCTGTGAGCCCCCACAATGTTCATATGAGTGGGGTTGTGTGTGCAACATGCATGCACCAGCCAGCCATTCACATGGCCCAGTTGCAAATAGGCCACGGGCTGATAGAGGGTTGTGGCCCACAGATTCGGGACCCTGATTTAATCCATACTCTGTATTTGGGTAGAAGGTGACTGTAAACCATTCACTGTCCCTGGGGCAGCCTGCAAGCTACAATCTGTAACAGTGTGCAAATAAATGCATGTATTAAGTAATTTGAAAGAACTCATTTCAACCACCTTAGATGAATTTCCATGCAAATCTATTCCTCCCTGAAGCTATTCTTACAAAGCTCTCATGTTACAGCATGAAAAGTCTGGAGGACCCAATCTCCTCTTCTTCTTTATAGGGACAGTGAACATTCACCATTCTGAACAGCACTTCCCCCCACCCTCCAATAATATATACAGTGCATTCAGAAAGTATTCAGAGCTCCCATCACTTGTGTCAATTCTGTTATACTGCAGCCTGATTCTGCAACTGTTGAAATCCAATTTTTTTCTCATTAATCTACATGTGGTATCTCATAATGACAAAATGAAAACAGAATTTTAGAAATGTCTGTAAATGTATTAAAAAGAAAAAACAAACAGACATCACATTGGCATAAGTACTCAGGCCCTTCACTCAGTACTTTGTTGAAGCACCTGTGGCAGCAGTTACAACCTCGAGTCTGTTTTTGGATTTGACGTGACAAGCTTTGCACACCTGGATTGGGTTTTTTTCTGCCATTCTTCCTTGCCAATCCTTTCAAGCTCAGTCAGGTTGAATGATGACTGTCATGGACAACCATTTGCAGGTCTCTTCAGAGATGTTCAAAGGGTTCAAATCAGAGCTCTGGCTGGACCACTCTAGGACATTCACAGAGTTGTCCCTAATAGCAATAGCACTAAGACCTATATATACTGCTTTACAGTGTTTTACAACCCTCTTTAAGTGCTTTTCAGAGTCAGCCTATTTCCCACAACAATCTGGCTCCTTATTTTTACCCACCTCAGAAGGATGGAAGGCTGAGTCAACCTTAAACCTGGTGAGATTCGAACTGACAAATTGCAGTCATCCAGCAGTCACCAGAAGTAGCCTGCAATACTGCACTCTAACCACTGTGCCATGGTGGCTAAGCAAGCCACTCCGGTGTTGTTCTGGCTATGTGCTTAGGATCGTTGTCATGTTGGAAAGCAAACCCTCAGCCCAGTCTGATGTCCTGAGCATTGTGGAATAATTTTCATTGATGATATTCCTGTACTTTGCTCTGTTCAGCTTTCCCTCCACCCTGACCAACCCTGACCAGTCTCCCAGTCCCTGCTGCTGAAAAACACCTCTACTGCATGATGCTGCCACCACCATGTTTCACTGTTGGGCAGGTGATGAGTGGTGTCTGGTTTCCTCCAGATATAATGTTTAGAATTGAGGCCAAACAATTCAATTTTTGTTTCATCAAACCAGAGAATCTTGTTCCTCATAGTCAGAGAAGGTGCTTTTTTGCAAACTCCAAGCATCATGTTAGAACCCAGAAGACTGTGAGTTCTAGGTCCACCTTAAGGTACAAAAGTGGGTGATTTTAGTCCTAAGAAGAAGGCAAAGGCAAACTACTCTAGATATTTTGCCAAAGACTTCTCCAGGTAGCCACCGAAACTCAATACAGACTTAAAATCACCCAAAAGAAAGGTTTCTTTCAGACCACTGGCATTAATATTAGAAGTGAAGCTCTTTCTGATACCTTTCCACAGAAAAGGACTAAACTGACAAAACCCACAACAAAGCAGGATTCTTGCCACAAATCGGACCATCCCCTCCCTTTTGTACAAAGTGGACCGTGGGAGAAAACCCAACACTTTGCAGATTTTGGCCCAGCCCTCTAAATGTCTCTTGGGATTGCATAGGTGTTGGAAATGCAGTGCCAGAAACTGGAAGTGCCGGAGTGCATGCATATGCCAGCCAGCTGGTCTTTGCATGCACATGCACATTAGAAACTGGAAGACCAAGTAATTGCACGCATGCGTGCACCAGGAAGCTAAGCTTCTGGTTTCCGGCGTTCCCATGTCTGCGTGTCAAGGGAGTCTCAGTTGCTCTTCTTCATACTTTTTCCAAAGTCTCAGCATCTTTCTTGAAATGTGGTGACCAAAACCACATGTAGTATTCCAGGTGTGGCCTAACTAAGGTTTTAAAAAGCATATTTTATAAAGCTGTGTTTGCCCAACAAAACTAAACTTCAAAACCTTCTGTTAACAGTCTATTATTGTATTTCACATGCAGAAAATCCACTATGGCTTCTAATCCATAACTGCAATCACTATTTCTAATCTGCCCAGAAGCAAATATTTTTGATTGATTCTTAATAATAAGCTTTTCCTTAAAATTGTAACTGGAATCTTTCCCAGCAATTGCATCTCATAGCCCAAAGTCATAGTTCTCTATTGTGTACATCTCTGCGGCACTCGTTATTCACTTGTTATTCAGAGGATTTTTGGGGGGCAGTTGAACTACAACATTTCTTAACAATTGTTAAGAAATGTTAGAGAGTAGGCAGGTTTGCCTAAAATATATAAATATCTTTCTAATCAGTTGGAAAATGAAAGGTGGTTTTTTTTTCAATTGATTATGAAGATATTTGTAAATTTTAGGCAAACCTACCTTATCCTCTAACACAGGAGTGTCAAATTTGATTTCACTGAGGGCCGCATCATGGTTGTGTTTGACTTCGGGGCCTGGAGTGGGCATGGCCATGGTGGGTGTGGCCAACATGACATCACTTGTGTTGGGGGCACCTGTGGTGGCCCGAGCTCCCTGCCAGCAAAAACAGGCTCCTGAGCTCAGTTTTTGGCTGCAACAGCCTCCTGTAATCCACTGCCGGCAAAAACGGAGCTCGGGGGGGGGGGGGCATGCACAGCCCTCTCAAGCTTCATTTTGGCAGAGGCACTGTAGGCCAGTCTTTTTCTGTTTCCAGGGTGGCCCCGTGTGCCCAATCTAAGCATCCCTCAGGCCAGATCCAGCCCCTGGGCCTTGAGATTGACACCCCTGCTCTAACCTGTCTGAATCACGTAAGGAAGCAGAGTCATGCTGCAATATTTTATTGCACAATTTATAATTCATATTAAGTATTGAATGCTAGCCTTGAAGAAAAGATTTATTTGTACTCCATTTCAGCCTGCAGTTAAACTTTCTCTACATTTGGGAAAAAAAATGTCACTGGGAAAGAAGAATGCAATTGTTCATGGTCCTATCCCTGTAGATTTGTTTTATATACCTGACTGATTAGAATCTAAAAGTTTTGCATGTTGCTCATTCCAGATGTAACAGAAAACAAAAATCTTGGCTTCAGAATGCTTAATCTTTCCTTTCATATCTACCAATGGCACAAAAACACATACAAAAAAAGTTGATATATACCACACTCAGAAAGTCATTAAAATCTCAACAGCTGTCAGCTTTTGTAGCTTTTGCAGCTGAAGCCAGGTCGTGAAACTATTTCATTAAAAAAAAAAAAAGAATAACTGTGAGTACTTGTCTGCATAAAACTGATTTTCCTGTATTTCATTCTTTACTTGGTTTGCAGAGCAATGCAGTTATATTCCTTCCTCTTCAATATAATTTTCATTATGTGATGGAATATAAATGATAGATAAATGATAGATAAACTGCTGTATTCGTGGAAGAATGAGACTCGGAGACCGGCGTAACTTCAGTTCTTTTTATTTAGTGCAGAAAATCCGTCTTAACCAGGAGCCACGGCAGCTCTTTTTGGTAGACAAGCTGCTCGCAGCTAGTGTCCAATGACAGCTACTTGTTTTTCATGCCACTTGAATAGGCCAATCATAGGCTAGCTATGATTGGCCAATCAGCGTCGAGAAAAGGAACCAATCAGCATCGGGTATTCTTGTCCAATAGGAATAGCCTATTTGGAGTATGTTAATATGGAAGACCCCTCCCCTCTTGGTATGGTCCTACCGTACGTAGTCATGTAAGTAGGCAGGGCTTTTAGGTTGCCTAGTTGACCTGCACAGTTTAGTTGTGTCGTCGTCTTCAGTGGGTTCGGACGGGATCGCTGTTTCTCCTGCCCTTCTCTGTGGTACCTCCTGGAAGGTAGAGTCAGCCATGCCGCTCCCGCCCGGCCTACTTGGGCTGGTAGAGTCAGCTTGGCTGCTCCTTTCCAACAAGGCATCTAGGTCTTCTTGTGCCTCTTGCTCTTCTTCGCCAAAGAGTTCTGCGGGTAGGTCGTTGTTTTTACTTGCATTTATTTGTGAATGTTTTTTATTGTATATATTGTGATTTTGTGGGGTTTCTTTTTCTACTGGAGGGGTTTCTTTTTCTACCGGAGTGTTTTCTTTTTTTATCGGAGGGTTCCCCCCTCCTTATTTGTTATTGAGAGGTTTCCCCCTTCTCTGGTTGGTCTGTTGATATTTTTGTGTAATGTTTGTGGTGTTGCTGGTGTGTGTGTGCATTGTTCTTCGTGTCTGGGTGTGTCTGTGGTGCGTTCTAGTGTTCGTGACCGTAACTGGTCGATGTGTCTCCACCAGGTTCGCCCATCGTCTGTGTCTAGTCTATAGGATTGAGGTCCTGTTATTTGTGTTATTTTTGCCATTACCCACAGTGAGATTTTTTGCATAGACGAAGTTTCCTGATTCAAATTTGCGGTATTTGCTGGAGGAGTCAATTGGTTTTTCAGTGGCGTATGTTGGGTGTAACCAATCTAATTGTGATTGTAGTTTTCTGCCCATTAGTAATTCTGCTGGGCTTTTATTTGTAGTGGAGTTTGGTGTTATATGCTGTTATATGCTGTGAGCATTTTTTCAATTCTTTCTTGAATGTCCCCTGTGTCTATTTTATCCAAAGTTTTTTTGGTATACCAGACCATGCGTTCCGCCCTTCCATTCGTAGCCGGTCGACCCGGTGCTGTCAAGGCATGTCATATGCCATGTTCCGCGAGGAATTTTTCGAATGGTAATGCGGTAAACTGTGGGCTGTTATCTGAGATGAGCACATCCAGTAACCCATGTGTGGTGAATAGTTTTCGCAGTTGTTTAATGACCGCTTCTGTGGTAGTGGAGTTCATGAGGCTTACTTCCACCCAATTGGAGTAAGCATCTACTATGATTAAAAATGTGTGTCCTTTTGTTGGCCCCGTGAAATCTATGTGGATTTGTGGCCAGGGGCCCCTTGGTGTTTTCCAGTCTAGGATAGGTGCTGAAGGGGGTACAGGCCAGGAGTTTTTGGCATTTTCCACAGGTTTCAACCCATTTCCCAATATCTTTGTCGATCCCTGGCCACCATACGTAGCTCCTGGCCAGGGATTTCATTTGCACAATGCCCGGGTGGTCTTCGTGCAACATGCACAGTACCTGTTCTTGTAATGGTTCTGGTATTATCACCCGATTACCCTATAGAATGCAACCTTTTAGCAACGACAGTTCAGTTTGCCTATTCTTGAAAGGTTTAAAATTGACATCTGTCTCGTATAATTTTCATTATGTGATGAATTATAAATGATAGATAAATGATAGATAAACTGGTGTATTCACGAAAGAGTGAGACTCGGAGTAACTTCAGCTTTTTTTATTTAGTGCAGAAAGTCCATCTTAACCAGGAGCTGTGGCAGCTCTTTTTATAGAGAAGCTGCTCATGGCTAGTGTCCAATGATGGCTACTTGTTTTTCCCACTGCTTGAATTAGCCAATCATAGGCTAGCTATGATTGGCCAATCAGCGTCGAGAAAAGGAACCAATCAGCATCGGGTATTCTTGTCCAAAAGGAATAGCCTATTTGGAGTATGTTAATATGGAACATAAACAATGATAGAATAAAAGATAGATGATAGACAGATAGAGAATAAAAGATGGATAGTAGATAGATAGATGATTGATAGATACATAGATAGGTAGATAGAAAGAAAGAAAGATAGCTAGATAGATAGATAGATAGATAGATAGATAGATAGATAGATGGATAGATTGATAGATACCATTGATAGATACCAAAGATAGATAGATAGATAGA
>BLBF01000036.1:21116086-21149419 GCA_015471245.1 Laticauda colubrina | reverse complement strand
AATAGAATAGAATAGAATAGAATAGAATAGAATAGAATAGAATAGAACAGAACAGAACAGAACAGAATACTTTACTGGCCAAGTGTGATTGGATACACAAGGAATTTGTCTTGGTGTAAATACTCTCAGTATCCATAAAGAAAAGGTACATTTGTTAAGAATCAAGAACCATAACGTACAACACTTAATGATAGTCATAGAGTACAATCAACAATCAAATTGTTCTGTATAGAATGGTATACTCCAAACAATGTAATCTGATTGAAAGAACAGTATTGGATTGGTTCATTAGGAACCAATCCAAAAGAGCCGCTGAAAGGCGGCAAAGTCAAATAGCTGCCATTGGCTACAAGCTGGCAAGCAAGCCTGTATAAAAAGGCTGCCGCGGCTTCAGCCAAACTGTTCCATTACTGTTAGCTTAACTTAATAAAGACTTTGTTGTTGGAACCCGGTCTACCTCGCGTTTTTAACAGATGGAACACTGGTGACGAGGATGGGATCGTCCTAAAAGCGAGACCTAGCACGTGGCAGAAAGAATTCCAGACTGAAAATGATGGCTGGGAATAACGCGCCGCCCGCACCCTTCAATCCCAATGAAGAGGATTGGGAATCATACGTAGACCGTTTCCTGATGTTTTTAGAGAGCAATGAAATGGAAGAGATCTCAGACCAGCGGAAGAGGGCTGTATTCCTAACGCATTGTGGACCAACTGTATTCAAAATGGCCAAAGCATTGGCGAAGCCCAGAGACGTGAAACAAATGACCTGGTCTGAGCTTCACCGAATGTTAAAGGCCCACTATGCACCGGTAGTATCAAATCTCATCAAACGGCCCGAATTATACAAAAGGGATCAGAAGGAAGGCGAGACCATCGCTGATTTCGTGGCAGCTCTCTGACAACTGGGAGAAGCTTGCGAGTTCCTGAACTGGGATGAAGCCATGCGAGATCGAGTTGTCCTAGGTTTGAGAGACTCTAACTTACAAAGTAAACTACTAAATAAACCCAATATCACAGTAGCTGAAGCGATCACAGAAGCCACAGCAGCAGAAGCTGCAAAAAAGTCAGCGGCCACTATGAAGCAAATGAACTCAAATAATGATGCGATGACCTGTCCAGAGGAAAGAAGCAAGCTCCCACCACAACTCATCATGAAGAATTTGACAGTTCATCAGAAATGGAAGATGAGAATGATGAGGTCCACTGCCTGTACGCCAACAAAAAAGGCGCGAAAAAAGAAATTGGCGGGAATGTGCTGGCTGCGGGGGAAACCACCCTCGAGCTGATTGCAGATTCCTTGATGCCATCTGCCGAGCTTGCAAGAAGAGGGGACACATCGAAAAAGTCTGTAGGAATCGAAAAAATAACAGCCCAAACAGACGCAGTAACTCCCCACTACCAGCTGAAGCAAAGCAAGCCAAAAAGAAATGGGAGCACAACAAACGAACCAGCAACTGAGAAAAGACCCATCAAACTATCACTATTGGAAGCGCCCAGACGGAAAGCGGGAGAAAGGTCAAAATTGTTGTAAAAATTGAAGGAAGCCCCTGCGTGATGGAAGTCGACTCAGGATCCTTCCTGTCAATGGTGTCTTGGAACACAATCAGACGGCTGGTTCCAAACATCAAATTAAAAGAACTCCAGAAACAAAAATTAATTTTAAAAGATTACCAAGGAAACCGAATCCCTGTAGTAGGTCTAGGATATTTCCGAGTCACATATAAGCAGCACGCTGAAGTCCTGCCTCTAACAATAGTCGACCGGGACCGCCCCAGCCTCCTGGGCATCGAATGGTTCACACCATTGGGCATCGGAATGACCGGGGTAAGCCGAGTAGCCACAACCGACTGGGAGGAAAGCCTGATCCACGAGTTCCAGGACGTCTTTGATAGCACCTTAGGCAGGTACCGGGGGACCCCAATTTCCTTTAGTTTAGACCCTCAGGTAGCACCTAGAAGATTAAAAGCCAGATGATTCCCCTTTGCTTTAAAGGACAAAATAGATGAACAGTTAAATAAATTAATTGAGCAAGGGGTCATAGAACCAATTGACTATGCTAGATGGGAGACACCAATAGTAACACCTGTTAAACCTGATGGGTCGGTACGCATCTGCGGAGACTACAAAGCTACCCTGAACCATGTGTTGCAGCAAAGCACATACCCTGTACCAATCGTGCAACATTTACTGCACTCGCTAGGGGGAGGAAAATTTTTTGCCAAGCTTGATTTAGCCCAAGCATATCAACAGCTTCCAGTAGACCCAATAACAGCCGAGGTACAGACAATAGTAACTCACAGAGGGGCATTCAAATGTAACAGACTTCAATTTGGAGTGAGCGTTGCCCCAGGTGTTTTCCAAAGCCTTATGGAACGCCTATTAAATGGAATTAAAGGGGTCGTTCCATATTTTGATGACGTCTTAATTTCGGCTAAAAACACAACCCAATTAGAGACAAGACTGAAAGAAGTGCTAACAAAATTTAGAGAATCTGGCCTGAAAGTAAAAAAAAAAAAAATGCTGCTTAATGACTGACTGCGTTGAATTTTGGGGTTATTTAATTGACGGAGAGGGTATACACCCTGCAGAAAAAAAAGTCAAGGCTATTAGAGACGCACCACAGCCAAAAAACAAAACAGAGTTGCAAGCATTTTTGGGTTTAATAAACTTCTATAACGTATTCCTCCCTCACAAAGCAACGATAGCAGAACCGTTACATCGTTTATTGGATAAGAAAACTAGTTGGACTTGGGGGCATAGAGAACAAAAAGCATTCCAAGGCATAAAAAATCTGTTAACCTCAGACACCGTTCTTATTCAGTTTAGAAACACACTTCCATTGATGGTCACCTGTGACACCTCACTGTTTGGAGTCGGTGCTATCTTGAGCTACCAACTGCCTGATGGGAGAGAGGCACTTGTCGCCTTTTACTTGAAAACACTTTCTAAAGCAGAACACAACTATAGTCAACTAGACAGAGAAGCCCTGGCAATTGTCGCCGGAGTTAAGCGTTTTCACGAGTACCTCTATGGGAGAACATTTTCCATTGTGACTGATCATTAGTTGCTACTAGGAATTTTGGCGGGAAACAAGCCCACACCAAACATTTTATCTCCCCGAATGACCCAATGGTCAGAATTCCTAGCTGCGTACTCCTACACATTAATACATTGACCCGGAAAACAGATCTCCCATGCAGACACAATAAGTCGAACACCACTACCAATGACAGAGGATGACCCGGCGCCAACAATTACCACCCTACAAATAGAAGCCTGCCCCGAACTGCCAATATCTGCAAATGATGTCGCCAGAGCCACCGCTAAAGACCCAGTGACTGCCTGCATTTTAAATTGGGTAGGTAAAGGCTGGCCGGACCAGACAGACTGAGCTGTCAATACAAAAGGGGTGTTTATTGTTGGGTGATAGGGTGGTAATTCCCTCCAGATTACAAACTAAAGTGTTGGGCATGCTTCATGAAGGCCACCCAGGCATTGTGAAAATGAAAAGCCTGGCTAGGAGCTATGCCTGGTGGCCTGGTTTAGACAGAGGTATTGAATACTGGGTTGCTACATGCAATAGATGCCAGAAAACCAGGCCATCAGTACCACAAGCACCTATAAGGGACTGGGAGACCCCACGAGGCCCCTGGTCTCGAATCCATATTGACTTTGCGGGTCCTACTAAGGGGCATACATTTTTGATTGTTGTAGATGCATACTCAAATTGGTTGGAAGTTGCAGTAATGTCATCTACAACAACCGACGCTCTTATCAAGCAACTAAACAAACTATTTGCAACCCATGGGTTGTTGGACATCCTAGTGTCTGACAATGGGCCACAACTAACCGTTATACAGTTTGAACAGTACCTAGCCTCTTTAGGCATACGCCATGCACTTACCGCACCAGCCCACCCGCCGGCAAATGGTAGGGCTGAGAGAATGGTCAGATTTACCAAGGAAGGTTTAGAAAAAATGGATCCAGGGGATGTCCAGGATAAATTGAACCGTTTACTCACCCTCCAACATATCACCCCCAGTACTGTAACTAACAAGAGCCTGGCAGAATTGTTAATGGGGAGGAAACTTTGATCATATTTGGATAGGTTACATCCAAACTACACCTTTGAGAAACCCCCCGACTCCTCCAGCCGTTTCCACACGTTTGAAATCGGCGACCTAGTCTACGCAAAAAAATTTACTGGGGACCCTCTTTGGCTTCCAGCCACAATCACACAAATGATAGGCCCCCGGTCCTACCGTCTAACCGTAGACGATGGCAGGGAATGGAAGTGCCACATAGACCAGCTTCGTTCCCAAAATGTCGAGTGAAATACGACCGCACAACCTCAAACAATAAAAACCAACGAAAACAAATCAAAGGGGGGAGGAATACAAGAAAATAATACTGAAGGGAATAAAGAACTGTTAAAAATAAACCCAGAACATCTAACCAATCAAAAAGAGCAAAAAGAACACTTATGGTTAGATGAAACTGGCAGAAATAATGCACATGAAGAGGAATCCATCCTGGAAGGGGCCAGCAAAGCCAGCTCGACCTGCCTGGGAAAGCCAGGAGGGAGCGGCAAAAGCACCAGCCTGAGCAACTCAAGCGGTAGCAATCTTGCTGGCTCACCCTACCAGACAGTTCCATGGAGAAGAGCCGGAGAGACAGCGATCCCATCTGAACCGCTCAAAGTCTCCAGCAAAAATGAACTGCGCAAGTCAGAAGAAGCCTCACCTACCTGCGCGACTACGTCACCCACGTAGGACTAAACTAAGGGGGGAGGGGTGTTCTGTATAGAATGGTATACTCCAAACAATGCAATCTGATTGGTTAGAAAGAACAGTATTGGATTGGTTCATTAGGAACCAATCCAAAAGAGCCGCTGAAAGGCGGCAAAGTCAAATAGCTGCCATTGGCTACAAGCCGGCAAGGAAGCCTGTATAAAAAGGCTGCCGTGGCTTCAGCCAAACCGTTCTGTTACTGTTAGCTTAACTTAATAAAGACTTTGTTGTTGGAACCCAGTCTACCTCACATTTTTTTCCGGACGGAACACAAATCATACAGGGAAACAGTCAATATAAATCATAGGGATACAAGCAACAAAGTTACAGTCCTACAATCACAAGTAGGAGGGAATGGGTGATAAGGAATGATGAGAAGATTAATAGTAATCGTAGTGTACACTTTGTAAATAGTTGAACAGTGTTGAGGGAATTATTTGTTTAGCAGAGTGATGGCATTTGGGAAAAACTGTCCTTTTGTCTAGTTGTTCTGGTGTGCATTGCTCTATAGCATTGTTTTGAAGGTAGGATTTGAAACAGTTTATGTCTGGGATGTGAGGGATCTGTCAATATTTTCACAGCCCTCTTTTTGACTTGTGCAGTATACAGGTCCTCAATGGAAGGCAGGTTGGTAGCAATTGTTTTTTTTTTTTTTTTTTTCTGCAGTCCTCATTATCCTCTGAAGTCTGTGTCTGTCCTGTTGGGTTGCAGAACCAAACCAGACAGTTATAGAGATGCAGATGATAGACTCAATAATTCCTCTGTATCAGCAGTTCCTTGGGCAGTTTGAGCTTTATGAGTTGGTGCAGAAAGAACATTCTTTGTTGTGCTTTTTTGATGACGTTTTTGATGTTAGGTGTCCATTTTAGGTCATGTAATATGGTAGAACCTAGAAATTTGAAGGTCTCTACTACTGATACTATGTTGTCTAGTATTGTAAGAGGTGGTAATATGGGAGGGTTTCTTCTAAAGTCTACCACCATTTCTACGGTTTTGAGTGTGTTCAGTTCCAGATTGTTATTTGTCTTCTAAAACCATTAGAAGCCATTAGAGTGAATAACTGAATAAGGGAGAGAAGCTGGGAGCTTCACCAGAGAAAGAAGAACCACAATTCAATGTCTGCAAAATGATTGTTTGTTCTCTGGCCATCACTACCCAATTACTGCATCCAAACCAGGGGACCATGAGTTCTAGTCCCACCTTAGGCATGAAAGCTGGCTGTGATGTAATGATTCTAGGCTGAGTTCTCTCTTGACTCCACCCCCCAGGCTTTGCCTGCCTTTCTACAAGGAGCCGGTTTGAGCAGAAGTTAAAGCAACAGGATAGAGACTGGGAGGCAATGAGTTCTAATTCCACCTTAGGCATGAAAACCTGCTGGCTTTGGACCAGTCATTCTCTCCCAGAGTAACCCACTCCATAGGAGTTTTGGGAGACAGAGGAAGAGGAAGGAATATTAGGTATGTTTACTGCCTTGAGTTATTTATAAAAATAATAAAAGCAGGAAAGAAATACATGCATAAATAAAAACTAAATCAATAAATATGATGACCAAGAATCATGGCAACCATGTCATGAGTGCCATAATAGACTTTAAACTTCCAGCATAAATAAGGACATAAAATGGTTCTCTTCTATTGCTTTAAGAGTAACTGTGAGAGGGACTTTGGAGTCCCATTGGGCGATCACTTAAACATGAGTCAGCAGTGTGCAGCAATAGTAAAAAAGGCTAATACAACCCTTTGTTGTTTGAACAGAGGAATAGAATCAAAATCACAAAAGTATTAGTACTAATTTATACAGTACTTTATACAGCTTTTTTAAGGCCACACCTGGAATACTACATCCAATTTTGGTCACCACATTACAAAAAAAGGTAGTTGAGACTTTGGAAAAAGTGCAAACAAGAGCAACTAAGATGATTAAAGGCCTGGAGACAAAAAATATATGAAGAACAGTTGCAGGATTTGAAAAGAAGGACGACGGGGAACATGAAAGCAATGTTCCAGTATTTGAGGGGCTGACACAAAGAAGAGAGTGGTCAACTTATTCTCCAAAGCACCAGAGGGCAGGACAAGAAACAATGAATGGAAACTGATCAAGGAGAGAAGCAACCTGGCATTAAGAAGAAACTTCCTAACAGTGAGGACAATTAACAGTTGCCTTCAGACAGGTCCTTTCCAACTCTGATTATCTGTTATTGTAGGAGCTTCATCATTGGTGGTAGTTTTTGAACTTGTCTGAAATGGAATATAGGATCTCCTGCTTGAGCAAGGAGTTGGACTAGAAGGCCTCCAAGGTCCCTTCCAACTCTATTCTGATTGACTGATGAGACAATCCGTTCCAAAGCCTGGCTCAGATTAGCATCCACCAGCAGATCAAATAACAGAATTGAGTCAGGTTATCTCTTCAGTGAGTGAAATCCATAGAAAAAAAGGGGGGGAAGTAGAATTAGTGGCATCAACCTATTTCTCCTCCCCGCACCTCTTTGAGCAATTGGCATTGTGGCCACCAAGAAATTGTCACCTCTTTTTTACTTCGCTTCCTTGTTCCTTCCATTAGCATTTGGCTGGAATACCAATGCCTGGATAGAAGAACAATGCAGTTTTTTTCCCCAAAGGGAAAAGTCAGCATTCAGAGGTGTTATTCCAAGGGAAAACTGCTCAATATGAATTTGGCTATGCTGAAAATTGGCAGAAATTTGTTTTCTTCCTATCAGCATTTTTGCTCCATTTGCTATTTACCTTGTCCCCCTGTCCTCCCCCGTTCCTGGATGCTAAAACTTGATGTTCTGGGATTGTTTATTTTTTTTTTCTTTCTCTCTTGTATTTCAGTGGAATCTATCAACTCACCAATCCATAAAAGGAACAGTCTGATTCACATAAGTGCAGCTTAAGAAGAGAATGTGATTCAAACTGATATTTTTCCTAGGACTGAATCGTAATTGAGAATGTTTGTATCAAGGGGTTGACTTTTATTTATATAGCATATGGCATGAAACCACATGGATAGCAGATTTGAAATGAGGGGTCCTGTGCTCGCTTCGGCAGCACATATACCAAAATTGGAACGATACAGAAATGAGGGATCCTTGGTGCTATCTGAGCTTCCTTTTTTTTTTTTTTTTGCAGATCTTTCATTATCCAAACTAAGTAAAGGCCCTGTCACACTGCCCAACGGATGCAAAATGGACACAACGGACGAGAAAAATGTTCCATCCATTGTTATCCGCTCTCAAAAGGGGCAAAAATTTGCATAACCGGAGCGGATAACATGGATGGGGGGAGGATGCAGGGCGGATGGAAAGCGGATGCGGAATGGAAGCCTAGTGGATGGAAGCGAATGGAAGCAGATGGCATATCCGCAGGGCTTCCGGGGGGCCTCAGCAAAGCGGACGCGAAATGGATACAGCGGATGCAGAGCGGATGCACAGCGGATGAAGCGGATGCAGAGCGGAAGCCTAGCGGATGCAGAGCGGAAGCCTAGCGGATGCAGAGCATTAATTGCACATGCGGGGAGGATGCATTGCGTCAGCCCCGTGGATATAACGGAAGCAGCTCGGAAGCAGGTCACCATTCAGAGGAAAGACCTGCTTCCAGACACATCAACTGCCTTGCCTGGATGTCTGCCTGCATGTCTGCCTGCAAGCCTTGCTGCCAGCCTTGCTGCCAGCCTTGCTGCCATCCTCCCTGCCAGCCTCCCTGCCAGCCTCCCTGCCAGTCTTGCTGCCAGCCTCCCTGCCAGCCTTGCTGTCTGCCTGCCTGCCAGCCTTGCTGCCAGCCAGTCTGCCTGCCAGCCTTGGTGCCTGCCTGCCTGTCAGCCTTCCTGCCAGCCTTGGTGCCTGCCTCCCTGCCAGCCTTCCTGCCAGCCTTGGTGCCTACCTACCAGCCAGCCTGCCTGCCAGCCTGCCTGCCAGCCTGCCTGCCAGCCTTGGTGCCTGCCTCCCTGCCAGCCTTCCTGCCAGCCTTGGTTCCTGCCAGCCGCCCTGCCAGCCAGCAACCCCACAACCATGCTGAAGGACAGCAAGCCTCAGCCATCTGCTGCCAGCCCTTGCAAGAGGGACAGGGCTACCATCCCGCCCCCTGGCCCTCACTCTGGTTCTGCTGGGGCTTCTGCAGCACGGGCTCGCTCTTCTGGGGCTGGGGATTCTGCTGCTTCTGCTTCTGGAGGAGCTGATGACAAGCACTCCAGCACCAGCCACCTACACAGCATCTGCACCCTTCACCCCTGAGACTGAGCGACCAAGAGGAGTACCAGAGACTCAATTTTGTCTCATAGCTTGTTGTTAATAAAGTCTATTTTTGATTCACACACTTGCTTCATTTCTTTTTTTAAATAAAGTCTTGCTGGAAACTTTTAGAAATGGTTTAAGCCTTTGCATGCTTGTGGGATGGGTTAAGATAGTTGTGGGATGGGCAGGGATACCTGTGGGATGGGCAGGGATACCTTTGGGATGGGTAATAGCTGTGGGATAGATAAACCTCCAGTGCAAGCATCGTGGGACTGTATGGTCCACCCCCCCAGGTGCCACACCTATGGCCCTTTATTATCAAAAACAATATAATCAATCATCCACACATGTCAACATAAACACAATTCTTTATTAAATGCCCTGTTCATTGTAGGGCCACTCAACATAAATGGCCAAATCACATCAGTGTGATGAGACAGGCTGAAGGAAGCATCCATTAATCATCTATCATCCTGTCTTGCCACTCCACTGCTCCAGCTGGGGAGTTGCACCAGTGTCTCAGGAGGTTGCGCTGCTTCTTCCCTTCATGTGAGGCTCTGTTGTGGCCTTGCACATCCTCAGTGTCTGTCAGGTTTCGCCCTTGCCTCCATTCCCCAGACTCCATATCCCCACTGCCTTGCTGGAGGTCCACAAACCTGTTCTGCAAGACTGGGTAGCGGGTGCGCATGAGATTGTGCAGGATGCAGCAAGCTTCCATGATCCTCCTCATGGTCTCTGGGCGATGCTGCATGGTGGTGAGAAGTACCTGGAACCTGTTGGCCAGGATGCCAAAGGCGTTCTCCACCACCCGCCTTGCCCTGGACAGCCTGTAGTTGAAGATCCTCTCTTCACAGGTGAGGTATTTGGAGGTGTAGGGCTTCATGAGGTAGGTTGTGAGGGAGAAGGCATCATCCCCCATGATGAAGTAGGGCACATCTTGTGTGTCGCTGGGCAGGGCTTCTGGATCTGGGAAGCCCACAATGAGGTTGCCTTCCAGCTCCTCCTTGAGGTGACTGGCGTTGTATACCTGGGCATCTGAAGATGAGCCGCTGCCTGAAGCATCGATGTACATGAACTTGTAGTCAGCATCGACCATGGCGAAAAGGATGATGCTGAAGAAGCCCTTGGAGTTGAAATAAGTGGACCCCGACTTGGCTGGAGCTTTGCAGGCCACGTGCTTGCCATCGATGGCTCCAACAGTGTGGGGGAAGTTCTACCTCTGATACCACTGCTCTGCAACTTTCTTCCATCCTTCTTCAGTAGAGGGGTACTGGAGGAGCTCCTCCTTGTATTCTTCGATGATGGCCTGCACCACCTCTCTGTCCACAATGCTGATGGTGTTGGGTGGCACCCTCCAGCTGTACTGCATGCTCCTGTAGGTGGTTCCTGAGGCCAGGTGGCGCAGAGTGAGTGCCACCTTGAGCCCAGGTTCCAGGCTGGGCCAGAAGTTGGTGTTTGCCTTGGTCAACCTGGGTGTCAGCCGCTGCACAACTTCGTCAAACATGGCTGGAGGCATCCTCATGAAGTTCTGGAATGCCCGTGTGTCTTCGCTCCTGAGCTCCACCATCAGCTTGTTGTACAGTCTGTACTCTGCTCTTCTGGCGAACCATCTTCGTACCCAGATGCTTCTTGGCCGCCCCTTTTTCTTCCCGTAGTAGAGTTCACAGAGCCTGTAGATGGCTTCGCACTGTTGCAGAAGGATGGTGGCTGCCAAAAGGATTGTGTTACGATCCACGGTGGACATGACTGGATGCTGTGGAAGAGGAAGAGGCAGATGAAAGCTGCAGAGGTCCACACCGCTGGGCTGCTGTTCTGAAAATGAGATACAGATGTGTTGCTCCCCCTTTTTATAGGCAGTATAGGTGTCCCTTTGCATCCTCTAGGCATCCTCTAGGCATCCTGTAGACATCCTTAATATCCGAGATAGGTCCCCTCTGCAAACGTTTTTCCGTTTTAAACGCTTTGTTTCTGCTAGGCATCCGTTCTGCATCTGTTCTGCATCCGTGCTGCGTCCGTTCCGCTTCTTCCCTGTCTCCAAGTGGATGCGAGTTGCACGGATGCAGAACGGATGCCTAGCGGATATAGCGGATGCATAAAGGATGCCGAACGCATGCCTAGCGGATGCATAGCTGATGCAGAATGGACGAATTGGATACATTTTCTGCGCAAAAGTTTTGAGCAGCTCAAAACTTTCTGAACGGATGAAACGTCAATAAACGGATGCTGGACGGATAGAGAGGAAGCAAAATGGAGGCAGTGAGTACATCGCATTAACCAACGGATGGCAAGCTTTTTTGTCCATTTTACATCCTCTTTTGCATCCGTTGGTGCAGTGTGACAGGGGCTTAACATCCTCAGTAATGGTACATCTTCAAGAAAACAAGCAAGCTGATAAAGCACCAAGGACCCCTCCTGGAACTCTTTTTGGGAAATGCTGAAGTTATTTCAAGTGCCAATATTTGACATCGCTCGGTCTTAGCTGATGCAATTTTTCATGTTAATGCCTTTCGTTATTTAAAAAAGAAATCCAGTTGTCACTATTTGTTCTCCCTTTGACAAGCATTACCTATCTCGGTGCACACAACTCTTTTCATGAACGTCTAAATTTGCAAAGGATTAATTTTAATTCAATTCTTGTTCATCCAGATATTCAGGCACAACCATTGATCCACTCATGGAGTTACTCTTCACAGTCTGGCAGGATGTCTGTTAACTTCCAAATTCCACAATTATTGTTCAGTCATTTTCATTATCATTAAGCAGAATTTTATGTTCTTTCAGAACATAAAATTCTCATCAGCAATCATAAAGTCAACTGCACAGCAGCGGTTATATTTGGAAGCAGCCAAAGATAATTCTGACTTCACTGCTTCCAGCAAACATTCTCAAACACCAAGTTTGAGGGGAAGAAATAGCAATAAAGGGATAATGCGCTGCCCAAATCAGATTGTCTTTGTAACTCATTCTTTCACAGAGTGCTTGAGAATGTTTAAATTTGCTTTACAATTTTCATCTATTGTTGAAAAGTACTAGTTTATTTTATTTTTTTACAAGAGTAGTAGAATAACACTGTTGGAAGAGATCTTGGAGATGTTCTAGTCCAACCCTTTGCTCAAGCAGGAAATCCTATATCACTTCAGGTAAATGATTGTTCAATCTCTTCCTGAAAATCTCCAGTGTTGGAGCACCTGTAATTTCTAAAGGCAAGTTGTTCCACTGGTTAATTGTTCTGACTGTCAGGAAATTTCTCCTTAGTTCTAAGTTGCTTCTCCCCTTGATTAGTTTCCACCCATTGCTTCTTTTCTTACCTTCAGGTGCTTTGGAGAATAGGTTGACAGCTCTTCAGATATTGGAACTGCTATCATGTCATCACTAGTCCTTCTTTTCATTAAACTAGACAAACCCAGAGAAGAAACTGCTAAATCAGTGTTGCCAAACTCAAGATCCACGGGCCAGATCTGACCTGTGATGTGGTTGGATCTGGCCTGTGGAGCCATCTTGAAAAATGTAAGGGACCGGTCCATGTCGCTTTGGCCTGGTCTACCCAATGGGAAGAGGAAACATTGAACCAGCCTGGCTTCAGCCTGGTTTACCCAATGCAAAAAGGAAACATGCCAGCAGTTTGGGGAATGCTGAAGCTTATGGAATGCTGTTACCTTTCTAATGAAATGTTACCTATTTATCTACTCACATTTGCATGCTTTTGAACTCCTCGGTGGGCAGAAGCTGAGGCAAGAATGAGAGCTCACCCAGTTGTGTTGCGCTCAGGTCTCGAACCTTTCCAGCTGACAAGCTCAGTGTCTTTAACAGTTGAGCCATCACAAAATATTAATTTATCTTTCCAGTTCAGATCCTATATAGGCAAGGCATACCGGGCTAATGAATAACTTTTAAGGCTAACACCAGAAAGGCAATAATCCACTAGAAAGAAAAGACAATCACACATAAATTCAAAAATGTTTTTCTTTCAAATATATTCTTAAACTTTCATCAAATTGAACATGAGCTGATGAAGAAAAAAAAGGCAGGAGAATGTTTCAGCTTGGCACCACCTTTAACCTCATTTTCTGCCTTATCTTCACATACCTTGCTACTCACTTGCCAATTTTATCACTAGATGTCACAATATTCCAAAGATAAATACAATTTAAGTTAAAGGAGATGCTTACATAAGATGCTTTTCTTGGCCTGTTTCTTTGTGGCATTTTGTCTGCTCCACTTTTTCACCTCGTCAGTGTCACTTCTTTTTTTCCTGATCCTTCTTTTTTTTGGTGGTGGTGGTTTGATGATAATAGAAAGAATATTAAAAAGCATTTCAGCATTTATTTTTAAGACTGGACTTTTTCAAACAAGACCATTTTATGTTTAACTGGAAACCTCTGGATTCTGTTCTGCGCTTTGTTGAGAGTACCAAACAGCAATGCTATGTTCAGTTGTATAAGAAATTGCATAATTTAGGACACATAGCATGCTAGAAAAAGAAGAGTGTTTTTGGTAGGAACATTGATCTATATAAATACGTATAAAATGAACTGAAAAGATAAGTTTTGGGATAAACAGCAAAATAAATGTCATGTCACAAATGAAGTAAGATGAAGCAGATTCATCAGTGAATATATTTTTGGCTGGACAACATTAATCCATTTTCTGATATTATATGTTGAGAACCTTCAGGCAATTAATCTTAGGACAAATTTGAGCCACTGATTCTACACAACCTGGGACTGCCTAGAGTAAACCTTTATCCATGTATGAACATAGATATCCATGCAACTTTATCAAAAAGTGCCTGACCACTCAACCCAAAGAACATAACCGACACAAGCAGTAAAAAATATAACTGCCATACATCAAAAACATCTTAGAATCCACCAGCAACCTATTAGTGTAGCATGCAAACCAACTGAAGTCCTTCAAATCATCCTAAGTAAATCAAAAGACCTAGCATCCTACTAAAACAGGAGTCATATTCTACAACATATAGTGGTAGCTGGGGAAATTGTGGGACTTGAAGTTGACACTATCAACTCTGAATCGAACCTGGCTGAAGCCATCTTTTGTTGCTTCATCTATAGAATAGAATAGAATAACAGAGTTGGAAGGGACCTTGGAGGTCTTCTAGTCCAACCCCCTGCCTAGGCAGGAAACCCTACACCATTTCAGACAAATGGTTATCAAATTTCTTTTTAAAAGCCTCCAGTGTTGGAGCATCTACGATGTCTGAAGGCAAGTTGTTCCACTGATTAATTGTTCTAACTGTCAGGAAATTTCTCCTTAGTTCTAGGTTGATTCTTTCTTTAATTAGTTTCCACCCATTGCTTCTTGTCCTTCCCTCAGGGGCTTTGGAGAAGAGCTTGACTCCCTCTTCTGTTTGGCAGCCCCTGAGATATTGAGACACTACTATCATGTCTCCCCTAGTCCTTTTTTTCATCAAACTAGACATATCCAATTCCAGTAATCACTCTTCATATGTTTTAGCCTCCAGTCCCCTAATTTATAGTTGCTTCATAGTTGCCACATACACTAGGATGGGTGGTGGAGGGATAGGTAGACTGTCTCACAGACAAAACAATGAGCCTTCCCATGGGAACCCAGGTCATTCCAGTAGGTGGCAGTTGAAGGAGGAGAGAAGTGACCAGGAAGCCAATGTGACTTGGGACACTTGGGGAAGGAAACAGCTACTCTTTTAATTATGCTACTAATGCGGGGAAACTTCAGAGTTGTTTTTCACTAGCCATGCTCATATGATGCATCCAATAAACATGTGTTTTGAGGGACCTGCCTGTCTTGGTTTCTTTGGATTCTGTGATGACCTGGGACAAGGCTCAAAAGTTACACAGCCAGAGGAGAGTTCAAACTCCACTTTAATGCTCCAAATTTCCCCCAAAATACTCTTACATTATTGCCAAGTCCAAAGCACACACACACAGCAGCTTCTGGCTGCGCCCAGTCCAGCAAAGGAACAGGGAAATGAGTCCATGAAGCAACAAACAACCAAGGAGTCCACAAAGTAAGGAACAAGGCACTGGGTCCACAAAGTCAGGAAGAAACAAGCAGTTCTGCAACTCAAAATGTCTGTACCCATACACCAAACTCTACAAAGTCAGTGTTTGTTCCTGAAAAATGTCCCTCCCCACAACATCTCCTTAAATCTCCCCACAACATCTCCTTAAATAAATAAAGGGTGGGGCGCTCTCCTCCTGAGACATCAGGTTGGCCTGCACTGTTCCCACCTTCTCTCTACTCTCTGTGCTAAGAGATCAGGAGAGGGCGGTCCTTGCTCATTGCCTGAGATCCATTGCTCCTCATGTCCCCTGCTTGCCCTTCCTCAGTTATGTGCCCCTGTTCTTTCCTGCTAACAAGCCATCCCAATCCTGAGGGGCCCTGGGCTACCTCAACCTGCTCCTCCTCAAATTCCTCTGAGGACAACAAAGCTGCCTCCTTGATCTCCATCGTCTCCAACTCTGGCTTGTCTTCCTCCATAGATTCAGGCTCCAAAGGGGCATTACAGATGCGTTACTTGGAACATTGACACACACATCTTCACTTTGCCAAGGTTGAGAAATGCTGGTCTACATTTTTGTTGTTGTTGTTGTTGTTTCAGGTGTTCTCATTGGATTTGATGGGAATGAAATTTGCTCTCCTTTTTTGTTCTCCTTAAATACCAGTTCAGTGCAAATTTTCTCTTTGGATTGTTGCACAGAAACATGAGTCTTAGAAAATCAAGGTTGTGTGGGTGCATGTATGCATGTGAAAGTCTTGTTTGTCACTGAACAAGTCCTCGCTCCAATGGTCTGTAACCTGATTTCCCAAGTTCCCTTAATTTGGAATTCATCCAGCTGTAAAAAGCAGCAACAAGGAATGCTCAAAATTATTTTAATATTTTTTCAATGTCTGTACACAGTTCCTTTCTGATGATTGCCCTGCCCCCCTTTTTTTGAATTCTGCCTGGGAATTTTCATGATGAAGAGCCACTTAAGGCCCTGTCACACTGGCCGATGGATGCAAAACATTTCTAAAAAGGACACAGCGGACGAGAAAAATGTTCCATCCATTGTTATCCGCTCTCAAAAGGGGCAAAAATTTGCATAACTAGAGCGGACAACACGGAAAGGAACGGACGAAGGGAGGACGTAGGGTGGATGGAAAGTGGATGCTCCACGGAAGCCTAGCAGATGGAAGTGGATGGAACTGGATGGCACATCCGCAAGGCTTCCGGGGGACCGCAGCAAAGCAGATGCGGAACGGATACAGTGGATGCAGAGCGGACGCCGAGCGGATGAAGCGGATGCACAGCGGATGCTGAGCGGATGAAGCGGATGCAGAGCGGAAGCCTCGCAGAAGCCTAGCGGAAGCCTAGCGGAAGCCTAGCGGAAGCCTAGCGTTCAATGCGCATGCGGGGAGGATGCATTGCGTCAGCCCCGCAGATATAAAGGGAAGCAGCTCCCAAGCAGGTCAACATTCAGAGGAAAGACCTGCTTCTAGACACAGCTCTCAAGCCTGCCTGCCTGCCAGCCAGCCTGCCTGCCAGCCTGCTTGCCAGCCTGCCTGCCTGCCTGCCTGCATGCCTGCCTGCCTGCTTGCCAGCAACCCCACAACCATGGGGAAGAAGAGAAAGCCTCAGCCATCTGCTGCCAGCCCTGGCAAGAGGGACAGGGCCACCCTCCCACCCCCTGGCCCTCACTCTACTTCTGCTGGGGCTTCTGCAGCACGGGCTTGCTCTTCTGGGGCTGGGGCTTCTGCTGCTTTGGCTTCTGGAGGAGCTGATGATGCTGCTTATGGCGGTGGTGCTTCTGCTGGTACTTACTCTGCTGATGCTGCTGATGCTGGTACTTACTCTGCTGAAGCTGCTTCTGGCGGTGGTGCTTCTGCTGGTGCTTACTCTGCTGAAGCTGCTTCTGGCAGTGGTGCTTCTGCTGGTGCATACTCTGCTGGTGCTACTCCTGGTGCTGGTGCTTCTGCTGGTGCTTACTCTGCTGAAGCTGCTCCTCGTCCTGCTGGTTCTGCTGGTGCTCCTGGTCCTGCTGGTGCTCCTGGTCCTGCTGGTCCTGCTCCTGCTCCTGGTCCTGCTGGTCCTGCTGGTGCTGCTGGCGCTGCTGGTGCTTACTCTGCTGCTGCTGCTGCTGATCCTAGTCCTGCTGGTCCTATTGCTGCTGCTGCTGCTGGTGGTCCTGCTGGTCCTGCTTTAGCTGCTGCTGCTGCTGGTGGTGGTGGTGTGGAGGAGCAGCCCCTACAACCTGGAAGTCCCTCAGATGAGGGTCCATGTGGTCCTGCCAAAGGGAGGAAGAGGCACACGCGAGAACAGGAGAGGAGGCAATACAACATCGAAGAGGAACATGAGGATGAGGTGCTGGAGTGGCTGAGAGAGAATAAGTATCTATGGCGGAAGGGACACAGGCTCTACAGGGACACCAAAAGGAAGCAGGCTGCTTGGAGAGAGAAGGCGGAGAGTCTGGGCTACACTTAAGAGGTGCTCCTCGGCTGGTGGAAGCACATGCACACCTGGTACAGGAAGCTGTACCTCAAGAAATCTGGTCAAGCCGCGGTCAAGCTGACAGACAGAGATAACTAGGTGATGGCCAAGTGCAGCTTCCTGGAGGGTGAGATACGCCACCAAGGAGCAGCCCCTCTCACAACCCTCTCTCTCAGGCAGCCTGCTGAGAGCCAGTCCTCTTCTGGCAGAGAGTCAGCTCCTGTCTCCAGGCAGGTATCTGTGGAGTGTGCCATGACGGAGAACCCCCCGACAGGTGTAGTACCCATGGCAGAGCACGTGGAGGACCCCCTGGCGCAGTGGGAGAAAGGAGACGGCACTTCCACCACAGCCCAACCCGCATCCACCCCCAGCTCCATCTTCACAGAAAGGCAGAGAGCCAGACAGGAGGGGCAGAGCCACACTGTCCTGCTGGACATAAGAGACACCATCAGGAGCAGCGTAGATCTCCTCTCTCAGCTGGTACACACCGCCTCCTCATCCTCCAACCGCAAGCCCTTCCTCACCTATGTGAACGAGACCCTCATGGACATGACGGAACCCCAGTACCAGTTGGTGAAGGACAGGATCACCAATCTGCTTCACAACCCTCCAGACCGAGATGAACCTGCTCCCACCCAGTCCAGGTCTGCTCCTCCACCCCAGGTGATGTCCCTCCCATTCCAAGGCTATCCACAGGCCCTTACCTACCAAGGCTACGGCTACCAGGAGGTCCAGCAGTACAGGCAGCAGCCCTTCCCAGTCCAGGAACAGGTTCATCAGATGCCACCATTGCCACCGGTTCCACTGATGCCACTGATGCCACCCGCACCAATGATGCCACTGATGCCACCGATGCCACCGATGCCACCTATGCTACCGATGCCACCCACGCCAGCCCTCACCCAGCTGCAGACCAGACAGCCCCACTACACTGCTCCTTCCTCCACCCCACAGCCAAGCCCGGCCTCAGTACATCTGTCATCAGTACTGGGGCTGACACCCCATGGCATGGAGGAAGGACCTCTCAATATCACGGGGCTGAGCCAGCTGTCCGAGAGCTTCCTCAACACACCGTCACCTGTTGTCCTCTCGGGGCCAGGCACCCCAGTGGCGCTTCAGACCAGAACTCCAGCAGCAGCCACCTCCACAGCACCTGGACCCTTCACCCCTGAGACTGGGCACGCCTCCGAGTGACCGAGAGGAGTGCCAGAGAATAGGTGGCTACCTGTTGACTTTATTTGGACACTTGACTTGGGTCATTTTTCTTTTACAGCTTGTTATTAATAAAGATTATCTTTGCTTCACACACTTGCTTCATTTATTTATTTCAATAAAGTCTTGGTGGAAACTTTTAGAAATGGTTTAAGCCTTTGCATGCTTGTGGGATGGGTTAAGATAGCAGTGGGATGGGCAGGGATACCTTTGGGATGGGTTAAGATACCTGTGGGATGGGCAGGGATACATTTGGGATGGGTTAAGATAGTTGTGGGAGAGATAAATCTACAGTGCAAGCATAGTGGGACTGTATGGTCTACCCTCCCAGGTGCCACATCTACGGCCCTTCATCATCAATAACAATGTAAGCATTCATCCACACATGTCAACATAAAGACAACTCTTCATCAAATGCCCTGTTCATTGTAGGCCCACCAAACATACATGGCCCAATCTCATCAGTGTGATGAGACAAGGCTGAAGGAAGCATCCATTAATCATATATAATCCTGTCTTGCCACTCCACCACTCCAGCTGGGGAGTTGCACCAGTGTCTCAGGAGGTTGCGCTGCTTCTTCCCTTCACGTGAGGCTCTGTTGGGGCCTAGCACATCCTCAGTGTCTGTCAGGTTTTGCCCTTGCCTCCATTCCCCAGGCTCCATGTCCCCATTGCCTTGTTGGAGGTCCATGAGCCTGTTCTGCAAGACTGGATAGCGGGTGCGCATGAGATTGTGCAGGATGCAGCAAGCTTCCACAATCCTCCTCATGGACTCTGGGCGATGCTGCATGGTGGTGAGAAGTACCTGGAACCTGTTGGCCAGGATGCCAAAGGCATTCTCCACCACCCGCCTTGCCCTGGACAGCCTGTAGTTGAAGATCCTCTCTTCACGGGTGAGGAGTCTGGAAGTGTAGGGCTTCATGAGGTAGGTTCTGAGGGGGAAGGCATCATCCCCCACGATGAAGTAGAGCACATCTTGCGTGTGGTTGGACAGTGGGTTTGGATCTGGGAAGCCCACGATGAGGTTGCCTTCCAGCCCCTCCTTGAGGTGACTGGCGTTGTATACCTGGGCATTTGAAGATGAGCCGTTGCCTGAAGCATCGATGTACATGAACTTGTAGTCAGCATCGACCATGGTGAAGAGGACGATGCTGAAGAAGCCCTTGTAGTTGAAATAAGTGGACCCCGACTTGGCTGGCGCTTTGTTGGCCACATGCTTGCCATCTATGGCTCCAACGGTGTGGGGGAAGTTCCACCTCTGATACCACTGCTCTGCAACTTTCTTCCAGCCTTGTTCAGTGGTGGGGCACTGGAGGAGCTCCTGCAGGTATTCTTCAATGATGGCCTGCACCACTTCTCTGACCACAATGCTGATGGTGTTGTGTGGCACCCTCCAGCTGTACTGCATGCTCCTGTAGGTGGTCCCTGAGGCCAGGTGGCACAGAGTGAGTGCCACCTTGAGCCCCGGTTCCAGGCTGGGCCGGAAGTTGGTGCTTGCCTTGGTCAACCTGGGTGTCAGGCGCTGCACAACTTCGTCAAACATGGCTGGAGGCATCCTCATGAAGTTCTGGAATGCCCGAGTGTCTTTGTTCCTGAGCTCCACCATTAGCTTGTTGTACAGTCCATACTCTGCTCTTCTCCCGATCCATCTTTGGACCTAGACGCTTCTTGGCCGCCTCTTTTTCTTCCCGTAGTAGAGTTCACAGAGCCTTTAGATGGCTTTGCACTGTTGCAGAAGGATGGTGGATGCCAAAAGGACTGTGTTACGATCCACGGTTGACATGACTGGATGCTGTGGAAGAGGAAGAGTCAGATGAAGGCTGCAGAGGTCTGCACAGCTGGGCTGCTGGTCTGAAAGTGAGATGCAGATGAGTTGATCCCCCTTTTTATAGGCAGTATAGGTGTCCCTTTGCATCCTCTAGGCATCCTCTAAGCATCCTTAATATCCGAGATAGGTCCCCTCTGCGAACATTTTTTCCGTTTTAAAGCCCATGTCACACTGAACCAATGGATGCAAAGAGGACGTAAAATGGACAAAAAACCTTGCCATCCTTTCGAAAACACGATGTACTCACTGCCTCCGTTTTGCTTCCTCTCTATCCATCCAGCATCCGTTTATTGATATTTTATCCGCTCAGAAAGTTTTGGGCTGCCTAAAACTTTTGCGCGGAAAATGTATCCAGTTCGTCCGTTCTGCGTCCACTACGCATCCACTACGCATCCACTACGCATCCGCTACACATCCGCTACGCATCCGTTACGCATCCGCTATATCCGCTGGGCATCCGTTCTGCATCCGCGCAACTCCATCCGCTCCAGCGGTAAACGGACGCAGGGAGGAAGCGGAAAGGATGCAGAATGGATGCAGAACGGATGCCTAGCGGATGCAGCATGGAAACAAAGCATTTAAAATGGAAAAAACATTCACAGAGGGGACCTATCTCGGATATTAAGGATGTCTAGAGGATGCCTAGAGGATGCCTAGTGGAAAACCTATACTGCCTATAAAAAGGGGGAGCAACTCGCCTGCATCTCACTTTCAGAACAGCAACCCAGTGGTGCAGACCTCTGCAGCCTTCATCTGCCTCTTCCTCTTCCACAGCATCCAGTCATGTCCACCGTGGATTGTGACAAAGTCCTTTCGGCAGCCACCATCCTTCTGCAACAGTGCGAAACCATCTACAGGCTCTGTGAACTCTACTACGGGAAGAAAAAGAGGCACCCAAAAAAAGTCTGGGTCCAAAGATGGTTCACCAGAAGAGCAGAGGACGGACTGTACAACAAGCTGATGGTGGAACTCAGGATCGAAGACACTCGGGCGTTCCAGAACTTCATGAGGATGCCTCCAGCCATGTTTGACGAACTTGTGCAGCGGCTGACACCCAGGTTGACCAAGACAAACACCAACTTCCCGCCCAGCCTGGAACCTGGGCTCAAGGTGGCACTCACTCTGTGCCACCTGGCCTCAGGGACACCTACAGGAGCATGCAGTACGGCTGGAGGGTGCCACCCAGCACCATCAGCTTTGTTGTCAGAGAAGTGGTGCAGGCCATCATCGAAGAATACAAGGAGGAGCTCCTCCAGTGCCCCTCTACTGAAGAAGGATGGAAGAAAGTTGCAGAGCAGTGGTATCAGAAGTGGAACTTCCCCCACACCATTGGAGCCATCGATGGCAAGCATGTGGCCTGCAAATCTCCAGCCAAGTCGGGGTCCACTTATTTCAACTCCAAGGGCTTTTTCAGCATCATCCTCTTCGCCATGGTCGATGCTGACTACAAGTTCATGTATATCGATGCTTCAGGCAACGGCTCATCTTCAGATGCCCAGGTATACAACGCCAGTCACCTCAACGAGGGGCTGGAAAGCAACCTCATGGTGGGCTTCCCAGATCCAGACCCGCTGCCCAACGACACACAAGATGTGCCCTACTTCATCGTGGGGGATGACACCTTCTCCCTCACAACCTTCCTCATGAAGCCCTACACCTCCAAATACCTCACCCATGAAGAGAGGATCTTCAACTACAGGCTGTTCAGGGCAACACGGGTGGTGGAGAATGCCTTTGGCATCCTGGCCAACAGGTTCCAGGTACTTCTCACCACCATGCAGCATAGGCCAGAGACCATGAGGAGGATCGTGGAAGCTTGCTGCATTCTGCTCAATCTCATGCGCACCCGCTACCCAGTCTTGCAGAACAGGCTTGTGGACCGTGAACAAGGCAATGGGGACATGGAGGCTGGGGAATGGAGGCAAGGACAAAACCTGATTGACACTGAGGATGTGCAAAGCCCCAACAGAGCCTCACGTGAGGCGAAGAAGCAGCGCAACCTCCTGAAACATTGGTGCAACTCCCCAGCTGGACCAATGGAGTGGCAAGACAGGATGGTAAATGCTTAATGGATGCTTCCTTCAGCCTGTCTCATCACACGGATAAGATTGGGCCATGTATGTTGGGTTGGCCTACAATGAACAGGGCGTTTAATAAAGAGTTTTGTTTATGTTGACATGTGTGGATAATTATTACATTATTATTGATAATAAAGGGCCGTAGGTGTGGCACTCGGGAGGGTGGACCATACAGTCCCACTATGCTTGCACTGGAGGTTTATCTATCCCACTGCTATCCTAACCCATCCCACAAGCATGCAAAGGCTTAAACCATTTCTAAAAGTTTCCACCAAGACTTTATTAAAAAAAAGAAATGAAGCAAGTGTGTGAATCATAAATAAACTTTATTAACAACAAGCTATAAGACAAAAATGAGTCTCTGGTACTCCTCTTGGTCACTCAGTCTCAGGGGTGAAGGGTGCAGTTGCTGTGTAGGTGGCTGGTGCTGGAGTGCTTGTCATCAGCTCCTCCAGAAGCAGAAGCAGCAGAATCCCCAGCCCCAGAAGAGCGAGCCCATGCTGCAGAAGCCCCAGCAGAACCAGAGTGAGGGCCAGTGGGTGGGATCGTAGCCCTGTCCATCTTGCCAGGGCTGGCAGCAGATGGCTGAGGCTTGCTGTGCTTCAGCATGGTTGTGGGGTTGCTGGCTGGCAGCAAGGCTTGCAGGCAGGTTGGCAGCAAGGCTGGCAGGGAGGCTGGCAGCAAGGCTGGCAGGGAGGCTTGCAGGCAAGCTGGCAGCAAGGCTGGCAGGGAGGCTGGCAGCAAGGCTTGCAGGCAGACATGTAGGCAGGGCAGGCAAGGCAGCCAATCCATCCGGCAGCAGGTCTTTCCTCTGAATGGCTACCTGCTTCCGAGCTGCTTCTGTTATATCCCTGGGCTGACGCAATGCATCCTCCCCGCATGCGCAATTAACTCCAGGCATCCATTAGGCTTCTGCAGTGCATCTACTGTGCATCCGCTGTACATCCGCTACATCCGTTCTGCGTCCTCTGTGCATCCGCTCTTTCCGTTCCGTGTCCGCTTTGCTGAGCCCCCCCCCGGAAGCCTAGCGGATGTGCCATCCGCTCCCATCCACTTCCATCCGCTGGGCTCCCGTTCCGTATCCGCTTTCCATCCACCCTGCATCCTCCCTGCGTCCGTGTTATCCGCTCCGGTTATGCAAATTTTTGCCCCTTTTGAGAGCGGATAACAACGGATGGAACATTTTGCTCGTCCGCTGTGTCCTTTTTGCATCCATTGGCCAGTGTGACATGGGCTTAAATGCTTTATTTCCGCTAGGCATCCATTCTGCATCTGTTCTGCATCCATTCTGCGTCCGTTCCGCTTCCTCCCTGCGTCCGAGCAGATACGAGTTGCGCGGATGCAGAACGGATGTCTAGCGGATATAGCAGATTCAGAACAGATGCAGAACGGATGGCTAGCGGATGCCTAGCGGATGCTGAACGGACGAATTGGATACATTTTTCGCGCAAAAGTTTTGAGCAGCTCAAAATTTTCTGAGAGGATGAAATGTCAATAGACGGATCCTGGACGGATAGAGAGGAAGCAAAACAGAGGTAGTGAGTACAGAACGGATACATTGCGTTAATCAATGGATGGCAAGCTTTTTTGTCTGTTTTACATCCTCTTTGCATCCATTGGTGCAGTGTGACAGGGGCTTTAGGAACATGGTTATTAAGTGAATCTGGTGTCAACTCATAAAATATTTCTATGGTCTTTTTTGAGTTGCTAACAGAAAGGGAGGGGGAGCAGTGTAGCAGCTTGGAAATCAAAAGTGCATTCCATAAATAGTTTTCAAAGAAAGTAACTAAGTGACTGAAGGTTCTGCCATGCAAAATTCTAACTGGAGAACATGATTGATGACTCTTGGATATGGATGTGTCCCATTGAAAAATATGAATTATGATACACCCAGGGAGTGGAGGGAAAATCGGGATCAGGGGTGACAATGAATGATGTATCTCAGAGTCGGCTAC
The DNA here is from genome assembly GCA_015471245.1 of Laticauda colubrina. Lineage (NCBI taxonomy): Eukaryota > Metazoa > Chordata > Lepidosauria > Squamata > Elapidae > Laticauda > Laticauda colubrina. The sequence goes on along the minus strand of BLBF01000036.1, from coordinate 21,124,856 downwards.
ACCCAGGCAATGCTGGCATGTTAACTCCCAATAAATCCTTTTGAAGTTTTGGAAGTTTGGCTCAGGACTCATCATTTTAAATGGGGGTAACTGCCGGAATCCTGACATCTGGCTTCCCCATTGACTTTGCTTGTTGGAATGACACAAAAGCGATCTTTTGACCCCGGGATACTGCAACCGTCATGAATGTGAGTCAGTTGTCAAGCATCTGAATATAAATCACATGAGCACCAGGATACTGCAATGGTCATAACTTTGAAAAATTGTCATAAGTCACTTTTTGCAGTGTTTTTGTAACTTTGGTGCTTGAGCAATTTTTTTTTCTTTCTCCTTTAATTTTCCTATTTGGAAGCCTTGGAGAAGTCACAAATAGTGATCCCATGACCCTTAGATGCTTCAACCATCATAAATTGCATGCTGGTTTCCAATTGTCTAAATTTTGATCATGGGATCCAGGGACACTACAACGGTCATAAGGGTGAGGACTGATTGTCACTTTTTTCAGCACAGTCATCAGTTCAAATGGCCACTAAATAAATGGTTCTAAGTCAAGGACTACCTGTATTCAGGAATTCTGAGCCAAGGGGGTTTATTGCTGCCATGTGCTTGAGTCAAGAAATTAAAACTTGCATATTGCTTTGTAAATTACAGTTTCAAGAAATCAATGCAGATGCAAAACCTGCCAAAGTAGCAATTCTGCTCAACCCCTAATTCAGGGAATGTAGCTTATGCAAATACAAATTTGACACAGCAGGCGATCAGTTTTTCAATCTAGATTACAAACAAAAACAGCTGTCTTTTAACGATAAACTGATTATGGCTACTGCATATAAGGAAAATAATATAAAATGTTATATAGATGTCATTTGCCACCAGCAAGATCGGCAAAAATGTTTAGCAACATGTCTGCCAAATGTTGGAAGTGTAATCAAACTCCAGGTTCTTATTATCATATGTGGTGGGCTTCTATAAAAGCAAGAAAATATTGGACAAAAATACATATATGATTGGAAAAGATAATTAAGCAACACAGAGAGTTGAAACCAGAAATATTTTTGTTGGGTATCATGCCAGAGGGATATGACAAAGGGACTGTATATTTAATTGTGCATGTATTGACAGCTGCAAGGATTGTATTTCCACAACACTGGAAAAATGAGAACACCCGATTATATGAGGATGTAATTCGGAAAATACTAGATTGTGCAGAGATGGATAGATTGACATTAAAAATAAAGGATAAAGAAGATACAGAATATTACTTAACATGGAATAGATTTTACGAATGGCAAGAGATAACTGGTAGAAATTAGGTGAAGAAAGATTATTGTTATGTTAGAATTAAATACAAAGAGGATTGACAATTAGAAACATATTGATAATAATTAATAGAACTATAAATAAGCTAATACAAGAAACTCAAATTATTTTGTTAATTATTGTTACTAGTATATATTTTGATATATTTCTGTTTGTTTTTTTTGCTTTTTCAACAATACTCTGTCTTCAAAATGTTTATGAATAAAAAAAACAAATATTAAAAAAAACAGCTGTCTTTTTTAAGGCAAAGACGTAAGGGTTGGGAACTTAACCATTTGGTTCATTTCAACTTAAACTCATGTCATAATTTCAGTACATGATCCAAATCTTACCCGCTTGGTTTTTTTCATTCAATCTGTTGTGTAAATCTGAAATGCTGACCAATTCAGCTATGAGATAAAACATGCCAGGTAAACACAGATTGTGAGGGGAAACTTCAACCAGGAGAGTCTCCCGAATCATAAATTGAGGTCTTACTTGTGCATTTCAAATAATCATTCTTTGAAGAGTCATAAATGGTTGAGAAGCATGAATCTTTATTCTCTCATATAATTTCTCTCTGTCCAAAATCTTTCTCTCATCTCTTAAATCAAGCTTTAGAAAGCAGAGGCAAGAGCATATTATTTCTTCTTAACTTCTGAAAGCCATTTGTCTAACTGGCCTTTTAGTAACATTTAGAATTAGTAAAAATGTCCTTCTGAGCTTTTAAATAAGAATATATGTAGCCAGTTTGGTTTAGTAGTTAAGGCACCAGGCTAGAAAGCAGGTAATTAAGAGCTTACGTCCTACCTAACTGATGAAAGCCCACTGGGTGAATTTGGGCCAATCACTAGGACATATATATATGTCACTTATAGTGACATATAAGTTCTAGTTCTACCTTAGGCATGTAACCCAGCTAGGTGACTTCAGGCCAGTCATTGTCTCTTAGCACAATTCACATCGGGGATTGCGCTGAGAAATTGTGTTATTGTGTGGAAAATAGAAATAGGAAGGTATATTGGATACAGTAGCAGGATTCAACCGGTGTAACAACCAGTTTGGTGAGTGTGCGGTTCACTGCAAAACACTGCAAAAGGACAGACTAGGGCCATGATGGCAAACCTATGGCATGCATGCCAGAAGTGGCATGCAAAACCCTTTCTGCCAACATGCAAAAGATCACCCGAAAGAGCCCCACTGCACATGTGCGCATACACTGCCGCCTGACAGCTGATTGGAAGGTATCTGGTATGCATGCATGGGGGATGGGGGGCACAGGTGATATGTGCACATGCGCAGAGACACATGGCGCACGGGGGGTCATGCACGCATGCATGGGGACATGAGGGGACACTTGCATTGCCTTCTGGGTGCTGGCACGTGAGTGTGTATGCAATTTTTGGCATGGGACCCCAAATAGGTTACCCACCACTGGACTAGGGCAGCAGTGGGTGAGCAGAGCCCACTGTTCGCCAGGACTACCAGTTCACACTAACCGGTCCAAACCGACTGTATCCCACCCAATTGGATATGTTCCCCAACTTGAGTTATTTGTAAAAATAATAAAGGCAGTTTAAGCCCCTGTCACACTGCACCAACGGATGCAAAGAGGATGTAAAACAGACAAAAAAGCTTGCCATCCATTGGTTAACGCGATGTATCCATTCTGTACTCACTGCCTCCGTTTTGCTTCCTCTCTATCCATCCAGCATCCGTTTATTGACATTTCATCCGCTCAGAAAGTTTTCAGCTGCTCAAAACTTTTGAGCAGAAAATGTATCCAATTCGTCCTTTCTGCATCCACTACGCATCCGCTAGGCATCCATCCTGCATCCGTTACGCATCTGCTATATCCGCTAGGCATCCGCTGCGCATCCACGCAACTCCATCCGCTCCAGCGGTAAACGGACGCAGGGAGGAAGCGGAACGGATGTGGAACGGATGCAGAACAGATGCCTAGCGGATGCAGCAAGGAAACAAAGCATGTAAAATGGAAAATACATTCGCAGAGGGGACCTATCTCGGATATAAAGGATGCCTAGAGGATGCCTAGAGGATGCCTAGAGGATGCAAAGGGACACCTATACTGCCTATAAAAAGGGGGAGCAACTCACCTGGATCTCATTTTCAGAGCAGCAGCCCAGCTGCAGACCTCTGCAGCTTTCATCTGCCTCTTCCTCTTCCACAGCATACAGTCATGTCCACCGTGGATCGTAACAAAGTCCTTTTGGCAGCCACCATCCTTCTGCAACAGTGCGAAGCCATCTACAGGCTCTGTGAATTCTACTACGGGAAGAAAAAGAGGCGGCCAAGAAGCATCTGGGTACGAAGATGGTTCGCCAGAAGAGCAGAGGATGGACTGTATAACAAGCTGATGGTGGAGCTCAGGAACGAAGACACTCATACATTCCAGAACTTCATGCGTATGCCTCCAGCCATGTTTGACAAAATTGTGCAGTGGCTGAGACCCAGGTTGACCAAGCAGAGCACCAACTTCTGGCCCAGCCTGGAACCTGGGCTCAAGGTGGCACTCACTCTGCGCCACCTGGCCTCAGGGACCACCTGCAGGAGCATGCAGTATGGCTGGAGTGTGCCACCCAACACCATCAGCATTGTGGTCAGAGAAGTGGTGCAGGCCATCATCGAAGAATGCAAGGAGGAGCTCCTCCAGTGCCCCTCCACTGAAGAAGGATGGAAGAAAGTTGCAGAGCAGTGGTATCAGAAGTGGAACTTCCCACACACCGTTGGAGCCATGGATGGCAAGCACGTGGCCTGCAAAGCACCACCCAAGTCGGGCTCCACTTATTTCAACACCAAGGGCTTCTTCAGCATCATCCTCTTCGCCATGGTCGATGCTGACTACAAGTTCATGTACATCGATGCTTCAGGCAACAGCTCATCTTTAGATGCCCAGGTATACAATGCAAGTGACCTCAACGGTAGGCTGGAACGCAACCTCATCATGGGCTTCCCAGATCCAAAACCCCTGCCCAACAACACACAAGATGTGCCCTACTTCATCGTGGGGGATGACGCCTTCTCCCTCACAACCTACCTCATGAAGCCCTACACCTCCAAATACCTCATCCGTGAAGAGAGGATCTTCAACTACAGGCTATCCAGGGCAAGGCAGGTGGTGGAGAACGCCTTTGGCATCCTGGCCAACAGGTTCCAGGTACTTCTCACCACCATGCAGCATCGCCCAGAGACCGTGAGGAGGATCAAGGAAGCTTGCTGCATCCTGCACAATCTCATGCGCGCCCGCTACCCAGTCTTGCAGAACAGGCTCGTGGACCTTCAGCAAGGCAATGGGGACATGGAGGCTGGGGAATGGAGGCAAGGGCGAAACCTGATAAACACTGAGGATGTGCAAGGCCCCAACAGAACCTCACGTGAAGGGAAGAAGCAGAGCAACCTCCTTAAACACTGGTGCAACTCCCAAGCTGGAGCAGTGGAGTGGCAAGACAGGATGGTAGATGATTAATGGGTGCTTCCTTCAGTCTGTCTCATCACACTGATGAGATTGTGCCATGAATGTTGAGTGGCCCTACAATGATCAGGGCATTTAATAAAGAGTTGTGTTTGTGTTGACAGGTGTGGATGATTATTACATTATTATTGATAATAAAGGACCATAGGTGTGGCACCTGGGAGGCTATTACCCAACCTAAATGTATCACTGCTATCTCAACCCATCCCACTGCTATCCTAACCCATCCCACAAGCATGCAAAGGCTTAAACCATTTCTAAAAGTTTCCACCAAGACTTTATTAAAAAGAAGAAATGAAGCAAGTGTGTGAATCAAAACTAGACTTTATTAACAACAAGCTATAAGACAAAAATGAGTCTCTGGCACTCCTCTTGGTCGCTCAGTCTCAGGGGTGAAGGGTGCAGGTGCTGTGTAGGTGGCTGGTGCTGGAGTGCTTGTCATCAGCTCCTCCAGAAGCACAAGCAGCAGAAGCGCCAGCCCCAGAAGAGTGAGCCCGTGCTGCAGAAGCCCCAGCAGAACTAGAGTGAGGTCCAGGGGGCGGGATGGTAGCCCTGTCCCTCTTGCAAGGCTGGCAGCAGATGGCTGAGGCTTGCTGTGCTTCCGCATGGTTGTGGGGTTGCTGGCTGGCAGGGAGGCTGGCAGGAACCAAGACTGGTAGGAAGGCTTGCAGGGAGGCAGGCACCAAGGCTGGCAGGAAGGCTGGCAGGCAGGCAAGCACCAAGGCTGGCAGGAAGGCTGGCAGGCAGGCAGGTGCCAAGGCTGGCAGGCAGGCTGGCAGGCAGGCTGGCAGGCACCAAGGCTGGCAGGAAGGCTGGCAGGAAGGCTGGCAGGAAGGCTGGCAGGGAGGCAGGCACCAAGGCAGGCACCAAGGCTGGCAGGCAGACATGAACCAAAGCTGGCAGGAAGGCAAACAGCAAGGCTGGCAGGCCGACTGGCTGGCAGCCAGGCTGGCAGGCAGGCAGACAGCAAGGCTGGCAGGGAGGCTGGCAGGGAGGCTGGCAGCAAGGCTTGCAGCAAGGCTTGCAGGCAGGCATGCAGGCAGGGCAGGCAAGGCTGTCAATCCGTCCGGCAGCAGGTCTTTCCTCTGAATGGTGACCTGCTTCCGAGCTGCTTCCTTTTATATCTGCGGGGCTTATGCAATGCATCCTCCCCGCATGCGCAATTAACGCTCGGCATCCGTTAGGCTTCCGCTCTGCATCTGCTTCATCTGCTGTGCATCTGCTGTGCATCCGCTGTATCCGTTCCGCATCCACTTTGCTGCGGCCCCCCGGAAGCCTAGTGGATGTGCCATCCACTCCCATCCGCTTCCATCCGCTGGGCTTCCGTTCCGCATCCGCTTTCCATCCGCCCTGCGTCCTCCCCCCGTCCATGTTATCCACTCCGCTGATGCAAATTTTTGCCCCTTTTGAGAGCGGATAACAACTCATGGAACATTTTGCTTGTCCGTTGTGTCCGTTTTGCATCCGTTGGGCAGTGTGACAGGGCCTTTACCAACAAATTAAAATAAATAGATAAATAAATATTTCTGTGATCACTTGTGGACTTTATTACTCTTTTCAATCTAAGGTTTTATGGGCCAATTTCCTATTTCTTCTGCTTTATTTTTCCTTTTGTTTTAAGCCAAGATGTTTCCATTTCTGTTCAGTCATTTTTATTCTGAAATACAGATATAATTTTTAAAAATAAACCTTGGGCTGGACATGACACCTTATCTCATAATTGCAAATGAATCTCTCCTGGTGTAATTTAAAATAGAAATGGTATGTCTGTTACCCTGTGCAATGAATTTATTCCTGACTTTGATTTCCAGCAATGTCAAGCAATTAGTAGCAAATGCTATATTTTTTCCAGTTCCCAATTCTATTTTCACATTACAATAAACCCAGTGTCAACAGCTACTGTGGCTTCAAAAAGACATCAATTCCTTTCTTAAACCATACTAGATTAAGCCCTGGGACTTAATCTTGACATCTCAGTAGCTTGTCAAGAAGACAACTATCATTTCATCAACCACAAGATCCCAGTTGTTAATATGCTGACAAACTTCTTGCAAAGGGATAATTTTATCTTGCTTGGATGAAATGACATCTGGTCGGTGGAGACAGGAGCCAAAAGAAGGCCAGAGTTAACTATGGCAGGCCCAGTGGAGTAACAAGCAGCTGTTTGCCCAAGGCCAGTGAAAAAAACAATTGTAAAGAATTACCTCAGAAATCAATCAGTAGCAAAAGACATCCAAATCAGAATTTTGATAGTTCCTACCAAGCTCAGTTGCAGGCCAACAGAGAAACCCTTCTAGGGGTCCTACATACAAAGAGTCTTTATCAAGAACCACAGATTTATAGAATCAAAGGACTGGAAGGGACTTTGGATGTCTTCTTATCCAACCACCATGCATGGCAGGAGACCTTCCATCATTCCAGACAAAGGGCTATCCCATCCTTTCTTCCAGTAATGATGCAACAACAACTTGGGGAAGCAAAATGTCCCACTGATTATTTTTTCTTACCATCAGGAAGTTCCTCCTTCGTTCCAGATTGGATCACTCTTTAGCAAGCTTCCATCCATTGCTGCTTGCTAATCTGGAGCGTTGGATAATAAAATGACCCCCTCTTTTCTCTTAGAGGCTCTTAAGCAGGGGTGGGATTCTATCAGTTCTGTCCACTTCTGTAGAACTGGTTGCTTTGAAGAGCAGCAAATAGAGAGCATACATAGAACCGGTTCTATGTTTACAGCTATTTTGGCTCACCCGCCCGCCCGGGCTCTTACATGATCTTTATTTCCTGCGTTTTCAACCACAGCTGCTTTGTACGACATAGCTGCAGTTGAAAAAGCAGGGGAAAAGGGATTTTCTAACCACTGTGCACTTGCATACAGCGCTGCTCAGCTGTCTGGGCAGCTCAGCAGGTCGTAAATTGCACTCGCGCAATACACAGCAACAGAACCGGTAGTTATGCTGGTCAGATTCCCATCCCTGCCCTTAAGTACTGAAAGACTGCTATCATGTCATCCCTAATTCTTCTCTTGGTTAGGCTAGATATGCCTAGTTCCCGAAACTGTTCCTCATGCAATTGATCCTGCAGAACACTCATCATCTTAGTTGCTCTCCTCTGCAATCCTTTTAGGGTCTTGGTAACTTTTTTTTTTTTTTTTGTATTGTGGTAGCCAGAATTGAATGCAGTATCCCAAGTGTGGCCTCACTAGTGCAGCAAAAAGCAGTATTATCACTTTTCATGACTTTGACACTATCCCTTTGTTGATGCACTGTAAGACTTCATTGACTTTTTTTTTGCAGCTGCAGCACACTTGGGAGTCCACTAGGACAGGGGTCTCCAACCTTGGCAACTTTACACTTGTGGACTTTAACTCCCAGAATTCCACAAGTCTTAAAGTTGTCAAGGTTGGAAACCCCTGCACTTGGACACCAAGACACCTCTCACAGTTACTATTTACAGTTGAGCCAGAATCTTAATCTTTCCTAATAAGCAATCCTCATTTTGTTCCATAAATTAGCAACACCGTGTCCTGATACAACTATATAATGTATAATTCAGTACATTATAATCAGCCCCGTTGGGTCTCCTGTTTTCTGTGCAAGTCCAGATTCACCTCCAAATAGGAACTTTCCAATAAATATATGACATGATTGATTAACTTCTTATAATTGTATTCTTCATTCAGATTAGGCCAAACCTGCAAGGAGGGAAGCTTGACTGTGTCACAAAAGCAACTAAGGATGCAATATAAGTGACCAAGCATTATTTCCTCCAAGTATTTCTTTGGGCTAGGATGGATTTGAAAATTTCTTCATTATGTCTGTAAGTGCACCATTGTGCCTACCATCCCTGTCCTATTGTCCCCATTTATTCATACCTATTTCCTGTATTCTTACTCATGTTTATTTTTATACCTATTATCTTGTAAGAGATTGAAAAATAAATAAATAAATAAATAAATAAATAAATAAATAAATAAATAAA
>BLBF01000036.1:21103756-21116076 GCA_015471245.1 Laticauda colubrina | reverse complement strand
AATAAATAAATAAATAAATAAATAAATAAATAAATAAATAAATAAATGCTTTGAATGTGTGCGTTGTTTGGAGCGCATATTGTATATTGTCATAGAATGACCTCACAAAAAAGGTGCCAGGCTTTGAACTACCCTGTCAACAATAGACAATCCTGAATTGCATTCCCACTCTGATGATCTGGGGGCACGACACAGAGATAACACAGGCAGCTGGTGGTTCAAACCATCCCTTTATTGCTCCAAATTTCTTCAAATGCTCCACGTTTCTGGTAAGTCCCAGAGCAAAGTGATCACACACACACACACACCTCAAGCAGCCTCTGGCTTCAAATAGTCTAGCCCAACGCTGTGAACACCATAGCTGCACAGCAAGAAATCTAGCAGGGCAAGTTGAAGAATACAGGAAGCAAGTAAGCACAGCAAGTAATACAGACATCCAGCAAGAATGCAAGGAATTTAGGAAAATTTAAACATCGACACCCAACACTGTAGGAATCCAGCATTTGTTCCCGACAAATGCCCCTCCCCACAGCAACTCCTTAAGTCTCAGTCCCCAGTTGTGCCTTGGGAAGAGGGGCAGGACACTCTCCTCCTGAGTAGTCAGTTCAGTTTATGCTGTTCTCTCCTTCTTTCTACTCTCTGTGCTGGAGGATCAGGAGGGGGTGATCTTTGCTCATCTCCTGAACTCTTGTCTCTCATGTTCACTGCTTAGCCTCTCTTGGTCATTCTGCCTTGGTCTCCCTTCCTCCCTCCCTACAAGCCATCCCAATCCTGAAAAGCCCTGCCTTCTCTTGACCTACTCTCTTCTTTGCTAGACAAACAGCTTGAGTTTGTTCAGCTTTCCAGTGTGGTTATTTACCATTCTGCATTGCTCCTCTATGACGTCTGGAACTCTTCTAGTCTAGGATGATGGTAAACTGAAACACACTGTGCACCATCTGTGCTTCACTTCCCTAAATTGGTGGCAGAAACAGTTTGTAAACCTGCTGTTTCAAAATGGTTTTATGCTCTGGAACACTTGGTAAGTAAAGTATCAGCTAATAGTAAAGAGATTGTCACTCAATAGCTGGAGATCCTTCTGCTGATCTGGGAACCATGGAGGCACAATGGACTTGGAAGTGCTGCATTAGGAAGGAGCTAAACTTGAGGGAACACTTCTGAAAACCACCCAAGTTCCTATTAAATGGACACTGCCTACTGGAGACATTTATCTTTTCCAAAAATTATATTTTGTTTTGTACAGAGGAGAAGGTAGTCAGCCTGAATCAATTCTGGCAGGTTTTGAAAATTTAAGCAGGGGTGACCTGGATAGAACTTGGAAAGGAGATTATCAGGAAATTGTAGAGCTGTTGACTAGGGGGTTGAAACCACATAACAGTGTTGGAAAGGATCTTGGAGGTCTCCAACCCCCTGATCAGGCAGGAAACCCATTTTAGACAAATGGATGTCCAGTCTCTTCTTAAAAACTTCCAGTGCCGGAGCATCCACAACTTCTGGAGGCAAGTTGTTCCACTGGTTAATTGTTGTCACTGTCAAGAAATTTATCCTTAGTTCTAGGTTGCTTCTCTACTTGATTAGTTTCCACCCATTGCTTCTTGTCCTGCTTTTGACCCTCTCTTCAACCCCTGAGATATTGGAACACTTATACCATGTCTCCCCTAGTCCTTCTTTTAGTTAAACTAGACATACACAATTCCTGCAATTAGGAGTGGGTTTCTACCAGTTCTGTCCACTTCTGTAGAACCAGTAGCTCTGAAGAGCAACAGACATAGAACCGGTTCTATGTCTGCTGATGTTTCTGCCCACCTGGGTTCATACCTGACGTTTATTTCCTGATTTTTTTCAACTTCAGCTGCCCTGCGAGGCACAGCTGCAGTTTAAAAAGCAGGAAGAAAGGGCTTTTTGAAAGACTGCTTCTCTGCACGCAGCATGCTGATGACACATCGTAAATCACCAAACCTCGTAAATGACCGAATTGGTAGTTAACCCTATTGGATCCCACCCCCTGCCTGCAACTGTTCTTCATCTGTTTTAGCCTCAAGTCCCCTTAATCATCTTTATTGCTCTTCTCTGCACTCTTTCTAAAACCTCAACATCTTTTTTTATATCGTAGTGACCAAAACTCGTCATAACTTTTTGTAGGCTACACGCCAAATCCATGTAGACAGTATGTTACCTGGTTACATTTCTTTGGAGTAATATTCATCATAAACATTATAATAGTATTCTCTCATGGTAGTTTCATAATAACAGTGCTTTTCCCTCATCACATAAATACATAATAAGTTACAATAAACAACCCTAATAGTGAGATTAATCTTTCTCTGTAATCTTTGAGATTCCAACTGCTGTTTCTCTTATTTAACCATGGATAGAACAGATCCCCAAATATTCAGTTTCTTCCTTTTCTTTAATTTCAAATGTTAGTTTATTCATTTCTGCACATTCTAAAATTTTTGTTATTATCTTTTCTTCTGTGGGGATCTCCTCACCCTTCTAAAGTTGTGTGAGCATGATTCTGGCTGCTGTTAACATATGTACTATTAAACATGTGTTTCTTATACTATATTTATCTCGTATGATGCCCAACATAAATATTTGTGGTTTTAAATCTATATGTTCCTTCATCATTTTTTCTAGCCAGGTGTGTATTTTAGTCCAGTATTTATTTATTTTTGCTTTTGAACATGTCCACATGTGGTAATACGTGCCTGGGATTTGGTTACACTTCCAGCACTTGTCAGAGTGCTGCCAAGCTATTTAGTAATATTGCCATCTGATCATTTTTTCCAAGCTTTTGAGTGAAAATGGAGGACACAGAAACCAAAAGCTTTTGTATACAATGCAAATGTTTTGCTCCTGGGTTGTCTTCAATTCAGAGCAGCCTTTTTCTGCACTTAAAACATTTCTTTCCACAGGGTACAATTTCTAATCCGAATACCCTGTAACCATTCATGCTCTTCTTGGCTGCTGAGTAGCATTGCTTGTTGGTCTATTTCCAATAAAATCATTATGATTTTTTCCCCAAATAGCTATGAGCCTTTGCAAGCTTGGCAGTGCCTTTAAAGCTTTTATGTTGATCAAGGTTACAAGATCCACATTGCAGATACAGAAACTCAGCTAAAATGTGGTCACCATGTCCCGGAAAATCCAACTTCTTCCTTTGTTGTCATTTGTCTTTACAAAAGGCCATCAAATCTACTTTTTGGAAAGATGAATTGGCAATAATTTACCTCATGTATCCAGAAACTGCTTTTCTTTCAGTAGTTGTCTGACCTCCTTAGAATGGAATAACTGAATATCAAATTTAAAGGTACAGGTAGTTCTTGAGTTACAATCAGTTGCTTAGTGACCATTTGGAGTTACGATGGATCTCCCATTGTAGATCTGCTGGCCACCACTAGCAACACCGTCCTATGATTATATTTTGGGTGTCAACTCATAAAACATTTCTTTGGCTGTTTTATAGTTGCCAACAGAAAAGGAGGGAGGAGGGGTCTGGAAGAGCAGTGCAGAAGCTTGGAATAAAAAGTGCATTCCATAAATAATTTGTCAGAGATTGTAACTAAGTGATTGAAGCTTCTGCTACACAAAAATCTAACTGGAGAATATGACTGATGACTCTTGGCTATGAAAGTGTTTCATTGGAAAATATGAATTATGATACACCCAGAGAGGTAGGGGAAAACCAGGGACAAGGGTGGCAGTGAATTATGTGTCTCAGAGTTGGCTACACCCAGGTAGTGCCGACATGTTAACTCCCAATAAATCCTGTTTAGCTTTGGAAGTTTGGCTCCAGATTCATGATGTCATGCCCCTGGTGCAGACTGACTCTGAGGAAGAGGAGGAACAGCTGACAGAGAGTGGAGGTATGGCTCCGGAAGTTGTGGAGGAGGCTGGGGAAGGGCAGAAGCCGGCTGAGCAATCAGAGGAGGACCCAGACCCATCCCCTCTCCAACCTAGGGCACACAGGAGAGGATAAGGGAGAGATGTGGTCTACTCGAGAGGAGAGGGCCTTGATCCTCTTCATGGACTACAGCTGTGACAACTGGATAAGAGAATGGACATGTGTACAGGCAAGTGCTGGAAACAAAGCATGTAAATATCTCTAGTTTATGGTTCATCTCTGAGTTTGGCGTCCTTTCCAGTATGTGTTATCTGTGGACATCCTCCAGCCCTTATCTTGCCTGGTTTGTGTTGCTTTTTCCTTCTTCATGAAACTGTGTGGGAGTTTTTTTTGTCTTCAGTCAAAGATATTCAGAGCTTGGAAGCAAAGTGAAGGAATAAAAGGGGCTTCAGCTGTTTCTGTGACTATGTTTGTTTTGTATCCTACCTTGGGTCATCACACATGATTTAATTGAGGTAACTGCCTGAATCCTGACAGAGGACACTCAGCAACCTGTCCACATTTATACTTGTTTGCAGCATCCCACAGTCATATAAAACTGTGATTTACAAATAATAATAATAATAATTGCCAGACTCTGGCATTTATTTTATTTTTAGCAAAAAAAAAAAAAAGCCCATTGTGGACAATGGATTCACTCAATATCTGTGGTGTTTCCTAAACCATGATGATTCACTTAACAACCATCTTGATCATAAAATCACAGAGTGACATGGTAACATGATTAATAATCAGCATGACTTATGGCCATAATTCCAAGCTCAATGATATGGACGTAAGTCGAGGACTATCTGTATTTGTCTAGCAGATTAATTAAATACAGTCAAAATGCAAAGGGAATATAGTTTGTATCAATAACAAAGTTCACAAGACAATGGATAGAGTTAAGTGAGAATTAAGGTTTCTAAAAAAAAAAAAAAGCATGGCCAAAGCCACACAAATTGAGCTGTCACAAGAATTGTCCAATCTACATTCACATGGATATTCAAATCTGGTAGATGCTCAGCCTCTGCTTAAGTCCAAATCTCATTGTTGGAAGGAAAATCCATCTGGTTCAGTTCCAAGCTGGGAAAAAGATGCTGGAAATAACATGGAGGCTGATTGGAAAGGAAGTTTATTGAAGAACAGAACCAAACTGTGGTAGGTTCTGGGGCAACTGACCATCCAATTGGATAAGTGGAAGGGTTCATATTTAGTTCTGTAACTTTGAAGTTTGGGATTTGTACAATATAGGCTTTGTATTCTGAACAGGTTTTGGGTAATTTCTAATGTGGCTGATGGCTATGTCCTGTGTTAGATTTTGGGGTGAAGGGCTGCTTGCTCTAATCCTATCACTCTGCTTTTGTTAGCTGTCAGTATTGCTGTAAGGGGCTTTGAAATATCCTGTCTTAAATGGACTTCTGCTGGCAGTATTTGCTTTGTTTTTGAATGGAGCCATCTACATAGTTGGCTTCCTCTTTCAATAAGATTGTTATCTCTATAAGTGCTGGCATCTGCAGTTAGCTTCTTGTTACAATAGCAATAGCACTTAGACTTATATACAGCTTCACAGTGCTTTACAGGCCTTTCTAAGTGGTTTACAGAGTCAGCCTATTGCCGCCAACAATCTGGGTCCTCATTTTACCCACCTCGGAAGGATGGAAGGCTGAGTCAACCTTGAGATTCAAATAGCCAAATTACAGGCAACCGGCAGTAAGCAGTTATAGCCTGCAGTAAAGCACTCTAACCACTGTGCCATGGTGTGTCTGCAAGTGGCTGGTAAGGCCTATACAGGCACATGTTGGGCAGACATGTGCGGGCACTATTGTTGCAGCATTTGCAGCTCTGGCTTTGTTTCTTTTGTGCTGTAGTAGTTCTTTTGTCTTCAAATGTCTGGCAGCCTTGGTGGATCAACATGTGCCTTGTCGATCAATCTTGTACCAGGGTTTACCAGGAGGTGATGTCATTGTCCAGGGACGTGAAGGAAGCTTTCAAAATGTATTTGTATTGCTTCCTTTGTCCCCCTTGCAAACATTTTCCTTGAGACAGCTCACCATAGAGGAGCTTTTTAGGGATGTGATGGTCCTGCCCAGCATGTCTGGACTTTCATCAGCATGGTGTGAACTGATGGCAGGCCTGCTCTAGAGAGGACTTCAAACAAGTCCCAACATTAAGGTTAGCGGGAGATAGCAGAGAAAAAGGCAGAAGCAGGAAAACAGGAATTATTTGCAGATTAGAACTTATTTGGAGGAAAACGAAAACCAGGTCAAATGATCCAAGGCCAGGCTGAAGATTTAGGATGCCAAATCAAGGGACAGACAAAGTGCTAGTCAATTAAAAAGCTGAGTTCCTAAATAACTGGATTCCAAATGAAAGTCACACAATGAGAAGCCACTTGCTTCCTGCAAGAGAACACTGTTACTGTGAGGTTTAAGATTCCCTCATCACATTAATTCTCTCCCTCCTAAATATGCACAGGAGTTGCCAATCTTTCTTAAGCTTTGCTGGTGAATTCAGCATCTCACAGTTTGCTCAGTGAAATGCAGAGATCCAAAAAGGAATAGCCAAGATGGACTGAGGGGCACAGGAGTGCCTGAAGCATCCTTCCTGGCAGCTGAGTCTGACTCCTAGGACATGACATTTCTCCTGAAGACAACTGTTTAGCTAGCAGTGTGACAGCGAGGTAAATTTAGGATATTTTGA
Organism: Laticauda colubrina; assembly: GCA_015471245.1. Lineage (NCBI taxonomy): Eukaryota > Metazoa > Chordata > Lepidosauria > Squamata > Elapidae > Laticauda > Laticauda colubrina. The sequence goes on along the minus strand of BLBF01000036.1, from coordinate 21,109,487 downwards.
AAGGGATGTGTGGAGGAGTCCATCTGTACACCTTCCATCACTGACCTATTGTTGATGGGGAGAACAAACAGAAAATATAATGACATTCAACTGATCACACTTAGAATATTCTTTTTCATTGACTAATCAAGGACAATTGATTAGAGATACAACCTAGAACTAAGGAGAAATTTCTGACAGAACAATTAATCAGTAAAATAGCTTGCCTCCAGGAGTTGTGGGTGCTCTAACACTGGAGGTTTCTAAGAGGTTGGACAACCGTTTGTCTGAAATGGTATAGGGTTTCCTACTTTAGCAGGAGGTTAGGTTAGAAAACCTAAAGTTCCCTTCCAACTCTGTTATTTTATTATATCTTAAAAATAGATCATCTTAAAGAAAAATCTATCTACGTGGTCACCAGGAGTTGAAAATGACTTGATTTTACCTTTGTGGGAAGCTCCCCCACCCCCAAGAATGAAATATTTTGGGGAATATTACAAGAAGCAGAATATTATATTTCCTTTAAAGGAGAAGGGGAAACAGGTTCTTAAAAGGCAGAAAACTGCGCCAGTCTTCCTGCTATAGGAGAAAAAAGTCTCAAACAGACACCTGAAATCTCTAGGAAGGAAGATTTTGTCCCCATTCAGAAAGACTGGGCCACTCTATTCAAAAGCAGCGAGATTCCAAATAATCAACACAATTAGGCAAGCTAAAGCTGACAAGATTCGCTCAGACGAACACCTAGGGTTTGCATTTTCTCCTTTTGCTGTAGAGCCAGCCATGACTCCGACATGACCCCATAGGAATCTGGCAGCAGCCATGAGAATATTAAAGCCCCTGTCACACTGAACTAATGGATGAAAAGAGGATGTAAAATGGACAAAAAAGCTTGCCATCCATTGGAAAACGTGATGCATCCGTTGTGTACTCACTGCGTACGTCTTTCATATACTCTATCCGTAAAACATCCGTCTACTGCTATTTCATCCGCTCAAAAGGTTTTGAGCTGCACAAAACTTTTTGAGCGGATGAACATTCCGCAATGTACGATCTACATCCACGGCACATACGGGCAACAAATGTTCTATGTCCGTTGTCATCCGTTACACGTCAGATGTATCCTCTTGGCATCCTCTGGACATCTGTGCAACTCACATCTGCTCCAGCAGAAAGCGGAAAGAGGGAGGAAGCGAAAGGTACACGGAATGTCCACACAGCGTTAGTAGCACGGACAAAGAAAGGATGTAAGCGGATGCATCTCAGATATAAAGCATTAAAACAGACAAAACGTTCGTATATGGGATGTATCTCGGATATTTAGGATGTCTGGAGGATGCCTAGAGTATGTGGAAGGACACCTAGCAGAAAACCGACATTTCCTATAAAAAGGGGGAGGAAATCACCTGGATCTCACTTTCAGTCCAGCAGCCCTGGTGTGCAGACCTCTTCAGCCTTGGTCTTGCTCTTCCACATCATCCATTGATCTCCACCACGGATCATCGTGCACTCCTTATGGTAGCCACGATCATTCAACACCAGAACCAAGCCCTCTTCAGACTGTTTCACCTTTTCTACGCAAGGGGAAGAAGGAGACGTCCAAGAACTGTATGGGTCCAAAGATGGATTGGGAGAAGAGTGGAGTTTGGACTCTATGACAAGCTGATGGTGGAGCTGAGGAATGAAGACCCTCGTGCATTCCAGCACTTCATGAGGATGCCACCAGCCATGTTTGACAAAGTTGTGGAGGGTCTGAGACCCAGGTTGACCAAGGCAAACACCAACTTCCATCCCAGCCTGGACCCTGGACTGAAGGTGGCACTGACTCTATGCCACCTGGCCTCTGGAACCATAAACAGAAACATGCAGTATGCCTGGAGGGTGCCACACAACACCATCAGCATTGTGGTCAGAGAAGTGGTGCAGGCCACCATCGAAGAATATGTGGAGGAGCTCCTCCAGTGTCCCACCACTGAAGAAGGCTGGAGGAAACTTGCAGAGCAGTGGTATCAGAGGTGGAACTTTCCCCATACCGTTGGAGCCATAGATGGGAAGCACATGGCCTGCAAAGCTCCAGCCAACTCAGGGTCCAATTATTACAACTACAAGGGCTTCTTCAGCATCATCCTCTTTGCCATGGTTGATGCTGACTACAAGTTCATGTACATTGATGCTTCAGGCAACTGATCAGCTTGAGATGTCCAGATATACAATGCCAGTGATCTCAAGGATGGGCTAGAACACAACCTCATCATGGGTTTTCCAGATCCAGACCCAATGACACACAAGATGTGCCCTACTTCATCGTGGGTGATGATGCCTTCTCCCTCAGAACCTACCTCATGAAGCCCTACACTTCCAGATACCTCAACTGTGAAGAGAGGATCTTCAACTACAGGCTGTCCAGGGCAAGACAGGTGATGGAGAACGCCTTTGGCATCCTGACCAACAGGTTCCAGGTACTTCTCACCACCATGCAGCATCACCCACAGACTGTGAGGAGCATCGTGGAAGCTTGATGCATCCTGCACAATCTCATGAGCACCCGCTACCCAGTGTTGCAGAACAGGCTTGTGGACTGTCAACAAGGCAATGGGGAAATGGAGCCTGGTGAATGGAGGCAAGGACAAAACCTGATAGACACTATGGATGTGCAAGGCCCCAACAGACCTTCACATGAAGGGAAGAAGCAGCGCAACCTCCTGAAACACTGGTGCAACTCCCCAGCTGGAGCAGTGGAGTGGCAAGACAGGATGGTAGATGCTTAATGGATGCTTCATTGAGCCTGTCTCATCACACTGATGAGATTGTGCCATGTATGTTGAGTGGCCCTACAATGAACAGGACATTAATAAAGAGCTTTGTTTATGTTGAAATGTGTTGATCAATGATTAAATTGTTATTGATAAAAAAGGGCTATATGTGTGGCAGCTGGAAGGGTGGATCATACAGTCCCACTATGCTTGCACTGGAGGTTTATCAATCCCACAGCTATCCTTACCCATCCCACAACTGTCCTTACCCATCCCAGAACTGTCCTTACCCATCCCACAACTATCCTTACCCATCCCACAGCTATCCTTACCCATCCCACAACTATCCTTACCTATCCCACAAGCATGCAAAGGCTTAACCCCTTTTTCAAAGTTTTCCCCAACACTTTATTAAGTAAAAAAAAATAAACAAATGTGTGAATCAAAGATAACCTTTATTAATAACAAACTGTGTGACTTTATTAAAAAGCAAAATGACCCAAGTAAAGTGTCTTAAGCAAAGGTAAAGTGAACAGGTAACAACTCAATCTCTGGCACCCTTCTCAGTCACTCTGAGGCATGCCCGTGGTCTCAGATGTAAAAGGGCCAGGGACTGTGGAGGTGGCTGTGGCTGGAGTGCTGGTCTGAGGCGCCATTGGGGTGCCTAGCTCCGAGAGTACAACAGGGGATGGTGTGTGCAGGAAGCTCTCAGAGAGCTGACTCAGTCCCGTGAGATTGAGAGGCCCTTCATCAAGTATCTGGGATGTGAGGCCCAAGACTGATGACAGATGTTCTGATGACGGGTTTGGCTGTGGGGTGGAGGAAGGAGGAGTGTAGTGGGGCTGTCTGTTCTGCAGCTGGGTCAGGTGCGGCGTCTGTGGCGTCTGTGGCATCCGAGGAACCTGGGCCTGGACTGGGAAGGGCTGCCTCTGCTGTGGGAAGTCCTGGTAGTGGTAGGCTTGGTAGGTGAGGGGCTGCTGAAATCCGTAGAAGGGCTGTGACATCGGCTGGGGTGGAGGAGCAGACCTGGAGTGGGTAGGAGAAGGTTCAGCTGGGCCTGGAGGGTGGTGCAGAAGAGCTGTGATCCTCTCCTTCATCACCTGGTACTGGGCCTCGGGCATGTCCATGAGGGTCTGGCTCACGTAGGTGATGAAGGGCTTACAGTTTGAGGATGGTATGTCAAAGTGGACCAGCTGGGAGAGAAGATCTGTGCTGGCTTTGATTGTGTCCCTGATCTCCAACAGGACAGTGTGGCTCTGTCCCTCCTGTCTGCCTCTCTGCCTGCTTTCTGTGGAGGTGGAGCTGGGTGTGGGTGTGAGTTGGTCTTTCATGGCTGCTTCTTCTTGCTCCATCTGAGACAGGGGATCCTCCACATCCTCCAGCATGGGGAGTGCAGCTGTCAGGGGGGTCTCTGTCGTGGGGTCCTCCAAAGACACCTGCCTGGACATGGTAGCTGTCTCCTGGCTGGAAGAGGAGTGGCTCTCTGTGGGCTGTCTGAGGGAGAGGGTTGACAGAGGGGCTGCTCCTCGGTGGCGGATCTCATCCTCCAGGAAGCTGCACTTGGCCATGACATAGGTCTCCCGGTCAGTGAGCTTGACAGCGGCCTGCCCGGATCTCTTCAGGTGCAGCTTGCCATACCAGGTGTGCATATGCTTCCACCACCCCAGGAGGACATCTGAAGTGTAGCCCAGGCTCTCCGCCTTGTCTCTCCACGCTGCCTCCTTCTGCTTGGTGTCGCGATAGAGCCTGTGGCCCTTCCTCCACAGATACTCATTCTCCCTCAGCCATTCCAGCACCTCCTCCTCATGGTCCTCGGAAATGGAGTACTGCTTCCTCTCTACCTTCTCCTTCCCTTGCCTCTTCCTTCCTCTGGCAGGGCCTTCAGGGCCTTCAGCAGCAGGGCTTTGAGGGCCTTGGGGCTGGTCCACCACCGCAACAGCAGCAGGAGGAGCAACAGCAGCAGCAGGAGAAGCACCACCAGCAGCAGGAGAAGCACCAGCAGCACCAGCAGAAGAAGCACCACCACCAGCAGCAGCAGGAGAAGCACCAGCAGCAGCAGGAGAAGTACCAGCAGCACCGGCAGCACCAGCAGGAGAAGCACCAGCAGCACCAGCAGGAGAAGCACCAGCAGCAGCAACACCAGCAGCACCACCACCAGCAGCAGAAGCACCAGCAGCTTCAGAGTCAGTGCCAGGGGGTGGGATGGTGGTTCTGTCCTTCTTATCAGGGCTGGTAGGAGTAGGCACAGGCTTCCTCTTCTTCCCCATGGTGTTCTCTCAAGATGTCTCTGGCAGCAGGTCTTTCCTCTGAATGCTGACTGCTTGAGAGATGCATCCTTTTATATCCACGGATCTGATGCAATTCATCCTCCCCGCATGCGCAGTGAACGCTTTGCATCTGCTACGCATCCACTATGCATCCGCTATGCATCCTATAGGCGTCCGTGATGCATCCATGTCATCCGATGCGCATCTGCTCCTTCTGCTTCGCGTCCACTTCGCTATTCTCCTCCAGAAGCCCTATGGATGTGTCATCCGCTTCCATCCATTTTCATCTGCTAGGCTTCCTACGAACATCCACTTTACATCCCCACTACATCTTTCCCACGTCCGTTCCTTTCCGTTGTTTTCCGTTCTGTTTATGCAAATTTGGGGCACTTTTGAGAGCGGATAACAACGGATGGAACCACTGCCGAAATTTTGCTCGTCCGCTGTGTCCTTTTTGCATACATTTTGCATCCGTCGGCCAGTGTGACCTAGCCTTAAAGGACACATTCTTACATCAGAACAGGCATCTCAATCACAAAGCCCCAAAGAATGTATAAAAACCCACCTACTTTCAACCCCATTTTGTCAGCCACCCCAGAAACAACTGCTTTTCACTGACGTTTCTGGTTACTGAATAAACAGAGACCTCCTGTCCAAAATAGGCTTGCCTCCATTTTATTTTCAGTGTCTTTCTCCCAGAATGGAACTAGACCAGATTTTTCTTCCAACACCGTT
>BLBF01000036.1:21085398-21098756 GCA_015471245.1 Laticauda colubrina | reverse complement strand
ACCGTTATAAGCAAATGCAGTTTGATGCCAGTACAATTCCTTTTTCTGCACCTATTAATATGACAGCTGCTCAGAGTCTTTTGGAGCGGGCAAATAATTCTACTCCCTGTACTGAAACAAATTTCTTTTTCTGAAATCCACATGTTTTATTTGCAACTTTCCCTACCATGACACATTTTATATACAGCCCCTTAATGTCCATATCTGCCAATATAAATTCACTGAAAAGAGATCCTTTTTTAAATTCAGTTTCCCTGATGTGTCATTCTTGGTTCTGTAATGGGCCCTAGTATAGGTGTGCTTTAATGTATATCTCCTCAATATGCCTCTCTCTCTTTTTTTTACTATTCCATTTTTGATGAAACTACAATCCTTTTCAGACGCATACCTTGCCCATTATTCTCACCATATCTCTCTGCACTATGTAATACTGGATGTGCCAGGAAGCCCAGAAAGAGATGTAAAGGGAAGCAGCATGGCAATTGTGTTCTGTTCCTTAGAATATGTTTTATGAAACATCATTGAAGAACGTTGCTTGAAGCACCAGCAAAGGAAACCACTTCTTAGATGCACTGTACAGTTCTACTTCTATGCAGTCTCCCCTCCTTCTCTCTTTCTCTGCCAGCCTCGGAAGCCATATTACTTGAAAGCTTCGAGGCTGTCACATTTAGAGTCTGGGAAATTGGGAGGGGGGATTTCATAGACAGGGAGAAGTTAGACTCAACAACACTCTTTTACAGAAAATCAAGGCCAAGTCACCCTGCACCTGGAGAGGAGTGTTTGAAGAAAGGTCTCCAGTTGGGATGATGTTTGATTGGTTTGTGTGATGGGGATGGATCTTTGAAATTCTTTTGGGAAGGAAAAACCCAGAATTCTCAGATTCGGGTTTTCCCAGCTGTGCCAATATGACAACTCTAATAAAATGGAACTTTGAGAAAATGTCTGTCTTGGAGTTCATTGGTTTGGAGTTTGTTATTTGGAACATTGACAGTCTCTTTTTCTGTGTCTGTGTGTCTGTAACAAAAATTGAACTACCAAAAAATGTTCAGCTCAATCATCTTTCTTATGGTCCAATAAACATCCCTAAAACTCTGTAATGGGTTCATTTTATAGCCATTGTATTGTCCACACACATTAATTAAGAGTGCTGATGCAGTTAGGTGGTTCCAGACTCTCTGCAGTTCAGAGTATGAAGTGTCATATGCAGCCACAATGTAATGCATAAAACAAGTCAGCAAAATACAGAACAACCTTCTCCCCCCCCCCCCCCCCCAAAAAAAAAAGCAAGAGAAAAATAATGGTCCATGCTCTTTGGAAGTTCATTCTTCCAAAATTTAGAAGAGATTGACTTATTCTCAAAGCAGCGGTCGCCAACCAGTGGGCCACTGGTGGGTCATAAGAAAATTTTGGTGGGCTGCAGAGAAATCTCAACCCCAGAGCACCCCACCAAAGCAATTAATTCAGGCTGCACAGAAACACAAGGCTGCTCAGCCCACATGGCCTGCGGGAACCCTCCCCACCCACTCACTCCTTACCCCATAAACTTGTCTGCTAAGTTACTGTTTTCCCTTTTTCTGACTATCATCTGTTCTGCTGTGCTGGGAGATTTAGATGAGTTAGGAAGCAGGAAATGGTTGGATTTCTTGCTTTATAGCTAAGTACTGACGAACCTCCCTTAGGACTGAAGGTTTGCTTCCAAGCAAATTCAGTGCAGACTCACGGCAAGCAAATTTGAGAGACTGAGCTAGCCGATAGCAGATATAATTATTAGATCACTGAATTATTCTGTGAGCAACTCAATCTGCCTGCTTTGCCTGATTTTGGAGAAAAGTTGCTTTTTTATATAAAAAATTCTATATTTACATACATGGTGTGTTGTGAGTTAATTTTGTGAGTTTGCTTCCTGGCAAATTTTATGTGACAGACTGAGCTAGCCAATGGCAGATAGATAGATTTCTGAATGAATCTGTGATTCTGTGAGCAACTCAATCTTCCTGCCTGCTTTTCCTGATTTTGGGTAAAAGTTGCTCTTTTTTATAAAAAATTCAATATTTATATAAATATAATATTTACATACAAGCCATGCCCAGCCAGTCACATGACCACCAAGCCACACCCACAAATTAGGCCATGCCCACAGAACCAGTTAGTGGTCCCTGGGATCTAAAATTATGAGTTTGGTAGTCCCTGGGGTCCAAAAGGTTGGCAACCCTTGCTCCAAAGCACCTGAATGCAGGATAAGAAGTAACAGATGGAAGATCATTAAAGAGAGATCTCTTCAATATTTAATCTTTAATAATAAGACCGCATCTGGAATATTGTATCCAGTTTTGATCACCAAATTACAAAAAAGTTTCTGAGGCTTTGGAAAAATTGTATAGAAGAGCAACTAAGATGATTAGAAGGCTGGAGACTAAAACATACGAAGAATGGTTGCAGGACCTGGGTGTGGCTAGTCTAAAGAAAAGAAGGACTAGGGTGATATGATAGCAGTGTTCCAGTATGTAAGGGGTTGCCATAAAGAAGAGGGGGTCAACTTATTTTCCAAAGCACCTGAATACAATGGATGGAAACTAATCAAGGAGAGAAGCAACCTGGAATTAAGGAGAAACTTCCTAATGGTGAGTACAATTAACCGGTGAAGCAGCTTGCCTTCAGAAATTGTGGGTGCTTCAAACTGGAGGTTTTTAAGAAGAGACCTCCAAGGTTCCTTCCAGCTCTATTCTGTTATTTTACCTTGTTAAAATAGCATTTTATTTTATTCTTATGTACATTGACAGCATATGCACCAAAGGCAAATTCCTTGTGTGTCCAATCACACTTGGCCAATAAATTATTCTATTCTATTCTATTCTATTCTATTCTATTCTATTCTGTTCTGTTCTGTTCTGTTCTGTTCTATTCTATTCTATTCTATTCTATTCTATTCTATTCTATTCTATTCTATTCTATTCTATTCTATTGGCACAAGCAATTTGGTGCCAGTACAACTCCTTTTCTCCAATCCTGAGGTCTTCACTGTGCCACCATGCTGTATGACTGGCATCAGTGGTGAGCCTTAGCAATGGCTATATTAAATGACTGTATGGTTTATATTCAGTGGCTGAATGCAATTATGCTTTATTGAATGTTTAAGCCTACTTTTAAGATAGCTGTATGTGGTTGTATTCATTTTTTTGTTGTTGTTCTTAAATTGGTTGTGATCTACCAGAGCTAGTGAGACAGGTAGCTAAATAAATAAAACATCCTAGTAATTACTTCTCATACTTTTAACATTTCCTTTGGTTTTTCATGTGCTATATCACTGATTTGTCACATCCTTCTAGAGAGATTGATGATGAGAAGCGGCATAACCTGTTAGGAGTTGCTTTATTTTTCTTCCCTGCTGCTTCATCTCCTAGCTGTAAAATGCTAATACATGTGACATGGACAAATATCAGGTTTAGCCTGATTTATATAACATGTGTGTGTGTGTGTCACATTTAGAAACTGTCCAACTCCCTCACAGAGCAACTCTGGGCAGTATACAAAAAAAAATAAAAGCAAAGAAGCTAAATACGTACACTACATACACAATAAACATACTACCTGTATATTGACTTACAATACTGTGTATTGAATCCAAAATTTCTGTTGCTAAGTGAGACAGTTGTTAAGTGAGCTTAACACAGGAAACTCCATCTGCATGAGTGGCAGGCAAGTGTGTGTATTCACAGCTCCTCTTGCATGAACTGCTCATATGAGTGTGTATGCCTGCCACTCACAGAACCATCCCCTGCCCCCCTCTACTGGTCTGCCAAGCCAGAAAGGTTTAGAAAAATAGGAAGAAAAAAATGCACATAGTAAAAATATCAAACCCTTTATCATTCAATGATTCTTTTTTTTTTAATTCTAAAAAAAACTTTATTAAATACAAAAGGTTAAAATATACAAAATTGAAAAGACAAAAAGTCATACAAGCAAACATCACAACAGTTTTTATGATAAAACTAATTAAATTTTCCTTCAATACATTTGATAGTGAATTAAATATTTCATGATTAATATTATTTCCCATATCCTATAGGTTATCTGTTGTTTATACTCTACAAAACATAATATTCTATTATTAATATTTGTTGTTGGATTATAACTAAGTGTTTTATGGATATATTCTATCTATTACTTAATCAAAGAGCAAGGAAATCTAGAACTAACATTTATAAATTCCTGCCTTTTGATATATATATCATAATATGTTTCGTAGATTCATTTTCCCCCTTAGTTCCCACTTTCTTTTTTTTTTTACGTTCTAGCCAATCATACCATTTATCCCAAGTCTAGTAAAATTCTGAATCAGCCTTTCCTTTTAATTTTAATGTGAGCTACTCCATTTCAGCACAATCCTAAATCTTTCTGAATGATCAATTGTATTGGTAGTATATTAGGCGTTTTCCAGTATTGTACCAGTGAGATTTCATTCATTGATTCTTGTGGTTATCATAGACTTCTCCAAAAAAAAAAAAAAAAAAGGAGAAGAGTTTTAAACCTTTAGAGGTTCTTCTAAAGATTTGCTTTTATAGAATTACAGAATACGTTTAGAGTGATTATGCCTTTCTTTAAGCTTGTTCCGTAACATAAGTGACAGCCGTTATCCCTACAGGAAGCCATTGTGCAAAGATGCAGTATTTCCTGGCATTTCAAGCTCCAGAGAGAAGCAGAGGTGCCAAGGTGATGGATGTGATAGAGGGACCAGGGTCCGGTTGATGGCAGAGGAAACTAAAGGTAAGAAAGAAGGGCTATGCATCCCGTGAGGGCACAAAAAGGGAGGCAATGCTGGAGGCAATAAGGAACATTTGCTTGGGGAGGTGGATTGACTGGTTGGATTTTAATAAAAGAGAATATTTGAACTTCAGGGTTGAGATAAGAGGTCTTTGGTGCTCTTTGAGCTTGGACGTTTCAGGGGGATGGCTTGAACGATTAACCAAGGGGGTGGCTTGCCTCCAGAAGTTGTGGATGCTCCAACAATGGAGGTTTTAAAAGAAAAGACTGGACAAGCCACCTGTCTGAAGTGATATAGAGTCTCCCACTTGACCAAAAGGTTGGATTAGAAGACCTCCAGGTTCTCTCCAGCTCTATTCTCGCTTTCTTTACCCAAACTATGTAACATCATCGCTGCTGGAAAGGAATGGGGCTTGCTCTCAGTTTAGAGTCTAGTGGCTTGCCTTGGGGGTAGTCTTAGAAGTTCTTTTTACTTCTAAGTAAACAGACTTTTGCATTTTGGCATACTGTGTAACGGCATGGTATGCTGGATGCTTTGCATTGGATAAGAAGATGCTCCAGAGAGTTATAAACACAGCACAAAAAATCATCGGTTGCTCTCTTTCTTCTTTGGAAGAGATTGCAAAGACCAGACTCCTCTCTGGAACACTAAAAATCTTCACAGACCGTTTTCACCCTGAACATTCATATTTCGAACTGTTACCATCAGGGAGGCATGATAGGTGTCTTAAAATGAGGGCCAATAGATTGAGAAATAGTTTTTTTTCCAAGGAAGTAATTGTCTTGAATCAAACAGTGCATTTGCGATTTATTATTATTATTATTATTATTATTATTATTATTATTATTATTGTTGTTGTTGTTGTTGTTGTTGTTGTTGTTGTTATTTTTATTGTTATTGTTATTGTTATTGTTATTGTTATTGTTATTATCATCATCTTAAAATACTCTGTAGTGTGATTGTGATATGGTGTTTGGGGCACTGTGCTGAAGTAGCTTGGAAATTTCATTGTATTCGTGGAATGCAATTGACAATAAAGGTAATCTATTCTATTCTACATTTAGAGGCTATTTGCTGTTGGCTTGTTTGGCCATTCCTTGATTAGAGTATTGTTTGCACGATTGTTGGTCTGATGTTAATCTGGTTGGATTTTGTTTGCAAGAGAATCTAGTCTAAAATTTAAGCAAAATTAAGCAAGATCTGAGATAGAATGTACTAATGGAATAGTTCCTTTAGCACCTGCATAATGCATGTGTTGAACCCCCACTTTCAAGGACTGTGGTGATGCTATGAAATATCCACCCCAAAGGTGCTTTTTTTTTTTTTCCCAAAAGGCAACTATATTTCGTTGGGTTTTTTTTTCTCCTTGAAGACATTCCATTTGTCATCCAAGAAGCTTCTTCAGTTCTGACAAAATGGTGGAGAATGAAAGGATTCGTATTTCTTGCAATCCTTCCACTCCATAAATCCTTCCAATCCCCACCATTTGGTCAGAACTGAAGAAGCTTCTTGGATGAGAAGGGAAATGTCTTCAAGGAGGAAAAAAAACCCAAAAAAAGTCCACTTGCCTTTTGGAAACCATCTTTGGGACAACCATGACTTGGATGACTGAGACCTTCCAGAGATATATGACATGTCCAATTGCAAGGGGGAAAAAAGAAGGGGTTACCATCATTTTCTCTCACAGGCGGAGAGAAAAACTCTGCTCTGTCAAAGCTTCTCTGATTATACCAAAAAAAAAAAAAAAATAGCCTGCTGATGATTCCTGTATATGTGGGCGGGATGGCTCTGTAGTTAAAGATGCTGAGCTAGTCAGTTGGAAAGTTGACAGTCCAGGTTTGAGACCCAAGCGCCACACAGTTGGGTGAGCTCCCATGCTTGCCCCAGCTCCTGCCCATCTAGCAGTTCAAAAGCATGCAAATGTGAGTAGATAAATAGTTACCACTTTTGTGGGAAGGTAATAGCATTCCATGAACTTCAGCATATAATCATGTTGGCCACTTGACCGCAGAAGTGTCTTCAGACATTACTGCTCCTTTGGCTAAGAATCAGAGATGAACACCAACCCCTAGAATTGGATATGACTGGACAGGAGAAACCTTTACTATTTACCTTTATCTAAGGAGAGGCACTCCACAGATTCAAGATGAGGGACTTCTGAAACAAATAGGTAAAGATACTGGGTTTGGAATGTATTATTTCATTGGTTAGCATTGTTTGACTCACCCATGATAAGGCATGCATGTTCAGCTGCTATATATCTATCATCTAACATTTCATAGCATCCCATAATATTCTGTTGACGACCTGTTATTTCTTAACTACATGTTCCGATGAGCAACAACCGCTAGAATCAGACACAACTGGACAATGAAAGCCTTTACCTTTTACCTTTATGTTAAGGAGGGGCACTCCACAGATACAAGGCGAGGGACCCCTTAAACAGATAGACGGAGATAGAAACTGTGCTTTGCAAAAGTTTTTCTGATTATAATGCTAGCCTTTTGTTAAAACATCATTACTCAAGAACCTCATTTGCCAGGCTGGGAAGAGGTTACAATAAAACTCTCACTGTGTCTCCAGAGGATCCTTTTGCCCAAGGGCCAATTTGATCTCGCCCAAAGTTAAGGAAGTTAGAGATAGCTCAGAAGGACTCTGCAGGGAGGGAAGGAAAAGGCTTCTCTGTCAGCTGTCAGTGAGACAGGCAACGGTTTTGATTCTGACTGATGTAAAGGAGACAGTATACAGGGCTGTCACATTGGACGTGCTCTGGAAAAGATGTATACCAATGGGGAAAAAAAAGAAGGCATCCATTCTTTCATAAAATTCTTCATAAGGATGATGGTAGCAATGGATCACATTATTTTCATAAGCATTTCCTTTCAGTAATGCATTTTCCATTTGTATATATCTTTTGAAGATTTTTGAGGAGGAGAGCAATGTTGTATATACGTACCGGTATATTTATAAAAAAAATAGTCTCCTGATGATTCCTGTGGGCAGGATGGCTCAGTAGTTAAAGACTCTGAGCTAGTCAGTTGGAAAGTTGACAGCCCAGGTTCAAGACCCAAGTGCCACGCAATGGGCTGAGCTCCCATGCTTGCCCCAGCTCCTGCCCACCTAGCAGTTCAAAAGCATGCAAAGTGTGTAGATAAATAGGTACCACTTCAGTGGGAAGGTAACAGCATTCTGTGAACTTCAGCATATAGTCATGTTGGCCACTTAACCACAGACGTGTCTTTGGAAAATGCTGGCTCCTTTGGCTAAGAAACGGAGATGAGCAACAACCCCTAGAATCGAACACGACTGGACAGGGGAAACCTCTACTTTTTACCTTTATCTTCAGGAGAGACATTCCACAGATACAAGGTGAGGGGCCTCTTAAACAGATAGATAAAGATACTGGGTTTGTAACATGTTCTTTCGTTGTTTAGCATTGTTTGACTCATCTGTGATAAAGCATGCATGCTCAGCAGCTTTTCATTTATCATGTAACATTTCATAGCAACCCATAATAATGATCTTGTTGATGCTTAACTACATATTCAGATGAGCATCATCTCCTAGAGTTTGACACAACTGGATAAAGGAAACCTTTATCTTTACCTTTCTATGTGTGCATCTCTGAAGTTTTCTTGGACCAACACAGAAGTAGTTTGCTATTTTGCTACTGCCTTCTTCCAGAATATTTTTGCAATTCTTCTCATCCAGAGTGTGGAGTTTTTGATGGCCTCTCATCCATTTATTCATGTATTTTACATTTATCGAAAGCTCAAGGTGAATATTTTGAATACTTCCTCCTCTTATTTTCCCCATAACAACAACCCTGTGAGATGGTTTGGGCTGAGAGAGGGTGTGACTGGCCCAAAGTAGTATAACTGGCTTTCATGGTAAAGGTGGGACTAGAACTCATAATCACACAGTTTCTAGATTGGTGCCTTTACCACAAGTCCAAACTGGCTCTCCAAAAACTAATCCTGGTACATACCTGTCATTTTCTTGCAAGAATATGGAAGCACAGAAAACAGAATAACAAAATTGGAAGAGACCTTGAAGATTTTCTAATCCAACTCGCTACTCAGGCAGGAGACCCTATACCACTTTGGACAAATGGAATTATAGTAATTTAAAATACAATGAACAGTATCTTCTTCAAACTATATTTGTTAAGTCTCTTTGAATTGCTCAATTAATACAATTATCCTAGATACACTGTATATAATACTTCCCTTCTGGCACTGCATGACTGAACAGATACATCATTACGTGTAAGTCACTGATGTGATACCCAAAAATACACACAATGCTTTCTAAATCTTAAAAAAAAAAAAAAAAATGTGAGGTAGGTTGGGCTGAGTGTGAGTAACTGGCCCAAAATTATTCAGCTGGTTTTCATGGCTGAGGTGTGGACTTGAACTCAGTCTTTCACTTTTCTAGCCTGTTGTCTTAACTATAATCTCCGGTATCTCAGGGGCTGCCACAAAGAAGAGGGAGTCAAGCCATTCTCCAAAGCACCTGAGGGAAAAACAAGAAGCCATGGGTGGAAAGTAATCAAGGAGAAAAGCAATCTAGGAGAAATTTCCTAAGAGTTAGAACAATTGATCAGTGGAACAACTTGTGTCCAGAAGGTGTGAATGCTCCAACACTGGAAGTTTTTAAAAAGGTATTGGATAATCATTTGTCTGAAGTGGTGTAGGGTTTCCTGTCTAGGCAGAGGGTTGGACTAGAAGACCTCCAAGGTCCCTTCCAACTCTGTTATTCTATTCTATTCTATCCTATTCTATCCTATTCTATCCTATTCTATCCTATTCTATCCTATTCTATCCTATTCTATTCAACCAAACTGGACCTATAGACATTTAATAACTTATTATAATAGTCTGCCATACTACTATTAACTGAACAATATTGCTGGCAGGCCATTTAGCCTGGAAGTATTGCAATTTTCCATTCCCTTCCGAAGCAAGCTTGATATGAAGTAATCATACAGCCTGTTTCAAACTTACAGGAGAGTTGATTTGTAGACATTGCAAAAAAGCCAAAGTGAAGAAAACGCAAACATTTGAGGAACATTCTTCTAAAACATTAAATAAATACAAAAAGAAATGAAAGAATATATGGAATTATAAAAGAAGAGGGTCAAAACTAAAAACAAGAAACAAAAAAAAGAGAGGGCATGTTTTAATTGTGTATTTGCATGAGTGTGGGGGTGTATTTGTACACTAAATGTACAATAAACAAAACATAATTTGCTACAGTCATCCATAGCTAATCTATCTTAATCAATTTTGCAAACCCCACATGGTTAAAGCCTAATATTTGTCTTTCCAGTGCTGAACAATAAATATTTTGGCTGTAAGTAAAGTATATTTACTAAGTAAGTATACTTTACTAAGTATATTTACAAAGTAAGTATATTTCACTTATCTCAATGTGCAGTTCCATATGATAGAGATGTTAAATTAAAATTTTAAAATCCAAAAACATTAAATCTCAAAAGTTGAGTTATAAAGGTAATAAATATATTTGGAGAACCTTAATTATCATTATCATAAAGAAAAAAAGTGTTTTTGAATTATATATATGTTAAGGCAGAAAATCCTTTGGTTTTTTTTCCCTGTACTTGGACTTTTAATGACTATTTCATTATGCAGCTGATAATAAGCCCAAACTTTCAAGCTCAGCTTGAAGAACGAACATTTTAAAAGGCCTTGGTGGAGGGGGGGGGGAACTTATATTAGCTACCCCTTTTGTGGAGACATCCTCGTTGCTACACCTTTTGAATCTGAAAAGCTATTTAATTTCCAGGTGATTATACCAAATCATCTTGATTAAATATTACATTTGCCATAGGAAAGGTGCAATATTTCATACAGTTTGCCAAGATGTTATTATAGGCTATCAAAAGACCTATTGCTCATAGCAAGGCTGGAAATAACGCTCAGCACTTTTGGGTTCCTGTTTGAAAAGAAAAAACATACTTTGTGGCTAGTGTTTAAAAACTCAGTACATTTTGCAGCCTTGCAGGTGGTAGATGCTGCTCATAAATGAAATTAAGGGGGACGGGCCCTGCCTTCAAACTTATGGCTTCAAACAAAAGGTTTATGAAGGAAACCCAGTTCAAAAGGGTTAGAACAAAAAGACAAATATATAAAAAGACATGGCAGTCTACCCATTTGGCTAAACTAGTCTTCCCTTACTGATGCATTTTATAGGAGGGGATGTTTTAGTGAGATTAACCAGAAAGGACTCCCCCTCTCTCTATTGGTCATGAATAGCAGAGTTAATGAAATCCATCCTAAATATTAGTGAGAGTAAATACCTTGTAGCAGAGAGAACAAGTTGGAATAGAAAGGAAAGGAATGAAATTGAATACGGAGAATGGAATGGAAGATGGGTAGAGTAGAGTAGAGTAGAGTAGAGTAGAGTAGAGTAGAGTAGAGTAGAGTAGAGTAGAGTAGAGTACAGTAGAATAGAGTAGAGTAGAATATAGAATAAAATTATTTATTAGCCAAGTGTGATTGGACACACAAGGAATTTATCTCCAGTACACAAGCTCTCAGTATACACACAAACAATAAACTAATATAATCAGATATGAACAGGAGAAAATAATAGAAAAGATGAAAAGGATAACAGTAATACAGCTCTTTTGCATGGATACATATCTTTAGATATAAAACTGTGCTATGAGAATAAGATGTTCAGCAGAGTGATGGCATGGAGGAAAAAAAACTGTCTCTGTGTTTAGCTTTATTGACATGCAATGCCCCATAGCGGCATCCGGAAAGGAGACGAGGTTACAAGAAAGGTAGACAAGGTTACAAGTCAGTTAGATCACATCCAGCATTCCCAGATAATCAGGTTAGCTCTTGTCGGTTCTGACAAGGTTCTGACATTTTCCCCGATATTTTAAATGAACAACCACCTTTACCCCAAATTTGCTCATATAATTTTGTGCAAACTAGAATCTAAAATGTATCTGGCCAACTAAACTGCTACTATCTGTATCCTATCAATTCAGAGGTACTTGCAGTGGCAGAATTCATTTTTTTTTTTGCTACCCGGTTCTGTGGGAATGGCTAGGTGGGCATGGCTAGGTGGGCATGGCCAGGTGGTCAAGTGACTGGATGGGTGTGGCTGTGTGGTATTTTTCCCCTTTCACAGCAACCCCCCCCACACACACCCTGTGTTTTGCCTACTGGCCCTCAGGGAAGCCTCCTGGGGTCTGAAAAAAGAAGCATTTTGAAGCCTTCCAGAATAAGTACAACAGCGAGGGGGGGGGGGGGAAATCAGCTGTGCAGCGTGATTTAGATTAACTAGAAAACAAGAAATCTGATGATTTCTAGCTAATCTAAATTGCGTGGCACAGCTGATTGTTGCCCAGCTGATCATAAGAAATACTGGTTCAGCTGAACCAGTAGCATCTTTTTTACTATTGGTTTGGCCTGGTTCGGTAGAATGCCACCACTGGGTACTTGTAATTCACCAATATACACTCAAAGTACGAATTCATTCACTGTATATTTAAGTAAGCCATTTAGTACATTAAAATATTTAAAAATAGCTTATATAATAGCTTATTTAAAAATAGCTTATAATGGAGACAAGGAAACTGACTTTGATTCAATCAACTTATTGATTCATCTAGCTCAGGGACATCTATAGGCAGTCCTTGACTTACAGCTCGCTATTCATTTAGCAACATTTCAAAGTTACAATGGCACTGAAAAAAGTAATCAACAATTTGTACTCATATTTACAACTGTTGCAGCATCTCAATGGTCACGTATCAAAATTCAGGTACTTGGAAATTGTCATGTATTGACAATGGTTCCAGCATCATTTGTGACCTTTCAACCCAGCTTTCAACAAGCAAAGTCAACAGCAGAAGCTGGATTCACTTAATGACTTAATAAGAAAACAACCTAGAACTAAGGAGAAATTTCCTGACAGTCAGAACAATTAATCAGTAGAACAACTTGCCTTGAGAAGTTGCAGATGCTCCATCACTGAAGACAAAGCAGAGCCTCTCCCACTATATATCAATGGAGACTCTATGGAAAGAGTTCAGAGTTTTAAATTTCTAGGAACTCATATTTCCGACAACCTTACTTGGTCAGTCCACACTATGGCCACTGCAAAGAAGGCCCAACAGTGCCTGCATTTTCTGAGGTTGCTGAAAAAAGGTGGTCTGGGTGAAAAGTTGCTGGTTATTTCTACAATTGAGAGCATTTTGGCATACTGTGTAACGGTGTGGTATGCTGGATGCTCTGCAGTGGATAAGAAGATGCTCCAGAGAGTTATAAATACAGCACAAAAAAATCATCAGTTGCTCTCTTTCTTCTTTGGAAGAGATTGCGATGACCAGACTCCTCTCGAGAACACTAAAAAATCTTCACAGACCGTTCTCACCCTGGACATTCATATTTCAAACTGTTACCATCAGGAAGGCATTATGGGTGTCTTAAAATGAGGGCTAATAGATTGAGAAATAGTTTCTTTTCCAAGGCAGTAATTGTCTTGAATCAAACAGTGCATTTGTGATTTTATTATTATTATTATTATTATTATTATTATTATTATTATTATTATT
>BLBF01000036.1:21073849-21085388 GCA_015471245.1 Laticauda colubrina | reverse complement strand
TTATTATTATTATTATTATTATTATTATTATTATTATTATTATTATTGCTATTATTATTATTATTATTATTATTATTATTATTATTATTATTATTAAATACTCTGTAGTATGATTGTGATGTGGTGTTTGGGGCACTGTACTGGAGTAGCTTGCAAATTTCATTGTATTTGTGGAATGCAATGACAATAAAGAAAAAATATTCTCTTCCATTTTAAGAAGGGACTGGACAACCATTTGTCTGAAATGGTATGGGTTTCCTGCTACAGCAGAGGGTAGGACTAGAAAACCTTCCAGGTCCCTTCAAACACAGATATTCTGTTTACAACTGTGGCAAAAAGATCACCAAACCACCAAATGGGAAATTTTGGCCCCATTTGCAGTCACAAGTGGAGGACCACATGTACAGTGCCTGATATGATAGCCAAATAAAGAATTTTTATTTGAGGGGGACTATGCAGGAGCAGCCTGGTTTAAATGTCCTATCCAAGGTCAGGATTAGCAATTAAAAATTACAGTAGCAATAACAATAGCACTTAGACTTATACACCACTTTACAGCCCTAAGTGGTTTACAGAGTCAACATTTTGCCCCAAACAATTTGGGTCCTCGTTTTTTCCACCTCAGAAGGATGGAAAGCTGAGCCAACCTTGATCCTGGTGAGAGTTGAATTGTCAAATTGCTGGCAGTCAGCAGAAGTAGCCTGCAGTACTGCACTCTTAGCACTGTGCCACCGTGGCTCACAATAGTTTTATATACATAATAAACCAGTGGCACAAACTCTAGACAACTGTTGCTTTTAGCCATGAACTAACATTAGAGAACTTTGCATGAGAGGTTGTAGGGCTCTGCATCACTTTGGATTCAAAGGGCAAAGTATGATTCACAGCACACTGTGTTCCCCTCCTTGGAATCACACAGCTGCAACATTTCCAGCACGTGCTACCTGTGTTCCCTTACAGATTTCAAATCACATTTGCCCCTTCACATGCAATGGCTACACACTTCACTGCCGTCCATCAAACCTGTTTGACTGTATCATTACCTCAGCTAATGACTCACCTTGCCTTTACCCAGCTGGTTCTCCTTAAGCCTGATTCAGCTTCAAGGCTATCCAAGATATTTAGCTCATTAAGACTAATGAGGTCATCCAGATTTTTTGTTTAAATGTCTTTAAGTATTGACCTCAGTACTGACCTCTGCAATCCATGCAGTTTTCTTGGCAAGAAGTAGTCATTTTCCTAGGACTAAGAAAGAATCGATAACAGAATAACAGTGTTGGAAAATACCTTGGAGATCTTCTAAACCAGTGGTTGCCAAGGTCCATGAGAAAACATCACCCCCAAAGCACCCCCCCAAAACAATTAATCCAGGCTGTGCGGGAACACAAGGCTGTGCCATCCACATGGCCTGCTGGAACACAAGGCTTGCATCACTTGCATTGCGAACAACACGAGGTAGTGAGAGGAGGGGGGAAAGGGCAGAGGGGAGGAATTTGCTCCACTTGCCCCACGTCCCTGGCCTGGCCACCAGCTATTTCTTTCTGCTTCTTTCTTCTGCTTTTGGTTGCATGCAAGGAAAACAGCAAAAGTCTTTCTTTCTCTCCCCCAAACTCCACCATAAATGAGTCTTTGGGACTCTGCAAGGCATCCTGCTCCAAGAGGCTGCGACAGCACAACAAGTCTCAGAAAGACTCATTTCTGACAGGGTTTGGGGGACAGAAAGAAAGATTTTTGCTGCTTCTGCTGCTTTCTTTGCATGAAGCCAACAGTCTCTCTCTCTCTCTCTCCCCCTGAGAACAGAGCTGGAGGTGATATCCTGCGATCCCAAATAAAGAATGATCAATTGGTAGGAAAACAGGGTGGGGAATTTTCCTGCAGACTTTTTTTTGGGATTTTCCCAGGGTCTCTAGCCTGTGGAATTTATAATTATGAGTTTGGTGGTCCCTGAGGCCCAAAAAGTTGGTGACCCCTGTTCTAGTCCAACCCCTTGCTTAGGCAGGGAATCCTATACCATTTCAGACAAATGACAGTCCAACCTCTACTTAAAAGCCTACAGTGTTGTACCCACAACTTCTGGGGCAAGTCTTTCCACTGATTAAATGTTCTGTCAGGAAATTTCTCCTTATTTCTAGGTTGCTTTTCTCTTTGATTAGTTTCCACCCATTGCTTCCTGCTTTCAGGTGCTTTGGAAAATAACTTGACCACCCCTCCTCTTTGTAGGAACCCCTCAAATATTGGAATACTGTTTATGGAGATTCTCAATCAATCTAGGTCATGGTTGTCCTAAAGGTGCTTTTTTTCAACTGGACTTTCTGGTTCTTGTTTGAAGATTGTTTGCTTCTCATCCAAGAAGCTTCTTGGATGAGAAGCAAAACATCTCTTCAAAGGAAAACCAGAAAGTCTATTTGCCTCTTGAATTTTTTTTTTTTAAAAAAAACACCTTTGGGACATATTGGGACATTGCTATCATGTCTCCCCTAGTTGTTCTTTTCATTAGACTAGACATGCCCAATTCCTGTAACCTGGGGTCCCCAACTCCCAGTTCATGGACTGGCAGCAGTCCACAACATGCCAAAAACTGGGCTGTGTAAACAAGAGAAGCCCCATCTACAATATGCAGGTAGCACGTGAAACCACACCCCCTCCAATCCTTGGAAAAACCTCTCTCTAGGGACCCCGTCACTGATGCCCAAAAGGATGGGGACCATTGCTGTAATTGTTCTTCATATGTTTTAACCTTCAGCCCTCTTTAACGCAATGGTGGCTGGGGAATTCTGGGAGTTGAAATCTGCATGTCATAAAGTTGCCAAGTTTGAGGAATGCTATTTTAGATGAGAATGAAGTTTTGGAAATGATCCATTTTGAAGGACTTTCGTTGTCTCTGATTGGAAAACAACTGTTTTTGAAACTGAAACGAGGAAACACAGCTGCAGGGTGCATTTACCCCATGGCAAGGAGCAGGATGACATAATCCATCCCATCACTCAGGAAGCAGTGGGTGGCCCCTACTGGAGAGGGCCAAGTAGAATGTGCAGATCAGCTCATCGCCTTTAGTCCCCTGATAAGTTCCCTTGCCCTTCCCTGAATTTGCTCAGGGATGTCTGAATTGCCCTTAAAGTTACAATGTCCAATACTACAATTATTTTAAATTCAGCTGATGGAGAAGGCTATTGGTTCACCTGGGGTGAAATGAACCAGTTCTGTAGTAGAATCTGCTTGGAGATAAAATCGCTGGAGAAAAGGCAGTTGGCATTCCGCAGAATCGTATCTAGAAAGCAGGAGGGGTGGTGAGCAAAGCAGAATGATAAACAGATGGCAGAGCTGGGCAACTAATGCTCAGTCACACAAACACACACACACACACACACACACACACACACACACACACACACACAACTTCTCCCCACTGCACATTTTAGAAATAGAGCTGGAGCCTGCTTGTCCCAGACCAGTAAAGCCAGATAACCTATTCTTCAAATCCTTACATGCATTTTCCCCTAGCTATTTACTGATCTGGTAAAATAGACGATTGCCACTATCATGCAAATCAAGTTGACAAGGTTGTGATGTGTTTTATCTCAGTTGTTTTCAGAGATGGTATTCAGCAAGTTCTGACCAGTTCTGGAGAACCAGTAGCGGAAAGTTTGAGCAGTTTGGAGAACTGGCAAATACCGCCTCTGACTGGCCCCGCCCCCATCTATTCTCTGCCTCCCAAGTCCCAGCTGATCTTCTGGGTCTTCTTTTGTTGCCCTGCACAGGAAAACAGAGCTGGAAAGCAGTTTAGTAGGATGGGGAGGGAATGTGGTTTTTGCAGTAACCTTCCTCTGTCATGGCCATCAAGCCACTCCCACAGAACCAGTAGTAAATTGTTTTGAATCCCACCACTTGTTGTTTTACATCTTATGGTTGCATTCATAAAACCTGCACACGACCTGGTTATGGAATTAACTCATGTTTTGGACAACAAGTCACAAATCACCCCACAGTTAGGTTAGAACATCCTATTGCAATGGGGGTGGGGGGGGAGAGACGAGAGAAACCTCACCCAAGTAAATACTAGCCATATTATGCACCCGCTAAGTTTTTAATTAACCTGGTTTAATTATGTGGTGTGGATGAAGCTTACATATGAAGCTACAGAACGCAGAGCTGAATAATTCTCCAAAATTCTTTCTTTTGCAAACAACTCTACCTCCCAACTTTCCTCATTGCATTAATGTAAGTACATCAGGTGCCTTGCAGAAAGCATCAGATGGATGCAACTACCAAGGGACCACTGCTGACAGCTCAGCCCTGCGTTTCTTTGGTGAATAATTTTAATGGCCCGCTAGTGAGAGAACTAAGGACGTTATCCAGCTGGTTTAATCCAGTTCATCTAAATTGGTTGTTGAATTGCTTCGGTTCACCCTGGGCTTCTTCTTGAGGGGTGCCATCCACAATGAGTTGAGCTTATGGGTCTACATCAGGAAGTTCCAGAAGACTAACGCACCAGGCAGCTTGGAATAATTGGGTTTTGATTAGGTTGCAAAACGGCTTTTGTGGAATAAGCACTGTATCTGGTTTGCTGTGCTTCGGGATAAGAGAAGAGACAGAATGAGAGAAGACTGGATGATCAATTACCAGTGGAACTTGTTATTGCCTAATTTTAACAGAATAACAGAGTTGGAAATGGACCTTGGACAATTTCTGGTCCTGCTTAAGCAGGAAACTAATATCATTTCAGACAAATGGCTGTCCAATTTCTTACAAATCTCCACTGATGAAACACCCACAACTTCTGGAAGCAAAGCATTTCACTGTGTTGAAAGAAATGTCCATCTGGGTTCAGTTCCAAGTGGGGAGAAAGACACTGGAAACATGGAAGTTGCTTGGAAAGAAGGTTTATTGATGAACAGGATCACAGGCCTTGGAGATCTTGGGTGAAAAAAAAAAAAGGGAAGAGATGCTGAGAGTCCCTGGGTTTTCTATCATCTCTGGCTTTGAACTTCCTGGGGCATAGGAATAGTATCCTGATTGGTTTCTGTCAGAGATCATAGCTAGCTTTGTAGGTTGCCTGTGTGCTACATTTTGTTGAATCTTGCTGGGTGGTGCAATAAAGGTCAATTAAATGTCTCTGCCTGACAGAGGTAGATCTTTGTTATGTATAATAGACTGGCCCAGGCCTTAATGGCCCATTAACAAAGGTGGGAGGGGGCTGAGTTTCTGCCTCCCTTTTAGGGGAAATATTTTCTTCTTTTAATATTTCCTAAAATATTCCATTTTTCTAGGAGAGGGGTGGGTTTTAACTTCCTACAACTGCTTAATCATCTTTGACAATACAACGGACAAGTTAAGCTGAGATTGAAGGTAACAAGTCCTTTTCCACAGCTTCGATTTCTGGGAGGTCCTTGTGTTCTCTGAGCTTGGTTGTTTTGCGTATTATTTTAAAAGACATTTCATTACCCAACTAAATAACATCATCAGTGGTCGAAAGGCTAGGGTTTGCTCTTTGTTTAATAAACCCTGCCCTGCGAGTTTCTGGTAAGAATGTTCTCAGTGGTTCCTTGATTGAGCTGTTGTTTACTCTTCGACTGTCAAAGTTAGCAGTTCCTTGATTGGGATATTGTTTACTGCTTTCTTTCATGACTTTGCAGCATGAAACCTTGCAGCCTTCCAAGGTTTCTTTCTTGTCCCCAGAAATAATTAAAACAAATGCCTGCCTTAAAATCTGCAACTGGATCCTTTACCAATGTGTCAGATTTATTGGTGAACAAAGGGGCGTAATTCCTTACATGAGTTGGAGGAAGATATATGAATCCATTCTGGAAGGGCACAGTTTGGAAGCGCCAGCTGCTGCTTGCTGGAATATTCAGAGGGGAGCTTCTAAACAATAGCCAAGTATTTGTGTAGCCTGCAAAAGCTTCCCATTTCAGTTACTGCTGGCATTTGTGGAACCAGCTGGGGCAAAAGTCCAAGGCACTCCAAATCCTGGAGAACATTGCCAATCCTGAAATGGAACCACGGTCTGATTCATATATGGCAGGGGTAGCTCATCAACTTCCGCTGTAATTCAGAAGCCAGATCTGGGGTTGAAAGCTGAAATCCTTCAGATGTCTCCTACGCAAAATTTCGTCCAGCTGTTATCAAACTGATTTTCACCAAGCTGCCTGTTAATATTTCTACATACAGGGGGAACTTCCAAAGATTGTTTCCTCTTCCCTAGAGCCAATAAGATGCAAGGTGCTAATTTTAATTTTAAGCACCTCTTTACTTTCTTATATGCAGAGAAAAAGTTTTATCTTAACGACAACTATTTGGACTGAAAATCAGAATTATACCAATGCAGGGATACAAGAGTCATGCCACTATCTTTGTTTTTAATTCAGTAGGAAATATAGCATGCCTTCTCCCCACGAAGCCTGAGAGACATATTTGGAAAATACAATCTGTTTCTTCCTATTAGTTATTATCTATCTAAATATGCTACAACTCTTTTGTGTTTCCCCCAAAATAAGACTTTGTCTTATATTTTTTTGCCACCAAAAAAGGCACCAGGTCTTATTTTTAGGGGAAGTCATCCACTGACTAACCTCACTTGTGTGTGCCACCCCCAACCTCCTTTTCGCTGGCAGAGGCCTTCAGAAACTTCTGCGGCCGGCAAGGCTTTCCTGAAGGCCTCTGCAGCCGATAACAGAACTCTGGATCAATCCAGAGCTTTGTTATCAGCTACAGAGGCCTTCAGGAAAGCCTTGCTAGCTTTGCTGGCTATAGAAGAAATGGGCCGGCAAGGCAGGTGTCAGGGTGTGAGAGGCCTGGCTACAACTGTCCAAAGGTAAGTAGGAGGGCAGCTCCACCCCCCATCCCCACCCTAGCTTAATTTTTACCCATGCACTCTGGGGTGGGTAGGATTTCAAATAAGGCTTATTGTGGGGTAGGGCTTATATTGGGCTCAATTTAAAATCAAGCTAGGACTTACTTTCAGGGTAGGTCATATTTTCAGTGAAACAGGGTTGTTGTTGTGGCCTTTAACTGGACAAAACAGTGCATCACAGGGCAACAACTTTGGAATCAAGATCTCCCAAATGCATTAATTTACAGCAGGGGTCCCAATCCCTGGGCTATGGCCCACTACCAGACTGTGGTCTGTTCAAAACTGTGCTGTTGGAGAATGGGCAAACACACACACACACACCCTTGAAATTCCACTCATGCAAGTGGTGGGTAAGCATGTGGGGTTTCACACATGAGCACAAACCCCCTCCGTTCACGTGTGAAGCTCTGTTTGTACAAGTGGAAGGTGTGCGTGCCTCCTGCTTGCAAAAATGGAGCTGTGCATGTGCATGTATGCAACTGCCATCTCTCTCTCTCTCACACACACACACACACATATGCACAACCCTGCCATGCCGGGCTTCCAAGCTAGAAAGGTTGGGGACCATTGATTTACAAAATGTGTCTAAAATCTGGAACCCATAATTCCTAAAGGAATGAAATGTGGGAAAGTTGTAACTGCTTTTGTGCTTCTGTTGCTGTGATGCTGCAGTGGTCACATGAACTTCATGTTCAATATTCCATGACAGTTTTCCAGTCAGTCACATAATCCCTTCCTCCCTCCCCCAACCAACAGTAGTCATTTACCTGCTGGATGGGATGGGGAAAGGAAGGGAAAGGAAGCGAAGGGAATTGCAAAGAAGAGAAAGGGAAAAGGAAGGGAACCCCCATGAATGCTTCCTAGTCCATGCCCCCGACACTTCCATGACCCACCTCCCTGTGTACCTTTCCTGATTCATGCTGCTCTCTGTGTGCTTTCCCTGACCCAGGCACCACTTCTTGCATATCCCACACATCCTCCCTTACCCACATTGTCCCCCAAATGCCTTTCCTGACCCGTGGCACCTCTTATGTGTGTCAAAGTATATTCATGAACTGGAATAGAGCATGGTAACAAGGTCAGCCAATGAATAGGCACAGCAACTAAGTCAGCCAATGAGAACTGTTTGGAAACTGAAACTAGAAGTAGCTTGGGCATGGCTTCATATTAAACTTTGCAGCTCTGAAGCTATGTTGAGTTCTGAGTCTGTCTATTGAAATGAAACTCCTTCTCTCCTCTGCTTGCCTGCTGAACTAAAGTGAAACTGATGTCTGTTTCTGAGCTCCTGAGTTGCTGCTGAAGTTCTGAACTTGTAACATGTCAACTTCTATCTGAGTTTGCTCCACGTTGGAGAAATCTACAACTGGCTTGTAAAATCTACTTATTATTTTTATAAAGACGTTAAGGCCCTGTCACACTGCCCAACGGATGCAAAACGTTTGTAAAAAGGACACAGCGGACGAGAAAAATATTCCATCCGTTGTTATCCGCTCTAAAAAGGGGCAAAAATTTGTATAAGCAGAACAGATAACACGGAAAGGAATGGACGGAAGGAGGAAGCAGAGCGGATGGAAAGCGTATGCGGAACGGAATCCTAGCGGATGGAAGTGGATGCAGAGCGGATGCGTAGAAGATGCGTAGAGGATGCATAGAGGATGCAGAGCGGATGCGTAGAGGATGCAGAGCGGATGCGTAGAGGATGCAGAGCGGATGCGTAGCGGATGATGTGGATGCATAGCTGCATCCGCTTTCATCCTTTCTCTGTCCGTGCTACTAACGCTGCACGTCCGTTCCGCTTCCTCCCTGCTGGAACGGATTTGAGTTGTGCGGATGCACAGCGGATGCCTAGCGGATATAGCAGATGAGTAATGGATGCAGAACAGATGTCCCCCGTATGCCTAGAGGATGCAGAATGGATGCATTGGATACATTTTCCGCTCAAAAGTTTTGAGCAGCTCAAAACCTTCTGAGCATATGAAATGTCAATAGACGGATGCTGGACGGATAGAGAGGAAGCAAAACGGAGGCAGTGAGTACAGAATGGAAGCATCGCGTTAACCAACGGATGGCAAGTGTTTTTCTCCGTTTTACATCCTCTTTCCATCCGTTGGTGCAGTGTGACAGGGGCTTTAAATGAAGCACCAGCCATCTGTGTTTATTTTTCTGGTGATATATTAATGCTGCAAAACTCTGAATAATGTGCCCCTGTGCACTGTTTATAACTTATATCCCACCTAAAAGCTGTGGTGGACCCTTGGTTACTATGCAGTATTGTGGGCAAATTCTGCCCACAGCCTGGAGTTTGTTCCTAATGAGGCTTGAGGTCAGCCTTCCATCCAAGGGCGGTAAAATGAGGACCCAGATTGTTGGGGGCAGTATATGCTGATATGAGAAACCACTCAGAGGGGACTGTAAAAGCAGTGAAGCCATATATAAATCTAGGTGCTATTGCTGGTGCTATCACCTTCCCTGACCTATGGGTCACCTCTTGCACACCTCATATATCCTTTCCAACCCAATATCACTCTGTTTTCTTTCCTCCAAAGCATGAAAGAAGTCAGCTTGTGTTCAGCTTCCCATGAAGTCTAAAGTATTACCTACTTCTTTGAGACACACAAAGTCTATTGGAAAAATACATGCTGTGGATTTTGGCAAAAATATTAATTATACTTTCTTCCCTCTATTTGATGGGCTGATATTTTTCATCCCAAACTAACATTCTTGTCACAATTGAGGAAGCAAAAACAATATTTATTATGATGAGTCATTCTCCCCCACTGCCACCTAGATGAACAGGAGAAACAGATTTTTTATATAATTAAAACTTAATTTAAAAGGTGTTAAAAGTACAGTTTGGTTCCTTCTCAAAGCCATTCAGTCACTTTGCCTTTTCTTTCCTTCTGTAGTATTTGCTATTCTTAATGGAAATCACAAGCCCTGAGCTTATTTTATTCAACTGAATCATTTTGACCCATAATAATTGTTTTGTGAATAATTGTTTTGGAGCCTTTAAAATTATCATGCAAGGAACTTGTCAGCTGAATCACTGTTTCTTAAAAATAATTGTCTCCATCATTATGATTAATGCAGCTTTCAAGGCTAGGGCTTTCAAAAAAACATGCATCAAACTCAATCAGCCATCAAAGGGATTGGCTAAGAAAACAGAGGTAATACTGGAATAGAGTATTTGGTTTTAAAATAGTAACAATTATATATATATATATATATATATATATATATATATATATATATGTATATATATATATATATATTTAAGTTATCGTGGGTACTTACATGTGTGCTGTTCAGCTTCCTTCGGGTATTATCCCACGTCATTGTAGTTCTGTTAAAGTTGTGGCAACGTTTCAGCAGAATCTCATCTGCCATCTTCAGGCTTCTGTATGGATATGGGTCTTACAGCTCCTGGTTTTAAATTTGAGGCTGGTCCATTCTGATTGGCTGGGAGCCTGGACCTGTTTCATTGGACTTGGAGTTTGATTGATTGGTGTTTCTGGTTTCTTCTGTCTGTTTTGTGGCTTTGATTGGCTGGCAACACTCTGTTCTTGTGTTGGAGGCTTTCAGTGCAGCTTGGCTCCGTGTGAAGGGACGGCTGCTCTTCATTAGCAAGCTGGGTTTCACCTGGGTGCCTGGTGGGGGGGTGTTTGGGTTGGAGCTATCAGAAGGAGTCTGTTTTTGCCCAGGTGTTTGCCTGGCTTGTGGCATGGAGATCTTTCTATTTGAGAGTGCAGGCTTCCAAATGATTGACAGTCTGGTGGAATCATCTCTTCTATTCATGCTGTCAGGTCTTTTTTCAATCTCTATGGCTTCTCTGATGATTCTGTGGCTGGGGTTTTTCTGTAGTGGCTAGGGTTTTAGTGGCATTGAAGTTGATGTTGTGACCTGTGGTTTTCATGTGTTGGACTAGTGAGGAGGTGTGTTCCAGCTTTTTTACTGCATTTTTGTGTTCATCCAGGCGGGTACTTATTCTTCTATTGGTCTGTCCAATGTATGTGGCCGGGCATGATGTACAGGGAATTTCGTATATGCCTTGGTTTTCCAGGTCAATTTTGTCTTTGGGGTTCCTCAGGATGGCTGCTATTTTTTTGTCTGTTTTGAAGGCAGTCTTGATGTGATGCCTGTGTAGTATCTTACTGATTTTATCTGTGGTACCTCTTATGTAGGGCAGGACAGCTGTTCCATAGATCTGTTGATCTTCTAGGAAACCAGAAACACCAATCAATCAAACTCCAAGTCCAATGAACACAGATCCAGGTTCCCAACCAATCAGAATGGACCAGCCTCAAATTTGAAACCAGGAACTAACTCTATACAGAAGCCTGAGGATGGCAGATGAAATTCTGCTGAAACGTTGCTACAACTTTAACAGAACTACAATGACGTGGGATAATACCCGAAGGAAGCTGAACAGCACACATGTAAGTACCCGCGAAAGCCTAAGAAAACAAATATCTGACCTCTACGGGGAGGAAATAAACAGCCAGATCAAAAGCTATGAGAAGCTGGAAGTTAAAAGAGCAGGAATACTATGTGACCTAAAATTCCTATGCAGCTTCAGAGACAACAATGTAACACCAACCTGCTTCAAATTAACATTTCATAAGAACACAGCAGCTACCAAACATATCCTGAAAAGGACAGAGATATCTCTACTCAGAAATGAAGTTCACA
>BLBF01000036.1:21061520-21072692 GCA_015471245.1 Laticauda colubrina | reverse complement strand
TCTGCTCAAAAAGTTTTGAGCTGCACAAAATTTTTTGAGCGGATGAACTTTCCTCCGCGTACGATCTACATCCGCAACACATACGGGCAACAAACGTTCTACGTCTGCTGTCATCCATTACACGTCTGCTGTATTCTCTCGGCATCCTCTGGCCATCCCCTCAACTCACATCTGCTTCAGCTGAAAGCAGAAAGAGGGAGGAAGCGAAAGGTACACGGAACGTCCACACAGCGTTAATAGCACGGAAATAAAAAGAATGTAAGCGGATGCATCTCATATATAAAGCATTAAAATGGACAAAATGTTTGTATATGGGATGTATCTCGGATATTTAGGATGTCTGGAGTATGCCTAGAGTATGTGGAAGGACACTTTGTGAAAAACCAATATTTCCTATAAAAAGGGGGAGGAAATCACCTGGATCTCAGTATGAGTCTAGCAGCCGTGGTGTACAGACCTCTTCACCCATGGTCTTGCTCTTCCACATCATCCATTGATCTCCACCATGGATCATCACACACTCCTTATGGTAGCTGCCATCATTCAACACCAGAACCAAGCCTTCTTCAGACTGTTTCACCTGTTCTATGCAAGGAGAAGAAGGAGACGTCCAAGAGCTGTGTGGGTCTGACGATGGATCAGGAGAAGAGTGGAGTTTGGACTCTATGACAAGCTGATGGTGGAGCTGAGGAATGAAGACACTTGTGCATTCCAGCATTTCATGAGGATGCCACCAGCCATATTTCATGAAATTGTTGAGCGTCTGAGACCCAGGTTGACCAAGCCGAGCACCAACCTCTGTCCCAGCCTGGACCCTGGACTGAAGGTGGCACTGACTCTGCACCACCTGGCCTCTGGAACCACACACAGAAACATGCAGTATGCCTGGAGGGTGCCACACAACAGCATCAGCATTGTGGTCAGAGAAGTGGTGCAGGCCATCATCGAAGAATATGTGAAGGAGCTCCTCCAGTGCCCCACCACTGAAGAAGGCTGGAGGAAACTTGCAGAGCAGTGGTATCAGAGGTGGAACTTTCCCCACACCGTTGGAGCCATAGATCGGAAGCACGTGACCTGAAAAGCTCCAGCCAACTCAGGGTCCAATTATTACAACTACAAGGGCTTCTTCAGCATCATCCTCTTTGCCATGGTTGATGCTGACTACAAGTTAATGTACATCGATGCTTCAGGCAACGGGTCAGCTTCAGATAGCCAGGTATACAATGCCAGTGACCTCAAGGAATGGCTGGAAAGCAACCTCATCATGGGTTTTCCAGATCCAGACCCCCGACCCAATGACTCACAAGATGTGCCCTACTTCATCGTGGGTGATGACGCCTTCTCTCTCAGAACCTACCTCATGAAGCCCTACACTTCCAGATACCTCACCCGTGAAGAGAGGATCTTCAACTACAGGCTGTCCAGGACAAGGCGGGTGGTGGAGAATGCCTTTGGCATCCTGGCCAACAGATTCCAGGTATTTCTCACCACCATGCAGCATCACCCAAAGACTGTGAGGAGCATTGTGGAAGCTTGCTGCATCCTGCACAATCTCATGCGCACCCGCTACCCAGTGTTGCAGAACAAGCTTGTGGACCATCAACAAGGGAATGGGGACATGGAGCCTGGTGAATGGAGGCAAGGACGAAACCTGATAGACACTGTGGATGTACAAGGCCCCAACAGAGCTTCATGTGAAGGGAAGAAGCAGCACAGCCTCCTGAAACACTGGTGCAACTCCTCAGCTGGAGCAGTGGAGTGGCAAGACAGGATGGTAGATGCTTAATGGGTGCTTCCTTGAGCCTGTCTCATAACACTGATAAGATTGTGTCATGTATGTTGAGTGGCCCTACAATGAATAGGGCATTAACAAAGAGCTTTGTTTATTTTGAAATGTGTTGATCAATGATTAAATTGTTATTGATAATAAAGGGCCATATGTGTGGCAGCTGGGATGATGGACCATACAGTCCCACTGTGCTTGCACTGGAGGTTTATCAATCCCACAGCTATCCTTACCTATCACACAAGTTTCCTTACCCATCCCACAAGCATTGAAAGATTTAACCCTTTTTTCAAAGTTTTCACCAACACTTTAAGTCAATAAAATGAACCAAGTGTGTGAAGGAAAGATAACCTTTATTCATAACTGTCTTAAGTAAACTGTATGACTTTATTAAAAAAGCAAAATGAACCAAGTAAAGTGTCTTTAAGCAAAGATAAAGTGAACAGGTAACAACTCAGTCTTTGGCACTATTCTCAGTCACTCTGAGGCATGTCCATGGTCTCAGCTGTTGAGCGGCCAGGGACTGTGGAGGTGGCTGTGGCTGGAGTGCTGGTCTGAGGCGCCATTGGGGTGCTTGGCCCCGAGAGTACAACAGGGGATGGTGTGTTCAAGAAGCTCTCAGAGAGCTGACTCAGTCCCGTGAGCTTGAGAGGCCCTTCCTCAAGGACCGGGGATGTCAGGCACAGTACTGATGACAGATATTCTCTTGAGGGGCTTGGGTGTGGGGTGGAGGAAGGAGGAGTATAGTGGGGCTGTCTGGTCTGCAGCTGGGTGAGGTGAGGCGTCTGTGGCGTGCGATGTACCAGGGCCTGGACTGGAAAGGTCTGCCTCTGCTGTGGGAAGTCCTGGTACTCGTAGCCTTGGTAGGTGAGGGGCTGTTGAAAGCCGTGTAAGGGCTGTGACATCGCCTGGGGTGGAGGAGCAGTCCTGGAGTGGGTTGGAGCAGGATCAGCGGGGCCTGGAGGGTAGTGCAGCAGTGCTGTGATCTTTTGCTTCATCACCTGGTACTGGGCCTCAGGCAGGTCCATGAGGGTCTGGCTCACGTACGTGATGAAGGGCTTGCGGTTCGAGGATGGTATGTCGCTGTGGAATAGCTGAGAGAGATCTTTGCTGGTTTTGATTGTGTCCCTGATCTCCAGCAGGACAGTGTGGCTCTGGCCCTCCAGTCTGCCTCTCTGCCTGCTTTCTGTGGAGGTGGAGGTGTGGATGGGTGTGAATTGGTCTCTGGCTGCTGCTTCTTCTTACTCCATTTGAGACAGGGGATCCTCCACGTCCTCTGGCATGTGGAGTGCAGCTGTCGGGGGGGGTCTCTGCCGTTGGGCCCTCCAAAGACACCTGCCTGGACACGGTAGCTGTCTCCTGGCTGGAAGAGGAGTGGCTGTCTGTGGGCTGTCTGAGGGAGAGGGTTGACAGAGGGACTGCTGCTCGGTGGCGGACCTCACCCTCCAGGAAACTGCACTTGGCCATGACGTACATCTCCCGGTCAGTGAGCTTGACAGCAGCCTGGCCAGATTTCTTCAGGTGCAGCTTGCCTTACCAGGTGTGCATGTGCTTTCACCATTCCAGGAGTCCATGTGAAGTGTAGCCCAGGCTCTCTGCCTTGTCTCTCCACGCTGCCTGCTTTCTTTTGGTGTCACGATAGAGTCTGTGGCCCTTTCTCCACAAGTACTCGTTCTCCCTCAGCCATTCCAGCACCTCCTCCTCATGGTCCTAGGAAATGGAGTACTGTTTCCTCTCTCACTTCTCCTTACCTTGCCTCTTCCTCCCTCTGGCAGGGGCTTCAGGGCCTTCAGCAGCAGGGCTTTGAGGTCCTTGGGGCTGGTCTATCACAGCAGGAGCAGGAGCAGCAGCAGGAGGAGGAGAAGCACCAGCAGCACCAGCAGCAGCACAAGCAGCAGCAGCAGGAGATGCACCAGCAGCAGCAGCAGCAGGAGAAGCACCAGCAGCACCAGCAGCTTCAGAGTCAGTGCCAGGGGTTGGGATGGTAGTTCTGTCCTTCTTGCCAGGGCTGTCAGGAGTAGGCACAGGCTTCCTCTTATTCCCTGACTGTCAAACCATGGTGTTCTTTCAAGATGTCTCTGGCAGCAGGTCTTTCCTCTGAATGGTGACTATTTGTGAGCTGCATCCTTTTATATCTGCGGAGCTGATGCAATTCATCCTCCCTGCATGCGCAGTGAATGATTTGCATCCGCTACGCATCCGCTATGCATCCTATAGGCGTCCGTGATGCATCCGCGTCATCCACAACCCATCCACTTCTTCCGCTATGCGTCTGCTTTGCTATTCTCCCCTGGAAGCCCTGCGGATGTGTCATCCGCTTCCATCTGCTTCCATCCACTAGGCTTCCTACGAAAATCCGCTTACCATCCTCGCTACGTACTACCCCATCCGTTCCTTTCCGTTGTTGTCCGTTCTGTTCATGCAAATTTTTGCCACTTTTGAGAGCGGATAACAACGGATGGAGCCACCCCCAAAATTTTGCTCGTCCGCTGTGTCCTTTTTGCATATGTTTTGCATCCGTCGGCCAGTGTGACCTAGCCTTTAGATACTACACAGGAATCACATCAAGACTGCCTTCAAAACAGACAGAAAAATAGCAGCCATCCTTAGAAACCCCAAAGATAAAATTGACCTGGAAAACCAAGGCATATTTGAAGTCTCCTGTGCATCATGCCCAACCACATACATTGGAGAGACCAATAGAAGAATAAATACCCACCTGGATGAACACAAAAATGCAGTAAAAAAGCTGGAACACACCTCCCTAGTCTAACACATGAAAGCCACAGGTCATAACATCAACTTCAAAGCCATCAAAACCCTCGCCACGATAGAAAACCCCAGCCAAAAAAATATTGGAGAAGCCATAGAGATTGAAAAAAGACCTGAAAGCATGAATAGAACAGATGATTCCATCAGACTATCAATTATTTGGAAGCCTGCACTCACAAACAAAAAAATCTTCACACCACAAGCCAGGCAAACACCTGGGCACAAACAGACTCCACCTGATACCTCTAGCTCAAACACACCCCAACCAGACACCCAGATGAAAACTAGCTTCCTAATCAATGACAGTTGTCCATTTATTCAGAGCCAAGCTACACTAAAAGCCTGCAATACAGGAACACAATATTGCCAGCCAATCAAGACCAAAAAACCCACCAAACAGACAGAAGAAATTAAAAACACCAATCAAGCAGAACACAGCAAACTCCAAGATCAATAAACACAGACCAAGACTCCCAACCAATCAGGATGAAGAAAAAAACATTCTGGCACACCGTAGGCTAGCCCCAAATTTAAAACTGAAACAACTGTAAAAGTCTAATTCACAGACGAACACAATACAGAAGCCTGATGATGGCACATGAGATTCTGCTGAAACGTTGCTACAACTTTAAAAGCACAACTATGATGACGTGGGAAAATACCTGAACAAAGCTGCATACCATATATACATATGTACATCTACATACCTACATACATATATATGTATATATATATATATATATGAATGCAGTTCAGCTTCCTTCGGGTATTATCCCATGTCATTGGAGTGCTTTTAAAGTTGGAGCAACGTTTCAGCAGAATCTCATATACCATCATCAGGCTTCTTTATGGAGTTTGTATGTGGGTCAGGCTATCACAGACGTTGGTTTTAAATTTGAGGCTAGCCTATTGCTGTGCCAGGATGTTTTTTTTCTACATCCTGATTGGTTGGGAGTCTTGGTCTGTGTTTATTGGATTTGGAGTTTGTTTGACTGGTGTTTCTGGTTTCTTCTGTCTGTTTTGTGGCTTTGATTGGCTGGCAACACTGTGTTCCTGTATTGGAGGCTTTCAGTGCAGCTTTGCTTCGCGTGAAAGAATGGCTATTATCTATTAGGAAGCTAGGTTTCATCTGGGTGCCTGGTTGGGGTGTGTCTGAGCTGGAGATATCAGAGGGAGTCTGTGTGTGCCCAGGTGTTTGTCTTCCTTTTGGTGTGGAGATCTTTCTATTTGAGAGTGCAGGCTTCCAAATGGAATCATATCTTCTATTCATGCTTTCAGGTCTTTTTTCAATCTCTATGGCTTCTCTGATGATTCTGTGGCTGGGGTTTTCTATAGTGGCTAGGGTTTTAGTGCCATTGAAGTTGATGTTGTGACCTGTAGCTTTCATGTGTTGGACTAGTGAGGAGGTGTGTTCCAGCTTTTTTACTGCATTTTTGTGTTCATCCAGGCGGGTACTTATTCTTCTATTGGTCTGTCCAATGTATGTGGCCAGGCATGATGCACAGGGAACTTCGTATATGCCTTGGTTTTCCAGGTCAATTTTGTCTTTGGGGTTTTTAAGGATGGCTCCTATTTTTTTGTCTGTTTTGAAGGCAGTCTTGATGTGATGCCTGTGTAGTATCTTACTGATTTTATCTGTCGTACCTCTTATGTAGGGCAGGAAAGCTATTCCATAGGTCTGTTGATGTTCTAGGTCTCTGTTATGTCTTGGTGTGTTTTTGTGGATCAAGTTGGTGATTTTGTTTTTGTGGAAGCCATTGGCTGTCAATACTTTAGTCAGGGTGCATAGTTCAGTCTTTATATGTGTCTTGTCTGCCAGGCGTTTGGTTCTGGTAATTAGTGTTTTAGCCACGGAATTTATCTGTGCTGGGTGGTGGTGGGATTGGGCGTTGAGGTAGCAGTTGGTGTGTGTTTTCTTCTGGTATATGGTGTGTCCCAGTGTGCCATCTGTTCTTTTGTAGATTAGTACATCTAGGAACGGTAGTTGTTTGTTTATTTCCATTTCCATGGTGAGCTTGATTTTGGGGTGTGTGCTGTTTAGGTGTGTTTGGAAATTGTTTAGGTTTTCTTTTCCATGGGGCCAAATCACAAATGTGTCATCGATGTATCTTAGCCATAGTTTGGGTTTGTGGGTGGCATTAGCCAGGGCTCTGGATTCGAATTCTTCCATGAACAGGTTTGCAATGACGGGTGACAGTGGTGATCCCATAGGGGCTCCTTCAATTTGCTTGTATCTTTGTCCTTTGTATATGAAATATATGTTGGTTAGGCAGTGTTCTGTTAGTTCCATGAGGTCTTTAGCTGGTTGGTATTTATTTTTGATGATTTCAAGAGTTTCTTTTATTGGGACTTGAGTGAATAGTGAAACCACGTCGAAACTTACAAGTAGATCTTCTTGTTCCACGTGTAGATCTTTGATCATTTCTAAGAAGTGGTATGAGTTTTGTACATATGAAGCTGCGGTTTCAGCATGGGGCTGTAGTTGTTTTGCTAAGTGATTAGCTAGGTTTTGTAATGGTGCTCCTTTGGAGCTGACTATGGGTCTGAGAGGTAAGCTATGCCCAGACTCGTTGCTGTCTCCTTCTTGCTCATACAGCAAATACTGTTTCAATTTCCAAACAGCTCTCAACTCTCTCACACACTGACAGGACACTAGCCAGATGAATACCAATAAATGCTGGTAGGCAGAGGCAGAATTTTCCTCCCTTATTTTCCTCCCAAGAAACTAAGCCCGACCACATAGTTTCATAGCAAAGCATGGATGTCGAGTTTATAAATGTGTGTTTGTGTGTGTGTGTATTTAGATATAGATGTTTGCCTACAACATGTTTTACAAAATCATTACAATTAGTTGATGTATCCATGTGGCATGCCAAGCTTGGATAGCATGAACTTCGAGAGGTTACAGAAATCCACACATATGCACACTTCTTTCAAAGGTTCATTTCAGTTTATGCTCATTTTTTGATCCTTTAAGCAGGGAATCAAATCCTCCTACTACCATTATTTATCTGGGTTTAGAAATACAATATAGATGAGTTACCATCCATATAATGGATTCTTCTAAAGCCAACAGGAAAAAAAAAACCTGGACATCTTCCAAATGCACACTCTCCATAAAATCCCTGGCATTATAATGGTGGGCTTCATAAGAAATGAAATCGTATGCCAGCAACACTGCCACGAATCACCAATAAGAACTGAGAGATTCAAAAATGGGTGGCTAAGATGTCTTGGATCAAGGTAAAAAAATCACAACAATGGACAAAACATTTTTAAAAGGCATTGTTTCCAGCAGACTTTTCATTGGCTGTCTAGGTAAGTACTGCTTTATAAAGCCTTGGTAAGATCACACCTGGAATATCATCATCCAATGTTGGTCACCACAATATAAAAAAGACATTGCGACTTTGGAAAGAGTGCAGAGAAGAACAGCAAAGATGATTAGGGGAATGGACGCTAAAACATATGAAGAATAGTTCCAGGAATTGGGTATGTCTAGTCTAGTGAAAAGAAGGACTAGGGGAGACATGATAACAATGTTTTTTTCTGGTGTGATCGGTCAATCAGGGCAACCTTGTCTACCCAACTATGGGACAGAGCGTACTGCTTCCGCTTTCACCTTTTAGCCCCAATCCAGGACCCTTCTCATGCAGATACTTTCACAACAAACTATTTGTGTGTTGAATTTATATTTCACTGACAAAGAAACTGCAAGTAGCCCAGGTTCGAATCCCAGAAAGGGTATGACTAGCTGACGCGAGCTAAATAGCTTGAAATAGATCTATATTAGTCTCTCTTTATTTCTTTGTCAGTGAAATATAAATTCAACACATGATAACAGCATTCCAATATTCAAGGGGATGCCACAAAGAAGAGGCAGTCAAGCTATTTTCCAAAGCACCAGAAGGCAGGACAAGAAGCAATGGGTGGAAACTAATCAAGGAGAGAATCAACTTAGAACTAAGGAGAAATTTCCTGACAGTTAGAACAATTAATCTGTGGAACAACTTGCCTCCAGAAGTTGTGAATGCTCCAATACTGGACGTTTTTAAGAGATTAGACACCCATTTGTCTGAAATGGTATTAGAGTTTTCTGTTTAAGCAGGACTACAAGACCTCCAAGGTCCCTTCCAATTCTAATTCTGTTATGTCTAATCCTAGGGAACAAACCCCACACTTACTAGCATTGATGAATGATGATGTTATCTAGCTGACTAATGAAACATCTTCAAGCAAACAACTAAGCTCAGAGAACACCAAGGACTCACAGCTATTTATGCAAAGCAGACTATAGATGACTCCCATAAATCTCACCAAGTTAATAGTACCCAAACATACCATACTTTGTAAGTACATCAGTGGTGGTGGTATTCAATCTGCCCGGTTCTGGAGAGCCAGTAGGAGCGATTAGCAGTGGAGACTGATCTGATTCTCTCTGATGCTCAAATGGTTCTGCTGTTGGGCCCACCCGCCTACCCGGGCTCCCATAATCACCTTTATCTGCTGAATTTGAAACGCAGCTGCTTTGCACGGCATAGAATAGTGGTGTGCGGCAGTTGCTGAAGCAACTGGGTTGTGCAGGCTTGCAGGAGGTGAGTTAGAACACCTCTGCGCCTGCTCAAAGTACGTGTTTGGTATGCACATGCATGCAAAGCGCACCCACCAAGCCACGCAACAATATTTGAATCCCACCACTGAAGTACATCAACTGGTTGTAATGATTTAGTGAAGCATATTATATGAACATATCAGATTATGTCAGGGACAATTCTAAGTTTGGCCTGAACCCATTACAAAGTGAAGGACATCACCTCACCCACCTGAGGTATATTTTTCCAGCTGGAGAAGGACAATAGGATCAGCAGCTGATTTTGAGCTACAGCTGGAAGGAAATTGACTTGCAAATAATCTGTTCTAGAAACACAAACTTGCCAGAGACCAATAGTAATTCCTATTCATTTTTGGGAGAAATTGAGTGGAATTTTAGATCAAAAGAGGGGAGTCTTGCTTCTGATTATACATCTGTCTGCTTTTGTGTTTGCTTTTTCCAAAGCTAGGTATAGATGACTGTTGGCTTTTTTTTAGGAACAGATTGCCATAGCCTATGTGTGTGTTTTAATATATGAGGGTAAATACAGCAAAAATGGAGGAATAACTTAAAACACACACCCCTTCAAAAAAGTTCATTGATTTCATATGAAACTTTCAGGAAGACAGCTGGATTCTTAGATGCCTTTAGTCCCTACACTCAGATCTTTGCTATTAACCCTCAACTTTCTAAGGAAGATATTTTTTAAAGTTCTTTTAGGATTCTCCCCAAAGAAGAACAAGCTCATAACCTATGCAGGTTGGATGTGGTGGATTGTAGTCTGGATTCCCGGGAAGGAGAGACTGAATTCCAGAGGACCAAGAGATAGCAAATTTGATAAATATCTATGGAGGTTCTCAGTCATCCAGGTCATGATTGTTCCAAAGGTGTTTTTCTCAAAAGGCAGCTGGACTTTCTTTGTTTTTCCTTGAAGATGTTTTGCTTCTCATTCTTGGATGAGAAGCAAAATATCTTGAAGGAAAAACAAAAAGTCCAGTTGTCTTTTGAAAAAGCACTTTGGGGACAGTGAATTAGATAGTTTGCGAGAAAGAGAGTTAAGAAAGTCCCACCATGGTAATTCTCAAGATATATCAATACAAAGGCAAATACTTGCTTTAGTTAGGCAAGATTTCTGTCTATAGGGGAGGAACAATACACTTCTTAGAAGTAACTCTACCTGACTTTCTTGGTTCTTAGGGCCTGACATCAGGTCACTTAAAGCAATTCATGAGTAAGACTTCCTACTGAGGCTGCTTTACTAGGTATGCTGACACTCCTTAGATGCACAGGCCCAATAGATCCATCCTCAGGCAAAATATAATTCTTCCTGAGTCTTCTGCCAGGCCCAGTCAAATCTTAATTGACCTCCCTGACAGCCAAGATGCAAATCAATCCATGTCAAAGCAGCAAATGGAAATGATGGAGGAAATTGGGCTTGAACAATCTCTTCAGATTTTAAATCATGATCAAAGGGATTTTGCCAGATGTATAATTTAGTGGTTATGAGTTAAGAGATGGTGCTCCTGCAAAGTTTAGCAGATAACTAAGCCCTGGATCTCAAATTGCTTAAATTCTCTAAGAGACACAGCTCAGGGACAGCTGACTTCTTAGAGT
Organism: Laticauda colubrina; assembly: GCA_015471245.1. Lineage (NCBI taxonomy): Eukaryota > Metazoa > Chordata > Lepidosauria > Squamata > Elapidae > Laticauda > Laticauda colubrina. The sequence goes on along the minus strand of BLBF01000036.1, from coordinate 21,061,929 downwards.
TCAGACCTCCAATTTTAAATTCCACAGACACAACAGCACAATCTTTATGTTTGTCAGGCAACCAATTATTTATGGCTTCTAATCCAATGCCACATGACTGACTGCTGTGGGAGAAACATCTCTCATTTCTTGCAACATTGCTATACAGTTTTGAGGGGAAATGATTTTTTTTAAGCTTAATCAATGGATTTGGCATTGTCCTCCAATGAACTTGGGAGACTGCAGTGCTCAAGGTGGGTGCTGGTTTTGTTTATACTGCTCACAGGTAACTTCCTGTCTGACAGCAATCATATTCTGCTCACAATTTTTGGGTGCACATTAGAATAGAACAGAACAGTGGAATGAGTAGAGTAGAATAGAATTAGAATAGAATAGAATAGAATAGAATAGAATAGAATAGAATAGAATA